>CM042482.1:61945658-63145658 GCA_023621385.1 Quercus gilva
GGCGAGCGTCAAATGAGTCTTTACCTACAAAGTCCAATGTTTGTGCACGGCATGTCCTACCTGATAATAGTTGTGGCCTATGTGAAGAGTTTCCGGAAGATGTTATCCATTGTTTATGGTTATGTGATCACGCTAAGTGTATTTAGCTCTCGGACCAAGCTTTCTATTACCTACGCACAAGGACGTTCAGATATTTTGGTGATTTGGTGACCTTTGTGATTTCGGAGTTATCTTCAAGTATAGCGGTGCTTTTTTCGGTGGTGGCTTGGTGTATATGGACTAGACCCAATAAGTTGAGAGAAAGGCAACCGGTGTGGGACATCGGAGATACTGTGAAAAGAGCGAGGGAGCTGCTGCAAGAATTTAATGACATTCAAGATACTCCTACGCGGCTTACCATTCCTCAGGAGAAAGCGAAATGGAAGCCACCTAGTGCCGGGCTATTCAAGATCAACTTCGACGGGGCTGTGTTTGAGGACAGGTCGGTGGCTGGTTTAGGCATTGTCATACGAGATGAGTTTGGGCTGATCATTGCGGCCCCTAGTCAGAAAATCCCTTTGCCAAGATTGGTGGACATGGTGGAAGCTTTGGCTGCAAGGCAAGCTCTTATTTTCGCCTAAGAGATTAGCATCTTCAAGGCTGAAGTAGAAGGTGACTCCTTGAAAGTCATACAGGCTCTCAATGACCCAAAGCCCAATAGAACTTTGTTGGGCCACATTATCAGTGATATCCAACGTTTAGGTGCTGCCATGCAAAGTTGTAATTTCATGCATATACGTAGGGGGTAATATGTTGGCTCACTCCCTTGCACAAAGAGCAGTTTTAGCTGCTGATACAGATGTGTGGTTAGAAGAACTACCACAAGACTTAGTTGATGTATTTCAGTCTGATTTATCTTAATAAAATTGACTTACCTTTTCCTAAAAAAAATAAATAAATAAAGAAAATAACTTTTTAGCTATTATTTAATTGACAAATAATTTTTTATTTTATAAATTAAAGGATCATTATTTTATTTGTGTTGTAGTGTTTTATTCTTTAAAGTGTTTTTTTTTTGGGGCGGGGGGTTTTTTTTTTCTTCATATTTCTAAAGTAGGAGGATCCACTTGTCTATCCAAAAAAGATGGATTTTGGACTGGATGCGTCATTTTTTTGCCCTCCTGAATAATACTTATAAAAGATACAAAGGGATGAGAAAACAAGTCCAACCCAATTTACAATATCCAGCCCACTAGACTAAATTTTAGGCCATTCCATTCCACTACTTGCAATTGATGGTGTCCAACCCAATTTACATGGGTTGTGCAGCCTTCAATGTCTAAATCTATTATGCATTGCTAACATGATTATCAATTGTTTTCTTAAGGCAATGACAACCATTTACCACTCTTTAAATCAAACATCTATCAGCTCATTAGTCATTAGTCATTCCATCACATTATAGATAACCAAAGTTTCATTTCTCCAAGTTGGAGTAGCACTTTCTAATCCTCATTTCCAAAATCCAAATTATCTTTCCATTACAATACAAACATAAAATTCACGACAATTAATGATTTACATGACTTGATAAACATCAAAATTAAGCCTCATTTGCCAATGTCCTCTTTAAAGTACTAATGTAGAGAACTGTAAGAAAAAAGAGAGAATCCAATCATTGATATGGGTTTTTTTGGGTTTTTTTTTTTTTTCCCCGTATTTCTAAAGTAGAATCAAACATCTATCAGCTCATTAGTCATTAGTCATTCCATCACATTATAGATAACCAAAGTTTCATTTCTCCAAGTTGGAGTAGCACTTTCTAATCCTCATTTCCAAAATCCAAATTATCTTTCCATTACAATACAAACATAAAATTCACGACAATTAATGATTTACATGACTTGATAAACATCAAAATTAAGCCTCATTTGCCAATGTCCTCTTTAAAGTACTAATGTAGAGAACTGTAAGAAAAAAGAGAGAATCCAATCATTGATATGGGTTTTTTTGGGTTTTTTTTTTTTCCCCCGTATTTCTAAAGTAGGAGGACCACCACTTGCCTATCCAAAGAAGATGGATTTCGAACTGGACGTGTCATTTTTCTACCCCCCTGAATGATACTTCTAAAAGATACATAGGGATGAGAAAACAGGTCCAACCCAATTCACAATATCCAGCCCACTAGATTAAGTTTTAGGCCATTCCATTCCACTCCTTGCAATTGATGGTGTCCAAAATTGACAAAAGGGAAGAAATATCATTTAAGATCCAAGCCCCTCCCAAAATCTCAAGTTTAGGTTGTCAGTGACAGAGCATGGGTTGTGCAACTTTTAATGTCTAAATCTATTATGCATTGCTAACAAGATTATCAATTGTTTTCTTAAGGCAATGACAACCATGTACCACTCTTTAAATCAAACATCTATCAGCTCATTAGTCATTAGTCATTCCATCACATTATAGACATCCAAAGTTCCATTTCTCCAAGTTGGAGTAGCTCTTTCTAATCCTCATTTCCAGAATCCAAATTATCTTTACATTACAATACAAACATAAAATTCACAACAGTTAATGATCTACATGACTTGATAAATATCAAAATTAAGCCTTTTCTACCAATGTCCTCTTTAAAGTACTAATGTAGAGAACTGCAAGAAAAATGAGAGAACCCAATCATTGATTTGGGTTTTTTTTTTTTTTTTTTTTTTTTTTTTTGTAGGAGGACCACCACTTGCCTATCCAAAGAAGATGAATTTCGGACCGGATGTGTCATTTTTCTACCCCCCTGAATAATACTTCTAAAAGATACATAGGAATGAGAAAACAGGTCCAACCCAATTTACAATATCCAGGAACCCAATCATTGATTTGGGTTTTTTTTTTTTTTTTCCCCATATTTCTAAAGTAGGAGGACCACCACTTGGCTATCCAAAGAAGATGAATTTCGGACTGGATGTGTCATTTTTCTGCCCCCCTGAATAATACTTCTAAAAGATACATAGGAATGAGAAAACAAGTTCAACCCAATTTACAATATCCAGCCCACTAGACTAAGTTTTAAGCCATTCCATTCCTCTCCTTGCAATTGATGGTGTCCAAAATTGACAAAAGGGAAGAAATATCATCTAAGATCTAAGCCCCTCTCAAAATCTTGGGTTTGGGTGGCCGAAGACACAGCATGGGTCATGCAACCGTCAATGTCAAAATCTATTATGCATTGCTAACATGATTATTAATTGTATTCTTAAGGCAATGACAACCATTCACCACTCTTTAAATCAAACATCTAACAGCTCATTAGTCATTAGTCATTCCATCACATTATAGATAACTAAAGTTTCATTTCTCCAAGTTGGAGTAAGCTCTTTCTAATCCTCATTTCCAAAATCCAAATTATCTTTACATTACAATACAAACATAAAATTCATGACAGTCAATGATATACATGACTTGATAAACATCAAAACTAAGCCCCATCTGCTAATGTCCTCTTTAAAGTACTAATATAGAGAACTACAAGAAAAAAAAAAAAAAAGAGAACCCAATCATTGATATGGGAAAAAAAGAAAGAAAAAAAGAAAGAAAGTTGAATAATAACAGTAAAATAAAAGGTCATCCTTTATTAGAGTACCATTGTTTCTGCAAATGAGGCATCACCATACTTATTTTGCAACTTCCCATTGACGTATTCTTCTATTTGCTACATTGCTATACTCATATACCCCATCGAAACAAATGCAAGAATACCTGCAGACAAAGATTAAAAGACATCATTACAGCCTATGAATGCATATTTTCATAGTCCATACTGAACTAAATGAAGTGTGGCGCATCAAATATGTTGATCAACAAAGAGTAAATCTAGAACTGACCACTTGCCTTTATAGCGCCAAGTGGTACTTCTCTACCTCCCAAAGTCGGACCAGATCATAAAAAGATTGGCCAAAAAGTTATCTTTCACCCATTCTCCCTTCTTTTGGTTTGTAACTTGCAGAAAATTTTAATGGAGAAAAGGGAGAGGGGAAAAGGCCCATAAATGGAATGTCACCTACTTTTCTGTACAGATCATAATTTTCACTGATTATTTCTTTTTACTTTTTTTTTTCCTAAAAACTCAAAAGTAAAGCAGTATTAAGCGCTTGATCCCCATTTAAAAGCTTCTAATAATGTATTTTACAACAATTAGTCAACGCACTATGGATATTCGACAAACAATAAGGTGCAGGTTGTGCAATATTTATAAAGGAAGGAGTACTCTTTTTGTACACTATTTAAAAGGTGGTGATTATGGCAAGAGAAAAGATAATGGAGGAATCCATTCATTTAATGCCAATCATGCATTAAAAATTTATTTTTTCTTAAAGTTCAGTTTGCAAAACAAAGGAAACATTACCTAAGAAAATGGCAGTTAAAGATGAAGAGTTTCTCACGTATTATGCCATGTTGAAAAGAAAAACACCTCAGCAAAAAGAAGTGGTGAAGTACAAGAATTTGTTTCCTGCACTAATGAATTTTAGTCCCCAGTTAAAAAAAAAAAAACTATAGAATAGCCCCATAGAGACATAATGCCTAAATGTTACTAATAACTTAATGAAAACAATTATAATAAAAGAGAAATACAAGATCAGTTATGAACAAACATATTTGGTATTTGGATTTAAAGAAAAAATAATTAGAGAAGAGAGTTGGAGTTCAAGTTTGGAGGTACTTACTACATTCTTTTTAAGATATCTATTGTTTGAAAATGGAAAATCTTGGGACACCAATCATCATTCCCCTTGGCATATCCTTCCATAAAATGAGGGCAACAAAAAATCAGCAACATTTGTAATTTGGGGAGACATTACATGGAAGCAAATGAATTAGCATACTGAAATCATGCATAATGTGTGATGCATTTGAAGAGAATTTTCCCCTTTTTTTCCTTTTAGCACCAAATATGAGGGCCTTCAGTAGCTAAATTAATTTGCAAAACTGCTAAAAATATGTTTAGCACGTAATTAATCTATGAAGGATGACCTTTCACCACCAAAATAATACAATTTCCCTCTTCAAATCAAAGATCTCATAGCGCATACAATTACACGTAACAATCTTATGGTTTGATAAAGAATATTTAACCATAATTATTTTTCAACTGCCCATTGACGTATTTTCAGTTTGCTCCATTGCTATATTCATATTCCCATCTAGACATGCAAGAATACATGCACATGAGCATTAAAACTTAAATAGCATATCATAGCACATGCAGAACTAAATAAAGTAGGGCACACCAACCATCACTAGAGGTCTGATTCAACCCATTAGCAGTATATTCCGCAATTTATTTATTTTTTTGAGAAGTAAAAGTGGGATTAGATAAAAGTCAATAAATAAAATAAAATTCAATTACTTATCACCACCATATAAGCCTAGCCTCCTCCTTGATGCAGGAATATACTACATAACATGGATGATGATGACATGGCAAGGTGACGTGGCACGAGTAAGTGACATGGCACAATGCCAGCCAAGCCTAAGGGCTGAATTTCAAGTGTCATGTCACGTCACAAGCCAAGCCTCGTGCCACTTCAATATGCCATGTCATCAGCATCCATGTTATGCTTACTCTTGCATCAACCTCCCCCACCCCCCAAACCCCTGCAGGTTTTTTTCTCCCTTTTTACTTCTTCCCCTTCCAATAACCCAATTTCATTTTCCTACCATGGAGATCTTAAAGAGAGGTACCATATACCAAAAGACTAGCCAAAATTTCCCATTTTCAAATTTGTGGATATCTGATAAACAATCTTTAACTAATGTACCTAATATCAGTAATCAATATATTGTAGATATCTGATAAACAATAAGGACCAAGTTAGACAGTTTATATAAAGGAAGGATACCTCCTTTATATTTAAACTATGTGATAGATAGTAATTATGTCAATAGTGGGGAAATCAATAAATTTAAAATCAATCATGCAGTCAAAGCTGTTGAAATTCAAGATAAATACAGCTTGCAAAATATGCCAAAGAAGAAGTACTTAGAAAAAGGAAGCAATTTCTTTCCAAAGAAAAGAAGGTGAGCTTAGAGAGAGAGTAATTGAAAGATTGAAACAAAGATGGTCATTATAATTATATAAGAAGATAAAACATAAAACACTTCTCTCAAATGAGAAAAGTGACAAAACTCTTTCCTTTTTAAGTAATAACATATATGTACAATATTAACTGGCCAATCTGTTTTTCTAATAAAAATTAAAATTTAGAAAAAAAAAAAAAAAAAAGGTGGCCTGTAGAATTGGAGTTATCTGGAATACTTCAACAGGAAGAATGCTTGCTACGAGGCAAATTAAACTTCCATCAAGAACTAGCCACAATAGGCAGCAGAATATGTTTTCTTGAATCATTCACTTGTCACCTCACCCCCTCTTTCTCTTACATGCACGCTCGTGCACACACACACATAAACAAATAGAGACTAGAAACGATGCTGTACAAATAAGATATAGGGAGACTAACCTCGATAATCTACTCCAAAATTCAGCTTAACAACAATAGGTTGTCCACGAATTGATTTGAGGAAATCTCCTGGGGTTTTCGTAGTTGCTAACCCTTTCTCTCCACCTCCAATCATTTTGCCCATCTAAAATCTAATCTTTCTCTCCCTGATGATAGAATAATAAAATAGCAAAAGTGAAATTAACTAATTATTAATAAATATCATAAATGAACTCCAACTGGTCTAAGCAATATTATCTCATAAAATATTAACAAAATATGATTTACAAAAATAAATGGACTAGTCATCAAACAAGAGTAAGAGAATTTGCTCCAATTTAGTTTTAAAACTCCAATTAAACAACTTCTCTCAAAGAGGCATGCAAAACCTAGAGCATAGTCCAAGCACTACTTTCTTATCTGCTCAGCATGTCAATATACAATATAATAATAGTTGCAATTTATTTGCAGCGTAAGATGTTTCACCCACTTAATGTCAATAATCTATTTGACTCCAAATGTTGAAGTCTTCACTCAATAGAAAGCATAATACAGCTCTTTCAAACTCATTCCTTAATGAAAAATCACCATCCTTGGACAGAAACCCTCACAGATGAGTTTTCCTGACTAGGGAAGAAACCCCCTCCCCCCCCCCCCAAAAAAAAAAAATTCTAAAAACAGTTGATAAACAATTTACATAAAGGGATCAAATATTACCAAAGAATTGCAACCTCAAAACATTTTGTGGGATGAGACATGAAAGAAAATAGCTTTAGAAGTGATACATACCATCTCATTTAACAAAATTGCCACCCTGCAAAATAAACACACTATTAATCCACTATTAAGCTTAAAGAAGTGTACAATTTTTGGTTGGACATGGTGAAGCTTAGTAAAATTTTGAGGATGGACAACTTAGTAAGTACAACCTTAAAACTATATCACAAGAAAAGCAGGCATGACCATCAGCCCTGTATCCTACAGCATAAACAAGGGTAACTAACTAAAGACACACATCTAAGTCATGTTCAACCAGAAACTTAGCACAAAAGCAAAATCAAAATTAGGCTATAGAAGAAATTTCCAAAATGTCAATTAGAACAAAATAAGCTGTGTTACAATCAACTAGGGAGTCCACGTTTTAGTGAAAAAAAAAAAGTGGTGAGTCTATGTTTAAGTGAATATCACCACTTACAATCAACTACTTCAATAAATTTTGCCAAAAGTGTTACTAACAAAACCCATAAACTAAACAAAAAAGGAAAAGAAAAAAGAGAGTGGAGCCTCATATGAGTCATATCCTGCCGTAAAAACTCAAACATGTTAGAGATGGAACATGATAGTAATAATAAATTAACATAGCCAATGATTTAATGGCTATGTTAAATCATTGGCTATGTTTACACACACACACACACACACACACACACATATATATATATATATATTTGTACAGACAAACAAATATATATATATATATATATTTACATAAATAACTAGAACAAACACCAATCATCAAGATAAGTACCCAATTTTCAAAGCAACATCAGAGAGTTACTGAATATAGAATGTCAACCTTAGATGCTAGATCAAAATCCTTTTGTCTTTTTCTTTTTTTCCTCCTTTTGATTCTCTAATGAGCAACGTTTTCCGGTTTTCACAGATGCATATGTTTCAACTCAGAGTAACAACCAAAAAGAACTAAAATCAAGTGATCTTAGTGCGAGTGAGTGTATTATACGACAACAATTAAATGTTCTATATACAGCTGCAGCGAGGACAAGGTGTATGCAACAATAAAGCAAGAACAATCAGATTATTTTTAATGTCTAAATGTTCTTGATCATAGTGATGTTTAAATTTGTCTAACAATTGAAGAACACAAGAGACTCTAATTAGTATAGCTAATCAGGAACACCATCAAGGAACATGCTAATATTAAAATATTATGACACTTTAGATGCATTTATACGTCTACTTTACCTATCCTTTTCAAATTTTGACTTCAACTCATCAATCATTCAGATACAAGCTTCAGTTTCACATTCACAAAATGGTAGGAGGAGGAGGAGGAGAGTTCGAAATTAGAGAAGTCCCATTCAATCCAGACAGATGGGGCCCGCCTGATTCTTCCAGTCTCAACCTAAATCTCCTTGTCAACGTCCCCTTCGCCCCTTTCTCCCGCTTCGATAAGCTTGGCAGTTCGCCGACTGGACTCGCACCAACTTCCGATTCCATCTTCAACTTTTCCAATGACGACTCCTTCCTTTCCTTCGGCGCCACCGATGACGACTCCTCCTTCCGTCTCGTTGACGGCAAGCCTCCACCTAAGCCCAAGTGGAGGCTCCAGCAACAGCGCCAGCTCCCTCAACGCCGCGACGAGGAAGTCGAAGCGAAAAAGCGCGAGGGCCACTGCTTCAAGCAAAAACATACGATCGAACCTGGGCTGACTGGTGGCAATGCATGTCCTAGCCGCTAGGACACCTAGAACTTTCTCAAAAATATTTGTACAAATTAATATTTAATATCTAATGTAGAAGATAGTAATTAAAAACCTCCTGATTTGAACCTGGGCAAAATATTATCACATGCTTGTCTTACAACTAAACTAGTGTAATTGTACATAAATATTTTATAAATAGTAATATTTAATATTAGCCAATAGTTGCATTTTTTAAACGCAGCTATAGGTCTTTTTAAATTTTAATTTTAATTTTTTTTTAAGGAGGACCTATAGCCTCATTTTAAAAACACAACTATAGACTTAACCTATAGCCTCGTTTTAAAAACACAACTATAGGTTAGCTATAGCTGCGTTTTTTAAATGCGGCTATAGGTCCTTTAAAAAAAAAATTTTATTTGCCTGGACCTATAGCCACTTTTATGAATGTGGCTATAGACTTAACCTATAGCTGCGTTTTAAAAATGCGGTTATAGGTTAGCTATAGCCTCGTTTTTTTGAACGCCGCTATAGCCTCTATTCAAAAAACATGGCTATAGGTTAGCTATAGCCGCGTTTTTGTAAACGTGGCTAAAAAAACACAGCTATAGCCCGCGTTTTTTGTATTTTTATTTTTATTTTTATGTTTTTTGACTTGGGGATTTTGAGCTACTAAGTTAGTAGAGCCTACTGTGGTACTACTATAGTACCTATTAAGCATTGGCTTTTGTTTATTTGTCGTGGGATAAATTCATTGTAAAGCATTTCTTTGTCAAAAAATTTCTGTTTGTTTTTTACATGGAAATCAATACAAATTTTACTTACATTACATTCTGTTTTTGTGTTTCTGCCTCTCTATTGATTTGAAAAATATTAAATCGACCAAACCAAAAAAACCGGCCACTAAAAACCGCACCACTATAGGTCGGAAAACCAATCCTAGGCAGTGTGCATTGGTTCCAATTATGAAAAAACCGATCCCTATCGGTTCGGTGATAAAATTGGAAAAAAACCAAGCCGACTGAACCATGCACACCCCTAGTTTTGAGTGATGAGTTACCAAACGAGTGATGAGTGATAAGTTAACAAAATTGAGATATGAGTGATGAAAACAACCCTATCCAAACACCACCTTAGTACTCGAAGTGTCATTCTGCAGTACCCACCATTTTTTTGGTGGGTACAATTACCACTTATAAATCTAACCATTGATTTCACTTGTTTTGATCTTAGCCGTTTATGTGATTTTAATAATGAATTATCTGTTACCAGTCAAGCAAGTAACATATAAAATAAATCACAGGAAAAAAAAAAAATAGAAGTTTCTTTTTTCTCTCTCACCATCTCGCGTTCTCTCTCTCTCTCTCTCTCTCTCTCTACTTCTTTGTTGCGTTCTTTTAATTCTGCTCCTTCTCATCGTTCTTGGCCGATCTTCACCTCGTCTTCATACAAATCTTAGGTAACTATTTTTCATACATTTTCCCTGAATTTATTGGCAAGATTTGGGTTTTTGAATGATGGGTTTAATGATTTATTTCAAGTGAAAGTGAGAGTAGGATAGGTTTTTTCTTCATCCCTACATACTTTGCCCCCATTTCATTCCTTCTTTCTTTATCAGTTCAACGCTGCCAAGCTGGCGGCAATCAAGGCAAAGCCCACCAGTTTGCTATATAACATTTAAAACGGGCCAAAGCCCACTAGCCCATTCTACAACAATAATTCAGACCCACGACCTAGTGGGCATACACACAAATATGTCGTCATATTCCGTACCTATGTAAAAGAAATCCAATCGGTTTTGGTCCTATACTCCTCCTATCACAATCTCACCTAGTTCTGTTCTGCTGGGAATTTGGTACCCTCCTATCACAATCTCACCTAGTTCTGTTCTGCTGGGAATTTGGTACTTTCCAAAGTGGACCAAATCAGGTTACTTTGCTATCTAGGCTATTGGACTTAAAGGCCCACTAAAACTTTTTTAAGTCTTCAGCTGCCCTCTCATTTGGATTTGGTTGAGCCCAATTGTCCTTATCCCAGATTATTTGGTTCCCCAAAGCCTTAACCCAGCTCAACAAAAATTCCAAAGTTGGGCCAGAATTCTCCATCATAGTCTTGTACCCATCAAAGACGGAGAAGGATTTAAGGACTACATAATCATAAAGAATTCCTCTATGCTGTTTTGAGGTAACAATGAATAGATGTATTAGACAATTTTATTTAGATGATCAATAATCAATGCTAGCTTAATCTAATTCCTTCAATTTAAGGCAAACCCAGATTAGCTTTAACGTTGCCTTTCCTTATTCTTGTAGGTAGGTCCGAAATTCAAGCTTGATAGAAGATCAATCCATTAAAGCTCTTGAAGTGGATTTCGAAAACAAGTTTATCGGATAGAGGCTATGTCAGTGGGAAGACACTTGTGCCCAGGTTGTCAACTCAAAAACTTGCATCAAAGTTGGCTATCTAGGATGTGACTTAGTGTGCGTTTGGACGTGGATTAAAATTATAAATTATTTCACTATTTAGCTTATTTTTGTTATTATTCATGGGTCCCACTGCACTTTTTGGCACTATTCATAGGCTTCACTGTACTATTTTAACTAACTTTTACCTTTATCTACAGGAATTTCAGTAATAAGTTTTAATTTCAACAAAATAAGCGGTATCCAATCAGATCCTTAATACTTCTTTGAAATGAAGTAGAAAAAAAAGGTAGGACTAGCTAGGAAGTCTAGAGGTTGTGTATGATATATGTTTGTCAATTCCACAGTTCCTTTTCATCATAGACAAGTAGAGGAGAAGGGTGGCAATCTTAATCTTGAATATTTCTTATCCCTTCATGCTATCAATTCCATTGCACTGCTCTGCACTTATAGAGTTGTATATTGTTCTACCTTTGAAAAATAGTGCAAGGTTTTTTTTTTTTTTTTTCTTTAAAATTGGTTGGGTCATGCAAAATGTCCTATGCAATGTACATATAATATTTAAATTATTTCATATTTCATACTTCTATAAACCTCTCTAGCTATCTTGCACATTATTGTATGGTTTTCCCTTTAAATTTTGGTTGTAGAGATTATTTTTTACTGTTGGTTTAAAGCAGTTGCAAATATAATTCTGTCATGTGCACTACAGTATTCGATTTACATAACTTGTGAATCGGGTCTCGCACATGGATAGGCATGAGTATATGTTGTTTGAGTCCTATTTCTGCTGTCATTTGAGATTTGTTGAAGTCTGCAATTGTGTGTTGCTTCTTTATTTTTTAGAATCCATCTATTTATTCACTCCTTTAATTATTTTTATTTCAAGCTCTAGAAGAGGTTCATAGGAAATGATAAACCTCCAGCACATAATGCACATTTGGGCTTTAGTAGGAATAATAACGTGGACATTATACCTAAATTGTGTGTTCACTTTCTTGTCTTCTTTCTTTCTCTCATACTGTTTAGTTTACCACCAGTGGCCATAATTCTTCTTTGTTTCAACTTTCAATTCTTCTAACATATTGACTAATTCTCATTTGGCTAGTTTATGATGGCGAATGGCACTATTGATGCCATGCAGTTAGATGTGGCAAAATGGACAGGGCAGGGCGGTCAATCAGATTAGGTCAGGTCAGGGCGATTTGTATCTTTCGTATGATTCTTTTTTAAAACATATATTTACCATTTAATAAGTCATGTAGCAAATTATTTAGTGTGAAATGCAATACTTTAAATTCACCACCCATATTAAGAAAGAGCTCAACTCAACAAATTGATATTTGTTTAGTAATTATAAAAATCATAATATTGCTAATCAAAATAAAATAGCACAAACACAAAAGAGTCTAGTTTACCCTTTGAAAACTACTTAAAACAAATACACAAGTTTCACTTTTACATAATGTCAATATCTCAAGGCATAAGAAAACAATATATTACAAATGTTGTGTTGGATAGCTAATTTGTGACAAAGAATAAAAGCATATAGGAAATTTATAATCTTATAAATTAATTTCATAATCTAATATTTTGAAAAATAAGTTAATATTTGTGTTTAATTTTAGATGCATTGTAGTTGGCACTCTATTTCAATTTGAAAATATACATCAAAGTTTGATTCTTTACTTATTTTATATACAGTTTTTTTTTATGAATATCATATCATTTTTAAGCAATACAAATTCCATAAAATCATCTTTTATTTTAAAGAACCGTTTATTTTGGCTATGAACTATTAAAAAATAATTTTTTTATAAAAAAAAAAAAAGGAGCTTTCGAATTAGGAAATATTATTTTTTAATTTAGAAAAATATTTTTTTCATTAGCCAACATGACACACAAGTAATATAAAAAAATAATATTTTAATATCACCGTTAGCTACTTTAGTGATCAAATTGACACATAATATATTTGTTATGATCAAATATGTACTTTATCGAAAAATATTCTAATAACCTAAATTTGGATCTATAAAAATAGGAATTTTAATCAGAGGTGTAAGCTGTAAATCTCGCAGATTACTATGCATACGTTTCAGTGATTTCACACAGCAGATTGAAAAAAAAAAAAAAGAGAGAGAGAGAGAGAGAGAGAGAAGGAAAAGACAATCTAATAAATAAGTGGACATGGACAGACACTGTACACACGCTTCTTGTTTGAATGTGCAAAGGTTTCAACTTTAAACTTTAAAAAGCTTCCAGAAAAGAGAAAACTGCGGTTGATTCCCTCTTAAGCATTACCCTTTCCTTTTGTTTGTTCATTTCTCTTTCTCTGCAACAAAACCAAAGCACAAACACATACACAGAGAGAGAGGGAGAGATGGGTGTTGTAGTAGGAGTGATATTGGACGAGTCAGTAGTGTTAGCATCTAACTCTCCTCAACATGAAAACCCTTCCTTGCAACCCGTTGCTGACTCTCTCCTCCGCAAGCTCCGCCATTCCAAAATCCCTACGGTATTTCTCTCTCTGTCTCTCTCTTCTTCAACTTCATTGTTCTTTGCCCAATATATTATTACAACCGTTCTGGGTTTTCTTTGATTTGAGGTGTACAAACTTTTTTTATGGTCAATTACTCAATCTTTATGTATTTATAACTATAAATTGTGTTCTGGGTATCTTTTATTTTGTCAATGAAATGGTTCTGATTATCCTAATGAATTAATTATCAGTGTTTTATTGCTTGCATGCTTACAATAACAACAACCACCACCAACACCCACACCCAGACTTGTTTGGATGGAGGCGAGTAGAGGGGAGCAGAGTAGAGGGAGAGAGAAGGCTAAATTATCTTGTTTGGATGTTTTTAAGAGATGAGGGAGAGGGATTTGGAGGGATTCTAATTACTTCTAACCTCTTATTTTTAATTTTTTCAAATTGGAGTGATTTGGAAGGGAGTAGAGCGTAACGCTTGACCAAATGAATTACCAAATTTACTCTTACCATATTAACAAAATTACAAACTATGAGAAAGCTAATTATTTCTCTCCCCTTACTTAATTTTAAAAACATCCAAATATGGTGTCCCCCTTACTTAATTTTAAAAACATCCAAATATGGTGGAGGATAACCATTTCCCTCTACTCTCCTTCCCACTACTGTCCTCTCCCTCCAAACTTTCAAACATAGCTTTAGTTCCAAAATTTGGGGTAGGCCATGGATCCTTTGTAGTTGATCCATTCATAATAAAGTGTCTAAATTTTCTGTTGGCTGTCAATCTCTCTCATTTTGTTGAATAATATACTCTTCTGATAAATTTGTTTGAATTCTATTGATGAGTTTTTTTTTTCTTTGATTTCGTATTAACAAAAATTTAGTATAACCATTTTTGTATTCTTAAAAGAAAAGTAGTAGATTAATAAAGGGGAAAGTCTAAATCTTTTCATGTGTTTTTTCTGCCATTAATGCAACTTAAACTGTGTTTTTTTTTTCTCATAAGATTTTGTTTTGAATCCTTGACTTAGAGAGGATAACACAGAAAATTTACTCTGTAAGAAATGGATGTCTTATATGCCATGCGTCTCTAAAAGTATTAAATCCTAACGACCAGATGCTTTGCCTTATTTTTGCAGGGGATTTCTTATGACCTTGGGCTCTCAGATGATAAGGTGGTTTTTCTTGTGCTACTCATATAACATTGAACTTTTTTTTGACAGATATAAATATATCAATATAATGTAAATTTATTGTCATTCTCATTTATTTGAGATCCATAACACACTCAAAAGTGAGTTTCTAATCTTATCATTGTTCAAGATTTTTTTTTTAAAAAATTTTTATTTTGAATCACAGGTTGAACTCTGTTCCTGATTTCATAAGTATCGTTATTTATTTGGTTACAAATTTTATTCCATTTTGTTAGCGTTAAGTATTAAGCTGCTAGTTACTTGGGATGTCCTTGTATTGGTTCAAGACACTACTGAAATTTGGAGTGGTTTTTACGGCATTTCTTTAATCCTGATGGAAAAGCTGATAACGTATTTGTCTTTTCTTGTTATAGGTGAGTCTTCTGAAAAGGCTGGCAACCCTTTACTTGTTTGATTATTTTATCTTGAATGCATCTTCTGTAGATGATGCTAAAAATGGAAAAGTTATGCGTAATTAGGTTCACCTACAATAACTAAACCCCTATTAATGGTCCTTCGTTAACAAAAATGATTGCCACAAAGTTAATAATAATAGTAGCAACATTCACAGTGAGTTGAAACTGAATGAATTTTTGGATGTTTTTGTGGACACATCTTCCCCACCTTAAAACTTTGGCCATAGAAGCAAAGTTGTCGTTCAAAATGACGATATCCGAGCTCAACCTCACCACCTCCATGCCATGAATTCCCATAGAAAGTCCTATATCAACTTCTTTCAATGCTGGTGCATCATTTATGCCACCTCCGGTGACTGCAACTATATGACCTTTTTGTTTCAAGCATTCCGCCATTAGACTTTTGTCCGTAGGGGATGCTTTAGCCATGACACAAATTTTATCAACTTTCTCCATTCTCTCCTTTGGCGTGTAGTTTCTAAATTCCATGCCTTCAATCACTACTCCATTGACCATATCCTGACCTGGCCTGAGAATCCCATATTCAATGGCAATAGCTCTTGCTGTGAAAACATTGTCTCCAGTGATCATTTTGATATTTACACCTGCATATTGGCAATCTTCCACGGCTTTCCTCACCCCTAGACAACATGGGTCCTTGAGTCCCACCAACCCAAATAGTGTCAATCCTTCTTCTAATTTTTTTAATCTTTTGTATCATATTCTTGATCTTCTGCTGAGAGTTGCTTATGTGCAAAAGCAATGCACTGGAGGCTACTAGCTTCCATACCCCGAATAATTTGCTCAAATTTCATCCTTTCATACTTTCATGATCAGTCTAAAGGTGAATGTGTTTCTCATATTAAAAATAGATAAAATAAAAATAAAAATAACACCCATAGTTTTATCATTGGAACACATTAATTAAACTCTATATTTTTGAATGTGAGACTTTATACTTTCATAAACCTAGCCAAAAAACCTTCAAACAATATTATTGTACGTAGTTTCTGACAAGAAGAAGGAATTCTTTCCTAAACTAAGCAATTGCGGTTGGCTGATCGTTGTTGTCAATGAGTACCACAAAACCTATTTTTCCCCAATGATGAAAGCCTAAGAGTTTTGTTTGGCTTGGGATATATAAGAGTATAAGACTGGATTTTCTGGAAAGTATTATCTTTTTATACTACTTTAGGTGTCTCAAACTGAATATTGAGCTGAGCTCTCTTTGGAATGTGTGTAGAGCTTTGTCTAACATAAAAGAATATATACAACCATCTAGTTAATTCTGATTACCTTAGTGTGAGATCTTATTTAGAAAAAATATGCGATTTAGGAGAAATTTTTGGTTTTATGATGGATGCATAAATTGGGTTAGAGACTGTCAGGCTGCAGTGGCCTTGATAGCTACAAATGACAATGGTACAGGAGTGTCCTATTCTGGAAATCATTTATCTTGATGGGATAACAGTGACTTATAATTATTTTTAACTTTTTTGGACCTTGTAATCTGTTTTTCTTGTGTCTACCAGAAAGAAAACTGCAAACATCTAATTGGCTTGATGTTCTATTGCAGGATCTCTTGGGCAAGAATCAGCAGATGGTGCGCACTTCCCTCTTCTGTGTTCATACTGCATAGGGTGCTATTTTTAGGCATAATTATATTTTGAGCCTAGTCATTTTATGTCTTCATATTCATCTTGCTATTTATATGTGCTTTTTACTTGGTCAGAATTTGATAGGCTCTCTTGTCTACATAACCAATTAAAGTTAAACTAGTTGCTTAGTCTATTTGGCCATTTGCTTACAGTTACTGAAGGTGGCAGTGCATGTGAAAACTCAAGCATGAATTTTATCAACAAGCTAGAAGAGTTGCCTTCAACCATACGCCACATAAATAGAAAGGTTTCAAAAGTAACTTTGCCCCTTTATCACTGTTCCAATTGTGGAAGATCTTATTTGTTTATTTATTAATTCTTATTTTTAATGTTTAAAAATAACTTGTAGAAACAGATAAGTCAGATTTTTTAAGAATAGGTGTTTATATCATTGTTCTGGAAGGGTGTAGGTTTTTGTTAGTATAAATGTCTTGGGGCCTTAGCTTTATATTATTGTCCAAAGATACTTCTTGTAGGGAGAGATGGGCGATAAGTCTAAGTTTTATTTAGTAGATTGGGTAAAAAATGTTCCTCAATAAAGGAGGGAGGTTTGGGGGTCCATAAATTGAGTTCTTTTAGTTTTAATAAAGCCTTATTGGACCATGGAGGTGGTCAGTGGTGAGCTTGGGGGAGAGTATTAGAGCTGGGCAGAACTCCTTTCCAATCATCTGAATTTTCTTGCTGGGGATGGTTCTCATGTTCATGTTGGTATCACCTATGGTGTGGAGATTCTCCTTTTAAAAAGACCTCTTTCCAGATCTGTTTGTTGAGATTGGCAGTGGGTAAGGAAGCTTCAATGGCTTCTTATTGGTCAATGAAGATTACAGAAGTATTCGGTGTTGGAATCCTCAGTTTTCTTAGTTGTTCTAGGACTGGGAACTAGAGTCTATGGACAATCTCTTTAATTTGTTGTATTCTATTTTTTGTCTAGTCAAGAATAGGAACAGTTAGTACAGAGGTTGATTTAATATGGAAATTTTAAAATTCATTCGAATTATGATACTCTGAGAGGGTCTATCTAAGTGCAATTCCTGTGGAGACGCATATGGGTGTTAAGGTGCCTTGGGTAAAGTTGCTTACCTTGTGTTAGACTTTGAACAATCTTAAGAAATGAAGTATTATGCTTGTTAGTTGGTGTTGTATGTGCAAGAATAGTGGGGAGTCAATTGAACATCTTTTACTCCATTATTCTTGGCATGAGATATTTGATGTTTTGTATTTGCATTATTTGAAGTAATTTGTGTTTTACCAAAAACTGTGCAACAGATTTTGGAATGCTGGCAAGGAAGATGCATCATTGTAATGGATCTAAGATACAAAAGCAATTCTACTTATCAAAAAAAAGAAACAAAAGAAATTCTGTTATATGTAATGTGTTTGGTGGCCACTTTGGAAAAAAAGAATTAAAAACCTTTAATAGTGTCAGGCACCCTAATCATGTTATTGAACAATTTTTTTAAAACCCCTGTATGATTGGATGACTAACCTAGGTAGTGTCCCTTCATCCTCTTTTCTAGACCTTATAGATCTTCTAAATCTTAGATCCTAATTTTTTTTAGGAGTATTTCATTGCACACATTGTATTCAAACATTCTCCTCTCTTGAATATAATTATTTTACTTAAAAAAAAATAACCTCAGAATTTGATTGCTACAAGTATCATTCATGTATGACTACCTTTTTTTTTTTTTTTTAATAAGTACACCTGTGGGTACCTTATTTTGTTACACACATTCATCACTCTTTTTATTTATTTATATGTTTTGCATTGCAAGCAGGCAAATGGTAACAGTGTCGTGATTGTTGGATATGTTATGAAATCTTCTCGTGAAGAAGATTTTGCTAGTGAGCCCTATATGAATAAATGTAGGTATTTTTAGTGGGGAAAAAAGACAAGAAATAAAACTTTGTGAGTTTTTTTCCCCTCATATGATACCATATACATGCATGAAGTTAACACAAAATTGCAAATGTCCCTGATCAAGGTGTCATGTTAAGGTGATATTGTGAACAAACAGAATTTGGCATGTGGAATTGTATGCTTCAAAGTGGTTATGACTCCAGTCCATTGTTTTTTTCCTTGAAAGAAATGTATTGGATTCAGTAGTTCTAAGAAATATGATGGATCGGAATGTATTATCATCTGATCACATGGCTTTTGGCCCAAGGGATTTTGTTTGATTCGGTTTAATGAATGTTGCTGGCACTTTGGGTGGTCGCATATGCAGTTATGCACTTGATAAATTTTAGTTTTCTAGTTGTACTATCTGGATTCATGCAATTAGAAACTTATAAGTTGTCCTGGTTCTTGTAGAGGGGTGCATTTCCTTTGTATCCTACTCAGAATGGGTTTATATTCATGCCCCTCGCCTTTGAGCTTCCTTTGTCACCTCAATTACAAGAGGTTGACATAGTTCTCCATAAAGCAACTGATGAAATTATATCCATTGAATTGAAGAGCAGTACAAACTTCTCTAACAGAATAGTTTGCACCTGTGGCATGTGGGACTTATAAAGGTGACTTTTCAGGTCCATAAAACTATATGTTTCACAATCTGGTATGAACTGGGTAATCAAAGAAAAAATGAACATGCCAATGCCAGTTTTTGTGTTTTTATGTTTAGCCTCACATGAAGCTCTATCATTTATTTTTTTGGTGGAATTGTTTTGTGATTATGCCAACATGAATCTTGTCAAGCTTTGGTCTTGGCCAAAGTCAAATGTTTGCCTTGTTAATGAACCCAATAAAAATACAGTCATAATTTGTAAGTCCATATATTCTTCTGACTCATCAAAATGCATCCAAAATGCGTGGAAACCTCACTTAATTTATGAACTATAAATCTTCAAAACATTTTTCCCTGTAATTTGTTATATTAAAAATTCTCATACTATAAATTGAATCAATATAGTTGATTTTAGTGTTAAAAACTAAAAATTTCTACACAGACATGCATGTGAATGTATAGTATACGTATGTAAGCAGGTATTGACAAGTGATAATCTTGTAATGATTTGTTGATCCATAGGTTAATTCTGAGTTTTTTATTTTTATTTTTTTATTTATTTTTATACTGCAGTGTATCTGTAGCCAATTAGACATGAGCTCAGATAGTAAGAGAGATTGGGTGGGGTTGGAGGAAGTTATAGTTTTAAATCTTTCTAAGCAAAAAACAACAAACACAAAAAAGAAAAGGCTAAAAAAGGTTTAGCATTGCTTTAGTCTTTTGATTCTAGAATGCCTGAAATGGAGTTGACAACTTGTCCAATGTTATAGCTTAATTACTTGAAGTTTAGCCTAAAAGCAATCATATTAATTGTCTTATGAGCCTGTAAGAAGAGGGTTCTAAGAAGAAGATGGGATCTTTGGAGAGTTCACGTGTTTATTTTGGTATCAAATGGAAGGGGCATTTTATTAGAAATTTTGATAATTGAGGAAATCTTTGATATTTGATAAAAATAAAATTGAGGAAATTTTTGTTCTGATTTTAGCTGATAACATAATCCGTAGTTTGTTTTTACATGTCTCTTTGTATTCATTTATTTTATCTGGAAGTCACAAAAAAAATAATGAACAGCCTTTAAGTTTTCTTTAATAAAAAACTTGTTCTTGCACAGATATTTGGTGGATCACCCAGATTGCTGTGTGATTGATTCATTTAGCAACATCTCTATCATGGTGCGTCCTTCACGCTCAGCTTGATCTTTCATCTTTGAGGTCAATTTTGGACATTTCAGCATGTTCCCTCCTCAGTCCTGATTGTTTCTTTCTTTTACTAGATGGTGGGCCCTGTAAATTCCAATTTGTTCTGGCAAATTGGTTTTGAATCTCAACTACCTCTTTTTTTTTTTGGGTACTGCTTAAGGAATTTTCTGAATTTTTTTGGACTCAATAGTAAAATGGATAAGTCTAGAATCATTCAAAATTTCACTGTAGTAAATTGTTATTGATAGATAAAAGAAATATATATCTTAATGGTGGACTTGATAAGAAATAAATACTAGAAAATACTATACTACAAGCAAGTATTAAATTTTAATATAATAATTAATGGTCAAAGAGAAATAGGCAGAACCTAATCAACAAAGAAAACACAATTAGGGTTGTTTGATATTGATCAAAACAAGCGTGGGTTTGTCAATGTTGTCATATTCAGTACCCTAAGTGAACCGTTCTGTACCTATGTAAAGAAATCTAATCAGTTTTAGTCCTATACTCCTATCACAGTCACAGCTAGCTGTATTCTGCTGCTAATTGTGATGGCAATTTGGTACTTTCCAAAGTGGACCAAACCGGGTTAGCTTGCTATGTGGGCTATTGGCCTCAAAGGCCCAACAAAACTTTTTTAAGTACGCAGTTGCCCTCTCATTTGGATTTGGATGAGCCCAATTGTCCCTATCCCAGATTATTTGGTTCCCCCAGCCTTAGCCCAATTCAAGAAAAATTCCTAAGTTGGGCCAGAATTCTCCATCATGGTCTTGTACCCATCAAAGAGGAAAACAAACTAGAGAAAGATTAAGGACTACATAGAGAAATTCCTCTATGCTGTTTTGAGGTAACAATGAATAGATGTATTAGACAATTTTATTTAGATGATCAATTATCAATGCTAGCTTAATCTAATTTAATTCCTTCAATTTAAAGGCAAACACAGATTACCTTAATGTTGTCTTTACTTGTTCTTGCAGGTCTGAAATTCAGGCTTGATAGAAGATCATTCCATTGAAGCTCTTGAAGTGGATTTTTCAAACAAGTTTATTGGAGGTGGTCCTTTAGATAGAGGCCGTGTTAGTTGAAAGACACTTATGCTGAGGTTGTCTGTCTACTCAATAACTTGCATCAAAGTTGGCTATCCAGTATGTTAATACTTCTTTGAAATGAAAAAGAAAAAAAAAAGGTAGGTCTAGCTAGGAAATCTAGAGGTTGTGTATGATATCTGTTTGTCAATTCTACAGTTCTTTTCATCATAGATGAGTAGAGGAGAACTGGAGAAGGGTGGCAATCTTAATCATGAATATTTCTTATCCCTTCTTCATGCTATCAATTCCATTGCACTGCTTTGCACTTATAGAGTTGTATATTGTTCTACCTTTGAAAAACGGTACAAGGTTTTTTTTTTTTTTTTTTGCTTTAAAATTTTTTGGGTCATGCAAAATGTTCTATGCAATGTACATATAATATTTAAGTTATTTCATATGTTGTACTTCTATAAACCTCTCTATCTTGTACATTAGTGTATGGTTTTCCTTTGTATTTTGGTTGTAGAGATTATATATTTTCCACTGTTGGTTTAAAGCAGTGGCAAATATAATTTTTTCATATGCACTGCAGTAATTGATTCTCAGAACTTGTGAATCAGGTCCTGCACATGGTTCATGGATAGGCATGACCGTATCTTGTTCAGGTCCTATAAAATCTGCTGTCAATTTGAGATTTGTTGAAGTTTGCAATTGTGTATTGCTTCTTTATTTGTTAGAATCCATCAGGTCTGGCACCCCTCCAGCTATTATCTTTCCCGTTGTTATCTCCTGTTTTAAAACGGATGCAATTCATCTGTCAAGACCAAATCTAAGGATCAATTATCAAGCCACGTCATATTTCACAAAGACTCTTTTTTGTTCAATGGCTGTTAATTACCCACCAACAACACATTCGCCGCTCTCCTTGAGTCCTTCCATTGTCTCCTTTCCACTAAAATCCTTTAGCATTGCTCTCTTATCTCTTTCAGATTTCTGCTACAACTTCAACATCACTCTTGCATGGTATTTCCCTACTTTTTCCTTTCCTTAAATTTTGAAATGGGAAGATCTAAGATAGGTGACCAACCTATTGGAGAACGCTCATATCGTGTATTCTTCAGAAAGGGAGAAATTTGGTGTAGATGTGATTGAAGAAATTAGCCTGCTTATCACTCCCAAAGAAGTCATTTCTTGTTAAAGCTGGAGCTCTTTTTTGAGTTTGTGTTAAATTATTAATGATTTCCATAGAAAATGAAAAGATAATGGAGTTGCGGCAAAAATTCCAGTGTACTTCCGACTTCCTTCATTTCGTTACTATGTAGCACAACATTGAAAGCTTCCTTTCTCTGATTGAAATGTACTACAGTTGGGGACTAAGTTGAGCAACTTGTGAAGAGAAGCAATGATAACCCTTGAAATGCTGTGAAGGTGTTTGTGAAAATGATTAGGCTGATGGTAGCTTGTTTTTATGTAAAAGTACCTCACCAAGTGCTTCATTTCTTAATTAATGAATTTTTTTTGTCCATCAAAATTTTTTTGATGAAATTTAGTACAAATGGGGTCTCTATATTTTTTTCTTCATTGAGAAAATTATCCCAAGGCAGTATTTGTATCCTTGTGTGAGATATTACAGAAGAGGTATAAAAATATTAATTGTAGGAAATTTTTGTGGAGTAATTTGACAATTTGTTTGCTTCTAGGGTTGCAAATGCATCAGACTTTGTGTTTGAATCTTGCAATTTCTTCATAGTGCCTCTCTAGAGTCACCACTATGACAGTGATGTTGTATTTGCTTTCCTTTTTTAGTGCATGCCTTGGGAAATATGTAGAGTTGCCAATCAGAAGATGAAATGAAAACTTCAAAATTGTAATTTGATTATATTTTTTTTCCTCTCACTTTGATCTTTTGTTTTTGTTATTTGGATTTGCTTTCAATTTGATTCATCAATTTTGATACATTATAGATGCTGATAGAGAGAAGTTGTCAAGGTCAGATGGAAAATTTGCTCAGTACTTGTGCAAAATCTTAGACATTTATTTATCATATCACCACGATGCATACAACATAAAAGGTAGGTTTTTTTTTTTTAAAGAGCTGACGACACTGAGTGAGTTGATAGGTAATTGTTTAATTTACTGATGCTAGTTTTTGCCTTGATGTTGGAGTTTATCTTCATGATCCAGCAACCATGCTCTTTTTTTATTTTTTTATTTTTTTTATTTATAAGTATGAGAATAATATAAAAAACCCTGTTTTATAAATAGCAACCGTGCTTGCAGCTGTTGATCCTTCACCTATGACTTATACAGAGGGTGTGGTTAGAGTCCAGACATGTGGCATCACTAAGGGACTAACAACATTGGATTCACATCAAGTGTAATACCTTAGGTATTAAAAAAAAAAAGTAACAAATCTTTATATAAGTAATTTAAATTGGAAGTTAAACTCCAAATCTTTATTCAAGGATCATATATTGAACAGATCCAAATCATAAGGTAGAAATTTTTAAATTTAAGAAATCATTTGAACTCTAAAATTTTTAAATTTAAGTTGAACTCCAATTTTTTTTTTTTTTTTAAACTGGAACAAAATAAAGAATTGTTTGCGATGTTGTTTAACATTTACGCCTTGATGTGAAATATTTTATGTTAAATATTTAAAAATGATAACTGTGGGTGAGAGAACCCAACGCCACATATTAGGCCTGAGGTCCAATTCGAATACAACCCTCTGTCCGAAGAGGCAAAAAGTATCAATGCTTTGCCATACGGGGGGATGTGAAACCTATAAGGGACAAATACTTTGTCCGAAGACGACCCGGTTGGGCCGAAAAGACCCTACCCCAACGGAGCCGTCCAGAACTTGCTTGAGTAGATGTGACGAAGATCAACCTGCAGAGCTGAACTTCGGGCACGTCTAATCGCGTAGCTATTGTTAGACATCTTACCAATAAAGCTGCCACCGCCACATTTAATGCACTGCAGCCACTTTCCTGGCCGCATTTATGTGGAGAAGACATCTGAACAGTGCGTCTTTACCCATCACCACTCACTGCAGTTTAAAGCAAACGGTTGATGTGACTAGTACTCAAGTGGGCAACCAGATGAAGGACAAGTGTGCGGTAAAGATGGAGAAAGGGTGGATATATAAGAGAGGCGAGTCACACAAAAAGAGGGAGGAGAAAGACTCTGTATTCATTAAGCCTTTGGAGAGGAAACCTCTTCGGACTACATAATTTTAACTTGGGGAATGCCTGATTCAATTCTTCTTTCTTTCATTATTAGCTTTATTCATATGGACCGTTGCTAAATTCACCATTAGCCCAGTTGTTTGATCCACTCTCTACAAATTTATTGTGGGGGAACTTAGTGGGCTCATCAAACGGGAAGTTGGTGTCAGGCCCAAAAAGTTTAGACCCCACAATAACAAATTTAAATTATGAGTCAATAAGAAATAAAAAATAAGAAGCACAAAACTAAGGACTTGTTTTTTGATGGAAAAAACTAAGGACTTCTTGTTTTCTCATGTTTTCAGAATACACATTACGGACACGTTAAATTTACTGTCGAATATATTTGAACAATTTACTTTTGTGATAAGGCAAAAGGAACAACACACAAATCTAAATATAAGCAAAATACAAATAGACGTAATAGACAAGAGCAATAAACAAATACTGAATATATATATATATATATATATGAAAAAATTTGCAAATAATTAAAAACTCATAGACTAAATACGTGAAGAATGAATAATTCAGATCAAGTCTTGTGTTTGACATAATCTCCTTCAAGCAGATTTTGCCCCTCACACAATCACTGTGATACTTTAAGACTCACGGATGTCTGCCTCCCAGGATAAAATGATTTACAGCACGAAAACAAAGCACATAAGGTCTTGCTTAGCGAACTACTCAATGTCTCTTTCTCTCTCTTTGACACAAAATGAATGCACAAAAAATTCTCATTGGGAGAGTTTTTTCTGAAAAGTTCTCTTTCATGAATGAGGGATTACAAAATTATACATAACTTAAAAACTGAAACACTGTTTCAGAGATAATTGCTGTATATAGACTTACTGATTTAAAAATAAAATAATAAAATATTATTATTAATTAGATAAGTGGGCTTAGTCCAACCCTATATGCAACCTAAACTCATATTCTCTATCATTTTTAATGTGGGACTAAAAAATTTTCACTACTTATAATAACATTTTCAAATAAAACATAGAAAATATCAATTTTTCATTCACTCCATAATATTTTTTTCAACTTTCACAACCCATCTTCTTTCGGCAAGTGATGGGTCCTACTTCTTCTAATAATTGTGCCTTTTCTTTCTTTCGGCGAGTGACGGTGGGTTGAAATTGTAGCACATTAATTTACATGCCCTCAGCTTTTTAGCCTAAATATTTGACCTTTTAAAAGAGTTGGATCACCTTCTCAAAAGACTAAAAGACCTGGATCGGCACTCGAAACTACGCCGACTAAATGCATTTACTCTTGACTTTGCTTTTTTGGTTTTCTTATTTCACGTGTCACATACTCACATGGGATGAACTTTTTTTTTTTTTTTTTGATTTGCACATGGGATGAACTTAATTACTGCTATATGCAAGTAATTTGCTCCTCCGTTATGAAAATAGAAGAGAAGAAAGTGTAAATTCGTATAAAGTTTTGTTTTACACTTTATTTAGCTTTTTTCAGAACTTCTTTACTTGTTTTAGAGGAAACTATTTATTTTTTTGGGATAAGCACGTTAGTGGAATTTTTTTTTTTTTTGGTTATTTTTTGATAAACTATAAAGTTCTATTCTTAATGCTTTTTTCTTTCTATTCAAAATTTATATACCACGTGATGTGTCACACATAAACACTTAGTACTGGAATCTATAAACGTTATAACTTTTTTTTTTTGAGAAACAAACACACACACACACAAGAGAGAGAGAAATGGGTTCTAACACAAAAGTACACCACAATTCCACTCAAAAGCCATAGTAACTCTATAAACATTATAACTAATAATACACCCAGTAATTAATTTAATATAAGTAATGTTTAAAGTAGTTGAATATAACCTATAATTATAGTTGGAACTCTTCTAAAATTTTCAACATAGGAACAAATATAACCTATAGAATCCAAAAATGATAGGCGTGTAACATGCTAGTCTCGACAGTTTTTAGCGTTTAAACATTGAAAACTGTGGTTCTAAAAAAAAAAGGCATTTGGTAAGGGTATTTTTTTAGGAGTGTTTGAGTTACGTAGCTAATTTTAGGGTGCTTAAACACTAAATTTAGAAAACTCATCTTACAAGTTTTCAGTTTTCAATTTTCAAACAATATTATTCAAGGACACTTTTGTAAATATGTTGAAAATCATGGTACCCACTTGATTAGACAACACATAAAACTTTCTTCTTTAATTCCAACCAAGGGGCCCACTTGCCAGCTTTAAAAAAAAAAAAGCAAAGATACGAAATACACAATTATGTTTTTTTCACACACTAAAACATGTTATTTGAAACACAATACCAAACACATTTTTGCTTTATGAATACTGTAAACACATGTTTTCATAACTCTTTTTAAACGACAGTTTTTACATTATTGTTGTTATACTCCAGTTGAGCCACATTTGCAGCCATGTCATTATCTTTTTGGTTTCCAATTTTTCCTATATATTTTTTTGAACATTTTCTCATTTAAGATCACTTAAAAGGTCCATTATTTAAAAATTAAAATATATTTTAACTATTATTTTTATTATTGATTTTTCAAAACTCTCTCCCTCCTTTACCTCTTCATCTCCCCACTAATTTACCTTAATATCTTTCTTTCTACCAAGGGAGTTGATTCGGTATCGTACTGGTTGGTATAGTCGATATTTACCTTTCAATACCTCTGCCGGTACAAAAACATGATTGTTTCGTTCTGGTTTAAATATCGACCCATACCAGATTGTTTTGGCCAAACCGAATAAAATACTGTATTTCAGTTGGTAAATGCATATCAGACCCAAAAAAAAAAAGGTGTTCTCACTCTCTTGATCTCTCCACTAACTGGCGTCACTCGCAATTTCCTAGCCTCATACAACATGGTCTCTCCTCCCTCAAATTCCAGATCTTCTTGACAGAACAATATGCAAAACCAACATTTCTCTCTCTCTCTTTCCTCTTTCTCCGTTGCATACAACTTAAGCTAGATTTCAGCTTCTTTAAACACCCAACAAATTTGACAACTCGCAAAAGTTATGTTTAAAGTCAAAGGAAACTTTCATATGTCAGTTTTTTATTTTTTTATATTTTCTAGACCCTAAAAACTGTCAAAAGTCCTCTCAAATGTCAATTATTCCACCTTTTTTTTAAAGCCCTCAGTTAGTCTGCGTGTGAAAGGTAAGCTTGATTTTTAATTTAAATAGGTTTAAGATTACTGATAAGGGAATTCTCGTTGAAGAGATCCAAGGTGTAACACGTAAGGAAGCTGACTGCCCCTTGAGCTCGATAGCTTCCCATAAGCAAACGAGGCACAAAGTAACAACTCGTCAGCTTCCCATGAGCTCGTCAGCTTCCCACGATACCTGATGGGCGTCTCTATATAGCTGACGGGAACCATTGGACGAAGCAAGAAGCCAATGAGGAGAAGAGCCCGACAGGTCTAGCGTGGCTTAGCTTGATCTCCACGAATATCTATGTAAGGAAATATCTTGCATCCCACGATTAACCATAAACAAAGGAATTTCTACAAGGAAAAGATCCCGCAAAATATGTGCATTAATAAGGATCTTCCTTATAGGGAAAGACCTTTTCCGCCAAGAAATGAATGTCAGATCTACACTACTATAAAAACTCTAAAACCCTCACGAACTAAGGTACACATAATTTACTCCAGCTCTAGCACTCTAGAGTTGTAGAAGTTCTCTAACTTAACATTCGTAGGGTATTTAGTCGGTATCACACCAGTGCTCTCTGTAAGGTCTTTTTTGTTTTTGTTGTACAGGTTCTGTCTAGAGTATATGAGGATTGTGCGACTTATTGACGATTTTTGGCATTATCTATTACAACTTAGTCTAATCTAAGAATTTATATATATGGGCTTTAAACACTATATATATATATATATTTTAATTTAGCAGTAATCCTGAAATGGTATTTCGATATTGACCCCAATGCTAATGCTCTAAAATAATTAACAAAAAATAACTAACTGTTTAGGGACTAACTAACTATTTTAGAGACTAAATTGGCTAGTTTTGAAAAGTCTTAGACTTAATTAACATTAGCCAAAACTCGGGTATATTAGTGGAATTTACCCAACTAAAAAAAAAAGAAACTGACACATAGTTAAAAAGCAACAAAATTTATCCTTGAGTTATTGACACATAAAATCACTTTTTGCTTTTATCCTATGCAATGGTGAAAAATATTGTGATATAGAGAGTAACCAAAATTCACAACAATACTTTCTCAAAAAAAAAAAAAAAAAAAAATCACGACAATTTTATAATATTTTAAGTTTTTAAATTTTAATATCACATATGGTCCACCTTAATTTGTAATTAAAGTTTTTTTAAAAGCCATATTACCAAGTATGAGACTGTGAGCTATATTTGGAAACGTTGTTGAAAGCTCGAAAATGTGTTGAAAACACACGAGCGGTTTAGACCCCCAAATAAAAATTACGGCTTGGTTGATTTTACACTAACTTAATGATAAGTGCGGAATAGTGTAAACACAAGCGTAAAGGCAAACCAACTACTCTAATCCATATTTAAAGCAACACAGCAGTAAAAAGGAAATAAGCAAGAGTAGGGAAGAAGGATGCAAACACAGAAAACACCGAGACGTGTTCTCGAAGAGGAAACCGAAGAACTCGGCGAAAAACCTCTCCGCCGCCCTCCAAGCGGAAATCGATCCACTAGACAATCAGTTGGGATACATGGGTTAGCAAAAGACCCTCCAAGCCTAGTCTACCCTCTGTACCTAAGCCCTCCAAGCTCCTACTCCAACAAGGCTTCTCGGAACCCTGTCTTGTCTAGCTCTCCGGATCCCGCAACAAGCTCCATGTTGCATCTGCCATCCTTGGCTTCTTCCAATGCTTCCCAGCAACTCCAAAACACTTTCTACACTCTGAATAGGTGTGGGTTGTGTTTGGGTACAAATCTCCTCTCAAGGTATGATAATGGGAGAGGGATGGAGAAGAGGCTATAATGATTTCTCACTAAGGAGGAGTAGCTCTCTCTCAAAAGATGGGTGGGTGAGTTGTAGAAAACCTATCTAGGGTTTTTCTCTCTGAATAGCCACACCAACATATGTGGGTAATGAGGGTATATATATAGAGTGGGTGAAGGGTAAGAAGGTCACTCAATAAAATCCTCCAGGCAGAAAGTTTCGCGACTGTCTCGCGGGAAGGCCTTACCAGCGAGACACTCGCGAAAATGATAGCCTGGCATGACTCTTCAGCTTCCAACACGTGCAGGGCACATGCACCATTTCGCGGGATGCTAAGTAGCGAGATACCCGCGAGAATTCTTCAGTCTTCAAAAGCTTGATTCTTCACACACACTCTCTATCACACAACCCTTACAACAAATCCCACAACAAATACAGGGTTTAAACGATTGAGAATAATTACAATCAAATTTGGCACGGAATAAAAGCCAACAAAAACACAGTTGTAAATTACAACTTTACAATCTCCCCCTTTGGCTATTCCGTGACAAAACCCTAAAACAGACTCTAGACTTAAACGTGAGTTTGGGAACATAGGCAAAACTCACTCACACCTAGTTCTAGATTCTGAAGTGCTCTTGAAACATATGAACAAGTAACTCCTGAAACACAACAACACAATAACATCATTGTATGCAGAAAACTTGAAAAGCATATGGAGCAATAATAGCATGATCGAGCAAAACGAAATAGAAACACTAGATCATGGCAAGATCAACCAAGTAATCACTATACAAAGGCAATTACTATGCTCATTCACACATGGAACGAACATCCGGATATGCAAGATGATAAGCTCATTTGAAGAGTATCATTTGCATCTCCAACACTCAACCAATGCAAACTACACGAAGTATTTGCATCTAGGAACAATCCTACATGGGCACAAGAGTGTTCATCACTCAACCAATGCATAGAATGTGTATGCATCTAGGAACAATCCTACATGGGCACAAGAGTGATCAACTTGAAGTAAAATGCATGACATTGAACAACAAGCAAACATGCATGAAGGTTGCATAGGCAAGGTATTGCAAATGCATGGCACAAACCACAAAGACCTACAAAGCGTATGCATGAAACAAACCCTTAAAGCTTACATAAGCAAAATGGGTACAAAATATAAAGTACTTCCCTATCATATCACTCCCCCTATCATGAATCATAGGAGCTGTGATGAACTTGGAACATATATACTTGTAACCTGAAACACTTGCACAAAACACATTAGACCCTCAAGGTAAAGCAAGTAATGAACGGACAAGTATAATGTAACAAGTAAATTGCGATCAAGTAAACATGATGTGAAACATGTGAGCAACTTGATCATACACCAAACAGTCATATGGAAATGACTACAATGATCATATAGCAAAGAAAGTGATCATCTGAACATGCAACCAATAAAGCACAATAGCATAAGGATAAGAGCATGTCCAACACATAAACATGATGCAATGAGAGCAACAAAGCATATCAAAGCATCATAAAGTAATGAGAAAACAAGCATAAAGTAAATCAAGGTTTTCTCAAAACAATGTCTTCTCCCCCTTGGTATATACATCTCCCCTATGGCTTTCTCCCCCTACGAATGTGCACAAGGTAGAATTTCTCCCCCTAAGAGTGTGCACATGAGTCATATAAACATGACAATACTCTCCCCCTTTTTGTCACGAATAGACAAATTAATCAAGAGGAATGAGGGAAAGAAAAAAAGATATGAAGATGATGCATGAGGAGTGCAAGATGAATGAGAAAATGAAGCTCAAACATAATACAAACATTAAAAAATGCTACAAAGCATAAAGAACATGACATGCTAAGGATGATGGAACATGATATGGACCTAGGCATGACATGGACACAAGAACATGTTATATGTGCTAAAAGGTCTAAAAAGACTTAACTAGCATGAGTGAATGCAAAAACATGTCAAGTGTTAGAGTGTGTGCAGCAAATTGCATCTAGTGTGCATGTGTGATGCATGACTAATGCATGAGCAAGGCACTCAAGGGGTAAAGTGTACAAAACACACCACCAATGATCAAAACATGATAAACATGAATAATCATGGTGATCCCCAAAGTTTGGAACTCATCGGAGTCCAAAACAACGAGAAAATGCCATTTGGGCATTTTATCAAACACTTAGAGTGCACACACTACACATGTATGATGAACAATGCAAGAACATATGAAAACCTTGCCTAAATACATGTTATTTTTGCCACAAGGGGCCAACAACCAAACCAAATCATCATTTAAAACAGAGCCCAATCAAAAAGATTGACAAAAAATAAGTTTTCCAACTCCCATTTGAGAAAATCCCAACTATGAACATAAAACCCCCAAAAACGTAATCTAAGGCACAAAATCAATGAAAAGAGTTAACGATTACCTTAGAGATGTTTATGGAATGTAAAACACTTGAAATTAGTTGGGTTTAGATGTTAAAACCTTAAAACAGGGGTTTGGGAGAAGATGGGAGAAGTTTAAAACAAAAGACCCACGAAAAGCCCTTTAAAAAGCTGATCTGGAAAATTTCGCGGGAAGCTGACTCGCGAAAGTACTCGCGAAATTTTCGCGGGTAAGCCTTACTCGCGAGCTACTCGCGAGACACTCGCGAAACTCTCTGTCCAAAGCTGAAAAAGCTTTAAAATTGGACCATTTAACTCCCAGTTGAGCCCATACATGAAATAGGACACAAAAACACCCAGAAAACATGTTTTTCACACAAAAACACTCTAAAAACTTTGAAAAACATGGGTGATACAAATCACTTCCAAAAGCAAACAAAAAGAACAAAAATCTTTTTGGTTTGAACCACATATAGTTGAGCACACACACATCACATTTGAGCATGTACAAACACACAAATGAAATAGGCATTCATTGAACATTAAACTTGTGTGTTGTGTGTGGGAATCAAGTGTGGAATAGTCCTTAGACCAGAGCGAAGCTTCAATGATCAATTCACACGAGTCATACACAACCGATACGAAATCAAGTGGACTATCTCCATTATAGAAATGAGTATATATGACCTCCCACACAATGAAAACATAACTTAGAAGCTTTTCATTTGGCTTCTTATAACTCATAACAATTGGTCCATTTTGTTTTGTATGGACAAAACATCTCATTTTGAGGAAGGTGCTTGAAATTTATGATATTTCAACAGTGATGAGAAGCCTTTGGCTTTTTGAGCACCATAACATTTACTTTAAAAAGAGTCGCTTTCCCTTTTTCCTAGTCAAATACTAGTATGTGCGACAGGCTTTTGCAGCTCAATATCTCTTTTCATTTTGAGATTTACATTTAGTGAGCTCTTTTTGCAAAAACATAAAAATAAAGTGGGAAGAGATATAGACACAAATCTATGCAAGTATCAAGACCAACAAGACTATTGACCAATCATTCATGATAAGCTTGAAGATCTATTTACAACAGTCACACATAGTTTTCAAGATTTCTTCCACATTGAAATAGGTGCATACATAACAAGCTAAGCTCGTAAATGCACTACGCCATTAGTACGAAGGTACTAGGCCAAACTCACATGAGATATGTGCTCAAACACATATGATCAAACTTTTTGAATTTTTCACTTTTTATGTGGTTTTGGATTTTTACACACACAAAACAAAGACATAAAAGTAAGATCAAGACAAAGGCAATGCATATAAATAAATGCACAAATGCACAAATGCATGAAGATGTGACATTTAATGCATGAAGGGTCCTACAAAGATCGAAAGAATTAGATCAAGGACCAAAAGAGCAAAATCTCAACCATAGGAACCCTTCCTCATCCAAACGGAATGATTGTTTGGAATGAGTGTCTCAAGAGAGGTGAGACGAGGGTTGGGAGAATGAGAACCGGAGATGCACATAGTCAAGGAGTTAAGAGCATTAAACACTTTCTTTAACAACATGCTATTTTCACTCAAATCCGGTTTATCATGCAAAGCACAACTTCCAAGAAGTTCAAGTTTCTCTTTTCTTTTAATTCTTTTAAGAGCATGAAACTTAGAGCAATGAGGTCTTAGATGACCAAGAGCACCACAATGGTGACAAACAATGTGTTTAGGTCCATTAGGTTTTTTGGGAATGGATCTAGCAACTTGGGTTTGTTCTCTCTTCAACTTAGAACATTGAGGCCTTATGTGACCAATCACACCGCAATGGTGGCAAGTTGGAACAAACTTGGATCCACTCAATTCCTTAGGATTGGACCTAAACAGAGGCTTTGACTTAATAGCCTTTCTCTCCACTTTTTGATTTCTTTTATGTGGAGGAATGTACACCGATTTGTCCTTTGGGTTAGAACACACACTAGGCACAATATCGGGTACCACAACATGATTGCAACATATATTTTCATCATTTTCAACAATAGGTTCAGCAATCAAACACTTGGCATGCATCTTAAGAGATTCATTTTCAGATTTAAGATCATCAACAAGTTTGTTAGACAAAACAAGTTTAGCATCCAAGTCTATATTCAAACATTCAAACTCTTTCAGCTTTTCAAGAGAAATTTCAGCAAGTTTTTTATATTTCTCAACCAATTTGTTGGATTCATTGAGCTTAGCAATCAAATCATCCTTTTCACAAAATAATTTGCTCAAATCCTTTTGAAATTTCTTAGCATTTTTCTTTAAGAGTTTGGTGCTAGGAATATCAACAACACCCAAAGATTCATGTAACATAGCATCACAATTATGAGGATTATCACTCATAGAGGCATTTTCACAAACACATGGCATGTTACATTTATCACCAACCAAATCATACAAAGAGGCATACATAGCACAATCCATGGCAAATAAACACAAGGGGTCAAGGATCACACTTAGGTAATGAAACTAAAACAAGTGTACCCGCTCTGATACCAAGTGAAAGCTTGAAAATGTGTTGAAAACACACGAGCGGTTTAGACCCCCAAATAAAAATTACGGCTTGGTTGATTTTACACTAACTTAATGATAAGTGCGGAATAGTGTAAACACAAGCGTAAAGGCAAACCAACTACTCTAATCCATATTTAAAGCAACACAGCAGTAAAAAGGAAATAAGCAAGAGTAGGGAAGAAGGATGCAAACACAGAAAACACCGAGACGTGTTCTCGAAGAGGAAACCGAAGAACTCGGCGAAAAACCTCTCCGCCGCCCTCCAAGCGGAAATCGATCCACTAGACAATCAGTTGGGATACATGGGTTAGCAAAAGACCCTCCAAGCCTAGTCTACCCTCTGTACCTAAGCCCTCCAAGCTCCTACTCCAACAAGGCTTCTCGGAACCCTGTCTTGTCTAGCTCTCCGGATCCCGCAACAAGCTCCATGTTGCATCTGCCATCCTTGGCTTCTTCCAATGCTTCCCAGCAACTCCAAAACACTTTCTACACTCTGAATAGGTGTGGGTTGTGTTTGGGTACAAATCTCCTCTCAAGGTATGATAATGGGAGAGGGATGGAGAAGAGGCTATAATGATTTCTCACTAAGGAGGAGTAGCTCTCTCTCAAAAGATGGGTGGGTGAGTTGTAGAAAACCTATCTAGGGTTTTTCTCTCTGAATAGCCACACCAACATATGTGGGTAATGAGGGTATATATATAGAGTGGGTGAAGGGTAAGAAGGTCACTCAATAAAATCCTCCAGGCAGAAAGTTTCGCGACTGTCTCGCGGGAAGGCCTTACCAGCGAGACACTCGCGAAAATGATAGCCTGGCATGACTCTTCAGCTTCCAACACGTGCAGGGCACATGCACCATTTCGCGGGATGCTAAGTAGCGAGATACCCGCGAGAATTCTTCAGTCTTCAAAAGCTTGATTCTTCACACACACTCTCTATCACACAACCCTTACAACAAATCCCACAACAAATACAGGGTTTAAACGATTGAGAATAATTACAATCAAATTTGGCACGGAATAAAAGCCAACAAAAACACAGTTGTAAATTACAACTTTACAGTTGTTAAATCGTTGTGATTATTTGTTATGTCCTAAATTACGCACATAACATTAATGTTTATCTTGTTATTTTTGTCCCACCTTTTCACTATTCTCTCGTAGACTCATTCACAGCAACTCCTTCTTCTTCTTCTTCTTCTTCTTTTTTTTTTTTTTTTTTGGGTCTCACCTCCCATATTTACACAAAATAATAATTAAAAACAAAAACTAAATGCTGGGTTTTGGCTATAAATTGATGCATATTCTATTTTGCAAGTATATTACCATATTCTTAAAAGTAAAAAGTTAAAAATTTTTAGATTGATTTAGTTTTCCAATTTATTTTAAGGAACAAATTAAATGTTTAAATTTATATATTTAGATTATTTTTTACTTTGATTATTAGTAACTATTAAACTGTGTTTGTTTCTTTATTTTGATGATATAAAATAGATACTTGTACATTTTACATTTATATTAGATTTTGTATGATAATTATATTAGTTTACATTTTTTTATTGATCGATTAATATTTTTTGAAATTAATTTTTCTTTTAATCTTGTCCCTCCTAAACTCTAAACTGAAATCCGCCACGACTTGTTTGCCAACAATTATCAAGCTCTAGAAGAGGTGGGGTGGGACAAAAATCATTACTATTTTTTTATTAATAATTATCAATTTCAAATGATGTTATTTTTTTGTTTATTTTAAATCTAGTAAATAGATTATGTATGGAAATAAAATCTAATAATTCAAATTATAGACAAATATCTACTAAATTAATTATAGTTGGAACTCTTCTGAAATTTTGAACATAGTAACGAATATAACCTTATAGAATCCAAAAATGATAGGTGTGTACATGCTAGGCTCAACGACTGTGGCATTTGCTAAGTTCTGAGATGCCCAGTTGTCCACATATCACAATTTTCAAGCCTGGAGGCTGGAACCCAATTTTAGAAATACAAATAAAAAAAATGAAGGGCTTTGTTTATATTGTACGTATTTACAAAGTAAACATGCAAAAAGTAGCAAATATTCTACGCATCTATAAAAAGTGTTCAACATCTGCCACTTTATGTGTTTACAATGTAAATTCAGAATGTACTGTAAAGAATTTCCCCCCCAAAAAAAAAACAATCTTTATTTCTTGCAAAGTGTTAAATTTGGTGGCTGCTTGTTTTAATAATTGAGAGAGGGAAGGAAATTTCAGCGAAGTTTCGTCGTTGGCACTTAGCCATTATAGAGAGAGAGAATTAAAAAAAAAAAAAAGAATCGAATTTTTAGATATAAAATCAATGAGAAATACATTTTGAATAAAAAATGGTTTTCTTCTTAGTTTTTTTTTTTATGTTATTATTAGCTTATATTCTTAATTTTGTCTTTTTCTTTCAGTGATGGGGCTCATGGCACATGAAGTGTACACAAAAGAAATTTGCTTAACCATGAATAATACCTTTGTGAACGTAAAATTAGTTCTTAACTTTTAAGAGGGCGGCAGATCTGCTAATTTAAAATTTTATCAAAAGGCAAGGTAACGTACAATTTGGACTAAAACAGATATTTTAATCTGGGATTGTAGGTTAGATGTGGATTAGAAGAGTTAAAAATAAATAAATAATGTAGGTTCCATCAAATTTAAATACTAAGGGCCTGTTTGGTAAGCATATTCAAACATATGTTTTTAGTTTTTAAACATTACACATATTTTTATACACTTTTTCATTTATACGTATAAAAAAAAAATACAAACAACATTACTCAAATCCTTCTACCAAACTGACCTTAAATAGCGCAACTATAGTTTTTATCTTCAGACCTTCTTCTTATTCATTCCATATCCGACGCTAAATACAAACCGAGAAATTAAATAATTACCTTTGAATAAGCAATGCTTGTCTTTAGAGTGTTGTCGTTATCTTTTGATGCCGTCGTGAACGTAAATTAAGATTTAAGGAGGAGGCTTTATTTGCTAAGTTATAAACTTGTCAGAGTCATGCCGGCAAATAAGACAAACGCGAATATTTAGTGATAAGAATTGTAGATCCATCAGTGGATTAGTTAAGAAATAAGAATTGGAGTTTGTCCATCTGATGATGATGACCCATGAAACAATTTTGTGCTGCCAGAAACAACACTGAAAATACGGAACACTTCTAGAGAGAGAGAGAAATAACGTGACCCTTTCATTCTCGTCTCCGGTGAGTTTCAATGACATCCTGGTTGCTTCTTTTTTCTTCCTATTTTATTATTTTATTATCTTCTTCTTTTTTTTTTTTTTGGTTTTTGTTTTTGTTTTTTTCATTTTTGATTTGGATATGAATATATTGTTCCTCTTTTCATTGTTGGGCTTAGATCTTCCCTCACATGCATCCACTGCTGTTAATCTACTGATCTGGGACTAGGACTTTTTCAATTCTCTTTCTATTATTCTTCCCAACGTTGACTGCATCTACCTATCTCCATAGCTATTTTAGTAAGTTCTCTTTGCCTCTTTGACATGTCTCTATGCTATTTACCTTTTTTTTTTTTGGTTGAATAAATAGTTTATTAACACAAAAAAAAGAGATCGCATGGAATATTATTGCATTTATCAGGTTCAAACCACAGCCAAAACAAAAAATTAAAAAGTGATATTAACAACACAAATTCTAGAAGATTTAAAACAAGGACAATGCAAATGAACACTCATTTGAAGCAATCTTTTCTCAGTCACACTCATTTGAAGATTTGAATTCCTCTAAGAGTATCACAAGTTCATATATTACTTGTTTGCCAACAATTATCGAGTTCCCGAAAAGGTGGGGTGGAACAAAAATCGTATTTTTTTTTTCCCAAAAATTATCAATTTCAAATGATGTCATTTTTTTATTATTTTAAATCTACTACATTGATTGTATATGGAAATAAAGTCTAATAATTCAAATTATAGACAAATATCTACCAAATTAATTATAGTTGGAACTCTTCTTAAATTTTCAAAAGATAGGAACGAATATAACCCTATAGAATCCAAAAATGATTGGCGTGTAACATGCTAGGCTCAACGACTATGGCATTCACTTAGTTCTGATGTCCTGTTCAATTGTCCACGTATCATAATTTTCAAGTCTAGTACCCTATTTTAGAAATACAAATACAAATACAAAAAAATAAAGGACCTTTATAAATTTACATTGTATTTGCAACGTAAACACACAAAAAGTAGTAAATATACATTTGCAAAAAGTGTTAAGTTATGGTTTTTCATATAATACTTATGTTGGCTTGATTCCATGGCAAAAAGTGTTGTAATGTAATTAATTTATTTCCTTATATTTTGTGGGATTTAATTGTAATGGATTTAGTAGTGGTAAAGATTTGATCAAAACAGTTGAAGGTCACATGAGGAGCACATGCCAGAAGTTGAAGGTGTTTTGTCTTTTGTTTGAGCTTCATTTCTCATTCATCTTGTGCCTCGTATGCATCCTATCCTTGTTTACATCTTGGATTATTTGTCTATCCTTGAATTCATCTTGGATTATTTGTTTATTCGTGACAAAAAAGGGAGAGTATCATCATTTCTATATGACTCTTGTGCATATTTTCAGGGGAAAAATTTCTATCTCGTGCACATTCTTAGGGGGAGAAATTTCATAGGAGAGATGCATATACTAATGGAGAGAAGACATCTTTTATGAGAAAACTTTATTTTACATTATGTTTGTTTTCTTGTTTATCCTTATGGTACTTTGAGTTACATTTAGTATCTATACTCTGTTGCTCTTATTGCATCGTGTTTATATATTGGACATGCATACATCCTTATGCTATTGTGCTTTATTGATTGCATGTTTGGATGGTCATTTCTTTTGCCAAGTGATCATTATAGTCATTTCTATATGACTGTCATCTGTTTGATCAAGTTGCTTATATGTTTCGCATCATGTTTACTTGATCGTTATTTACTTGTTACATTATACTTGTCCTTTTATTACTTGGTTTACCTTGAGGGTCTAATGTGTTTTATGCAAGTGTGTTAGGATACAGGTATTTTGTTCCAAATTCATCACAAATTTTAGATTTAGGTGTAAGTGAGTTTTGCCATTATTTTCGAACTCACGTTTAAGTTTAGAGTTCGTTATAGGGTATTTTTGTCATAAAATAGCCAAAGGGGGGAGATTGTTAAGTTATGGTTTTTCACATAACATTTATATTGGTTTTATTTCATGACAAAAAGTGTTGTAATTTTATTAATTTATTTCCATGTATTTTGTGGGATTTAACTGTAACGGGATTAGTCTTAAGTAGTGAAGATTTAATCGAGACAGTTGAAGGCCAATTGAGGAGCACATATCGGAAGTTGAAGAGTCAGTGTTTTGCCACTCATTTTACGACTTGGCCAACTCACAAAGTGACCTGCGAAATGCATTGACAGCTAGAATTATGAATGTGAGTTTTATACCATTTACTCATATTATATATACCCTCATTAACTACAAAATTGTAAGAGGCTATTTTGAAAAAATCCCTAGAAAGGTTTCTACTACGCACCCATCATTTTAGAGAGAGCTACTCCTCCTTAAGTGAGAATTCCTGTGTAGTCACTTCTCCTCCCCTCTCCTATTGATTTACTTTAAGAGGAGATTTGTGCTTAAACACAACCCACACCTATTCAGAGTATAGAAAGTGATTTGGAGCTTGGAAAGCATTGGGGATTTTTCAAAATAAGTTGATGAGGCTTGGCGGATGCAATCGGGCGATATTGCAGGATTTAGGAAGCTAGTGAAGACAAAACTCCATGAAGTCCGTTAGTAGCTGGAGCTTGGAGGGCTCAAGTACTTTAGGTAGATTAGGCTTGGAGGGTCTTTTTGGTATCCTTGTGTTGAAGGCCAAAATTTCACAAAAAAAACCCATTCTATGAAAAGTAAGGAAAGACCATGGGCTTTAACAAAAGAAGGCCCAATTCATGCAGCAAGAAGAATCGACATCAAGGCCCTATGTATGTTCAGATTTCCAGCAAAAAAGGCCATTAAAAAAGTCCAGCAAATTCTAGTGAAAGAATTGGGCTGGGATCCCCAGAGGTTACCAGAGGCTCGGGATCCTCGAGACGTGCATCACAGCTAAAGTGGGACTGAGACAGCTCAAAAGGAGTACCACGAAATACAAGAAATGAAGAACAAATATGTCCCTCTCAAGCACCCAGTGGTGCAGCAAAGAATCAGAAAGCTTGAAAAGTAACAATTCATGAACAAAAGGCTGGTACCCCGGGGAACCCAGAATGAAGAATTATAAAGGGAAGTGGCTGGAAAACCTTCAACCCAGCAGAAAAGGGTTCTGCTTACTTGGGAAAAATGACAACAAGGAGGACAGCCAAAAAGTTAAGTCCAAGAGGTAAAAGGACTTAAAAGAACAGAGGGTAAACGTCAGCTATCCAAAATGGAAAGTCAGTAAGTGGTTTTTAGGAAAACAGAGCTACAAGATGAAAACTATGAGAAACAGAGAGAATCAACGGTCAGAAATAGCTGGCATAACAGGGGCTCGGTACCTAGGGAGCCAAGGGGGGAAGAATCAATGGTATCCAAACCCTAAAATGACACTATAAAAAGAGGGAAGCGGCCAACATTGAAGGGGCATTATGCAGCAATAGAAAATCACAGAAGAGAATCGTTAAGATAACTCTGTAAAACTCAAGAAAAACGTAGGAACCGCTCCCGGTATCCCAGAAACAGCCACTATAGCACATACTCGGATTCAACAAATTCAAACTTTGCAAGTCTTGGAAGCTTGAATAGCTATCAAAGTCTGTAATTTTTGAGCTTAGTTGAACCTTGTATCGCGTGAATATAGAACTATAGGAAGAGCTCTGTAAAATCAAAAGAAAACAGGGGAATCGCTCCTGGTATCCCAGAGACAGCCACTATAGCACGTACTTGGATTCAACAAATTCAAACTTTGCAAGTCTTGGAAGCTTGAATAGCTATCAAAGTTTGTAACTTTTGAACTTAGTTGAACCTTGTATCACGTCTTAGTGAGCACTGTAATCATAACTAAGGAAAATTAATAAGATGCACCTCACTAATTTGAGGATCCTTGACTTTGTTTTACATTATATATTATTTGCTGCGCATTCCCTTGCTGTTAAAATGTCATCAATACAGATATTTTTGTTTGTCAGTTATTTGTATTGTAGGGAGCTTGTTTTGTGCACCACTCGGTTCTTAAACAGCCTTTTAGCTGCGGTGAACCGAGCCCAGTCCACCAAGAATACTTATTTGGCCCAAGAACTTTGGGCCACAGTGCTGAGAAGAAAAAAGCACTCTCACATTTTGGCGACTCCACTGGGGACTGGGAAAAAGGAGAGGGAAAAAGCAGTCCCTTCACAAGCATGGCTCCAAAGCTAGGAAACACCTAGAGGAAGGAAAATTTCTCTTAGTGCGTTCAACATCAAGATCCCAAAAGTGCGGGTCCCTCCAACAAACGTCCTACCAAGGGACTCTGTATGGAATTTTAGGGAACTTCCCAACACAAGATAAGTTTTATGTGTCATTATTTTCTCCATTTTATATTTTGAACATAATGGACTGAAGTTTATGGTTTTCAAATGGATAGCTATCACTGTGTTGCATGAAAGCAAAAGCATTGTATTGTTTAGTAATAGAAGTAGACACTTGTTCAACACAATATAGAATCATAGATAAGTTTAGTTGTCATACTCATCCTCCAATTAAATGGACCTCATTTAAAGATGTTCATAAAAAATAACTGTCCAGCTGAATCAATTAGTTTTGAAAAATAATAAATAAATAAAATGAGGTCCTAAACTTTGATTAGCATTTATGCAATTAGTTTACTCTTAAACTTGGAAGTCCAAAACTTGAAGATGCTTGATGAATGAGGTATTGGTGGTGTGAAACTACTTTGTACCATTAGTCTCTAAAGGCAACTCATTGGTCTCGTAAAAACTTAAGTAAAACTGAAGGGGTTTTGAGAGTACAGCCAACCTATAGAGTACAGCCAACCTATATAGTACAACCAAAAAGTTGAAAATAAATGTTGAACTCAGCTAGAAGAAACAAAATCTTGTTTCTCTTGAGGATTCTACTCTTTACAAAAAGGGGGTAAGAGGAGTCATGTAATAATATTTTAACAATTAAAACATTGTCTCATTGCTAAAAAAAAATGGAGAAGTGAGCCAAAAAAAAAAAAAAAAAGATTGATGGAATGAAGATTATATGAGCTACACAGTAAAGCAATTGCCTCACGTTAGGGAGTTGATTTGTTTTCTTTAAAAAAAAAAATTCATAATATTGTTTCATTTCTTTCTTTTTTAAAAAAAAAAAAAAGAAAAAAGAAAAAAGAAAGAGAAGTAAGCGAATCAAAGAGGCTTGATGAGATGTAAATTACATAGCAAAGCAATCACCTCACGTTGTGAGGCTAAATAATTTTGCAGCAACTTGATAATAATATCATATGGTGCAGGTTAACAAAATGGACAAGTTCTTTGGCTCTGCCCATGGATTTAGCAAAATGGAGTAGTTCCATGATCCCAACAAAGCTGAGGAGATTCTTTATTCCAGCAAGGCTGTGTACACCCTCATTCCAGCAAAGCCTAGGAGATCCTTGACTCCAGGAAGCAAAGCCTGGGAGATCTTTGATCCCAACAAAGCTGAGGAGATTCTTTATTCCAGCAAGGCTGTGTACACCCTCATTCCATCAAAGCCTAGAAGATCCTTGACTCCAGGAAGCAAAGCCTGGGAGATCCTTGATCACAACAAAGCCTGGGAGATCCTTGATCCCAACAAAGCTGAGGAGATCCTTGATTCCAAATGAGATCCTAGATTCCAGTAAAAAAAAAAAAACTGAGTAGTTCCCTGGGTCTAGACACGAATCCAACAAAAATAGAGTAGCTCCTTGATTTCAAAGAAGTTGAGTAGTTCCTTGGTTCCAACCATGGATCTAGCAAAAATGAAGTAGTTCTTTGGTTCCATAAAAAATTTCGAGTTGTTCCTTGATGGAATAGTTTTCTAATTCTAGGAAAGTGGAACAATTCTTTGGTTCCAACAAAGTTGAAGTACCTCCATGGATCCAGCAAAGTTAAATGGTTATAAAAAAAAAAAATTGGAGGCCCAAAAAAAAAAATTTTGATAGAAGTTTCACAATAGCATTAAGAGAAGGTGGATCAAGCATGGTTCAACAACTACCTCATGTCCTGGGGGCTAAAGCCTATTGTGTGATGGGCCTTGAATACATTTTGAAGAAAATCAATAGAAACACTACATTGCAAGTCAACAGCAAAATCAACATTATTGAAAGCTCAACAACTATACAGTACATCTATCATTTCTTATAACTCAACAATTAGGCCCACCCATGGAAATAACAATATTTGGAGGAGATACAGAGACCACTGAAGGACACCTACAACTAGCTCTGAAGGCCAACCATGACATCACAAGTATTGCCTAATCCCCTCAATGTACCACTAGTACATGAAAGAGGGATTGAATGGGAAGTCCACAAAAGTCATTGCCAATCCTGATCCTTTCATCCAGCACAAAGTAAACTTTGTGGAAAATATACTTTATGATGAATTAGCTCTAGCTGAAGAATATCCTATTGTTAAGATCTCGGGGGCTCCTGTCTTGAGAATCTCGGGGGGCTTCTGTCCCAAAAGAAGAAGAAACCTGGAAGGAAGGCAGAATTTTACTTATGAAGGCATGCGGGACCTGAATGTAGCCTACAAAAGGATCCTGGACCACCATTTTACATGATAGCCCAAAAAGAGATCTTGGAAGAACCAGGGGATACGATGAGTCAGAATATCCCATCTCCAGGATCCCGAGGACCTCCCATCCCAGAAGAAGGAAACAATACCCATGGTTTGAAGGATCCCTCAGATAGAAAAAAAAAAAAAGAAGGAGGAAGGCCAATATACTGCTTTTGAAGATCCCGGAGAAACTTATGGATATGGAAAGGAAGGCATAAATGAAAAAACTAGAAGAGGTGAACTTGGGGGTTGACCCAAGGAACCTGGGGCCTATCCTAATCAGCAATCAGTTATTAGTACAAAAAAAAAAAAGAGCAACTGGTGGAGCTATGGAAAAATATGAAGATTTATTGGCATAGACTCCTTCAAATTAAATAAGGCACGTCCAAAGGATAAATTTCCTTTGCCTAACATCGATCTCTTCATAGATCCAACTAAGGCAACAACAATATCAACCATGAAGAGCCATACCACGGTCAAGGAATTCAAGAGCTTCTTGGAAAAAGTTTCTTACGTTAGGAAGTTCACATCAAGACTAGCCTTAGTCACTAGTGGACTATCCAAACTGTTAAAAAAGGAGAATGCTTTCATATGGGGAGTTGAGCATCCAATCCTAAAACTTCAACATGAGTCATTTGCCTACCTTATAGGTACTAGTCCGTGGCAAAATCATTATTGTTGTACCTGGGATCCCGATCCCAAGCATACAGAGCATTAAAGGAAACCGAAATGAGGTATCCCAACATAAAAAGGGCGCATTTGGCGGTCATGCATCTCAACAACTGAATCATTACTTTTTTACCACCAAATCCTATTGGTGATAAGCTCTCATCCAATAAAAGCCGTCCTCCATCAGCCTTTGCGATCTTGAAGAGTGGCCCAGTGGCTAATATTAATTTCCCAATACAACATAGGTCCTAAGGATCCCCAGAGCTGCCAAGAGCTAAGCTGGAGCAAACTTACTGGTCTAGTTCCTTGAAGAAGAGGAGTACCTATCGAGTGAGAAGATCTCTAAAAAAAGCAGTAGCGGTAGAGATCCTTGTAAAGAAACAGACTATGAGATTTGTGAAGACACTATGAGATTTGTGAAGACAATCTTCAACGAGCATGCCTAGAGGAATCCTTCCTCTTCTAGGATCCCCGTAAGAGGATCACCCACTTGAAGAAAACACCATGACAGAATCATCTTGGTGGAGCTCCTGGCCACCAATTCACCAGTGAGAGCCACCTTAGATGACTCATAAAAGAAGTTTATTTTCATAAAAGATTTGTTCACAGCCAAGAGAGGATATTATAGAAGATCCTCGAAGAAGGAAACAAATCCTCAACCCTTTAAAGAAAAGAAAAGAAATCAGTTCAGTGAGTCCACTTGAGAACAAGGGGCTACGAAGGAACTTTCTTTGAAAATTGAAAAATTCAATGGTCATGAACGAATTTTCCAAGTGGCATGGCCTAGGACTTGGGAAAGGGAAAATTTTCCATGTACCTAGCCCAGGACTTGATCAAAACAGAATTTTTCCAAGTCGCATAGCCTAGGACTTGGGAAAGGGAAAATTTTCCATGTACCTAGTCCAAGACTTGACCAAAACAGAATTTTTCCAAGTCGCATGGTCTAGGACTTGGGAAAGGGAAAATTTTCCACGTACCTAGCCCAGGACTTGAACAAAACAGAATTTTCCAAGTGGCATGGCCTAGGACTTGGGAAAGGGAAAATTTTCCATGTACCTAGCCCAGGACTTGACCAAAACAGAATTTTTCCAAGTGGCATGGCCTAGGACTTGGGAAAGGGAAAATTTTCCATGTACCTAGCCCAGGACTTGACCAAAACAGAATTTTTCAAGTGGCATGGCCTAGGACTTGGGAAAGGGAAAATTTTCCATGTACCTAGCTCAAGACTTGATCATAATAGAAATTTTTCAAGTGGCATGGCCTAGGACTTGGGAAAGGGCAAATTTTCCATGTACCTAGCCCAGGACTTAACCAAAACAGAATTTTCCAGGTGACATGGCCTAGGACTTGGGAAGAGCAAACTTTCCATGTACCCAGCCCAGGACTTGGCCTAGAACAAATTTTCTAAATACATGGCTCAGAAATTGGCCAAGACCAAAAGTTTCCAAGTACAACCAAGAAAATGGTCAAAAGCAAAAATTTATGGATACAAGCTGTAGAATGTACCAACAATAGGTACAAGTGCAGATTGTAAGCATATCCCAATAATGGGTACAACTTGCAACATGTACTAGTAATAGGTACAAGCTGTACCATGTACCAGCAATAGATACAAGTCGCAGCACGTCCCAGCAATGGGCACAACTTGTAGCATATCCCAGCAATGGATAAAAGCCATAGCATATCCTAATAATGGGTACAACCTACAGCACGTACCAGTAATGGGTACAAGTTGTACCATGTACCAACAATAGATACAAGTCGTGGCACGTCCCAGCAAAGGGTGCGAATTGTAAAGCAAGGTCCAACAAAGAGTACAAAGAGAAAGAGCCTTGAACGGGTATAAAAACCCAAAAGTGGGTGTATAAAGTGCACAAGATTGACCTCCTTGAAAGAAATTGGTTCAAGGGAGCCTAAGGAAGCAAAGAAGGCGTGACAAAAAAAAAAAATTCCAAGAGTACATATCACTCGAAGCTGCAAAAGCATGGATACTTTTGCAAATCTCTATATAAAGAGATTAGTCAATGACATTGCAAACCAGCTAGCAACATTTCCCTCCTCCTACAAGGTGTAAACTCACCAAAGGCTTGGAGGTACTTCAATTCAACAAAAGAAAGCTTAATACTAACAGGAAGGCTAGGAAGTATCCAAGAACAATTTATTTTCTCGCGCGTGGGCTACAAGTAACCCACGAGCTCGGGGGGCTAATGTTGAAGGCCAAAATTTCACAAAAAAAGCTCATTCTATGAAAAGTAAGGAAAGACCATGGGATTTAACAAAAGAAGGCCCAATTCATGCAACAAGAAGAATCGACATCAAGGCCCTATGTATGTTCAGATTTCTAGCAAAAAAGGCCATTAAAAAAGTCCAGCAAATTCCAGTGAAAGAATTGGGTCGGGATCCCCAGAGGTTACCAGAGGCTCGGGATCCTCGGGACGTGCATCACAGCTAAAGTGGGACTGAGACAGCTCAAAAGGAGTACCATGAAATACAAGAAATAAAGAACAAATATGTCCCTCTCAAGCACCCAGTGGTGCAGCAAAGAATCAGAAAGCTTGAAGAGTAACAATTCATGAACAAAAGGCTGGTACCCCGGGGAACCCAGAATGAAGAATTATAAAGGGAAGTAGTTGGAAAACCTTCAACCCAGCAGAAAAAGGTTCTGCTTACTTGGGAAAAATGACAACAAGGAGGACAGCCAAAAAGCTAAGTCCAAGAGGTAAAAGGACTTAAAAGAACAGAGGGTAAACGTCAGCTATCCAAAATGGAAAGTCAGTAAGTGGCTTTTAGGAAAACAGAACTACAAGATGAAAACTATGAGAAACAGAGAGAATCAACAGTCAGAAATAGCTGGCATAACAGGGGCTCGGTACCTAGGGAGCCAAGGGGGGAAGAATAAATGGTATCCAAACCCTAAAATGACACTATAAAAAGAGGGAAGCGGCCAACATTGAAGGGGCATTATGCAGCAATAGAAAATCACAGAAGAGAATCGTTAAGATAACTCTGTAAAACTCAAGAAAAACAGAGGAACCGCTCCCGGTATCCCAGAAACAGCCACTATAGTACATACTCGGATTCAACAAATTCAAACTTTGCAAGTCTTGGAAGCTTGAATAGCTATCAAAGTCTGTAATTTTTGAGCTTAGTTGAACCTTGTATCGCGTGAATATAGAACTATAGGAAGAGCTCTGTAAAATCAAAAGAAAACAGGGGAATCGCTCCTGGTATCCCAGAGACAGCCACTATAGCACGTACTTGGATTCAACAAATTCAAACTTTGCAAGTCTTGGAAGCTTGAATAGCTATCAAAGTCTGTAACTTTTGAACTTAGTTGAACCTTGTATCATGTCTTAGTGAGCACTGTAATCATAACTAAGGAAAATTAATAAGATGCACCTCACTAATTTGAGGATCCTTGACTTTGTTTTACATTATATATTATTTGCTGCGCATTCCCTTGCTGTTAAAATGTCATCAATACAGATATTTTTGTTTGTCAGTTATTTGTATTGTAGGGAGCTTGTTTTGTGCACCACTCGGTTCTTAAACAGCCTTTTAGCTGCGGTGAACCGAGCCCAGTCCACCAAGAATACTTATTTGGCCCAAGAACTTTGGGCCACAGTGCTGAGAAGAAAAAAGCACTCTCACACCTTGTAATCCAACTTATTCATTGGTGGATCATTTTGACTTGAAGGGTCACGGAAAGGTTTTTCGCTGAGTTCTTTGGTTTTCTCTTCGATAACACGTTTCGGTGTTATCTTATGTTTGCATCTCTCTTCCCTTACTTTTTAACCTTTATATTTATTGTTGTTTGCTTGTCGTTATGGCATAGAGAGTTGTTGCGGTTATTGCCTTCTCATTTACTCTTGTTCCGCACATAGATAAGTTAGAGTAAAAGCAATTAACTCGCAATTAAGTATTGGGGGTCTAAACAAGCTATAGTGTTTTATACTATCTGGGCTTTCTAATAGTTTACAATATTTACCACTTTTTGTATGTCTATAATATAAATTTTCTTTATACCATTACTACCGTACAATGTAAAAGAAGAATTTGCCAAGAATAAATATCCATCTTTCTGCGGAGTGGTAAATTGGTGGCTGCATTATTTTAGTAATTGAGAGAGGGAAGGAAATTTCAGCAAAGTTTCACACTCATTGGCATTTAGCCATGAGAGAGAGAGAGAGAGAGAGAGAGAGAGAGAGTGAAGGAAAAGAATAGTAACAATTATTGAACTTCTTGAGAACTGATGCAGAGAGTAGGTAATTAGGATTACTATTACTATATCATAGGATATCAATGATTGAATATAAAATTTGATAACAATGCATTTATATTTTATATGATCTGAACAATCTCTCTCTCCATATATTTTTCAGAGAAATAGAGAAATAAACTAATTATTTAATATTATTAGAAAAATATAATAAACTTATTTTTATTCTATTCTACATCAATTTTGTTTACTTTATATTTTATTAAGATCTTGTATTCTTTATGTATTTATTGTCAAGAAAAAAGAAACATGGGCAGAAAGAGAGATCGATTTTGGGATTTTGCTGAGGACTTGAAGGGTCGTTTCAAATGTAACTATTGTAAACATGAATTTCCTGGAGGTGCATCAAGGATTAAATCACACTTGGCTGGAGTCAAAGGGCGAGATATTGTTATATGTGATGCTGTGTTTGAAGATGTACAAAAAGAAGCTTATGAAGCAACTCAAGCTACTAACAAAAAACTTGAAAGGACATCAACCTCAAGCAAATATATGGAGAGTACAATTGCCTCAACTTCAATTTCAAAAATTCAGAAGGAAAAATTTGTCACACAGGTCATTATCTCATTCCAACTTTACATATTGTTGTTCGTTTATAACAAAACCACACTTTTAGTTTAACACTTTGCAAATTTTTTCATACTAATATCTCTTTTGCAGAGTGAGGAAGAATATATGGCTGAAATTGTGCTCAATAATGTTGTGGATAGACTAGTAACCAAAGCGTTTACACTTGCCATTAAGGATATTGATTTTAAGTGGGGTTTTGAGGAGGAGCTGAAAAATATTTTTGACACATTATACAAAATTAAAGTTGTGTTACATCAGAAGAGGCAAGTAAGTGATGAGCCTGTAAGGATCTGGTTAATGGAGCTTAGGAATGTAGCTTATGAAGTTGATAATGTGCTAGACGAGTTTAACTATGAGATCATTCAGCAAAAGGTACTGCTTCAAAACCAAATGATAGATCAGGTACGTAGCTTTTCATTTTGCAATCACAATAAAATTAAGACCATCAAACAATCGTTGGATAAACTTGTGAATGATGTAGCTGGCTTCGGTCTTAAAACAGAGTTGTTGAAGTCAATCATCAAGATTAGGTTGGACAAGAATGAGGATTCATTCCTCAATGAGTCAGAAGTTTTCGGAAGAGAATTTGAAGTCGTAAAGATAGTGAATGAACTTATTAGTTCAAGCAATGAACAAGTTGTATCTGTTCTTCCTATCGTGGGTATGGCTGGTCATGGAAAGACAACTTTAGCAAAAGTATTGTATAATCATGAAGAAATAAAGAAACACTTTGATGTGCTAGGATGGGTACATGTCAGTGAAAATTTTGAGGTTGAAGAAATTTCAAGAAAAATTTGTGAATCTCTCAAAATAGACCTGACTAATTTAGAAAGGAAGAAGTGTTTTCTTGTACTTGATGATATTTGGATCAAGGACCATGATAAATGGGATATTTTAAGAAGTCGCTTGGTAGGGATTAATTCAAATACAAAAATTACTATCATTGTGACAACACGTAGCAACAAAGTAGCACGGATTATGGGGACACTTCCTCCACATTACTTGGGAAAATTATCAAAAGCTGATTGTTGGGCCATATTAAAAAAAAGAGTATTTGTAGATGAAAGAAAATCACTAATTTTTGATTTGGAGACTAGTGGAAGGGAGATTGCTGAAAGATGTAAAGGGATTCCATTGGTTGCAAGAGTTTTAGGGGATGCAATGTGCTTTACATGTGATAAAAACGAATGGTTAGCAATTAAAAATGATAAAATTTGGGATTTGTTGGATGATAATAGTGATATCTTTCCGGCGCTAAAGTTATGGTTTGATAATCTTCCAATACCATCTTTGAAACAATGTTTCACATATTCTGCACTTTTTCCTAAAGATTATGACATAAAAAAGGACGAAGTAATTCAGTATTGGATGGCTGAAGGTTTCCTTGAACCAGCTAAAGAAGGTAACATGACGATGGAAGATATTGGTAATATGTATTTCAATATTTTGTTGGCCACTTCCTTTTTCCAAAATGCTAGAAATGATGACTATGGTAATATTATTAGTTGCAAAATGCATGGTTTAGTGCGTGATTTTGCGCTCTCAATTTCAAAATCTGAAACTCTAATTTTGGAGAGAGATTCAATGGATGATATTAGTAACGTACAACGTTTATTTGTCCCATATGATGGCAGAACAACACTAGGAACTACATTTAATGGAGATGGTTTCATAAAATTGCGCACATTAATTTTAGAAAATTGTGACTTTGACGACATGCTGTCAAATTTTAAATGCTTACGTGTTTTAAAATTATTAGTGCATTGTAAAATGGGGTTGTTAGATTCAATTGAGCAGTTAATGCATTTGAGGCTTCTTCACATCTCGTCTGATATTGAGGAATTACCGCAATCCATCACCAAACTCTACAATTTGCAAACTTTAAGAATTGAAGAATGCCTTACACTCAAGAAGCTTCCAGAAGACCTGAGCAATTTGTTTAATTTAAGACATATTATTATCAGGGTTGATGGTTACACTACATCAACACCTAAAAATATGGGGCGGTTGACTGATCTTCAAACATTGTCACGTTTTGTTGTGGGTCCAGACGAAGGTTATAGGATTAAAGAATTGGGACCTTTAATGAATCTTAGAGGAGCAATAGACATAAGAAATTTAGAGCACGTGGAAGGAGAGGAAGAAGCCAAAAGTGCGAAATTAAAAGAAAAGGAAATACTCAACTTGGGATTACACTGGGGTTATCGAATAGAAGAGGTCATTTCTGAAAAAGATGAAAATGTGTTGGAAGGCCTCCAGCCTCTCCCAAATTTGAAAAGCATAACAATTTATGGCTATAAAGGAAAGAAATTCCCATCATGGATTGGTTTGTCTTCGCTATATCACAATTTGATCGAGATCAAATTGACATGGTGTTCGGAATGTGAAGAAGAAAATCTAATTCCCACTTTGGGGCATTTACCCTGTCTTAGGGTTCTTGAAATAATTGGAATGGGGAAGTTAAGATGTATAGGAAGTGAGTTTTACAGTTACAGTGATGGAAATTTCAGAAATACTACTACATTATTTCCGGCATTAAGAATACTCAAATTGCAGTACATGCGTAGCTTAAAAGAGTGGAAGGATGCAGTTGGGGTGTCGGTGTTTCCTTGCCTTGAGGAGTTCACCATTGCATTCTATCCTGAACTGAGTTATTTGTTAGTGGCAACATTATATGCAAGCATTTCCCTTCAGAAGTTGGCAGTAGAACATTGTGGTGAGCTGAAATATTTGCCAGGTGTCCCGTCCATAATACAGTGTTATTTGGAGAATGAGGATTGTCTGCATTCTACTTTCTCCACTCAACGCTCTCTCCAAAAGCTCAAATTGCGTGCATCACCCCACTCTTTCTTGGACCATATTCAATACTTCACTGCCCTTAAAATTCTGTGGATAGAGAGTTCTAATGAAATTGGAGCTTTGCCTGAGTGCTTGAGCAATCTTTCCTCTCTTCAAAAGCTGTATATTGTGGATTGCAAGAACTTGGTGCATCTGCCCACCGAGGAAGCCATGCAACCCCTCACCCAATTGAAAACACTGATCATTTATGGATGCCCCAAATTTGAAGACAATGAGCGGATCAAGATTAGCCACGTTCCATTTGTTGATATCCAGAATGATAGGTAAGTTTACTCATACAATTTATTAGGTTAATCGTTCTATGGTTAACTCAGGATGCTTGTAAGAAGTTTGCGTTTAATTTACTTGATGACAATTGATGCCAAGGCACTTTAGGTTTTCTTCTATTACCATTTCCATTATTTGCACATAGTTTACTTCATAATTGGTCATTTAAAAAACCCAATTCAATTCAATGCTCAGTAAGTCTACTCATACTACCCTATATCCTCTTCTCTTCTTTTATATTCGTAATAGGTGAGAGTATTCCTGGTATGAGACTTAATTGGATGCCATTGATGAAATATATAAATGCTGCAATTTGGTTTAATGGCTTTTGAAATAAATAGTAGAAATTAACCTCACCAACCACTGTGGCAACACTTGAAAAATTCTACTCTTCTTCAATATTTGAAATTATCTGCAATATTTGAAAAATTCTACCCTTCTCCAACACTTGAAAAGTCACTAAAAGCTTAATATAATTAAAATTTTTGTGATTGCTGCCGTTTGGCTTCGTTCTACTTAAATTTTTGTCTTTGCAAATTATCACAAACTCTTAAAAAGTTGCTTAAAGTATAGTAATTAAAATTTTTTGTAACTATTATTTGTTAGCAATTGTCTTGCTTCTTTTCAAATTTCTATTTACTAGCCTATTTTCTTTCATCAAATTATAACCTATTAATTTTTCAAAATTGAAAATTTCTGGAAATTTGGAAATTTTAAATATTGGATTCATCACTATTAGAGCCTGAAGTCCACATGCTCATTCTTGGTCTCATCGTTTCTTGAAACCTTCACTTATTGGTGTCAAATAGCCTCACCTGGTTTCTTGAACTGATATTGTTATATAGTTCATCGATCAGTTCTTGGCAATAGATTTGTTGATTTGGGTTGGGTCACTCATAATTGCTATGTTTATAAGAGTGAAGTTATTGTGGGAAAATGGAGTTGAGTTGTATAAGAATACGAAATTGTGTGAGTGAAGGTCTTGTTGATTTTTGTTTTCATGCTTGGATTGGGAGGTCAGTTTTACTGGGTTCATGAAGTTGTGTAATCCCCTGTTCTACTGTTGTAAGCAAAGTTTAACTCACTTTTTTTATAATTTTTCGGACAGCGCTGAAGGTGTTGATTGCTCTAATACTTTTTATATATGTTCTTTTTACCTTTTGAAGGGTCGTGCCAATATTAGAATTTTAAGGCTAACTCATGAAGCTCAGAAGATGTTTGTGACTAGGAAAATAACCAACTTGATTAGAACCGATGCCAAGGTACTTAAATATGTTTTCTCTTTAACATTTCAGATTTGTATATATAATTTAATTCCAAAATCCCTTCAGTATTTTCTCTCTCTCTCTCTCTCTCTCTTCTTCAACTTCATTGCCCTTTGCCCAATATATTTTTACAACCGTTCTGGGTTTTCTTTGATTTGAGGTGTACAAACTTTTTTTATGGTCAATTACTCAATCTTTATGTATTTATAACTATAAATTGTGTTCTGGGTATCTTTTATTTTGTCAATGAAATGGTTCTGATTATCCTAATGAAATGATTATCAGTGTTTTATTGCTTGCATGCTTACAATAACAACAACCACCACCACCACCACCACCACCTAGACTTAATTCCAAAATTTGGAGTTGGCCATGGATCCTTTGTAGTTGATCCATTCATAATAAAGTTTCTAAATTTTCTGCTGGCTGTCAATCTCTCTCATTTTGTTGAATAATATACTTTTTTGATAAATTTGTTCAAATTCTATTGATGAGTTTTTTTTTTTTTTTTTCTCTGATTTCATATTAATAAATATTTAGTATAAACATTTTTTTATTCTTAAAAGAAAAGTAGTAGATTAATAAAGGGGAAAGTCTAAATCTTTTCATGTGTTTTCCTGCCATTAATGCAACTTAAACTGTGTTCTTTTTCTCATAAGATTTTGTTTTGAATCCTTGACTTAGAGAGGATAACATAGAAAATTCTCTCTAAGAAATGGATGTCTTATATGCCATGCATTTCTAAAAGTATTAAATCCTATTGACCAGCATGCTTCGCCTATTTTTGCAAGGGATTTCTTATGACTTGGGGCTCTCAGATGATAAGGTAGTTTTTCTTGTGCTACTCATATAACATTGATTTTTTTTTTGACATATAAATATATCAATATGATGCAAATTTATTGTCATTCTCATTTATTTGAGATCCATAACACACTCAAAAGTGAGTTTCTAATCTTATCATTGTTCAAAATTTTTTTAAAATTTTTATTTGGAATCACTTGTTGAACTCTGTTCCCGATTTCATTAGTATCGTTATTTATTTGGTTACAAATTTTATTCCATTTTGTTAGCATTAAGTATTAAGCTGCTAATTACTTGTAATGTCCTTTTAGTGGTTCAAGACACTTCTGAAATTTGGACAGAATTTCTTTAATCCTGATCAAAAAGCTGTTAACGTATTTGTATTTTCTTGTTATAGGTGAGTCTTTTTAAAAGTTTGGCAATGCTTTACTTGTTTGATTGTTTTATCTTGAATGCATCTTCTGTAGATGATGCAGATTATGCTAGCTTGGGGGGACACTGGAGGCAGTATTTTGTACATAGTTTCTGACAAGAAGAAGGAATTCTTTCGTAAACTAAGCAATTGCGGTTGGCTGATTGTTGTTCTTAGTGAGTACCACAAAACCTATTTTTCCCCAGTGATGAAAGCCTCAGAGTTTTGTTTGGCTTGGGATATATAAGAGTATAAGACTGGATTTTCTGGAAAGTATTATCTACTTTAGGTGTCTCAAACTGAAGATTGAGCTGAGCTCTCTTTGGAATGTGTTTAGAGCTTTGTCTAACATAAAAGAATCTATACAACCATCTAGTTAATTCTGATTACCTTGGTGTGAGATCTTTAGGATCTTATTTAGAAAAAATATGCAATTTAGGAGAAGTTTTTGGTTTTATGATGGATGCATAAATTGGGTTAGAGACTGTAGTGGCCTTGATAGCTATAAATGACAATGGTACAGGAGTGTCCTATTCTGGAAATCAGTTATCTTGATGGGATGACAGTGACCTATAAATTTTTTAACTTCTTTGGACCTTGTTATTTGTTTTTCTTGTGTCTACCAGAAAGAAAACTGCAAACATCTAATTGGCTTGATGTTCTGTTGCAGGATCTCTTGGGCAAGAATCAGCAGATGGTGCGCACTTCCCTCTTCTGTGTTCATACTGCATAGGGTGCTATTTTTAGGCGTAATTATATTTTGAGCCTAGTCATTTTCTGTCTTTCATATTCATCTTGCTATTTATATGTGCTTTTTACTTGGCCAGAATGTGATAGTCTCTCTTGACTGCATAACCAATTAAAGTTAAACTCGTTACTTTGTCTATTTGGTCATTTGCTTACAGTTACTGAAGGTGGCAGTGCATGTGAGAACTCAAGCATGGTTTTTATCAACAAGCTAGTAGAGTTGCCTTCAACCATATGCTACATAAATAGAAAGGTTTCAAAAGTAACTTTTGTCCCTATATCACTGTTCCAATTGTGGAAGATCTTTTTATTATTATTAATTTTTAGTTTTAATGTTTAAAAACAACTTGGAGAAACAGATAAGTCTATATTTTTTAAGAATAGGTTTTTATATCATTGTTCTTGAAGGGTGTAGGTTTTTGTTATTATGAATGTCTTGGGGCTACCTAGCTTTATATTATTGTTAAAAGATACTTCTTGTAGGGAGAGATGGGTGATAAGAAGTTTTATTTAGTAGATTGGGTAAAAAAATGTTCTTCAATAAAGGAGGGAGGTTTGGGATTTCATAAATTGAGTACTTTTGATAAAGCCTTATTGGACCATGGAGTTGGTCAGTGGTGAGCTTGTGGGAGAGTATTAGAGCAGGGCAGAACTCCTTTTTAATCATCTGAATTTTCTTGGGGGGATGGTTCTCATGTTCATTTTGGTATGACCTACTGTGTGGAGATTTTCCTTTTAAAAATACCTCTTTCCAGATTTGTTTGTTGAGATTGGCAGTGGATAAGAAGCTTCAATGGCTTCTTATTGGTCAATGAAGATGACAGAAGTATTCAGTGTTGGAATCCTCAGTTTTCTAATTACTTGTTCTAGGACTGGGAACTAGAGTCTGTGACATTTAATTTTTTGTATTCTATTTTTTGTCTAGTCAAGAATAGGAACAGTTAGTATGGAGGTTAATTTAATATGGAACTTTTAATATTCGTTCTAATTATGATACTCTAAGAGAGTCTATCTAAGTGCAATTCTTGTGCTGAAGCATATGGGTGCTAAGGTGCCTTGGGTAAAGTTGCTTACCTTGGGTAAAATTTAGATTTTATATATGAAGTATTATGCTTGTTAATTGGTGTTGTATGTGCAAGAATAGTGGGGAGTCAATTGAACATCTTTTACTCCATTATTCTTGGCATGAGATATTTGATCTTTTGTCTTTGCATTTATTTGGAGTAATTTGTGGTTTGCCAAAAACTTTGCAACAGATTTTGAAATGCTGGCAAGGAAGATGCATCACTATAACGGACCTAATATACAAAAACAATTCTACTTATCAAAAAAAAGATACAAAAGAAATTCTACTAAGCGGGAAAATAAGCCGAACTATTTTAATGGACCTTTGTGGGTTTGTCATTTTTGTAGAAAGACTGGATACATCCGTCTAAACTGTTTTAAGCTGCAAGCTACTAAATAAGAAAATAAGTCAAAAGTACCTGTGCCTCAAGCATAAGATCCTATGGTACTTATTGGTGAGTTGGTAAAGGCTTTAAACCTTTTTTCTAGTCCTGGAGTTGCACATCATTCTAATATGAATAGTAATTTCAATGCTAGAGTTGCTTCTAAAAAGTTTTGGATGCAAAATGCTTAATCTAATTGAGTCTTTTTGACATGGTTCTTGTGGTTCATCTCTCTATTCTTTGTGACCATTTTTCTTTTGTTGTTTTGGTTTTTTTTTTGCTTTTAGGATTTGCATTGCATAACATTTATGCATTTCATGATAGGATGTTTATTTTGTTTTGTTTAAAAAAAAATAAAAAATAAAAAATAAAGGAGGAAAAGGAAGGAAAAATGTGTTTTGCATTATTTTTCTTGGACTTGAAATCAAGGCTGGCCATATTATATTTACATAACATGTTTATGTACCTTGTTTAACTTGGATGAGCTTATCTTACTGCACCTTACTAGTTTTAACTTTGTAGTGCATGTTGTGTGAGAGTTGTTTATAGTTTTTGATCACGTGATCTTGATCTTGAAGTCACATGCTTTTGATTGTAAGGACTAAAAAATTCTAAAAGAAAGGCATAAATAACCATCTCACCACTGCTTACTAACCAATCATAAACACTTTAGTGCATATCATATGATTTTGTGCTTGAGAAAGTGTAGCACATGCACAAAAAGAACATAAAGTGTAGTCTCGATTTAAATAATTAAATTGGCGTGTACATTATTGGGCTATAATGAATTCAAATTGAAATAAAATTAGTGTGTACATTATGAGGCAAAACAAGAAACTTACATGATTGCAAGCTTGTTTTATAGGAGATGTGAGAGTTAAATGATGTAACTCTTTAGGTGATAGTCACTTTCAAATTTATGTGATGAATTTTGTAGAAATTGTGATTGATCACTATTTACTTATCACCTCACATGTATCTCATGTTATTACTAGTTGCACACAATACACAAGTTACTCTTTGCTAAACTTAGTACATTATATTGTGTGTGATCTTGTTGTGGCCATCCAAGATTAAAAGTTCCTTAATTTTAATGCAAAATATGTTTAATGTTTGAGATTTGAGAATAAATTGATTGAAAATCTTGTTTTTGGAAGATCTAGGTTGAATTCAAGTGTTTTTGAAAAACTTTTCATCTCATACTCATGCATTTTATTCATAATACAATGTGCTTTGAGAAGTTTCTACGTTAAAATGCTCTATTTTTTAAAAAACTTATTTTTCCAAATTTTTGATTTATCGAACCTGTTGCTCGACCAATCGAAAATGCGATAAAAACTTTGGTTTCAATTTGCCTAGCTTGACTGGTGCTTGATTGGTGCTGGATTGATCGAAATTGATTTTCAATTGATTGAATCTAATTTTTGTCTGTTCAAAAATCAGTCAGTGAGTTTTGAAAAAGGTTTTTCTCTCACGTGTTTTTCACACTTTTCAAATCTTTTCAAAAGTTTTTTGACTTCTCTTACTCGACCGATCCAATCTCAGCAAAGTTTGTTGTTTTCTTCCTAAATTTTCTCAAGGTTTTTGTCTTCTTGTGCTTGTAAGTCACTGTTAATCTTTCTTGTTCAATTTTTTCACAATTTTCATGCATTTACATGCATTTTTCTCCTAAAATTTTGAACATGGGATTTTTGGGATTTTGATTTTAGGGTTGTTTTTAATCATATTTGACCAATGGGTTTTTGTCTCTAGATGATATTAACATGTTTCCCATGCTTTAATTTGATTGACTTTGTGATTTGGGAAAATTTTGAAATTCTAGGGCTTGAAACTAAATAAAATTTGGGATTTTGTTCAATTGGGCTAAATTTGATGAAATTGACTTGTGTTATTGATTGATTATGTCATTATATAATGTTATCTAACTAGTGTAATGATAAATTGATCAATTTATTGGGATTTTTGAAACTGGGTCTTTCAAAATTTGGGGTTTTTGTTTTAAAACTCTATGTTGAAGTCAATTGTTAGTTATAAAGTATAATTGAACAAATTTCATTGCATTAGAGCATGCATCATATGTGCATTCATTACGTGTATCATATAGATTGTTATTTATTGAGATTTTTTCTGTGCTCTAACTCTTTCTAATGCAGTCTGCCCTTAGGTTTTTTTTTTTTTTTTTTTTTTTTTTTTTCCCAACCCTTAGCATCATGGTTAGGAAGACTAGGGCCAACAAGAAAACCACCTCCACTTCTACCCCAGCCTTCGATAGTGAGAAGTTTAGGTTTGAGAAAAACCAAAAAACCTATGCGAAGCTGAACATTTTTTAGGTCTATTTGGGTTGAGAGAAAGGTGATTTTAGATGAGTTAGATCCGGAGATTAGGAGAAACTTTGAGCGTAGGGGTTGGTTACCTTTGTTGGATATAGATCACCCTCCTCCGGCTGCCTTGATTAGAGAGTTCTACTCGAACCTCTCTGTCCATTCCAATGATTCCAACACTCACTATGTGATGAGTTGGATAAGGGGTGAAGAGTATACCATTACTCCTTCAGTAGTGGCCTCTGCTCTTGGGGTACCTTTGGTACGACAGCCTATCTATCCTTATTCAGAGACCCCCCCTCTTGATGACATTATGTCATATCTCATTGGTACTTCCATTTAGTGGGGTATTGATCCTCGTATCACCTCTTATGAGTTTTCTGAGACCTATTATTTGTTTTTCCAGATTTCTTGTCATTCTATTTGGCCTATCTCTCACTTGCACACCATTCCTATTGAGAGATGTGCATTTTTGTATACTCTTGTGACTGATGCTCCTATGAGTTTTCCTACTATTTTCATTCGTTCCTTGGTTAAGGTTCATAGGAGTAGCTTTACAGCACATGGTCTCTTCTTCCCTATTTTAATACATAGGATTTTGTTACATCTAGGTTTAGAGGATTTTCCCATGTCTGAGCCTATACATATTATAGCTCCTATAGGTGCCACCTTCCTTAGGCAGAGAACAGTTCAGATGAAAGCTAACTCTAGACGCTTTAGAGTAGAGTCTTCCATAGTAGCTGCATCTCAGCCTCTTTCTTCAGGTGACCCTACGACTGAGGCTTACGTCGATTCCACTGCCATTGTTGATCCTCCACCTTCTTCTTCGGGTGATTCATCCATTCGGAGTATCTTGAATATTGTCATGATTGTTTAGGCGGCGCATGGATAGATTTTGGTGGATGTTCTCATGGAGCTTCAGGCTTTGCGTGTGGATTTGGTGAGTGTTCGGCAGTCTACTCCACCGCCTCCTTTTGATGATGAGCCTTGATTGCCCTTTGGCAATTCGTCACAAAAAGGGAGAGTACTTATTGGATGGAGATAGGGGGAGATTTTGAGTTTTTGGAGTTGTGGAGCTTTAGATTGTATCTAGCTGCTTCATGTTGTATTTATTTTTTGGCTCATGATGTATTTATCTTGATGTGTTTTTATTTTTATTTTTTATTTTATGGGTTGTATATTAGAGGGGGAGACACTTTGTTTTATGTTTTTATTTCTATTATTGTTTCTTGTTTCACATGTGCTACATTGGCTATTGATTTATATTATGAGGTTATTCATGATATATGTCTTTTATTTTTCTGTTATGTGAAATCAAGAATTTATATTGTTTACTTGTATTTTCCACAAATACGTTTATGTGTTTGTTGAGTGTTCTAAGAATATACAGGTTTATTCAATCGTGTTGCTGTCTACATTGGCAACTGATAGATAGTAGTTAGGTTGAATTGTTTATTGGGTTGTTTTGTAACTTTGAGCATTTCAATTTTGTTATGTGTAATACTTTTATTGATGTTTTATTAATTTGAGACATCTAAGGTTAAAAAATGGGTCCACTGAATGAGATACTTGTCTTGGTATTTTGCAACTCACCACTGAAAGTAGATTTTCTGGACAGACATTCCACTCCAAATTACCAAGTTGGCTATCCTATACTCTGAGGGATGAGATAAATGAGTTGGGAAATGGAGTGGCAATTCAAAAATATTTTTAGTTTGACAAGGATATTTAATTTTGTACTGCACCAAACACTTGAAAACAATGAAAATGTTTTCAGCTGCGATAAACATAACTTGAGTGTTCTTTGTAGTGGTCCGAGACTCCGATGTACAAGTTGGTTGAATGCCTTCATGTAGGCTTAGAGTTTGCTTTTCAAATCTCATTATTCTTTTTCTTTATTATTACTTCTTTATTTTTAATTTTATTTACAAAGAAGGACAATGTCTATTCCACACGCTGTATACACGCCATTATTGCACACAAATTATGACTTCAAGCCAGGATTTTAATTGAAATAATTGTGTGCACGTACGATGAGTGTGAGTTTGTATAAGACATTTTCCTAGAAAGAATGAAGAGAATTAATTAGTAACTTTCTGTCCGGGGTGGTAGAAGCCTAATGAATTTTTCGTTTTGATATCATAATGCCCTTTAAAGCTTGGAAGCATAATTAATTTTACTTTAACATATCGTAATACTCTTTAACAATTGGCTTTATTAGCTTTTACAAGGTTATGGTTGTGATGATGCATATGGTATTGAGTGTTCTGCAGTTGCGGTTGTTGGGGATTTTACCAAATCACGAAGTAATAGAGAAAGAAGAAGATGAACACATCAAGTAAATGGTGACTGACTTGGAGGCACAATTAAATATTATCCTTAGACAATATTTGTTCTCATACGCAAGTTGCTAAAAGGTTTTTACAAATTTGTCCCCAGGATACAATCAAGTTATTGGATTCTACAAATAGCAATTTTGGAGAATACTCACAAGATTTCTTGTTGTATCAGAATTATCATATACACGTATTTATGTTTGTATCATGTGCTTATGTATTGTACACACAAATACATAAATATCTAAACTAAATTACCACATTCATCCTCCAAGTTTAATCCCTGTGTATTACCCTGCATATTGAGTTACATCTACAGAAATATATATAGTTTTGCCAAAAACAAAGGAATCTCCTTGCAACCAAATCTCAACCGTGAGTCTAGTTAAAGCTCCTAGAGCTAAAGCATGTTTACTTTCTTTTTTTTACCCAAGTAAAAGACACCCTCTTAATATGTTTTGCAGATGTGAATTGATTTTAAAATTTAAGGTGAAATTGAAGTAACTTTAGTAATTAAGGAGAGAAAATTGTAATTAACTTAATTTTAGTGGGTTCCACTTAGCTTAACTCAAAAAGTCTTTTGTCGTTGAATAAGAGATATGAAGTTCAATCCCCTAACTATACCAAAACGAATTAGTGTTGGTGTCTTGGGCTTTTGATGATAATGAGCAATTATCATAGAGTGGACGCTATAATAGTAGTAACTAGTGATGTGGCACAACCGATAGGAGCTAAGAACTCAAGTTTACTAAACTTGTGGACTTGTAGAACTTAATTTTGGCAAAACCAAGTTTTTAGAAGTTACTGTTTAGGAATTGATTATTTCCGGTAACTTATTTACATAAGTGGGATAAAAAGCTAAAAGCTAACTTATTTTGAAAAAGTTGAAAATAAGATTATTTAAAATAAAACTGTGACAAAAAGTAAAGCAGACTCACAAATATATATATATATAAAATAAGGGAAAAAAAACTTCATAATCACTTTCCCAATCTCACATAACTAAATAAAATAAAAAACACATAACTAAATATAAAGCTATTATTTAGAAGAAGAAAAAAACAAAAAAAACTTATTGTGAGTCAAGTGCATTGCACATGACAAGACACATGTCATCTTCCTAATGATAATTAGAGCCCAAGGCTACAAACCTTTTCCACCGAAATATAAATATAAGCCCATTAGGGCCACCTTCAATCACCAAAAAATTTTGAACAAACACAAACCTTTGTTCCTTTTCTTTTTCTTCCTTCTTAGTTCTCACCATTTGGTCCAAGCCCATATAAGAATGGAAGAAGCCCATCAATGGGATGGTAAGGAGATGTGGATTAGAGAGTAAAGTGGTCATTTCACACTAACTCTAGGGTTAGCCAAAGCTTCTCTAATGGGCTAGAGACATAAGAGAAACTAAGGGTCTATTTAGTTTGAAAAATGGAAAAGTGGGAAAATAAAAAATAATGAGAGGATGAAAATGTAGAAGGAATGAAAAGATTTAGTTTTCCCTCATATGTGTTTAGTTGGAGGGATTGAAAACTCTTTTGTTTAGTTAAAAAAAAAAAAGATAGAAAATATAGTTTGTACAAATTTACTTTCGTTCCCTTATTAGATAAAAATAAAATAAAAGTAAACAAATTAGAGGGAAAAAATGGATGAATAAAAAAAATCAAAACAAATGGGGAAAAAAAAAAAGGATAAACAACAGCAAAAAAGGGAAAAGAAAGAACCAGAAGTACCCAAAAAAGACAAAAACTAAAGAAGAAAAGTAGAAAACCAAAGGAAAATAAAAAATGAAACAAATGAGTAATAAAAAAGACAAAAAACCAAAGAAAAAGTTAAATTTTTTTTTTTAATTTTAAAGGCCAAAAAAGAAACATTGCATGGGTTTTTTTATCATTATTTTTTGTGCTAGTTTTCTCCCTAATTTGGGGAGATAATATTTTGGTAGACCTGACGAGAAAACACTCCCCCATCAATTTTATATTCTCTCATTTTCTAAAACTAAACACACATAAAATCAATTTTTTCTCCCTCATTTTTCATCAATGTAGATATTTTATTTTACACCCCTTACAACTTGAACACTCATTTTCCAATAACAATATCACTAGAAGGGATTCAAAAAAGCCATGTAAGAAAAGTTTTTTATGAAAAATGCGGCAAAAAAGCCATTATATATTGATGTTCCTTATGCTCTGATTGCGGTGACAACTGCGAATGGTATTGATGACAATTTACTCCTTTTTTTTTTTTTTTTTTTTTTTTTTTTTTTTTTTTTGAGAAAGAGATGACAATTTACTCTATGGATCGGTAATCACAACCATGGCAATTACTATTAAATTTGAAAACGTTGCTGCTTATGATAATATTTCCTTATGGCATGTGGAATGTGAATCATGTTGGAAATTTATCCTAATTCCTAAATTTGTGAGATGTAAAAATTAAGATGAAAAATTGAAAAAAAGAAAACAACCACACATAATGCAAGAAATTATGTGGTTTGGCAAATTTCCTACGTCTACAGAGTTCAATTGCCTAAAGTCAATGTTGAGGGAAAATCCAATCAGATTTTAAATTAAGTTTTAGTTAGGGTGAAATTTTTGTGCCATGTATCAATTTAATTTATTAATTTTACTTGAGATGTGAAAATTAAAATGAAAAATTGCAAGAAAGAAAACAATCACACATGACACAATAAATTATGTGGTTCGGCAAATTTCCTACATCTACGGAGTTCAATTGCCTAAAGGCAATGCTGAGAGAAAATCCAATAAGATATTTTAGATTTCAAATTGAATTTTAGTTAGGGTCAAATTTTTGTCTCATCCATCAATTTAATTTATTAATTTTACTTGAGATGTGAAAATTAAAATGAAAAATTGCAAGAAAGAAAACAATCACACATGACACAAGAAATCATGTGGTTTAGTGAATTTCCTATGTCTACGAAGTTCAATTGCCTAAAGTCAATCCTGAGAGAAAATCCAGTTAGATTTCAAATTGAATTTTAGTTAGGGTCTAATTTTTGTGCCATGTGTCAATTTAATTTATTAGTTTTACTTAAGATGTGAAAATTAAAATGAAAAATTGCAAGAAAGAGAGCAATCACACATGACAAAATAAATTATGTGGGTCGGCAAATTTCCTACATCCATGGAGTTCAATTGCCTAAAGTCAACACTGAGAGAAAATCTAATCCAATTTCAAATTGAATTTTAGTTAGGATAAAATTTTTGTGTCATGTGTCAATTTAATTTATTAATTTTACTTGAGATGTGAAAATTAAAATGAAAAATTTCAAGAAAGAAAACAATCACACATGACTCAAGAAATTATATGGTTCGGCAAATTTCCTACGTCTACGGAGTTCAATTGCCTAAAGTCAACGTTGAGAGAAATTCTAATCAGATTTCAAATTGAATTTTAGTTAGGGTCAAATTTTTGTGCCATGGGTCAAATTGAATTTTAGACAGTGCATAACCCCATGCATATATATAGGTATATATATATATATATATATAGATAGAGAGAGAGAGAGAGAGATGGGTTCAAGTTACACCTGGTGTAACTCTAAAAAACAAATTTTTTAAACCGTTGGATTTAAGTAGATCCAATAGTTAAAAAAAGACCTTTATTATTACAAATATTTTTATTAGGATCTCATTAATTAACCTCATTTATTACATTCTAAACCTATTTCTAAACCCAAAAATGTTTGATGTCTGAATCTTTCTCACTCATTTTAAAATGATTAATGTGAGTACTTTTATCTTTAAACAGATTTAATGTTCTTGTTAGGATAATTTTTCTTGTTTTTTACATATACAATGTACTAACATAATTTGAATTTTACACTATGCATGGACTAGAACGGCAACTTGTGAGGATGTTATAATCTTAATTGCTTGGGGTTCGTACAAACTAATACCCAAGTTGTAATCTATGTTGCACGGACACGGACACAGGGATACGGCAATTTTTGAAAAATAAGGACACGGCGCGGCGGGGACATGGCAGTTAAATAATTAATTAAATTTTATATTTAGGCATATTTTTTAATATTTTTAGACATAAAATACGTTTATGTCTAGAATTTAATTATGTAAGAACTACAAATAAGTAAACTAACACCTAAAGTAGTACAATAATACACATAAAATGTTTAGAGTACAGACTATAGCAGGACACACAAAACAAATTTAACTTATAAGTTATAACTTATATAAAAAAAAAAAAAAAAAAGGACAGAGGGCACCCACAGCAGCAGTGAAAAAAAAAAAAAACAAAACAAAACCGAGAGAAATAAGTGAGTAACAGTACACCCACCCATTCACCAAAATTAATATTTGAAAGAAAGAAAGAAAAAAAAAAAAAAAAACAGAGAGAGAAGAGAATCAAGAGATTGGACTTGTTGTCCTCCACGCCAAGAGAGAGAGAGATCAGAAGGGACAGAGGACAGAGGGCACGACGTCAACGTCGGAGCTCGCTGATCGGCTTGATCTAAGTCCGATGAGGGACAGAGGGTAGCAGCAGCGACAGAGGGAGGGTGGGTTGAGAAGAACTTGAGATGTGGTTTCAACTTTCAGTCTAAGAGACTCTAAACTTGCTTTATTGTTTTAGGGTTATTACAAAATCAATAGTATTGGTAAGTCCACCGGTCCAAATCTGTGATTTTTTTTTTCACACCAAACACGACGCCAAAAATGGCGTGTTTGTGCAACCTAGGTTGTAATTGGTGCTGCTATGGATAAAGTCTCTAAATACAATACTGAAGACCAAGTTGTTTTGCGTTTTAGCATTATTCGTGTAATACTTTCCATCTTTCTTTTATATATATATGATCTTCCATTTGTTTTTCCTTATTTTCTTTCTTTTTGGGTTTTTGATTATGTGATATGATAACAACAGGACAAAGGAAGTGAAGTAAGAAGTAAGAACTGCTTCATGGTGGCTGGTTGTTTATCATGGTGATAATGATTATGATCCGATTGGGTATAAATCATGTAATTAATATCATCAAAAGAAGGAGAGAGAGAGAGAGAGAGACGTATTGCAGTGGAGAGAGAGAGAGAGAAAGAAATACATATACCTTTTTTGGGTTTAAAGATAAGTATGGAATATATTAAATAAGGGATAATAAATAAGATCAATTAAAATATTAGCATTAATGAGGGTCTTTTTTGACCGTTGGATCTACTTAAATCCAATGGTTTAAAAAAGGTAAAGAGTTACACTAGTTGTAACTTGAGCCCATCTCATATATATATATATATATGTATATATTGATGGTCAACTAAAAATCGGACTATCTCTAGTTTGTCCATAGAGTCATCCAGGACCAAAAAGGTTAACCCAACATAAGAAGGTCGTCCACTGTCTGGACTTTGGAGGTCATTTGTGGGTATAAAGGTCGTCTATTAGGGAAGCACCTGGACAACCTCTCAACACTTAGAAAATTTTCAGAATGGATTTATGTACAAAAGCTTATAATTTGAACCACGTTTTACTATTTTGAAGTATGAGCAAAATCTTTGTTCATCGCTATAACTTCCCACTAAGTTCTTAACTTCTAATGACAGTTGTAGAAGATAAGACTGAACCTTCTAACTTCTATAGCAGTTGTAGAAGTTAAGTTTGAACCTTCTAACTTCCATACACGTTGAGGAAGTTACTAAACGAATAACCACTCCAAAGCTCACTATATAAGGACTCATCCAAATCAAATGAAAGTAAGTTTCCACTACTCCTAAAGTTGGAATTCTTGAATTCTAGAGAGAAAACTAACTTAAGCATCGGAGGGTTCTTGGCCGGTTCACCCCGGTCACCTCTGATTTTGTTTTTCTTTTTTTTTAGGCCTTCCAAACAACCACGAGCCCATTGAAGCCCGGAGCATTCAGCCTACTGATTTTCTGTGCATCATCATATATGATTTAGAATTTAATTGGATTTAAACTCTTTGATTTTTCCACCAAATAATTTACTTATCACAAAAATTAAAAATATAGATGAACACGTTGCGGAAAATTGGATTCCAATTAAAAGCTAATTTAGAATCTAATTGATTTGAACTCTTAGATTTTCACACTCAATACTTTACTTGTCACAAAAAAATTAAATGGAACACGTGGAGCAAAATTGAGAATCTAATTAAGATCTAATTGAATTTTCATTTTTCTCTGAGTTTTGGCAATTAATATATATATATATATATAATGAAAATTGAGGATTCCAATTTTTCTTTTTAATGAATGCAATGGATTTGGCATATCTACCGTTGTATGAATCTGCCAAATGGATATTACAATTCTTACCGTATCAAAGTTCAAACATTTAGAATGTTTCATAGTTTTAACTTTTAAGTGTGTTTGCAAAATTCAAAGATGGGTTAGTATTTCATTTTCTTTTTCTTTTCTTTGCAACACTCTACATGATCCTAAGCAAAAGCATGACCGTGAAATCTAATATTGTTTGGATACTATTGATGATTTAAGAGCTGGTAAGTATTTCTACACAGTTGCATACAATAATGTGGAGGTTGCCGCTAGAACTTACGATCTTACTGCGTTAAAATACTTGGTGCTAGCACTCGCATTAATTTTTCAGTGAGTTTTAATTACTTGCAACAAAAAATAACTTTTATGTTCCATATTTTTACTATTTATCATCACTTCCTTATTGATACTAAAAAATAAAAAATAAAAAAAATATTTTTTACTTAATTTTACAATTTCCATTTTTATGCATGTTTTTCATTATCTATTTTCTTCTTTCTCAATCTTTTTGGCTTAGATCGAGTCTTCATCTATTTAGTTGCAAATCACTTTTCTTTTGGACCAAAGTGGATTTAGTGGGTTCAAATGGACCATAATAGATCGAATTGGATCAAAGTTGACCAAATTAAATCGAAATAGATTGAATAAACCGAAATTAATAATCTCAATATATCACATGTAGTGAGTCATATGTAAGCCTTAACAAATGTCATGATTTGTTTAATTAGCTAATGAATTGTTTAAATAATACATAAAAACGGTCTTATGTATTGCATGTAGTGAGTCGTAAAAGATAACTCCAAGCATGTTTAGTAGCTAAACTTTGTCCAATTAACAAATGGAAACAAAAATAACAATAAAAAATATGGTAAATTACAACTTACTTACCTGTGGTTTAGCTGAAATTTAAGTTGCCTACCTGTGGTTTAACATTTAACACTTTACCCACTTGATATTTGACTATAATTTAAGTTGCCTACATGTGGTTTGATATCTTATGATGCTAGTGTTTTGCTGGATTTTTTTTTTTTTTTTTATCTTATTGGATCTTGTATTTATATATATATATATATATATATTTGGAGAAGAGACGTAAAAATATAGCAAAATTACGTATTTAGTCCTGTTTTTAATAGAGTTGAGTTAAGAAAATCTAACTGAACTAATATTAGGTGGGTAAAGTGCAAATTTTAAATAATAAGTAGGCAATTTAAATTTTGGTCAAACCACACGTGGATAAGTAAAAATTTACCCTAAAAATACATCTCAAGTGGGCTTGGGGTGTGTGTATCTCACATGGGTATGGATTATGTACTATGGACTTGGCATGACAAATTGATAGATAGGAAGGGGGAGAAAGAGCAGTTTCTCAATTTGGGCATTAGGCAACGCAATCCCTCTCACTCTCACGTTTAGTGGGTCACACATACGCTACGGCCCTCATCCCGTTTCGAAACTTGCCATCAATCATACGGACCTTTTGGTCCACAAACGCTGGAATTCGTGGTACGAAACCGAGGAAGATGGAGAAAAGGGTTGAAAATCAAAAGAGCGTAACTGTGGAGAGCGCCACAAGATTAAACAACCCCCGTGTTGATAAGCTTCAACAACTCGTACACAAGGATTCTACTGGTACCAACCAAAAACAACTTTTTTTTCTTTTTTCTCTTTTTGGGTTTTTAAGATGGTTTTGTCCAATGGGTATGCCGAATATGTTTAAAAGATGTGATTTTTTCTGTTGGGTTTTGGATCTTTCTTGTATTAACTTTGTTACGTCCTATGTGTTTCTATTGTAATGATGACTTGGTTGAGTAATAAGTTTATGTTTGTATCAATGTTATTAATATGTCTCATAATATGGCAGAAATGTGAAAATTGCACACATTCAGATAGTACTATAGATGGAATGTGATTTTTGTGGTTGTTCAGTACTTGTTTGGTTGTATGTTAACTCATATCAGATGGTTGGGAAAAGAGTTGGGAGCAAGGTGTGACCCCATGGGATTTAGGACAACCAACACCAATTCTTGTACATCTTCATCAGGCAGGGGCTCTTCCCAAGGGCAGGGCTTTAGTCCCTGGTTGTGGCAGTGTAAGTTCTATGGTTCATCCTTACTCGCAAGTCACAAGATATTACTTTCTGATATATTAATTCAATTTCTTATATATTTATAATTTATGCAAGATTTGAGTCCTCTGCATGTCAATATTTTGTATCTGTTTCCTTTTTCTTGGTTTTCTATCTCAATATAAGATTAGTCCCTTGAGGATCCATTATCAATGATTATTTGGGTCAATGATCCTGTAGAAAATCTCCATGTGATCTATGTTTGATGAAATTATAATTTGTGGAGAAAAATAATGACACTTAAAAATAATTTCTTGTTTTAAGATTAATTCAATTATCATTAATGACATCTTAAAATATGGTAGACGATATTTGACATGATATCTGTCTCATCCCGGTGAAGGGGACCCAAAAAAAATATAAAAGATTAAACAATAACGATTAAATCTCTCTGCAATTGAGTATGAAGTTGAAGCAAAATTCAGTTGTTTAATGAATTCCTGATGCAATTATTTGATTGTAACAGAAATCAATCACTTGGTATCTTTCCTCCCTCCTCCTTTCTCACACATGGAATTTTAACTACTACTTGGTCAAGCATTACTAAAAAGGGGACAAGGTGTAGTTTATATCTTTCCTCCCCCTTTACCCCGTCTGCATGTTACATTATTTATGTGCTGTTCTTATATCTTTATCTGTTTGCTAGCATTTTAGCTTGCTATTGTGGCCAACAACAAATTGCTCAAATATGGCAGGGTTATGATGTAGCATCAATTGCATGCCCTGAGCGCTATGTTGTTGGATTGGATATATCAGACATGGCCATTAAGAAAGCAGTGGAGGTAAGAGCAGTTGGTCAGAAAATTCTGACTTCACTAAGGCTTGCAATCTCTTGGAAAGAAAGGACACCCAAAAGTTTTTACTTTTACCATTTCATTTTCTGTTTCCTTTGGAGAAACAACCATGTATGTGGCTATGATGATATAATTGAAATATTAAAACTAAAGGTACCCATGTTTATTTGGCCATTACTGTAATTTATCAACTTTTTGGAATGCCTCCCTGAACTGGTTGTTATTCAGCATTTCTGAATTGGATTAGGAACTAAAGCTGGGTTACCCCAGCTTCTCACAGTTGTATTAAGGACAGGGATTAGATGTATTGCACTTGTGATCTCTGTTAGATTGGATTAGGAACAATAACAGGGTTGTTCTAATTTCTGAAAACATGCCATTATTCATTTTCAGATTAAAATTGATGCTTAGGAAATTTATGTTATAGAAAAATTTAGAGCACTGTAAAGACCAATTATTATGGCGATCATTTGCAAACGTCTTGCATTGGGATTACCTAGACCAATAGAGAGTTGAACCTGATAGATTCAGTTACTATTTTTTAAGAAGCTGGTATTTTTGTGACTTTGACTTGTGAGAAGTCATGGAATCCAAATTGTTTTACAGTTTAAAGAGGTGACCTAGTACAGGTTTTCATCTCTTTCTTTACTTCTCATTTTAATAGTCTGTTCTAATGTTAATGCAATTGTCTTCCTCATTACCGAATGCAAGTTATTTTAACTTCTTAAAGGCGGACTTTTTCACTTGGAGTCCAAGTGAATTGCTTGATCTCATTCTCGATTATACGTGAGTTGGCATGAATAGTGGTTTAGTTGTCCATGAGAAGAATCTCTTTATGATCATATTTTAATGGAGAATTTACAGGTTCTTTTGTGCCATTGAACCAGACATGAGGCTTGGGCACAGAGAATTCGTGATATATTGAAACCTGGTGGAGAGCTCATAACGCTAATGTTTCCAGTAATGATCTTAATTCCTCATTAATTTTTCCCACTTATTTTCTCTTTGTTTATTCTTGTTTGCATGTGAAAAACACTATCATATGATATTTGATAAGACATTCCACAATCTTACCTTATTTTCTTTTCTTTTCTTTTTCCACAATCTTACCTGCTTTTCTTTTCAATAGCCATGTCCTTAGAATTTTAGAGACCTTCCAATTTTTAAAGTGAAGTTCAGATTAATTAGTGAAATTTCAAAATTTTATAAATGTTTGTGAAAATGGTTTCCTTATGGCTCTGTTGAAACTAAAATTTTCGTGATGGCAGATCAGCGATCATGTTGGTGGACCCCCATTTAAAGTATCAATTTCAGAGTATACATTTATTTACCTTCTTTTTTTTTCTTCTTTGCCTGCCCCGCCCTTGGTAGTTGGGAGGCTTGGTAGTTTGAATCTAGTATTGATATTGATGATTCTTGGAATATCAATGGACTGAAAGCTCCGGGTGTTGATGATTTGGTGAGTAAACTCTGAAAAAATAAACAAAGAGTCAGAGGAGACCGGTGTGGGCCGGTCAAGAACCCTCCGATGACAAAGTCAGTAAATCCGGAATTCACAGAAGTCAAGAATATTTTCCTTTTTTTGTGTTTTTTAGAAGTTACCTCTCTTTTTTTACTCCATGCAGAATGATCTTTATATAGTGTCCGTCTGGAACGGTTATTTCTCCAACCATCGTAAGGTTTTAGAGAATTCAAAGATAACTTCCATAACCTCCGTAGAAGTTATCTTATTTGTACCGGTGCATCGAAATGGTAAGCTTAGAAAACATCGCTCCATTGTCCAATATTTACAACTTAGTTGGGTCGTCCATCCTTTACCAAGGACGAGATAGCTTCGTCCATCCTTTATGAGGGTGGACGAATTTACCATCGAGCTCGAGGACGAGTAGGCTTTAACACTCGTCCATCCTTAATCAAGGATGGACGAGTGAGCCCTTGGATGAGCTCGTCCATCCGAATAGACGGATGAACGAGCTTACAAAGAATGGAGCCTCTTTCCTGTAGACGGGCTATATGGACGAGTTTAACAATTGGATTTTTGGTGACACCATCAGATATTACTAAAGGAACTTTTGCATGGATGTTTGTCTACACTTACAACTTTTTTTTTCAAACTTACCAATTAAAATCTTTGCAGTTATGAAGAGGTATTACTTCCCATGGGCTTTAGGGCAGTATCCATTGTGGATAATGAACCGGCTATTGGACCACGCAAGGTATGTCAAAACATTTTCTCCTAGTTGAGTAGAACCTGCAATGTAGAGCTTGCAAAATCAAGCATGCTAATCACACGATAATAAGTTCTCTAAGATACATGGTACACTTTGAAAAGTCAACAAAGGTGTAATAACAGCCATTGGGACAGCCTGCTAGCTCACAGATAAATCTAACACACACATACACACACGAGAGTCTCGACGAGAGTTAAGTAATTTATTTGTATAATTTCCTTTGCATATGTACTTGTATCACTTATCATGTGTATCATTCTTTGTTTTATTGTTTTGATTTGTTTAAATTTTGTTTATTGAAGTTTTTCCATCATTGTTTTTGACAACTTGTTATTAAACAGCATCTCTTTATTGTCTTACACCTTGCTAAATACTTTTATTGATGTTTTATTTGAGGCATTAAAGTTCAAAAATGGGTCCAATTTCACCGAATGAGATACTTGTCTTGGTATTTTGCAACTCGCCACTAAAAGTTGATTTTGTGGACAGATATTCCACTCTAAATTAGCTAGTTGGCAATCTTATACTTTGAGGGAGGAGATAAATGAGTTTGGAAATGGAGTGGGCATTTAAAAATATTTTCATTTTGACCAGGATATTTTATACTGCGCCAAACACTTGAAATCAACAAAAATGTTTTCCTCTGATAAACATAACTTAAGTGTTCCCTGTAATACTCTTTCAAAAAAGAAAAAAGTGTTACCTGTAGTGGTCTGATGTACAAGTTGATTGAATGCCTTTTTGTAGGCTTAAGAGTTTGCTTCTCCAGTCTCATAATTCGTTCTCTTTATTATTACTTTTTTATTTATTTTAGAAAGAAGGGCAATGTCTATTACACACACCCACTTGCACCCACTCATGATTTTTAAGAGGAATGTTCCTAGAAAGAATGAGGAAAATTAATTAGTAACTTTCTGTCTGGGGAGTTTAGAAGTCTAATGAATTTTTGGTTTAGATATCATAATACCCTTTAAAGTGCTCTAACAATTGGCTTTATTAGCTTTTACAGGGAAGAGAGAAGCTTGGCAGGTGGAAGAGGTCCCTAGCCCAATGCTCACTATGATAATGGCGGTCATCTTGTGAAAAGTGGAGCACTTGGGGACATTGAAATTGTTCATATATTGATTATGACAATTAACATAAAGAATCGTTCTAATAATTTGATTGTTGTTAAATGATATCAATAAGTCTAGCGACACAACTTTTACCCGCAATTTTTGAATTTATTTGTTGATATATGCAGTTCCATATAGCCCTATAACTATAAAGTTAAAAAAGAGATTTGGTTGAGGTAATTTTTTTTATTCCCTTCATCCCAATGTTAAAAGTAAAATTTTTGAAATTTTTTGGGTTTTAATTGGGATATTTTCACACAATCAGAAAGCGTATAAGATATGATCTTGACACACAACATTTGCCGTATACAATTCATTTACTCCATGTTTTACCCTCTCATCCACTAACTTGTGTTGGCCTTACTAATTACTAATCTCCACTTTGGCGAATTTCAAACAGTCGAAAAACTCTAAATCAACATTCAAATACAACCACTTTTAGTTCATTTGGATCATGTTGGAGAAATTTAAGAAACCCAAAGATTACTTGATAAGAAATTTCAACTCTAATTTCGAAATCTCCCCCAGGTCAAGGTTGATTTTGTAGTGTAAGTTAAACTATGACAAATTTCCATACTTTTTAAGATGGCAACTCATTTACTCTAACTGGGTGATTGAAAATTTGTTTAAATTTGGACAAATTTGTTCAACCTTGGTCAAATCAGACTTGGCTCAACATTTTTTTTACAATTTTATGAAACTATTTTAGCATATGTTTAATTGAGGTAAACAAGAATCATCAATTTTATTTCCAACGCTTCAATTACAGTTTAGGATGCAACAATGATTTTCAAATACCTGGGCATCATTAAATAACTATTTATTTTAAAGAAAATTATCGAGCAAAATTCAATGTCGACAAGTTCATCACATAATTTATAACAAAAAATTATGCATCCTTTTCATGAATTCTTGTGCTCAAAGTTTTTTTTTTCCAAACCAATCATGTAAACCAAAGAGTGTTGGTTAAAACAAGGATGTAGGATGTTCTTATTACTCAACATTTATTACAAAGTATTTAAATCAGCTTCCAATTCCTCTTTTATTCTTCCTACATATATAACATCTCTTATTCTTCATACATATGTAACATATTTTTATTATTATTATTATTATTATTATTTTGAAAGAGAGTGATTACTACCGAGAAAAAAAAAAAAACAAAAAAAAAAATAAAAACAAGTTAGAAACTTTAATGTAAGTGAGGTGGTGTTAATTAATGTTGATTTCTAGATGTTTATTTCAAAATAGAAGTGAAAGGTAAACTATAACATTAAGGCTCCGCTTGGAAGTTCATAAGAGAATGGAATGGAATGGAATGAGATGATTATAAGGGAATGGAAAGGAATGGAATGGAATAGAATGTATTTAAATAAGAGAAAAGAATGGAAAAGAATGGAATGGAATGGAATTAAGTAACCTTGATTGGATGTTTTAAAATAAAGGAATGGAAAGGAATGAAAATGAATGAAATGTAAGTAATCTTGTTTGGGAGCAACATGGAGGGAATGGAATGAAATCATTTTATGACAATATTACTATTAGACCCCTATTTTAAAATAAAGAGTTGAATATATAGGGGTATTTTGGAAGTTTTAGTAAAAAAATCATTAAATCTAATTCCATTCCCTCTCATTCCTCCCAATTTCGGGGGGAATGAAAATTTGAGGTTTTAAGAGAATAGAGAGGAATGAGTGTTCCCTCCTACCCATTCCATTCCCTCCCACTTAAACTCCCAAATAAGGAAATGGACTTTTCATTCCCTCCATTAAAACTCCCAAACAAGAGAAGGGAAGAATATTCTAAAATTATTCTTTTTATTCCTTTCCATTCCATTCCATTCCCTCCTCCCAAGCGGAGCCTAACTATCATATTTGGATGGACTTCAAATTCATCGTATTTAACATGTATCACCCAACAAGTAAACCTAAATCCAGGCAATATTTAGCTACAAAATTGAATGTAGCTTAAGACTACAACTTTACTCAAGAAAATAAACGTTTTTACATATTTTGAAATTCTATTTGTTGAATTACATATTCTTTACTTTCTAAATATACATGTCTAATTTTGTGTTATTATTTATTATATGACCTATAAGCTTATATATTATATATCATTTTAAACTATAAAAACTTGCAATTTAAATAATTTATTGATGACAAAGTTGTTGATATTTAGTTTTTTAGAAATTTTGCAAACATGAAGGATATAAGAAAAAGATATAATCTAATGGTAGATTTGTTTAAATTCAATATCAATAAAAAGATATTGAGTAAGGTTATAACTTAAGGCTACAAAAATGGAACTTCCTAAAGTATGTTATTCACTTACAAAAATTTATTTGTCTAGCAAAGAAAGAAATTTTGATTTTGGTCTAGCCATGGTCCAAAATTTAATGTAGTCCAAATATTTTCACATTCTTATCAAATCATAGAAAAAGAGGTTCATTCGAAATCAAAATTATTCATTAAAAAAATGTGCATTTTAAAAACTAGGAAGAACCATGTTAAAATTTATTAATTTTTGAAAAATATAGTCGTCCAAAAATGTATAAGCAACCCAACACCATAATTTTGTTGACCTTTGTGAATCAATTTTTTTTTTTTAATTTGGGACCACAATTGGTGTAAAAACAAGTTTTTATGACTTTTACGATAAAAGGAATTAGGTGGCTCAGCTTTTGATTCAATATGGGTGGCTCTGTATTTTTCTTCATGGAATCAAAATCATTTGAGTTTTCAGTTGAGGAAGGTGGTATGTTTTACCAGTTGCGTATTTACGAGAGAGGCAAAGATTCTCTAAGATCAATATTTATGGGAAAAGGAAGTGCAAAGAGACTGCTATTCAATGTGGAAGTACTGATCTCTGGGCAGTCTAGTGGGCAGTTTGCAAAATCTTGCCATGAGGGGGACAAATGCTTTATTCTTCAGTTGGGTTCCAACTTTCACGGAGCTTTCTTATTAATTTCGGAACTCACTCATGGTCGTCGTAAGGGTTCTATAGTGGTACCTGAAGGGAGGACGGGGAGTTGCTGGAGAGGTTTTGGGTTACACCTGAGGAAGGTGCTAGCCCCGGAGTCTCTAGCTCCTAAGCAAGCAATCACAAGTATTTTTAGAGATGCCTCAAAATCTTATTCGTCGGTGGTGGAGGGGAAACGAAGTAACAACAGTGGCGGAGGTGATAAAGGGAAGAAAAAAATGTATTAATTCAAAATACAAATTCTGAGCAACCTGGGGTGAAGAGTCTATCAGTCTCCAGCCATAATAACAGTAAGGAAAGTATCCTAGGACAGAGGGAGCCTCCTGGGGTGAAGATTGTGTTAGAATCCAGCCGTGTTAACCAGGATACCTGCAAGGATAGTACTCTGGGACAGAGAGATCAAATTGGGGCGAAGATTTTGTCAACAATAGATGGGATTGAAGATAAAGGTATTAAAGCTGAGTTAACTTTGGATCTGATTTTATGTATAAAGTGTGGGGTAGATGGGGATTGGGCTGTAGTGTGGTCTAAAGTTAAGGAAGTGGGCCCAAAAGTGGTGAATCCTAAAAAGCCCACTATTCAGAATTTTCAAAAGGTTAGTACCTCTGGCCCATTTAAATGCGTCAAGCCCAAATCTGTTTGGAGGCCACGCCAAAGCCAATCTTTGGAAAACCCAAACCATAGCCATTCTTTGGCAAACCTAGACCACAAGCAGCGGGGTAATTCTGATCTCATAGCCTTGGGAGTGAGTGGGTCTCGGGTTCTGCCTCCGAGACAAGTGGATGTGAGCTTGAGTGACGATGGATTGACGCCGATGAGAGTATTGGATACTCTGGCGATTGGAAAAGAGTCAGCGGCAAGGTGCAATTCTGTTTTAGGCATTCCTGACTCTGGCAAGGCTGTCTTTTCTGGGTTCTCAGGCTTAGGTGCCGAGGAAACTTAGGGGTTAGGTATGTGGGATGCTAGGTTCACCGGGGATTTGGTGATTAGCTCGACAGTGGCTGGGATTCATCCTCCAATGATGACAGTGGGGTCGCCGATCTTGTGTTGGCATCCATGGGTGGATCACAATAGATTTTCCCCTCTCTCATGCTTGGGTTTTGGTTTGGAAGCTGAGGTCGAGGAAGGGGAAGCTCATGAAGAAGAACAGAGTAGTGGATTAGCGGATTTCGTTGGGGATTTTCAGCCAGATATTGGACTGCACATTCTCCTGTGGAAAGCCAGAGGGGTGGATGACAGTGGTTGTGACTCTGGTGAGAAAGATAATTAGGTGTTGGATTGTGAACCTTTGTCTCAATGGGAACCTTTAGCCCATGACTCTATCGAGGGAACACAGGTGTCAGAGTCTAGGCCACCTTCAAATTGGGTGTCACAGTTGATGAAAATTTTTTGTAAAATGGTGGGTTTCCTATAGTGAAACATGAAGCTCAATGTTTGGCTCTGTTTCGCATCCTGGAACAGGAATGTCTCAAGATGAATGATGCTGGGGTGTCTAAGTGACCTGCAAACTCAAGGTCGAGAGGTCTCAGGGAGCTTAAGGGGCTTATTTCTTATGTTAATTACGATGGAGTCTCTGCTAGGAATAGGAAGGGGGGTGCTAATTGTCTTAAATGACTCTACGACTTCTTTCTTGGAACGTAAGGGGGCTTAACAATCCCCGAAAGAGAGTGGTTGTAAGAATCTGCTAAAAGAGTGGAAGTGTGATATTGTTTGTTTTCAAGAAACAAAAGTATCTTCTTATGATGTTGCTTTTGTGCGGAGTCTATGGAGTAGTCCTTTTATTGATTGGGTTGTTTTGGATGCTGTGCAGACTTCGGGAGGGGTCTTGCTGATTTGGGATAAAAGGGTCTTTGAGAAGTTGGATGTTATGGTTGGACAATTTTCTGTCAATGTATTATTGAGAGGAGTGGTGGATGACTTTGTTTGGGCTTGTACAGGTGTGTATGGTCCTAATGACAATGGTCAGCAGTCTACTTTATGGGAGGAGTTAACCCAGGTGCGTGCCAGGTGGCCTATGGCTTGGTGTCTTGTAGGTGATTTCAATATTATTAGGTACCCTAGTAAAAGGTTTGGCTGTGAGTCTTTTAGCCCTGCAATGTTCGCATTCTCAGATTTTATTGAAAATAATTCTTTAGTTGATTTACCTTTAGAGGGGGCCTCCTTCATTTGGTTTAGAGATTCTAATGTCCCCTCTGTGTTAAGAATTGATAGGGCATTGGTCTCTCTTGATTGGGTGGGGCACTACACCAATGTATCCCAACGGGCACTTCCCCGCATTCTTTCTGACCATTGCCCTCTTTCGTTAGAAGCTGGTGTTGTTCAGCGTGGTCGAAGTGCCTTTAAATTTGAAAATATGCGGTTGAAAATAGAGGGTTTTGTTGATAGAGTAAAGCATTGGTGGGATGGGTACAGTTTTGTGGGCTTTCCAAGCTTCATTTTGGCTCAAAAATTGAAGGATCTGAAAGCAGATTTAAAAAAATGGAACAGGGAGAAGTTTGGTGATTTGGCTTTCAGAAAGAAGAACTTGCTAACTGAGTTGATGGGTTTAGATGCGAGAGAGGAGTTGGTGGGTCTTTCAGATGAGGATTAGATCCATCGCCTACAAATCAAAGGTGAAATAGATCAGTTGGCTTCTCTCGAGGAGATTTCCTGGAGGCAAAAGTCTCGAGCCTTGTATGTGAAGGAGGGCGATAATAATACTCGGTTCTTTCATAGATTAGCAAACTCTCATAGAAATGCTAATCAAATTAAAAGGATTGAGGTGGATGGTATTCTTTATGAGGATGAGCTTGATGTTCGCTCTCAGTTAGTTCTTTTCTATCAAGGACTGTATAAGGAATCTGAGGTGGGGCGTCCTACTATGGATGGGTTAGATTTTGATTGCATTAAAGAGGGTGAGCGGTTATCGTTAGAGAAGGAGTTCACGAAGGAGGAAGACACCCAAGTATTAAGGGAGTTGGAGGGGGATAAAGCCCCTGGTCCTGATGGTTTCACCATAGCTTTTTTCCACACTTGTTGGAGTGTGGTGGAAAAGATGTTATTGATTTTTTCTCTCATTTTCACCGACACTCTAGGTTTGAAAGGTTTATGAATGCTTCGTTTATCACTTTAATTCCTAAGAAGTGTAATGGCGTTAACATCAAAGATTTTCGTCCCATCAGTTTGGTGAGTAGCGTGTACAAGCTGCTGTCTAACGTGTTGGCTAATAGGTTGAGGGTGGTTTTGGACAAGCTCATATCTGAGACTCAAAATGCATTTGTTGGCGGACGACAGATTCTGGATTCAGTGCTTATTGTGAATGAATGCCTGGATAGTAGGTTGAAGAGCAGAAATCCGGGGGTGGTTTGCAAGCTTGACATTGAAAAAGTTTATGACCATGTGAACTGGGAGGCCTTGTTTTATTTGTTGGACCGGATGGGTTTTGGGATGAAATGGAGGGGGTGGATTAAGGCTTGTGTTATGTCTGTCCGTTTTTCTGTCTTGGTAAATGGATCCCCTAAAGGTTTTTTTGGATGCTCACGTGGATTGAGACAAAGGGATCCACTATCCCCGATTTGTTTCTCTTGATTATAGAGGTTCTAAGTAGGCTCTTGAAGAAGACAGAGGAGTGTAATCTTATTCGGGGTTTCCATGTGGGAGATGTGAATGCTGTTGGTGTGCATATTTCCCATCTGTTATTTGCTGATGACACTATCTTATTTTGTGATGCCTCTAGGGATCAATTGTTGTCCATAAGGTTGGTGTTGTCTTGTTTTCAGGCTTTTACGGGGTTGAAGGTCAACATCGGGAAAAGTGAGATTGTTCCCGTTAGAGAGGTGAATAATATACTTGCTTTGGCTAATATTCTTCAATGTAGAGTGGGAAGGTTGCCTATGAAATATTTGGGGATGCCGTTGGGAACTTCTTTTAAGCCCACTGCGATATGGAATCCTATTTTGGAAAAAATGGAGAAGAAGCTATCTGGGTGGAAGCGTCTCTATTTATCTAAAGGTGGTGGGCTCATGCTAATAAAGAGTACTCTCTCAAGTCTCCCTACGTACTTTTTATCTCTCTTTACTATTCCTAAAGCTGTGGTGGCTAGATTGGAAAGTATTAAGAGGAATTTTCTATGGGGGTCTTTTGCCAGGAGTTTCAAGTATCCGTTGGTGGCCTGGGATAAGGTGTGTTCTCCCATTGAGAGGGGCGGTTTGGGGATAAGAAGTGTGGTATCATTTAATCAAGTGCTTTTAGGGAATTGGCTATGGAGATTTGGTCATGAAGTTACCCAACTCTGGCAGAAAGTTATCTCCACAAAATATGGTAAGGGTCAAGGGGGGTGGTGCACTAAAGTTTGCAAGAGGGCTCATGGGTGTGGTCTTTGGAGAAGCATTAATGAAGGATGGGAGAGCTTTTCTAAGCATCTGTCCTTTTCAGTGGGTGATGGAACTCGTATCCGCTTTTGGCATGATAGGTGGATTGGTGAGAATTCTTTAAAAGATCGTTATCCTGAGCTTTATGCATGTTCAGCGGTCAAGGATGCTTGCATCTCTGAGGTATTGTAGGCTCCAGAAGGGGGTACTGTTAGAGTGTGGAATTTAAAGTTTTATAGAGCGTTTGAAGATTGGGAGTTGGCTGCTTCTTATTCTCTATTTCAGCTTATCCAACCTCGAATTCCTCGGGGTGATAGGAGAGATACTCTTTGATAGAGGCTAAAAGGGGATGGAAAGTTCGACACCCGGTCTTACTACCATGAGATTCGGGGTGCCTTGAATTCTTTGTTTCCTTGGAAGGGTGTTTGGAAACCTAAGATTCCTAAGCGTGTGACTTTCTTTCTATGGACTACTAGTCATGGTCGGATCCTCACTTTGGATAATCTAATGCTTAAGGGTCGCCCTTTGGCTAATTGGTGTTATATGTGTTGCTATGATGGGGAGTCGATGGACCACCTTCTTCTTCATTGTCCTGTTACTCATTCCTTATGGGCTTTCATGCTTCAGGCTTTTGGTATTCATTGGGTTATGTCGGGTTCATTGGCGGGTTTACTATCTAGTTGGCATCAGTGGCTTGGGAAGCATAATTTGGATATTTGGAATTTGGTTCCAGGGTGCTTAACATGGATTGTGTGGTTGGAGTGTAATCGTCGATCTTTTGAAGATAAAGAAAAAACGTTGGAGGAGTTAAAGATTTTATGCCTACGTTACCTATTGGAGTGGTCTCGTTGTTGGAGTTTTTCTGAGTGTTCTTCTCTCTCTGAATTTATGCCTTCCCTTAGCTTAGTCTCCTAACTACTCTCTTGCTGTTGTGTTGTGTTGTGTTGTGATGTGTTGCTGTTGTGTTGTTGTGGTGTTGTGTTGTGTTGTGTTGTTGTTCATCATCATGAACATCTTGTATTTCTCTTTTTTTTTTCCCCTTTTTAATATAAGTTTTCAGATTACCTATAAAAAAAAGAAAAAAGAAAAAGAAAAAAGAGTACCACCGGCCATGTCAGCCTTACCTAATTTAAAAAAATTAAAAAAACTCAAAATCTAAAATAGCAAATAACAAAATGACAACATCAATGAAAGCAGAAGCACCTTATACGAGCATGAGCACAACATTCACTGGAATCCACTAGATCAAGCACATGACGGCCAACTCTGCTCAGTGAAGTCCAAGCCAAACATCATCAGTTCACACTTCATAATAATCTGTTCTCTTTCTTTTGAGGGCCAACTCTAGTCGATGGCGTCCACGTGCTACATCATCAATTCACAGTTTCACACTAATCTCTTATTATCTTCTAATTTTGCTTTAAGTATTTGTTTGTGATAGTATTTCCAATAAAAACCCATTTTAACAGAGAGAGAGAGAGAGAGAGAGAGAGAGAGAGAGAGAGAGAGAGAGAGATTATACCAAAATCGGCGACACTAGCCAATCAATTGCCGCCAGTCTTCACCATTAGGTGTTGCTACCGTGCTTGACCGTCTGGCATCGCTACCGTGAGAGCTAAAGCTACTGCGAAAAGAATATTAATGGCCTGTTTGGAAGTTTAGAGAGGGAGGAGAGTAGAGGGGAGTAAAGGGAATGAGAGTAATGGGGAGGAGAGTAGAAAGTAATGGTTATTCTCTACCTTGTTTGGATGTTTTTAAAATTAGTAAGATGGAAGGGAGTAATTAGCTCTTCCTCTTATTTAGATGTTTTAAAAATTGTGATGGAAAGGAGAGGAAGTGATTAAATATTTTTAAATAGAAAAATTTAGCCCTATTTGAAAATGAATATGCAACATTGGTCTATGATTAATTTGTTAGATTAAATAATTATGACAATAGCATGCAATATTTTTTTTTGATAATTTTTTTTTACTGATGTGAATTAAATAATCAACATTGGTCTATGATTAAATATTTTTTCCCCTTTTTTATTATACTAAAAAAAACCATCCTTAATTGATAATAATTAAAATAAGAAAAAAAATGGTTAGTTTGTTTGTTTACTGAAAAAATCAACAAAATATTGAATTTTGAGTGTTTCTTTCATTTATTATTTTTTTTTAATATATTTTTATTTTGCTTAGTACGTGAATTAAATTTTTTAAGGATCTAGAGAAGAATTGAGACCCAAAAAAACAAAAAGCTAGAGAGAGTGACTCTATGAATTAACTCAAAAAATAAGATCCTACTATGTATTTTAAATTCAAGTATTTTCCCACTTACTATTTAGAAAAGAAAGCAACTCAAAATTCTCTAGAGAATATCCCTGCTAACTTCTAAGCAATAGCACCCAAATTTCAACCAAAACAAATGACAATAATTTCTCAAAAAAAATGCAGAATTTCACACACTGAAACATTTTTTTTCATGACCATACTTATCCGTTTAGGAACCAGTACCACTTTCAATCATGACGTGAGATACTGGAATTTGCCAAACATAGAGCCTATTAAGAATGCCTTGTCCATCTAATTTGCCAAACATAGAACCAATGCCACTCTCACTATCTAAAGTTGAGGATTGATCTTCACACTGGTCACAACTATTTTGTTTGTGATCTAAATTAGTAATATACAAATATTTGTAGGGAATTAACCCTACAGCTGGTATTAGAGCCTAGGGTTAGGTTTGAGTAGGAGCAATGGCAGAGGAAGTAGGAAAGGCGTCTAGAATAGAAAAGCTCGATGGCACAGATTTTGGATTTTGGAGGATGCAAATCAAGGAGTATCTTTATAGGAAGAAGTTGCATCTGCCGCTTCTAGGGGAAAAACCTAAGACTATGAAGGCTGAGGAATGGGCTCTTCTTGACAGACACGTACTGGGAGTTATCAGGTTAACTCTGTCTAGGTCTGTTGCTTACGATGTTGTAAAGGAAAAAACCACAGCAGATTTGTTGAAGGCTTTGTCTGGTATGTATGAAAAGCCGTCAACAAACAACAAGGTGCATTTAATGAAGAAACTGTACAATCTGAAGATGATAAAGAACGCATCAGTAGCACAACATCTAAATGAATTTAACACTATCACAAATCAATTGTCGTTTGTAGAAATTGATTTTGATGATGAGATCCGTGCATTGATCGTTTTGGCTTCTTTGCAAATATTTGGGAGGCAATGAGGATGGCAGTGAGCAATTCTACAGGAAAAGAAAAGTTAAAGTACAATGACATACGACATTTAATTCTGGCTAAGGAGATTCGCAGAAAAGATGTAGGCAAAACCTCAGGATCTGGTTCTGCCATAAACCTTAAGACAAGAGGCAGAGGTAATGACAGAAATTCAAATCAGGGCAGATCAAAATCCAAAAATTCTAATCAAAATAGAAGTAAATCTATATCATGCCAACAAGTACAATGCTGGAATTGTGGGAAAACGAGTCACTTTAGGAGGCATTGCAAAAGTCCTAAGAAGAAGAATGAAGATGCTACTGCTAATGCTATAACATAAGAGGTACATGATGCATTACTTCTTGCAATAGACAGTCCACTTGATGAATGGGTTTTGGACTCAGGAGCTTCATTTCATTCCACTCCACACCGAGAAATCATACAGAACTATGCTGCAGGTGATTTTGGTAAGGTGTATTTGGCTGATGGTACAGCCTTGGATGTTGTGGGTATAGGAGACGTCCGTATATTTTTGCCCAATGGGTTTGTTTAGTTACTGGAGATGGTTCTACATATTCTTGACCTAAGGAGGAATCTGATTTCTGTTGGACAACTTAGTGATGAAGGGCGTGCAATACTATTTGTTTGTGGTACTTGGAAGGTTACAAAGGGAGCCAAAGTATTGGCTCGTGGAAAGAAGACTGGTACTCTATATATGACCTCAAGTCCAAGAGACACAATTGCAATTGCTAAAGCAAGTATTGATACAAGCCTATGGCACCGCAGACTTGGTCACATGAGTGAGAAAGGGATGAAGATGTTGCTGTCAAAAGGAAACTACTAAAATTGAAGTCCGTTGATTTTGACATGTGTGAAAGCACAATCTTAGGAAAGCAGAAAAGGGTGAGCTTCTTGAAAACTGGCAGGACACCAAATGCTGAAAAATTAGAGTTAATACACATTGATTTATGGGGGCCTTCTCCAATTGCATCCCTTGGAGGTTCAAGGTATTACATCACTTTCATTGATGACTCAAGTAGATAGGTATGGGTTTATTTTCTGAAAAATAAATCTGATGTATTTGAAACTTTTAAGAAGTGGAAGGCCATGGTTGAGACAGAAACAGGTTTGAAAGTAAAATGTTTGAGGTCAGATAATGGAGGAGAGTACATAGATGGAGGGTTCAGTGAGTATTGTGCTGCACAGGGAATTAGGATGGAGAAGACCATTCCTGGGACACCACAGCAGAATGGTGTGACTGAGCGCATGAACAGAACTCTCAATGAGCGTGCTAGGAGTATAAGGTTGCATGCTGAACTACCAAAAACTTTCTGAGTTGTTAGGTTCTAAAGGTTTAGGAATTTATGTATTTAGAACTCTAATTTGTAATGTTGGCAAATCATGATCAAAACAATGTACTTAGTCTTGTTTAGACTTGCTCAAAATTGTTAATATATTGTAAAGTTGGAATCGAGTGACTGCAGATGCATTGGGGCATTTCGGCCTGGCTCGATTGATCGAAGGTTAGACTCGATCGATCGAAAATCGGCCCAGATGCGTTTTCTGCAGAATTTCCAACTCAGCCCTAACTCTTTAAACGTTTAGGGTTTTATGTTTTTGCCCTAGGTATATAAGGCAAACCCTAGCCACGTTTTTAAGAGTTGCACAAGTTGTATTATTGCTCATACATTGCGGTTTTGTGTAAATCTCTTGTGAGATCTAGAGGAGCTTTCCTTTACACAAAGCTTAGGGTTTTCAAGATTGAGATTACTTCAACATCTTGATGATCAACTTGGTTGCTGCCTTTGAAGCTTAAAGAATATCAAGCGTGGGTGCTTGTAGCTGATTGAGGGATTCAAAGAAAGAAGTAGTCCGTGGACTCGGAGCCTGCGCGTGGTCGTGTCAGGAAGTTTTACTGGTGGGTAGCATTAGGAAGTCAAACGGGGAGCTTGTAAGTCCTTTTGTAAGAACTTCAATTCTTTCTTAGTGGATTCCGTTTTGCCTTGAGGATCGGTGGGTAAAATCCTCCCCAGGTTTTTCCGTGTGGTTTCCTGAGTGATCATATCACTGTGTTATTTATTATTCCGCTGCATTATATTTTTGATATGATTATTTGATTGCTTTAACCTAGAATTGTTTAATTTGACTAAGTAACAACTTGGCTAATTAATCTAGGCTACGCAATCTGATTATTTGTAAGGGGTCTAAACCGCTCATGAGCTAATGCGGTTAGCACTGCAGCTTACCTAATAAACCGAGGACCATCAATTCCCATGGAGTTCAAACTTCTTGAGGAGGTTTTGAGTGATAAAGAGGTAAAGTTTTCACATTTGAAAGTTTTTTGTTGTATTTTTTATGTTCATATTGATTCTAATGCTCATAGTAAACTTGATGCAAAGTCTAAAATATGTTTTTTCATTGGTTATAGTGATGAGAAATTTGGCTATAGGTTTTGGTATGAACAAAATAGGAAAATCATCAAAGTAGAAATGTGATATTTAATGAACAGGTTATATACAAGGACAGGTCAACTGTAGTGTCAGATGTTACAGAGATAGATCAAAAGAAATCTGAGTTTGTCAACTTAAATGAATTAACTGAAAGTACTGTCCAGAAAAGGAGTGAAGAAGATAAGGAGAATGTAGATTCACAGATAGATCAAAGTATACCTGTAGCTAAAGTCCATAGATCTTCCAGGACCATTAGACCTCCACAGCGTTATTCACCCACTCTAAATTATCTCCTGTTGATTGATGGTGGTGAGCCAGAGTGTTATAAAGAAGACTTGCATGATGAAAATTCAAGCAAGTGGGAGTTAGCCATGAAGGATGAGATGGATTCCTTGTTAGGGAATCACATATAGGAATTGACTGAATTTCCAATAGGAAAGAAGGCTTTGCACAATAAGTGGGTATACAGAATAAAGAATGAGCATGATGGTAGCAAGCGTTACAAGGCCAGATTAGTTGTCAAAGGATTCCAGCAAAAGAGGGGCATTGACTACTTAGAGATATTTTCTTCAGTTGTGAAGATGTCAACCATCAGACTGGTACTGGGAATGGTAGCTGCAGAAAATTTACATCTTGAGCAGTTAGATGTGAAGACGGCATTCCTTCATGATGACTTGGAGGAAGACATTTACATGATTCAGCCAGAAGGGTTCATTGTTCAGGGACAAGAGAATCTAGTAACTAAGAAAGAGTTTGTATGGCCTAAAACAAGCTCCTAAACAGTGGTATAAGAAATTTGACAATTTTCTGCATAGAATTGGGTTCAAGAGATGTGAAGCTGATCACTATTGCTATGTTAAGTTCTTTGACAATTCTTATATTATTTTACTGTTGTATGTAGATGATTTGCTCATTGCAGGGTCTAGCATTGAGGACAATGATCTAAAGAAGCAATTGTCAAAACAATTTGTAATGAAGGATTTGGGAGCTGCAAAGCAAATCCTTGGTATAAGAATCATTAGAGACAAGGCTAATGGTACATCGAAGCTTTCACAGTTAGAGTATGTGAAGAAAGTTCTCAGCAGGTTCAACATGAATGAAGCCAAACCAGTAAACACACCCTTGGGTAGTCATTTCAAACTAAGCAAAGAGCAGTCACTAAAGACAGAAGAAGAAAGGGACCATATGAGCAAGGTGCTCTATGCCTCAGCTATTGGCAGCTTGATAAATGCTATGGTGTGTACGAGGCCAGACATTGCACATGCCGAGGGAGTTGTGAGCAAATTCATGAGTAGGAAAAAAAGCAGCATTGGGAGGCAGTCAAGTGGATTCTGAGATATCTGAAGGGTTCATCAGATACATGTATTTGCTTTATAGGTGCAAATTTGAAACTGTAGTGTTATGTAGATGCTGATTTTGCTGGTGATATTGATAGTAGAAAGAGTACTACTGGGTTTGTATTCACTTTGGGTGGTACAGCTATATCATGGGCCTCAAATTTACAAAAGATTGTTACTTTGTCTACTACAAAAACTAAGTATGTTGCAGCAACTGAAGTTGGAATGGAGATGATTTGGCTACATGGCTTCTTAGATGAATTGGGTAAGAAGCAGGAGATGGGCATTATACACAGTGATAGTCAGAGTGCAATATTTCTTGCTAAAAATTTGGCTTTTCATTCAAAGTCGAAGCATATACAAACAAAATACCACTTTATCCGTTACCTTTTTGAAGTTAAGCTGGTAATACTTGAGAAGATTTATGGATCTAAGAACTCAGCAGACATGTTGACTAAGGGTGTTACTATTGAGAAGCTGTGTGCAGCTGTAGTTGGTCTTCTAGCTTAAGGATAGGAGGATGAGTTGCAAGGATAAGGGAAATTTTTGACCTGTTTTGTAGCCCATTGTGAATCCTATGCGCAAGATATAGAAAACGCAACTTTGGTGATTAGGGTTTTGTTGTTGTAGTTTTTGAGAGAGAAAAAAAATACACTACCGCATTTTGTATTTTTTCCTTGATAATAGTGAAATCACTGTTCACAGGAAAAGTCAACGTTAACGGCTAAAAAAAAAAAAACAAAAGAAGAAGAAGAAGGAGACGTGTTTACTGCATGCAACTATAGCGTGGGTCCCATGCCCAAAACACAAACGCTGAAACACAATAAACGCCGAAACCAAATGGGTACATAGCTACAATATACAAATTTATGCAAGTTCACAATCTAGACTCACTCAAGCACTTTATCAAACACATTATGAGCAATACTTTGAAACTTTAAAATTTAAGTAAAAAAAAGCAATCAAATCCAAAACTTACCCACAAATAACATGTTATTATCCCATAAAATCACAATTAATAAGAAATTACCCAATAAAATCACAATTTTAAGAACATAGTTATTTGATCAAACTCAAAAGAAACCCATGAAACAGAAATTAAAACAGAGTTTACCTTTGCGAGAGAATGCTAGGCATGAGAGAGAAGAGTGAAAGGCAATCCAATAGTGAAGAAGTCATGAGAGAGAGAGAGAACCAGCATGAGTTGGGAGATCTTGAGGGAATTTTGTGGGTTACAGATTTTTTTTTTTTTTTTTTTTTAACGTTACAAAACATTGTAATTTTGTCAATATAATAAAGGTAAATTAGGTAATTTATTTGGTCAATAATTTATGTACTCTACTCTCCTTCTAAATCTCTCCAATTAGGGAGAATTAAAAATGAGGGGTTAGAGGTAGTTAAAACCCCTCCCCTTCCTTCCATAAAAAAACTTCCAAATAAGGTAATTTAATTACTCTCCCTTCCTTTACTCTACTCCCTCTCCTTTCCCTAACATCCAAACAGAGCATAAGTAGTTTTTTTTTTTTTTTTTTTTTTTTTTATTGAGTTAATTTTGACATGGTAGTTCGGCTAATAGCCTTATTTGACTTTATACAAATATTTTATTTTGACCATTAATCATATTAACATTTCATTTTTCATTTATTACCATTTTGACATAAAACCAAAATGTCAGAACTAAATTGACACATTTGAAATGTTAATAACTAAATAATCGTGGCTAGTAGCATAGAATAAGGCCTTAATTAAGTGTCAAACATACTTTCTACAAATTTGCAATTAAAATTAGATTTTTGTGTTTCTGAAGGTGCTCATATTCCTTCCTCCTCAAGAAATAAAAGAAAAGGAAAACTTATCTTCAAGTGTTCTGTTCAATAATTATGATTTCAATAATCTGCTTCATCGATCTGCTCCCATGGTATGGCTCACCAAGTTACAAATTTTGCTGATTTAAAAGAAAGATCTGCCAAGGGAAACGGTGGTCCTGTGTCCTTTGATTTCCCATAATCAAATAATACACAAATCACAGAAAGCTAGTGATAAACACCTCACAAGCTGACTTCTTAGTTCTTTCTCTCTTCTTTATTTATTTTTTCTTTGAAAGCAAAACCAAATATGTGTGATTCACATGTGATCTATTATTTCTTTGCTAAAATACTCACTTTTTTTTTCATTTAGTTACTACTTACTAATACCATTTGCGCATCATGTTCTTTAAGGGCTATTTTATAGTTATTTTCAACTAGGAGAATCACTGAAATTAAACATGACATAATGCTTGAGAAATTCGAAATTGTTTTTTTTTAATAGACATTTTTACATTTGGCTTCCACCACCAGTCATTGTTTCAATGGATAATTTATGCGTCCCATCATAGGAACAATCAATCACCAATGTACAAGAACTAACACACCATAGCAAAATCAAACTAAACAATCCCAAATAAAGAACGCATCAACTAAGCAAATTAACCCAAACTGACAAAACACGATTTGAAAAATGTTGGAAGCTAAGCAAAAAATATGTTTTAATAATGACATTTTTTTTTCTATCTTTTAACTCAAAAAAAAAAAAAAATCACTTTGAAAAGACCATAGTAAGCAAGTCTAGAGGAGCCAAGGATGGTGAGATCAACAGTTGTAGCCCATTGTGAATCCTATGCGCAGGATATAAAAAACGTTGTTTTAGTGATTAGGGTTTCTTGATGTAGTTTTAGAGAGAGAGAGAGAAACTGTACTGCCGCACTTTGTATTTTTTCCTGATAATAGTGAAATCTCTGCAACTCCATGGACGTAAGCAAATTGTTGAACTACGTAAATACTGTCTTATGCATGTGATTATTTTTCTTTGGCGTGTGTTTTCTCTATTTTGTTTCTCACAGGTTTGGAAATTTTGTGTTAATTCCTACATCTTTCCACTCAGCTTCTCTCTGAGCTTGAACTCTATCTTTGTCTTTCTCTCTCTCTCAATTGGGTTGGGTGTTTGGCTATTGCACGTGTGTGTCAATGTAAGTGTCGTTAATTTGAACAGAAGACTTAACAGATGCATTAATTTGGCGAATGTGTAAAGTTTAAGGAGTAAATTGGCTAAAATAAAAGTTCAAGGGATGTAATGACCACTACTCAATAGTTCAAGGGGTCTCTTAGCATTTTTCCCAAACTTCTCCTTATCCATCTTTTTTCTCTCCCCATTTTGCAATCTACTTTTTTTTTTTTTAATAAAAAAATTAAAGATGAAGTCCCCCACTTACTATGTGTGCTATTGGCTCAAAACACTTAGGGCCTGTTTGGTAATGTTGTTCTAGTAACGTTATTTGTATTTTTTTGAAAATACGTGTAGGTAAAAAATTGTGTGAAAATATATATAATGTTGTTTAAATACTGAAAACTGTTGTTTAAGTGTATGGACCAAACACCCCCTTAGTATGTGTGTTAGGCTTTGTTAGAATTACCATTGTATAGGTAGTTTCCATTCCACTTTCTTTTTCTTTAAGTTCTTTTATATTTTAAATTCACATTCTATATAAGTTATAAATATTTCTCATGTCTTTTGGTTTGATTTTTTTTTTTTTTTTTTTGGGGGATAAACTTCATGGTTTTGATTTTGATTTTAAAAGATGAATTTATTTGGCTGTAATTTGTTAGTTAAATTCTAACACTGTACAACTATTAACTATATACTACCAATCTCAAATCTAATGTTATCATTAATTATCATGTCTAATTAGTAATTAACAAAATTTAGATATAAAATCAGTGAGAAATACATTTTGAATAATTAAGTGCTTTTCTTCTTAGTTTTTTTTTTTTTTTTTTTTTTTTATTCGCTTATTTTCTTTCAGTCATGGGCCCGCACATGGCACGCGAAGTGTATACACAAAGGAAATTAGTTTAACGATGGATAATACCTTGGTGAGAGTAAATTTTGTTTTAAAAGGACGGTAGATCTGCTAATTTAAAATTTTATCAAAAGGCAAGGTGACAATTTTGACTAAAACAGATATTTTACTTTTTTTTTTTTTTTTTTAATAAGGGGATAGTGGGTTAGGTGGATTAAAAGAGTTAAAAATAAATAATGTAGGTTCCATTAAATATATAAATAATGCAACTCTAATTTTTTATTTTCAGACCTTCATCATATTCATATCATATCCGACACTACAGACTATTAACCGAGAAATTAAATATTTATCTTTGAATAAGCACTGCTTGTCTTTATCTTTTGATACCAACGTGAACGTAAATTAAGATTTGAGGAGGAGGTTTTATTTGCTAATTTATAAATTTGTCACGGTCATGCCGACAAATAAGACTAAACGAATATTTACTATTTAGTGTTAAAGAAATTGTAGATTCGGTGGGTTAGGTAAGTGAAGAGGTAAAATCGAAGTTGACGGATCTCCATGAGATGGGCATGACGGATCCACATCCATGGGCCGAGAGAAGACGGGCCCAATGCCCACAGTCTGTTATGAACGGATCTCGAATGGACGGATGCAATGGAGACGGATCAAACACTCATGTGATGGCCAGAAAACCTAGATGAATTTGCTTGCGACACACGTTTAGCCACCATGGAATTCCAAAGCAATTAGAACACTAGCGCAACGAGGATTCTGGAAGATCCTCTCTATAAGGAAATACCTTGTCCATCACGTTTAGGATTACTCAAGAGGATTTCTATAAGGAAAAGACTTCCGCACCAAGGAGGAGATGTCAACTCTCTACTACTATAAAACCCCCAATACCTTCATAAATCAAGGTACGCATAACTTATCCCCTCTCTAGCACTTTAGAGTTGTGAGAATCGTTTTAACTTGACTTTCGGAGGGTAGTTGGCCGGCACCACACCGGTGCTCTCTGTTAGGTTTTCTCCTTGTGTTATGCAGGTGTTATTTTTGGAGTACGCGAGTATCATGTGGCTCACTGGTGAATTTCTCGGTATTATCAGTTGGCGCCGTCTGTGGGAACTGCAGTTGAGATTCGTAAGCCATACTATCGTTTCCCGGATAAAAGGGTTGCATGGTACTCACTCGCTCAATGGCAACCACTAACGATGTTCAAGGAAAGGAACCACCCACGACTGCCCTCGAGAAGCAAGTTCGAACTCTCGCCATTACCGTGGAACGCCTCACCAAACAAAACCACGACCTGGAAGAACAGCTACGCTAGAAGAATTTAGCACCGAATGACCAACGAGAAGATCAAGAAGTGACCAGCACTGAAAGAAGGAACCAAGAGAGACCTAAGGGCAGCAACGCTCCAAGCAGACCGGAGAGGCAAAATATGAGCCTCCCAGCCCTCGCAGACATAACTTTACAACCTAGTATCACGGAGATACAGGCGATGAAAGAACAGATGGAAGTCATGATGAACGCCCTCAAGGGACAGGTGTCCAGCGATCTTGACAACCTAGTCAACCGCACCGACTCGCCGTTCACTGCGACCGTCAACTCCTTCCCTCTACCACATAAGTTTCACATGCTGCAGATTGAAAGCTATGATAGAGTGAAAAACCCCCTAGACCACCTGGAAACCTTCAAAACCTTGATGCATCTTCAACGGGTAGCAAATGAAATCATGTGTAGGGCCTTCCCTACGACACTGAAGGGAGCGGCCAGGATTTGGTTCAGCCGACTAATGCTTAACTCCATCAGTACTTTCAAGGAGCTCAGCACTCAGTTCACTGCACACTTCATTGGGGGACATAGGTATAGGAAGTCCACGGTGTGCTTAATGAACATTAGGCAACGAGAGGGTGAGACGCTGAGATCCTATATAACGCGCTTCAATAAGGAAGCGCTCTCCATCGATGAAGCCGACGACAATATACTAGTAGCAGCTTTCACAAATGGGTTGCGAAAGGGTAAGTTTTTATTCTCTTTATACAAAAACGACCCGAAGACCATGTCGGAAGTACTCTATAGAGTAACCAAATACATGAACGCTGAAGATGCATTACTGGCCCAGGAGAAAAAAACCCAGGAAAAAGGAGCGACAGGAAGATACACGACGGGACCAAGGATCGAAGAAGCCAAGAACGGGAGACCGAAGGGACAAGAGACGATTTAAACCCCCAGGAGGGAAGTTTACAAGCTTCACCCCATTAACTGCCCCGATGGACAAAGTCCTAATGCAAATCAAGGATGAGGGGACTCTAACCTTTCCCAGGAAGCTGAAAGGAGATCCCAGCAAGCAGTCAAGAGACAAATATTGCCGCTTCCACCGTGATCACGGTCACGACACAGCCGATTGCTACGACTTAAAGCAACAGATTGAGGCCCTTATTAGACAAGGACAATTACAGAAGTTCGTTAGTAAGGAGAGAGTGGATCCACCTCATCGAGAACAACAACCTCAACGAGATAATGAGCGTCCTAGACCCCCCATCGAAGATATAAGGATGATTATAGGAGGAACAGCGACCACCGGGTCATCCAAAAAGGCCAGAAAGACTTACCTAAGGATGGTCCAGAACATCCAGCTGATGGGTTCAGTACCAAAAATAGCACGAAGAGAAAGCCCAATCATCGGATTCTCAGAAGAAGATGCACGACGTCTTCACCACCCGCACAACGATGTGTTGGTCGTCACCCTACGAATAGAGGACTACAACATGCACCGAGTGTTGGTCGACAATGGCAGCTCTGCAGACATCCTATATTACCCGGTATTCCAACAAATGAGGATTGATAGGGAACGACTGATACTGACGAACACTCCGCTGGTTGGCTTTGGAGGAACCAGAGTATTCCCGTTAGGCGCGGTCACACTTTCGGTAACAGTGGGCGATTATCCTCAGCAGATAACCCAAGATGTGACATTCCTTATGGTCGACTGCTCATCCGCTTATAACGCTATCCTCGGACAACCAACCCTTAACGCATGGAAGGCAACAACATCCACATACCACCTGATGATCAAGCTCCCTACGGAGTATGGGGTCGGCGAGTTACAAGGAAATCAGGTGGCCGCCCGCGAATGCTACATTGCCATGCTGGAGATGGAAGACCACCAACAAACCATGTGCATAGAAGAGCAACGAACTATAGCGGAACCAGTTGAGGAACTAGAAGAGATAACCCTTGATGAGTCAAGACCTGAGTGAACGACTAGAATGGGGACCTTGGCTAGCCAACAAATATGTCAAGCCCTCACAGCATTCCTTAGGATGTTTTCGCCTGGAGCCACGAGGACATGCCTGGGATTGATCGTTCAGTTATAGTTCACAGGTTGAACGTAAACCCCGCATTATCCTCGGTCCAACAGAAAAAGCAAGTGTTCACCCAGGGGACAGACAAATCAATATCAAAAGAGGTCACGAAGCTACAGGAAGCGGACTTCATTCGAGAAGTTTACTACCCCGACTAGTTAGCAAACGTAGTAATGGTCAAGATGGCTAATGGGAAGTGGCGAATGTGTGTCGATTTCACAGACCTCAACAGGGCGTGCCTAAAGTACAATTACCTGCTTCCTTGGATAGATACCTTGGTAAACTCGACGGCTAGACACCAACTCCTGAGCTTCATGGATGCCTTTTTGAGCTATAATCAGATTAAGATGGACGAGGCTGATCAAGTGAAAACCTCCTTTTCCACCAGCCAAGGACTTTTTTGCTACAAAGTGATGCTGTTTGGGCTCAAGAACGAGGGGGCAATGTACTAGAGACTAATGAACAAGATGTTCGCACACCAGATCGGAAGGAACGTACAAGTTTACGTTGATGACATGTTAGTAAAAAGCCTGCGCGAAGATGATCACCTAGACGATCTCTGGGAGACATTTGACACACTACGTTCATATAACATGAAGCTAAATCTGAACAAGTGTGCGTTCGGAGTGACGGCGGGGAAATTCCTGGGATTCATGGTGTCCCATAGAGGTATAGAGGTTAATCCGAAGAAGGTTCGGGCCATTTTGGAGTTGGAACCGCCAAAGACAGTCAAAGAGGTGCAAAGCTTGAACGACAAAATTGCAGCACTAAATAGGTTTGTCTCAAAAGAGACGGACAAATGTCTTCCCTTTTTCCGCACTTTAAGAAAATCATTCGAATGGACAGACGAGTGCCAGAAAGCATTTGAGGATTTGAGGAAGTACCTTTCATCTCCACCATTACTCAACCCGTCCAAACCAGGGGAAGTACTCTACCTCTACTTAGCAGTTTTGCAAGCAGCAGTCAGCGCGGCCCTAGTCAGGGAGGAGGAAGGATCTCAAAAACCCGTCTACTTTATAAGTAAGGCATTCCGAGAAGCGGAAGAAAGGTACCCCTAAATGAAGAAATTGGCCTTGCACTAGTAACTGCGGCTCGAAAGCTCAAGCCGTAATTCCAAGCACATACCATCATAGTCTTGACGGACCAACCCCTTAGAAGAGCCATGAGTAGCCCTGAGACTGCAAGACGAATGGCTTTATGGGCAGTAGAACTGAGTAAATTTGATATACAGTACTACCTGCAAACCGGGATAAAGGGACAAGCCGTGGTTGACTTCATTGCCGAGTTTACTAGATCAGATGGAAAAAAGGCAGAAATAGCTGCACTGTGGAGCATACACGCGGATGAGTCTTCCAATAAACGAGTAGGAGGGGCAGGTGTAGTAACCCAGGCCCCGAAAGGGAATAAAATTGAGTGCATGATCCGACTGAACTTCCACACAACCAACAATGAAGCTAAGTATGAAGCATTAGTGGCAGGGCTAGACCTCGCAAAAGTAGCAGGCGTTGAGAATGTGCTTGTACATTGCAACTCCCAGGTGGTAATAAGTCAGATCAATGGCAGCTACGAGTGCAAAAATGAGAGGATGAAGCGGTATTTGGATGAGGTGAAGAATCGAATTAGTAACCTCGAAGTCAAGTTCGTTTAGATCCCGAGGGAGGAAAACGAATGCGCCGACCGTCTAGCAAAAGCCGCCTCGGAAGAATCTTTGTTTGTTCCCAAGCAGGTATTGTTATTTGTTCAAAGTTCCCTCCTTATCGATAACGGATCAAATGTGCAGGAAATAGATTCTGTAAGCAATTGGACTACGCCAATAACGTCCTACCTAAGGGCCGGCGTGTTGCCAAACGGGAAAGATGTTGCTAGGAAACTAAAAGTCCAAGCATCACGGTTTGTGCTGATAAAGGATATCCTATACAATAGAGGATTCTCTCGACCGTACCTAAGGTGTATGAGCCACGAGGAAGCAGATTACGTGATGAGAGAAGTCCACGAGGGCATCTGCGGAAACCACTCGGGAGCACGATCATTAGTGAACAAGTTGATCCGAGCAGGATATTATTGGCTAACAATGCAGAAAGATATGCAAGCTTATGTCAAGGCCTGCGACAAGTGCCAAAAGTTCAGCAACTTCATCAGGAAACTATCCGAAGAGCTGACCCCCATGACAACCCCTTGGCCATTCGCTTAATGGGGACTTGATATCATGGATCCCTTCCCGACAGGAGTCAGGCAGCTAAAATTTCTAGTAGTTGGCATCAACTACTTCACCAAGTGGGTGGAAGCAGAAGCCTTAGCCACAATCACGGAAAAGAACATTCGAAGTTTTGTTTGGAGAAATATCATCTGCAGGTATGGCATACCCACGGTGCTTGTCTCCGACAACAAAAAGCAATTTGACAACAGCGCATTTTGTGACTTCTGTTCGGAGTTGGGAATCAAGAATCACTACTCATTGCCAGCACATCCACAGGCCAACGGGCAAGTTGAGGTCACGAACCGTTCCTTGCTCAAGATCATCAAGACTCGACTCGAAGGAGCAAAGGGTATTTGGCCGGACGAGCTACCAAGTGTTCTGTGGGCATATTGAACCACCGCCAGAACTCCCACCAGAGAAACACCGTTTCGACTGGCATACGGGAGTGACGCTGTCATCCAAACAGAAGTAGGACTTACAAGCTATCGGGTGGAGAACTTCGACGAGGATAAGAATGTAGAGTCCATGCGCCTTTAGCTCGACCTGGTGGATGAAGTTCGGGCGGTAACAGAACAAAGACTAGCGTGGTATCAGAATCTCATGGCTAAACATTACAACTCCAATGTCAGGTATAGAGAATTTCAGGTTGGAGATCTTGTACTTCGGAAGGTTATGGGTGCTACTAGAGATCCTTCACAGGAAAAGCTCGACCCCAACTGGGAAGGAAAAGCTCGACCCCAACTGGGAAGGACCCTACAGGATAATGTCATAGCAGAGGAAGGGAACCTACCACCTCGAGACACTAGATGGACGAAAGTTGCAGCACCCTTGGAACACGGAGAACTTACGGAAATACTACCAGTAAAGTATATGAAAAACAACAACGATCCCTAATTTCCCAATTTATCTAGTTTTACTACGATTACTTATTTTTACTTTAGACAGTTTTTGCTACAATATGTTTCTTTTTAAGCCCGAGGGGGCAAGTATTTTTCTACAAACGCATGGTTTTTAATTAATCAGAGGAATATTCAGACACGACTATGTTTTTTCCTCTTTAATTAAAGTTCATGCAGTGTCCATAAAATGGACGGATAATCCCAAAAGGATGAAATTACAAGTACAAAAAGAGGACGGATATACACTAAGTCCACAAAATGGACGGATAATCCCAAAGGGATGAAACTACAAGTCCAAAAAGAGGATGGATATAAACTAAGTCCATAAATTGGACAGATCATCCCAAAGGGATGAAATTACAAGTCCAGAAAGAGGACAGATATAAACTAAGTCCATAAAATGGATGGATCATCCCAAAGGGATGGATCATCCCAAAGGGATGAAATTACAAGTCCAAAAGGAGGACGGATGTAAACAAAGCTCACAAAGTGGACGGATCATCCCAAGTGGATGAAATTACAAAAAGAGGACGAATATAAACTAAGTCCATAAAATGGACGGATAATCCCAAAGGGATGAAATTACAAGTCCAAAAAGAGGACGGATATAAACTAAGTCCACAAAAGTGGTCAGATCATCCTAAAAAATGAAGATTGTTATCAAGTCCACAAAATGGACGGATCATCGTGAGGATGAAAATTCTCCTAAAGTCCACAGAATGGACAGATCATCCTAAAGGGCGAGTATTGCTATCAAGTTCTCAAAATAGGACTATAAATCAGTCAGATGCATGCTAAAATCATTAAAGTGGATGGATATCTTAAAATAACAGGATAACCTTAGTCCACAAAGGAGATGAATGCATTCTGCAACGACATAGCATTATAATAGTGACGGATTAAATAAAAAACAACAACTAATTAGAGCAAAACAATTAAAGAAAAAGTGTTTACATATTATCCACGACAAATGAAGAATGTTCTCCAAAACGCTTTAAAAAGAAAGAAAATAATAATTACACATCTACGACAGGGTTCTCATCCTCAGTAGGACGACCCTGACCATCTTTTGGATCGCTTTGGGTTTCAACGATATTCTGGTCACCGGGGGTATTGTTGACAGGGGCATTCTCACCAAAGGATCAGCCATATCTTCAGATTCAGCAGGTTGGACGGAGGTCTGCTCCTGGGCATTGATGTTGATGGTAGACATATCCAACTCTGGGTATAGAACCTTCACTTGACGGATTGCCTCGTCAAAACCGTCACCATACGAGACCCCAAGCTTGGACAAAAGGGCGTCGGAGTCGCGATACTCTCGTACTGCAGCATCCTTCGCCAGACGGATCTCCTTTTCTTTATCTTTGAGAACCTTCTTCAGATCATCCGTCAGCTTGTGGTACTCGTCCCTAGCTTCCTCCGCCATTTTGAGCTTCTTTTCCTGGATCACCTTCTAGGCCTTCAGCTCTATCAATTCATCCTCCGTCAACCTTGCTTTTTCACGAATACGGCCCAACGTCGTCTCATGATTTAGACACTGTCCCATTAACCCCATCATCATGACCATGGCCTGAAAAATGAAATTAGTTTCAAGCAAAGAGATATCTATAGACGGATGAAAAGTGAATGAGCAAGATTACCTAAGCAATGCTGAACAAGCCCGTCTCTTCCATCGCCTTTGTCGAATGGTTGTATAAGTCCTCATAGTCCTCAGTGGATATGATGGATGAAATTTTCTCCAAAGCATGCTTAGAGTCCTCTCTAAGGAGGACGGGTGGCTTTTTTAGGCTTGTGGACGGAGCTTTCATGAGGCCTTTGCCAGAACCATGCTTCACGGGAGTTACGTCTTGGCACCCTCGGCCATTAAACTTACGACAGGCTCCAAAGGGACCTTGGGTTTCTTCATAGGACGGTCCCCTTTGGACGGTTGCTTCCTCTTCGATGACAGGTTGCTTAAGCCTGTCTCCTTAATGCCAACATTGCCGGCCTCCTTGTTCTTGGCAGCATTAGCCTTAATCAATGCCCTCCTCTTAGTGTCATCCATTTCTGTATAGGTGGACGAATGAAGTTAACTACGAAGATTGAAAACAAAACCATTCAAATAAAATGAAGATGATGGACTTATGCTGGCATATTCTTTTTTCGTATTTAATGGCTACTAGTGTTGGTGCAAGTCCGTCACAGTACTAGTGGATGGTTTCAAGAGAGACTAGTTTGGCCCAAATCCTCTCCTCCGGTTGGGTCTTGTTAAAAATCTGTTCAAGAAAATTGTATTCCTCAAGGTCAATTTGTGGATGCCGTCGTACTGCAAGAAGGAAGACAGTTAAAAAGTGTCAGAATTATAGTGAATTAAACGGATAGGTAAAGTTTTCACGCGCTAGGACAGGTAAATACCAGACTGAGACAGTATGCCCCAAGTAATGTCGACAGGCATGTGATCCATATCCCCTAGACGACACATCCACTTGTCGCCCTCTAAGAAAAATTAGTGGCTTTTCCGATCCCTGTTGGAGTCTGGAGTTTCATATATGACCTTCAACAACGAACTCCTAGGGACAAAACTATATATCCCCCTTGATTTGTCAATCTCATTTGGACGGTAGCAGTGAAGGAATTCCCACACCGTCAGCCTCCTAGCACCGTTTGACCAAGCACTATACAGGATCTCCATTGCTATGAAGACCCTTCAGGCGTTGGGGGATACTTGGTTGACGGACAGGCCCAGATATTTGAGAAGCTCACGGTGAAGGGAGCTTAGGGGAAATCTAAGTCCTGCCTTCAACATTTGCTCGTACACACCAACGCCTTCTACCCCTTCATAGTAGCATTTCTCTAATTTATATGGTAGACGAATGGGGATGTTATCTGGGATTTGGTAGTAGACCTTAAGAGTTTTGAAATGTGTCTCCTTGATAGTGGATATAAAATCATTCATCGTCCACTCTGGAAGCATGATGAACTCCCTTGGTCCATCAGCTTCTACGATTGGTTCCACTGGTTCTTCATTAGAACCTTCCTCTAGTTCAGCCACCTTCATATCCTCATTTGTTAAGGACGGGGAAGAGGCGGATGGACTCCTCTCTTCGCTGAGACTCTGGTCTTTGTGACCTGACGAGTAGACTTCCTCATAATCCGCGTCGTCACGAACAACTGACTGATTACTTGACGCACTAGACATTGCCTACAAGTGACAACAAAACCTAAGACTCTGACGGGTCTAAGAATAGGCAACGAGGGTAGAAAGTTCAGGAAAATAGAAAGTTTTATCTGAAGGAAGAAAGACGGAAAAAGTACTTACTAGTTGAGAAGTGGACGTACGATGTGTGTTGATGACGGATGCAAACAAATCAAGTGGTTTCTTCTGACAAGGATGACGGAATGTGCTCTAACAAGTGTGTTTTCTGTGGAGAGTGGAAAAATGAGGGGCGAAGGTTGTGATATTTATAGAGGAAGTGCACGGAAGATGAAGCGACACCTTGATCCAAGATATCATGCAATAGAAGAACGACACGTATCATGTGTCATAAATTTCATCCGGACGACCTGTCAGAGTTGGACACAGTTCTCGGGTGGCATATTGAAACCATCGGCTCACAGGTCTTTGAACCGTCACTCCCCTCCCCATGAACCATTAATCATCACCCCACGGGTCCTTCTACTAAAATGTGACAGGCCCATGAGGTGAGGGGGCAACTGAAGAGGTAAAATAAAAATCGATGGATGTCCAAGAGATGGGCATGACAGATCCACGTCCATGGGCCGATAGAAGATGGGCCCAACGCCCACAGTCTGTTATGAACGGATCCCGAATGGACGAACGCAATGGAGACGGATCAAACACCCATGTGATGGCCAGAAAACCTAGATGAATTTTCTTGCGGCACATGTTTAGCCATTATGGAATTCCAAAGCAATTAGAACCCTAGTGCAACGAGGATTCTGGAAGATCCTCTCTATAAGGAAATACCTTGTTCATCACGTTTGGGATTACTCAAGAGGATTCCTATAAGGAAAAGACTTCCGCACTAAAGAGGAGATGTCAACCATCTACTACTATAAAAGCCCCAATACCCTCATAAATCAAGGTACGCATAACTTGTCCCCTCTCTAGCACTCTAGAGTTGTGAGAATCGTTCTAACTTGACCTTCGGGGGGTAGTTGGCCAGCACCACACCAATGCTCTCTATTAGTAAGAAATAAGAATTGGAGTTTGTCCATATGTCATGAATCATGACTCATGAAAGAGTTTTGCGCTGCCCGGAACAACAGAACTAAAAATACAAAACTCTTCTAAAGAGAGAGAGAGAGAGATAACTGGTTGCTTCTTTCATTCTCATCTCCGGTGAGTTTCAATGACATCCTATAACTGGTTTTTTCTTTGTTCTTCCTATTTTTTTTTTTATTATTATTATTTTTTAATTTATGATTTAGATATGAATATATTGTTCCTCTTTTCATTGTTGGGCTTAGATCTTCCTTCATATCCACTGCTGTTAATCTACTGATCGCGGACTACTACTTTTCCAATTCTCTTTCTCTTATTCTTCCCAACTTGGACTGCATCTACCTAGCTGCAAGCGACTCCTATTTTAGTATGTTCTCTGTCTCTTAACATGTCTCTATGCTATCGACTTTCCTTTTTGGGTTGAAAAAATAGTTTATAAACACAACCAAAAGAGATAGCATGGAATATTGCATTTATCAGGTTCAAACCACTGCCAAAACAAAAAAAAAATTAAAAAGTGAAATTAACAACACAAATTTTACAAGTTTCAAAACAAGGACGATACAAATGAACGCTCATTTGAAGGAATTCTTTCTCAGTCACACAACCCAATCTTTAGCTTGTTAGGTGAAAATCAAGAAAGAAGTATTCATGGGTGGGTTTGGAAAATTCTTCCATTTGAAAGATTCGAATTCCTTTGAGAGTATCACAATTTCATTACTTGTTTGCCAACATTCATCAAGTTCCAGAAGAGGTGGGCTGGGACAAAAATCATTATTTTCTTTTCCCAGCAATTATCAATTTGAAATGATGTTATTTTTTGTTTATTTTATATGGAAATAAAATAGAATCATTCAAATTATAGACAAATATCAACATTTCTATTGGCAAATAGGACGTTATGACATGGTTCGTTACTTCGACCGGATACAAATATTAGATGAAAAAAATTTCAAGATTATAATAAAAGCATGACAATATCAATATTAATAATTAATCTATCTATACTATTTTTTTTTAATACAAGATAGAAATTATACTTTAGTCTAATCTAAGTGTATATGTGTGTGACACTTCCTTCTGAAGACTTGAATCCCGACCCTTGCTCCCCACACCTCACAAGCACTTATACTTGTGGAGTGACCATCGCATATCTATTCTATACTATTAATAACATGATTCTCTGTTTGGGTTACACCATTTTGCGTATTAAAATACCGTCACAAATTCTTAAACTCTCTAAAATACCCTTATCTTTTAGTTAAATAATTTTAAATTTAAAAACACAAATTGGTTAAAGAGTAATTTATTGTTCTCAAGTTTTAGGTTTTTTCCTTTATCTTTTCCATTCTGCCTAAAACTTAGGATATTATCTCTATCTCAGTTTTAAACATTATTCCACGTTACCTTCTTTTAAAAAAAAAAAAAAAAAAAACACGGTTATTTATATATCATTTTAAAACATTATAACATTAAACAATAAATAAATAAATAAGAGCATTATTGCACGCACAAAGCGTGTGTAATGAGTCTAGTACTATTAATAACAGGATTCATAATTGGGTTTCATCATTTTTTGTACTAAAATATTATCACACAAATTTTTAAACTTTCTAAAATACTCCTATCTTTTAGTTGAATAATTTTAAATTTAAAAATACTAACTTATTAAAAGAGTAATTTACTATTTTTTAAAAAGTTCCTATGTTTTAGGCTTTCAAAATTTTATCAAGATCCTAAAAATTAGGACACTATCTCTATCTCATTTTTTAACATTATTTCATTAAATCCAAAATAAAAAATAAAAGGGAATCTTACTACATGCGCAAAACATGTGTGATGAGTCTAGAATAAATTCTAAAAGCATGGAACTAGAGATATTAATTTTGATAGTTTAATTTTGTTATATAATAACACAGCTTAAGAAAATAAATTATTATACTCTTGAAAATGATAGAAGTGTAACATGTTAGGCTCAATGACTGTGGCATTCACTAAGTTTTGATGTCCAATTGTTCACATATCACAATTTTCAAGTTTGGAACCCTATTTTAGAAATACAAATTAAAAAATAAAATACCTTTATATGTAGATATTGTACATACTTGCAAAAAATGTACAATATTAACTACTTTTTTGCAAATTTCAGCAAAGTTTCACACCCGTTGGCATTTAGCCATTATAGAGTAAGAACATTATGACATGCTTTTGGTTTAATATTATATTGGCTAAATATATGGTTTATTAACACACAACATAGAAAATAAGAAGAAAAAATTAAATAATTTAATGTCAACCATGCCACTATCGAGAAGATAGACATTATATGGATCTATAGCGTTTAAAGCATGCTCTTCTAGGATTAATCTATTAGATTCAATGCTCTAGCCTGTGATATAACCAAAAGAGCACATTTTTTGTTTAATTTATTATACATGTACGCTCAGATCTAGTGATTACAGAATGTAGGAATAAAGAATAGTAACAATTGTTGAGCTTCTTGAGAACTGATGCAGAGAGTAGGCAATTAGGAATTACGGTTACTATATCATATGAAATCAATGATTGAATATATTTGATAATGTATTTATATTTTATATGATCTGAACCATCTCTCTCTCCATATATTTTTCTACAGAAATAGAGAAATAATGTAATTATTTAATATTATTAAAGAAATAGAATAAACTTATTTTTATTCTATTCTACATCAATTTTGTTTAAATTATATTCGATTATGATATTGTATTCTTTATGTACCTATTGTCATGAAAAAAGAAATATGGGCAGAAAGAGAGATCAATTTTGGGATTATGCTGAGGATCTAAAGGGTCGTTTCAAATGTAACTGTTGTAAACATGAATTCCCTGGAGGTGCATCAAGGATTAAATCACACTTGGCTAGAGTCAAAGGCTGTGATATTGTTATATGTGATGTTGTGCCTGAAGATGTACAAAAAGAAGCTTATAAAGCAACACAAGACTAACAAAAAACATAAAAATGCATCAACCTCAAGCAATAATAAGGAGGGTACACTTGCCTCAACTTCAATTTCAACAATTCAGAAGGAAAAATTTGTCACACAGGTCATTATCTCTTCCCAACTTTACACATAGTTGTTCATTCATAACAAAACCACAGTTTTAGTTTAACACTTAAATAGAAATTCACACTAATTTCTCTTCTACAGAGAAATGAAGAATATATTGCTGAAATTGTACTTGATGATGTTGTGGATAGACTAGTAACCAAAGCGTTTTCACTTGCCACTGAGCATATCATTTTTAAGTGGGGTTTCAAGGAGTTTAAAAATCTTCTTGACACACTACATAAGATTAAAGTTGTGCTACATCAGAAGAGGCAAATAAATGATGAGTTTGTGGGGATTTGGTTAACGGAGCTTTGAAATGTAGCTTATGAAGTTGATAATGTGCTAGACGAGTTTGACTATGAGATTATTTGGCAAAAGGTACAATTTCAAAACCAAATGATAGATCAGGTACGTAGCTTTTCATTCTGCAGTCATGATAAAGTTAAGACCATCAAACAATCACTGGTTAAACTTGTGAATGATGTAGCTGGCTGTGGTCTTAGAACAGAGTCGTTGAAGTCAATCATCAAGATTAGGTTGGACAAGAATGAGGATTCATTTCTCAATGATTCAGAAGTTGTGGGAAGAGAATTCGATGTGTTAAAGATATTGAACGAACTTATTAGTTCAAGCAATCAATAAGTCATATCTATTCTTCCTATTGTGGGTATGGCAGGTCTTGGAAAGACAACTTTAGCAAAAGTATTGTATACCCATGAAGAAATAAAGAAACACTTTGATGTGCTAGCGTGGGTTCATGTTAGTGAAAATTTTGATGTTGAAAAAATTTCAAGAGAGATTCGTGAATCTCTCAAAATAGACTTGACTAATTTAGCAAGCTTAAGGAGGAAATATTTTCTTTTACTTGATGATATTTGGATTGAAGACATTGATAAATGGGATATTTTAAGGAGTCGCTTGGAAGACATCATCCATTCAAATGCTAGAATTAATATTATTGTGACAACTAGTAGCAAAGAAATAGCACAAATTGTGAAAACACTTCCTCCATATCACTTGGAAAAATTATCAAAAGATGATTGTTGGTCGATATTAAAAAAAAAAAAAAAAAAAAAGAGCATTTGCAGATGAAGGAAAATCACTAGCTTTTGATTTGGAGGCTAGTGGAAGGGAGATTGCTAAAAGATGTGGAGGGGTTCCATTGGTTGCAAGAGTTGTAGGGGGAATAATGTGCTTTAAATGTGATAAAAACGAGTGGTTAGCAATTCAAAACGATAAAATTTGGTACTTGTTGGATGATAATAATAACGATATCTTTTCAGTGCTAAAGTTATGCTTTGATCATCTTCCAGCACCATCTTTGAAACAATGTTTTGAGTATTGTGCAATTTTCCCTAAAGATTATGACATTAACAAGGACGAAGTAATTCAGTGTTGGATGGCTGAAGGGTTCCTTGAACCAGCTAAAGAAGCTAATATGGTGATGGAGGATATTGGCAACATGTATTTCAATATTTTGTTGGCCACTTCCTTTTTCCAAAATGCTAGAAAGGATGACTATGGTAATATTATTAGTTGCAAAATGCATGATTTGGTGCATGATTTTGCCCTTTCAAATTCAAAATCAGAAACTCTTAGGAGTATGTTGGAGAGAGATTCAATGGATAATATTAGTAATGTACAACATTAATTTGTCCAATCTGATGGCCAAATAACACAAGGAACTTCATTTAGTGGAGAATGTTTCATAAAATTGCGCACATTAATTTCAAAAAATTTCGACTTTAGGACATGCTATCAAATTTTAAATTTTTGCGTGTTTTAAAATTATCTATGGATAGAAATGGTATAATGGAGTTGCCAGATTCAATTGAGCAGTTAGTACATTTGAGACTTCTTCATATCTCACACACTCAAATTGACGAATTACCAAAATCCATCACCAAACTCTACAATTTGCAAACTTTAAGAATTGAAGGCCCTATAGAAGAGCTTCCAGAAGACCTAAGCAATTTGATTAACTTAAGACATATTCATATTAATCATCAAGATGGTTATATTAGAGAAACACCTAAAAATATGGGGCGGTTGACTTGCCTTCAAACATTGCAATTTTTTGGTGTGGGTCCAGATGAAGGTTATCGGATTAAAGAATTAGGATGTTTGAAGAATCTCAGAGGAGAAATAAACATATACAATCTAGAGATGGTGGAAGATGAGGAAGAAGCCAAAAGTGCAAAATTAAAAGAAAAGGAAATATTCAACTTGGGATTATACTGGACTGAATATGAAGAAAAGGACGGGTGTGAAAAAGATGAAAAGGTGTTGGAAGGCCTCCAACCTCACCCAAATTTGAAAAGCTTAACAATCTCAGAGTACGCAGCAAAGAAACTCTCATCATGGGTTGGTTTGTCACTATATCAAAATTTGATTGAGATCTATTTGGATGGGTGTACGGAATGTGAAGAAGTTCCCACCCTGGGACATTTACCCTGTCTTAGGGTTCTTAAAATATATGTAATGGAGAATGTAAGAAGTATAGGAAGTGAGTTTTACAGTTACAATGATGGGAGTTACAGAAATACTACTACATTATTTCCGGCATTGAGAATACTCGAATTGAGGTATATGCATAGCTTAGAAGAGTGGAAGGATGCAAAAGATTTGACAAGCGCAGGTGAGGTGTTGGTGTTTCCTTGCCTTAAGGAGTTGACCTTAATTTTCTGTAAAAAACTGAGAGATTTGCCAGACTCACTGCACACCTGCGTTTCCCTTCAGAAGTTGGTAGTTGACAATTGTCGTAAGCTGAGGTCATTGCCAGGTGTCCGGTCCATAATAAGGTGTGGTATTGAAGACCCACCCAATGGGTTTGAATATTTGGAGAATGGGGATTGTCGTCTGCCTTCTTCTTCTGCTTCCTCCATTCACCCTTCTCTTCAAAAGCTCAAATTGTGTGAGTCAACCTACTTTGTCCTGGTCCCGGACCAAATTCAATACTTCATTGCCCTTAAAATTCTGTGGATAGAGGGATTTTATGAGATGGTAGCTTTGCCAGAGTGGTTGGGAAATCTTTCCTCTCTTCAACAGCTGTATCTTTTGCGTTGTTTTAAGTTGGTGCATCTGCCCACCGAGGAAGCCATGCGATGCCTCACCCAATTGAAAACGCTGATCACTTATGAGTGCCCCAAATTTGAAGACAATGAGCGGATCAAGATTAGCCACGTTCCATGGGTTAAAATCAATGCTCAGTAAGTCAACTCATATTATTCTCTTATATTCGTAATGAGTGAGGGTGTTCCTGGTATAAATACTTTTTTTTTTTTTTTTTTTTTTTAGAAACAAACACGCACACAAGAGAGAGAGAAAAGAGTTTTAACACAAAGCACCCTACAACTCCACTCAAAAGTCATGGTATCCTGGTATAAATACTTAATTGGACACGATTAAGAAAATATATAAATACTACACTTTGGGTTAATGGTTCTTCAAATAAATAGTACAAATTAATCTCACTATCCCTTCTGGTTAAACTTAATAAATCCAATTCTTTTTCTTTTTTTTTTTTCAAATTATGAAACTATTTGCAATCATTTGAGAAAAGCTTTTAAAACAACAGTTTAATTAGAAATTTTGTGATGGCTACCAATTGGCTTGCTGCTGTTCAAATTTTTGTTCCTGCAAATTACCAAAATAATTAAATTTTTGCTAAAATAGTGTAATTAACTCTTTTCCGATTGTTACCTATTATTGTCTTGCTGTTATCAAATTTTTGTTTGCTAGCCTATTTTCTTTCTGCAAAATTTTCAAAATTGAATTTTTCTGGACATTGGTAAATTTGGAATATTGAATTCATAGAGCCTTCTTTATGTCCACATACTCACTATTTTGCTGAGCATTTTGATATTGTAAGAATTCACGGATCAGTTCTTTTGCTTAGGGCTGTCTAAAACTTGGCAGTAGAATTTATTTTGGAAAATGGAGTTTAGTTGCATAAGAATGAGAAATCGGGTGGGTGAAGGTCTTGCTGATTTTTCATTCATGTTTGGGTTGGGGGGTCGGTTTTACTGGGGGAACATGAAATTATGTGATCCTTAGTCCTACTATTACAAGCAAAATTAAAATTTTTAAATTTTTGTTTGGTAAAATTAAAATTAAAATATCAGACAGTATTGAAGGTGCTGATGGTTTTAATATAGATATGGTTTTTACCTTTTGAAGGAAGCAGCCATATTGCTCTGATTTTGAAGACTAACTTTGGAAGCTAGCAAGAAGTTTGCATCTAATTGACTTGATGACAATGATGCCAAGGTAGTTCAGGTTTTCTTTCACTTACCATTTGAATTATGTGTACATAATTTACTTCGAATTGGTCATTTACAAAACCCAATTCAGTTCAATGCTCAGTAAGTCTACTCATACTACCCTATATCCTCTTCTATTCTCTTATATTCGTAATGGGTGAGAGTATTCCTGGTATGAATATTAATTGGACGCCGCTGATGAAATATATAAACACTACAATTTGGTTTAATGGTTTTGAAATAAATAGTAGAAATTAATCTCTTCAACCACCTTGGCAACTTTTGAAAAATTCTACTCTTCTTCTTCAATCTTTGAAAATATCTGCAATCATGTGCAAAAACTCACCATAAGCATAATTTAATTAAAAAGTCATTAAAAGCAATCCCTCTCACTCTCACGTTTACAGGCAGCTTCAACTACTCATACACAAGGATTCTACTGGTACCAACCAAAAACAATTTTTTTCTTTTTTTGGGTTTTTAAGATCGTTTTGTCAAATGGGTGTGCCGATTTTGTTTAAAAGATGTGATTTTTTTTGTTGGGTTTTGGTTCTTTCTTGTATTAACTTTGTTACGTCCTATGTATTTCTATTGCAATGATGACTTGGTTCAGTAATAAGTTGATGTTGATATCAATGTTATTAATATGTCTCATAATATGGTAGAAATGTGAGAATTGCACACATTCAGATTGTACTATGAATGGAATGTGATTTGTGTGGTTGTTTAGTACTCATTCTGTTGTATGTTAACTCATCAGATGGTTGGAAAAGAGATGGGAGGAAGGTGTGACCCCAGGAGATTTAGGACAACCGACTCCAATTCTTTTACATCTTCATCAACCAGGAGCTCTTCCCAAGGGTAGGGCTTTAGTCCGTGGTTGTGGCAGTGTAAGTTCTATGGTTCATTCTTAATCACAAGATATCACTTTCTGACATATTAATTCAAGTTCTTATATATTTATGCAAGTTTTGAGTCCTCTGCATGTCAATATTTTCTATTTGTTTCCTTTTCTTGGTTTTCTATGTGTAGGATAGAATGGTAGAGAAGAAGATTAGTCTCTTGAGGATCCATCATCAATTACTAGTTGGATCAATGATCCTGTAGAAAATCTACACATGATCTATGTTTGATGAAATTATAATTTGAAGAGAAAAATAATGACACTTGAAAATAATTTCTTGTTTTAAGATTAATTCAATGGTCATTAATTATAACAAGAATTAATCACATCTGAAAATATTGTAGATGATATTTGACGTGGTATCTATCTCATCCCAATGAGGGGGACCTAAAAAAAAAGATAAAAAGATTAAACAATAACGATTAAATCAATTATTCGACGTATGAAGTTGAAGCAAAATTCAGTTGTTAAATGAATTCCTAATGCAATTATTCGACTGTATCAGAAATCAATCACTTGGTATCTTTCCCCCTTCCTCCTTTCTCACACATGGAGTTTTTTTTTTTTTTTTTTTTTGATAAGTAATGGAAATTTTATATTAAAGAAGAACACAGCCTCGTACATAGGAAATGTACTAGAGAGGCAAAAACATCAAAAAACCAAATTACAATGATCAAGCAAAATAGGAAGGGAAAAACAAGAACAAGATGGTAAAACTAAACACCATTTGAGAAGAGTAAAAAAGAAAAAAGACTTAAACTCAAGAATAGACCGTTCGCGACCCTCAAAGCTTCTAGCATTTCGTTCCTGCCAGATACACCACATCAAATAGTGCGGCATCATCCTCCATATAACTATATTACAATGACGCTTGAAATTGCATGACCAACAATCCAACAAATCCACTACCCTTTACGGCATCACCCAACAAATACCAAACAAGCAAAAGACCATACTTCACAACTCATAAGCTATAGGACAATGAAGGAGGAGATGATCTACAGATTCCCCACACCTTTTGCACATATAACACCACTCAATAACAACAAAATGCCTCTTCCGAAAGTTATCAATAGTTAGAATCTTGCCTAAAGCAGCAGTCCAAGAGAAAAAAGCAACCCGGGGGGAACGTTCGATTGCCACATCATTTTCCACGGGAAAGAAGTGGCAGTAGAGGGGGATAGGGAGTGATAATACCCGCTCACCACGAAACCACGACTGCTAGCTGGCTTCCAACAAAGATTGTCAGAACCAACACCTCGCACCTTTGTGGAATAGATCAAAACCATACCCGAATCCAAAGATTGTGACTCTTGATCATTCACTAAGCAGCGAAATTGTAAGTCCCAAAATATTCTCCCATTTGCATAGCAACACACATGGAGTTTTAACTACTACTTGATCAAGCATTACTAAAAAGGGCACTAGGTGTTGTGTATATTTTTCCTCCCACTTAACCCTGTCTGAATGTTGCGTTATTTATGTGCTGTTCCTATACCTTTATCTGTTCGCTAGCATTTTAGTTTGCTATTGTGGCCAACAACAAATTGCTCAAATATGGCAGGGTTATGATGTAGCAGCAATTGCATGCCCTGAATTCTACGTTGTTGGATTGGATATAACAGACATTGCCATTAAGAAAGCAGTGGAGGTAAGAGTAGTTGGTCAGAAAATTCCGACATCAATAAGATTTGCGATCTCTTAGAAAGAAAGGACACCCGAAAGTTTTTACTTATACCATTTAATTTTTTGTTTCCTTTGGAGAAACAATCATGCATGTGGCTATGATGATATAATTGAATAATTAAAACTGAATTGCCCAAGTCTATTTGGCCATTACTGTCTAATTTATCAACTTGTTGGAATGCCTCCCTGAACTGGTTCTTATTCAGCAATTCTGAATTGGATTAGGAACTATAGTTGGGTTACCCCAGCTTTTCTCAGTTTTGTTAAGAACAGGGAATTAGATGCGTCATGCTTGTGATCTCTGTTAAATTGGATTAGGAACTATAACAGGGTTGATCTAATTTCTGAAAACATGCCATTATTCATTTTCAGACTAAAATTGACGCTTGGGAAATTTATGTTATAGAAGACTTTAGAGCACTGTAAAGTCCAATTCCTATGGGGATCATTTGCAAACGTCTTGCGTTGGGTTACCTAGACCAACAGAGAGTTGAACCTGATAGATTCAGTTACTAGTTCATAAGAAGCTGGTATTTTTGTGACTTTAACTTGTGATAAGTCATGGAATCTAATTTGGTTTACAGTTTAAAGAGATGACCTAGTACAGGTTTTCATCTCTTTCTTTACTTCTCATTTTAATAGTTTGTTTTAATGTTAATGCAGTTGTCTTCCTCATTACCGAATGCAAGTTGTTTTAACTTCTTAAAGGCGGACCTTTTCACTTGGAGTACAAGTGAATTGTTTGATCTCATTCTCGATTATGCGCGAGTTGGCATGAATAGTGGTTTAGTTGTCCGTGAGAAGAATCTCTTTATGATCACATTTTAATGGAGAATTTGCAGGTTCTTTTGTGCCATTGAACCAGACATGAGGTTGGCTTGGGCACAGCAAATTAGTGAAATATTGATCTTAATTCCTCATTAATTTTTCCAAAAGTTAAAGCTAATATGGTGTGAACAGCGTACACGACCGATACTCCACTCTCTCCTGGTCCTATTGTGTGACTAAGATATTTTCCAGATTCACTGCACACTTGCGTTTCCCTTTAGAAGTTGGTAGTTCAGTATTGTCCTAACCTAATTAATTAAATTTTTCAAATTTGAATTTTTCTGGACGTTGGAAAATTTGGAATATTGAATTTATCACTATTAGAGCCTTCTTTGTGTCCACATACTCATTATTTTGCTCAACATTTTGATACTGTAAAAGTTCATGGATCAGTTCTTTTACTTAGGGCTGTCTAAAACTTGACAGTAGATTTTGTTGATTTGCTTTGGGTCCTAATTGCTCCGTTTATTGTGGGAAAATGAGAAATTGGGTGGGTGAAGGTCTTGCTGATTTTTCATTTTCTGTTTGGGTAGGGGGGTCAGTTTTACTGGAGGGACCTTGAAATTATGTGATCCCCAGTCCTACTAGTGCAAGCAAAAATTAAATTAAAATTTCAGATAGCACTGAAAGTGTTGATGATTCTAATATATCAGTATATGGTTTTTACTTTTTGAAGGAGGCTAGATTACTCTGATTATTATGGCTAACTCACAAAGCTTGCAAGAAGTTTGCATCTAATTTACTTGATGACAACTGATGCCAAGGCACTTCAGGTTTTCTTTCTCTTACCATTTGAATTATGTGTACATAATTTACTTCGTTATTGGTCATTTACAAAACCCATTAAATTCAATGCTCGGTAAGTCTACTCATACTACCCTATATCCTCTTCTATTCTCTTATATTAGTAATGGGTGAGAGTATTCCTGGTATGAATACTTTATTGGATGCCATTGATATATAAATGCTGCAACTTGATCTAATGGCTTTTGAAACAAATAGTAGAAATTAATCTCACCAACCACCGTGGCAACAATTGAAATGTTCTAGTCTTCTTCTTCAATTTTTGAACTTATCTACAATCATTTGCAAAAAGTCACTAAAAGCATAATATAATTAAAAATTTTGTGATTGCTGCCATTTGTCTTGGTTCTACTTAAATTTTTGTCTCTACAAATTATCACTAACACTTAAAAAGTTGCTAAAAGTATAGTAATTAATTTTTTTTTTTCTGATTTTTAGCAATTGTCTTGCTTCTTTTCAAATTTCTGATTACTAGTCTATTTACTTTCATCAAATTATTGCCTATTAATTTTTCAAAATTGAAAATTCCTGGAAATTTGGAAATTTTAAATATTGGATTCGTCACTGTTAGAGCCTGAAGTCCACATGCTCATTCTTGGACTCAGCATTTCTTGAAACCTTCACTTATTGGTGTCAAATAGCCCCACCTTATATTTCTTGACTTGATACTGTAATAGTTCATGGATCAGTTCTTGGCGATAGATTTTGTTGATTTAGGCTGGGTCATAATTGCTATGTTTATAAGAGTGAAGTTATTGTGAGAAAATGGAGTTGAGTTGTATAAGAATGAGAAATTGGGTAAGTGAAGGTCTTGCTGATTTTTGTTTTCTTTTTGGATTGGAAGGTCAGTTTTACTACTTCATGAAGTTATGTGATCCCCTGTTCTACCGGTGTAAGCAAAGTTTAACTCACTTTTTTATAAAGTTTCAGACAGCATTGAAGGTGTTGATCGTTCTAATATTTTTATTATATGTTTTTTTTGCATTTTGAAGGGACCTGCCAAACTTAGAATTTTAAGGCTAACTCATGAAGCACAGAAGATGATTGTGCCTGGGAAAATAACCGACTTGATTAGAACTGCTTCCAAGGTACTTAAATATGTTTTCTCTTTACCATCTGGGATTTGTATATTAATTTAATACAAACTGGTGAGTGTGTGTGTGTGTGTGTGTCTCTCTCTCTCTCTCTCTCTCTCTCTATATATATATATATATATTATAGAGTCACTACATTTTGTAGGCAACGTGCATATCTACATAAACAAAACTTTAAGTCTATGTAAAGGTGTGCAATGTCAACTTCATATATGTGTTCATATGTAGCCAAAAGAATCTATAAATTGAGTACGGGCAGATTGATGAATTGTAGTTTGTCACCTTTTGATAATAAAGTCATTGATAGCTTAGCTTGAACATTGTGGAATGTACTTTTCTTTAACGCTTTTAGTTGCTGACATGGATATAACGAACTAACTTAAAGTTCAAAGAACTAAAAAGCTAGGATGTTAAGAAAAAGGCTAGCAGCCTAGGATGTTAAGAAGCTAACAAAAGTACAAAATTAACAACATATGGATCCTCATTATTCAAAAACTAAAAGATTATTCAATAAGTTAAATATCTTGCCTCAATACAGAGGTACTAGCATATCTATTTTGTTTAGCTGGATTTTTCATGAAGCTTTAACCCACTTTCAAGCCAACTGAAGAGCTGAATATCTGTCATTTTCCCAAATTAATGGAAAAATGTGCAAAGGGGAGCAGTGCCGAGTGGTCTAGGATTTCTCACTTTCCAAATATCTATATTTTGATGAATGTATTAAAAACGACACAGTTTGAAGATCATGTACATTATTAAGATGGATGAAAAGTATGTTTTCTTCGACCTCATCCACCTTTCATGAGATAAAATGAGATGAAAGAGCCTTGGAGATTAAGGCCTCTATTTGGATCTTCTCAAGCTTGCTTTGAGCATACTTTTTTCCCACCTATAATTATATTGTTGCCATGTGTTGGCTTTTGAGACAATATCTATTGTTTCCAACTGAGACAATATCTATTGTTTCCAACTGTAGGAACAATTTATTATAATCACAGCCAACAAAAGTTTATTAAAGTTGCAATTTCTCTCAAATTTTCCCATGTTTTCCTCTTTTATTGAATTCACTCTTTTTTTACCCTTTCTTTTAACATCGTTGAAAATCACAGAAACAAATAGTTAGAATATCTTCTACACTAGAGAACCTATCATTTATACATGAGCTATACATTTGCAAGAAGCCACAATATCTGCTTATGGTGTAATTAGCTCATTGCATAAATAAATACTAGTGATTTTTCATTGTCCCAATTAGAGGTCATGTAGTTTAGTACAAAAGGGTCTAAGATTCCCATGTTCCTTTGATTAAGATAAACCTTGATACATCTTGTTCTAAGGTCAAAATCATTTAAAACTGGTATGTTCTCTCAAACCCTTTGTTTGCTGTTTTGCCTTGAAGTTGACTAACTATTCATGATTTGTTCTCAAGTCTGTTTATTCTTGGATTAATGATATCCAAAGATTTTTATGTCAAACCATTAATTCATATTTATTTAACATATTTTGCTGCATAGCTTTTGTGTATCTTCAAATTTTAGCTCTATTTTATTGTGGTTCTTCCAATATGGTTGGATTTCTTTTTGCATATCAAATATTTCTCAGAAACTAGGAAAGTTTTTATGATTTCATTTGAATTATTGCATTCACTTATGTTTTCATATTCTTTGTTAATATTTTACTCTGATTTGCTTGTTACAGTTGCACTTCATTGAAAATTTTGCAATACTAAAGTTCCTGTGTATGGGAGAGGAAGATTCTCGAAAAAATTTCTACAAAACCAGATACTTTCAAACCAAAATTGGAAGGTCGTTTCAACTCCAGTTTTGACGAAATTTCCTAATAAAGAGAGCTTTGTGTTGACTGGTGGATGGTATTGTTACTTGAAATTCCTCTCCATTTGCTCGGATGCTAAAGCCCACTTGGTGGAATCTTTTCTCCTTTTTATTGTTGGTATCTTAGTGTGATGAATATTTGTTGTAATCCAAGAATGACATGTTTTTGTTGTCTTTGTAGCCAATAGTGTTTGTTTTAGAGAAGATTATTGTAAACCCATATTCTATAGTAGAAGATTTTATTGGACCAGGTCCTGTGGTTTTTCCCTTTTCATTGAAGGGTTTTCCACGTAAAAAATTGGAGTCTTGATTGTGGGTTATAGCAGAATTTTTTTTTTTTTTTTTTTATAATTGTTATTGTGCTTAGCTAATTTATTTGAAATATCCTTTTAATTCATGGGCGGCTACACCTGAACTGGCCCAAAAAAATATATGTTTTTTCCTTTTTTTTTTTTTTTTGACCCCTAAAATAAAATTTTGAACACCCTAACTCTAAAATTTTGTTAAACACAATTGAAATAAGTTGGAATTTGACGCTCTTTATAATATCTTGGCACCACCACATACCCTTACTGCAATGGTCACTCCACAAATATAAGTGCTTATAAGGTGTGGGAGAGCAAGAGTCAAAGTTCAGATATCCAGAAGGGAAACTACATATATATACTTAAATTAAGCTAAAGTAAAATTTCTATCTTATATAAAAATAAATAAATAAATAATATATTGGCATTTTTAAACACAAAAAAAATCCAATAACAAGTTAATTTGATCTATAATTTGGAAAAAAAAAAAAAAAAAAAAAGCCTAACAACAATAGTATAAATTTGTTAATCTTAATTTTTAAACCTTATAAAAAACCCGTTTAGATCTTAAAAAATTTGAAATCAATCAATCAAATGGGAAATTAGTAAATGAATGATTGTTTGGCAATGAATATTGAAAAAAATGTAACTGGTAGGATTGATAATGAAGATACAATGCAACAATTTCAAAATATGAAACTTCATAAAAGAAATCACAAAACTTCATGTATTTGGATTTTTTTTTTTTTTTTTGTGATGTCAATATATTTTAGTTCACTTTTGTTTTAAATTTTATATAATTTATGTTTCTTATTAAACCCCTTAGAAAATAATCTTAGAGGTGCCACTAATTGAATTTGCACAAAGAGGGGAAAATGAAATTATTCTATGTTGAATTACTTAGCTATTAATAACAACTAGCGTTTAACCCGCGCAATGCGTGGGATCATTTTATGAATAAGAAAACAATCAACTTAATATTCTATAATTAATGTGATAGTAAAATATGGAAGGGGGTGGATGGTTAGTTGTTCAGATATTTACTTTGCTTGAAGGTACTATGGTTTTAAAATGGATAAAATGACTTTTTTTTTTTTTAATAAACAACAATCTTTACTAAAATGTATCTAAAGTACACACGGAATATCAAACAAATGAGTAATACACCTCTTTCTGTCCCATGTTATTAGTTCTATTTAGAAAATCCATTTTTTTAAGGGAATATCATTTAAAGCATGGTCTTTCAAATAAAAAGGTAGAAGTTTCCAAAACTGCCATCTTTAATTTAAACTAAAATAAAACTAATGAAAAGAGGTACTAACTTTTCAAATAAAGCACATGGGAAGTTGAGAGAGTTAATCATATTGTGTCCATTGACTTTTCAAAGAAGACCCATTTTGGGATATAAAGGATCAATATTATGGGATGGAGGGAGTGATTGATAAGACGAACTCATGTTACAGGTAACATAAAATCGGATGGCAGTGGCAATTGACCATGTACTATGAAATATATACAAAAAGTTCTATTACACTGTCATCACATTTCAACTGTTAACACACTAGAACTAGGCAAAGAAGACATCCACATGCACAGAATCTGAAACAAAACGCATGTTGGCTAGTCTTTTTCCATCAACACTTTCACAAAAAATATAGAGCATATCCTTGAAGAAGAAAGTAGTATCTACTTGTTCCTCACTAGAGAAGAACATTTCAGACCGATTCCATCAATTGCAAGCTAAAGTGTACCATGCTGAGGTAATCAAAATCTTGCTTTCAGAAAATGAAATTGGAAGCATACAGGGAGCAATAAATACTCGGAAAAAAACATTAGAAAGAAAATAAAGATCTATGAAGAACGAGAAATCATTTACCTGATCTTTTCCATGTATATCAGCTTTGACAAGTTTTGAATAGAATTCCTTTGAAACCTTTCCTTCTGCTGCACGCTCTCCTCTACATGAATGAAAGCAACTCGGAGTGCCTCATTCCTAATAACAGAAAAGTATATTAATATACCAACAAGTGTTGCAATGAGGTTGGATAGGTCACAAAGAGATTTCTTATGATCAATGGAATTCCACTTGGTGATATGGGGCACGGAACCCTGTTCAATTGGGAGGTTTAGGTACTAGAAAGCTTGGTATTTTCAATCAAGCTATTTTAGGGAAGCGGCTTTGGTGCTATGCTATGAAAAGGGTTCTTCTTTAAAGGAGTATTGGAGCAAAATACAATGAGACATGGGGCCACTGGAGTACAATGGAGGTCAAGAGTGCTCACGGACTGAGCTTGTGAAAGCCTATTAGAAGTGGTTGAGATAAGTTTTGAAGTTTACTACATATCTTGTTGGAGATAATACTCGCATTTACTTTTCACTTCAAGGTGGACAAAAATTTTGGGTTTGGAACATCCCAAAATGGAATGGACAAAAAACTGAGTGGAGGAAGTACAATAGGATATGTAATATAACATACATCTATAAAAGATTAAAATGCAATTAGCCCTCTCTAACATTGGAAACCCCCCCCCCCCCCCCCCAAGGGGAAATTTCCTCCCTCTCTTTCATTATGTTTATATCCATAGTGCTTTAGGAAGGCTAAGAACTTGGCATGGCATGGCAGTACAATAATGGAGAGCAGATATTTATCAACAAACCTGATCTCCAGCACATTCAATAACTACAGACTAATTTTCTTTAACAGGTAAATATACAACTTATGCACCTTTTTTTATAAATAAAAAATTTTATTAAGTATAGAAAGAGCAGAACCCCTTCCAAATGGTCGGACTTTTGAGAATGTAGAGCAATCTAAACAGGATGTTAAGATTTTTTTTTTTTTTTTTTGGGGGGGGGGGGGGGGGGGGGGGGTTTGGTTCAGGTAGCCCCACTGTTGATTTTGAATGTCTGTTTGTAATTCTGTGAGGATGCTTGCATTTTGAGAGTTACTTTCTTCCAGTAAATTATTTTACTTATCAACGAAAAGGGCAGAAGGCCATCGTATTATGTGGAACTGCATCCTTTAACTATATGCAGAATGCTTTTAATCACAGCCACATCCTTTGCAAATCATTTAATTATTCACAAATCCTAGGTAGCCACATACTCAAGCCTAAATTTTGAATCATTGCTAACGTTATATTAATATAAATCAAGAATGATTACTTTAATTTTCATTCTAACAACAAAAATGGATCAATATTAAAAAAAAAAATATATATATATATATATAATAATAACACAACAACAAGAACTATATTTTTTCAATGATCAAATCTATTTTCTTGCGTTTCTTGTTCTTGTTTGAATTTTGCACCATGATCGGCAGAGTATTTTGTAACTATTTAGTTGAGTTCATGGATCTGTTAAATCTCTAATTGTAATTTTTTTTTTTTTTTATAAGTCTCTCTAATTGTAATTCTTTTGGACACTATCTTTTGAGACCTCCTTTCTTTAGAAGACTCTCATTACTTAACAGGAAAAACAACAGTAACTATACCTCTGTAACAAAAGAGCAATATCAGCGGCCTCTGGTAACTTTTTTTGCTTTTGTTGACCATAAATTTGGCATGACACAACGTAAGTAAACTTCAAATCTGCTTGTGCCCTTGATTCACGAGACAACTCAAAACCTTGGGTTGTGGGGAGGTTCGTTTGAGAATAAGCATCCACTATAGATTCAAGGTAAAATGTGAGGATATATCTGAGACATTCCCGAAAATAAAAAATTGACCAAATTAAAAAAGCTATGAAGCAAATACCTCCCAGAGATCTCCCTTCAAGATAACTCTGCATCATTAAAGCCCTTCTGTAGTACATCATACCATGCACTGTTTTTTCCAAGATCAAAAAAACATAGGACAAATCAATTAAAGTGGTATCAAACTCATTTGAAACAGGTAGAAATAAATAATATATTTTTCAATAGGTAAAGTAATCAAATAGTAGCACAAGAAACAAAAAAAATTCCTGAATGCATCTGGAATTAAAGGATAAATTGTTATTGTTTAAGTGATTCTAACCGGTCCTGGCTAGAGTCTGCCCTCGGTAAGATGCCCAAAACCGCAGCTCCAAAGAATCACTTGAACTGTCTTGAAGTTCTGCATCTCTAGTAGCTTCCGCACGGTCAATCCGTTCCAAAAAATTGTCCCATTCATCTAATTAGAAATCAAAATCTCAGCCATATTTGGTAAAGACAATGGACATAATAATATAAAGAAAAAACCACCCCAAAAAGCATAATATTGAACCAGGAAAAAAGCTTTAAAACTTGGTTCTCCCAATCAAAGCAAATATACAAACACTTTAACATCCATTTTTCCAAAATCTTAACAAATGTTCCAGAATATTGCAAACATCTGTAAAAGAATATTGCTCTAGTGGAATGGTGTTGAATGTGCATGTGTAAGGGTAAATCTCTGGGCCATTTGTTGATTAACTGTGCAGTGGTGAGCGAGCTGTTGATATTTTGCCTTCCATTATTTTGGAGTCCAATGGTCAATGACCAAGATGGTGTTTGAGATGAGTGAAAAGCTCTTCAGGTGAAAATGTTGGATCGGAAAACATGGCAGCGTGCACATGTGAAATGCTGCCCTCTTTGCTTAATTTCGAGATTTGGGGTGAAAAAAATAATCAAATGGTTAGTGGTGTGGAGTTGTCTATTAATGAATTGAAATCGTTATCCCTCTGATTGTTGTTTAAGTAGTCTCATGAGCTTGGCACCACTTCTACAATTCTTCTGTAGATTTTATCAATTCTCTTTCTTTCTATTGTAAATTGTAATCCTTTAGGATATAGCATGAGGTTTGTTATTCTATTTCTATATATAATTTTTGTATTACTGGTTGAATAAAGGAGATTAGAGGGGGTCCTTTTAAAAATTTTAAAAAATAATAATAAAAAAAGAGAGGCCAGCTGATGCTGCGATGTTCAGATCGGGAGAAGTTTAAGAGTAATAGCCCTAGAATGTTTTCATTTTTTTGTGTGCATAGTGGCTTAGTAAGTTGAATTCTCACTGTAGGAAATTCAGAGAACCACAAGGTAGTTGTTAGATAGTGCTACATGTGCATGAGATGGAAACATGGTACATCATTCACCTGCCTTATATCACTCAAGCGCCGTGGTGGACAGTTTTCCCTCATTGGCATTTATTTGGTTATCCTGTTCTGTAATCAAATAGTTGGGAGGGTATTCACTTGGAGATTGGTCTACTCTGATTTGATGTGTAGCATTTAGAGGAAGAGTAAAAATACAGTCTTCAAGGAAAACAAGCAACTATGTGCTCTAATCATGTTATCTCAAGGCAAGCAACCCCTTTTACATTTCATGTTGATTGAATTTGCACTGGTATGTACTTGCATTTTCCTTTTTCAGAAGTGCCTCCAGATAGCAATGATTGCTTATTGAGAGATAAAGGAAGAGACATACCTGGAAAAATCTTCTGAAGATAGAAAAGAACAGATATTCCATCCTCATTTTCAACCCGCAATTCAGAGTTAGAGTACAGCACTGTCTCACTGTAATATGGGGTGAAGACACTATTCTCGAACAAACAAATAAAACGAAATTAAAATGACATGTTTGACACTGACAAGGAAAATCACTTCTTTTGACTTGCAAGTACCTGAAGGGCATCATTTCACTAACTGGCTTTGCGGAAGGCATATCCATGAATAACGAATTAGTAAAGAACTCCAATCTTCTTCTTGCTTCAAGATTCTTTGGAACATTATCTGTAGAATCTTTTACGGTGAGAAGAAGGTGCAACTGCCTCACTTGCTCCTTCTGTGACAACAAACAGGGTAAAATTGTTCGGGTAAAATGTAAACTACATGGTAAAAGAGGTCATACAAGCTTCCAAAAATGTATACAATTTCAGGGTCCTCGGGCCATTTAATCCTAGAAAAGAGTCTCCCTTCATTTCTTGCTCTTGCCAAAATGTTCCATGTATCAAGCTGCTCCCTGGAGCATTAAAATAGAAACAAATAAGTACAAATTCAACAAAGTTATCATTCCATATAGAGTCTGCATCATGTGGAGAATCATATACCTTAAATCAGATGACAACAACTCATGCGTAACAACTTCATAAAGGTCATAAAGAGCTTTTGCGGCACCCCTTGCAAGTTCAGGATTTTCTTTTTTCTGATACAAATCACTTGTAAGTATGAAAATGATAACAAGCAATCACCATAACTTATAAAATTGGAAAAATAAATACACCATCATCCAGTATTCAATGAAATCAAATTCAACATTTTTATAGGCCAAGTACTTTGTGTGGCAGTAAGACATGCAACATTTGGAAGACGAGAGACCAATAAAGGGAAAAACTGTGCATTTGAAAAAGTAACCAAGCACTCCTAATTATGTAATTAAGAAAAAGAGAACATTTAATAGCAGCAATGTCTAATGCTCTAATTCATTTTTCAACTATAAAGGATAACCAACAAGACAATGGAAGCACCACACAGCCCTTAAAAGGGCAACAAATGAAATAACCAAATAACAAAAGGATAGAACTGCACCTAGAAAATACTAATATAGTTATGTGGACCAACCTGTTCAAAAACTCACATTGTAATGAAATAGGAAGACGAACACAGTATGCCAATCATCCAGAAAAGCAGTACAACAGTGATAAGCATATTTGTAGATCAAATAGATTGCTAACTAGAAACTACTATGCAATACAACAATCTTATTTGTTGTAACCCCCTTTTACACTCCACAATTTTATTTTATTTTTTTTAATTATTTTTTATATGTGTATATATATATAAACAAAAAATTAACTCCAAAAAAAAAAAAAAAGGCCCTAGTAAACGCTGTCCCTCATTGTTTGATTTAGGGCTGTCCACCACCCACCCAGACCCGATAACCGCCCGATCCGAGTGGTAGTCAACTGCAGGTCGCCAGTGCCAAGGCCCAATCCCTTCGGTTTGAGTTGCGATTTGGCCGTCCGAGAAACCGAAAAACCTGACCCAACCGATGATTGGTTCTCTCTGTCACAAATCATGAATTTCGTCTAAAAATCCGGTAAGCTTGAACTCTATCTCTGCTGATATAAGGAGATTTGGAGGGATCTTGGCCATATCTAACGAGATCTCAATAGATCCAACCAGATTTCAGCCAAATCTCAACCTATCACAAACCTGACTCCAACCGATACCCGACACCCGATGAGAGCCGATCCGACGCTACTTCCAAGTCGGCTGGGTTTTTGATTTTCGCCACCCGAAGTGTTCATGTCAAGTCCAGGTTGGGCACAAACCCAACCCGGACCAACCCATGGACACCCCTATTTTGATGTGGTGCATTTGGTGTGACATAAATAACCGGTGTTTTGAAGACTCTAAAAGGACAGTAGTAGACTTAATAAATTTATTCTTTAAAAAACTATCGGATTGGATGTCTATCATAGAAATTCCTTCTATTTCTTCAATTTATGATTTGAGGAATGCTTGGGTGACTCTCTTTTTTGGCCCCCAGTTGTATACTTACTGCATACTTGGGTGACTCTTTTATGATTTAAATAAATTTCCATTACTAATAAAATAAAATAAAAAAATAGTAAATGGGAAGTACAAAAGAGGCGTGCAAAATAAGAATAAATAGAACAAACGCCTAGGATTTAAAATTAACAAGTTCCAAAAAAATCTAAGTAAAGAATTGAAACAACACTCTCTATAGCCCTCATCCAATTAAAAAATAGAATTTAGAAATAAAGATTTCAATCCGTTTTTTAGGGTTAAGTTATACAAGCACCCAATGGGTCTTGAACCCATGAACTCACCCTCCACCTAGAACATATAAGGTGAGGAGGTACTAGTTGAGGTACAGCTCAGTGGCTAAAGACTTCAATCCCAATACTGTGACCCATTTCCTTCAATCCCAAATGTCCATTTTCCATAAGTTTTTGATACATAAAATTCCATAATAACTCTCAAAAGAACCAATTAGGGGAAAAGAGAAGGATCTCCAGGTTGACTAAATTGCTATACTGGAATAGTGACCATGTTTTGGATCATATGCATTATTATGATTCTATGCAAAGGCAAATCATTACAACATCAAAATCAAAATAAGGGGGAACGTTCAACAGAATCCAAGACAGTAGGAAGATTAAAGCGAGGCATCAGATTCTAAATATGGTTATTATACATATAGAACTTAAAATCATAAATACCTAATGTATTGAAATATATAATCAAGTGTTTTTAAAATGTGTTGCATGAAGAAATTACGTCTATTAACATGGTTTAGGCTCTATTAATTATTCTAACAACAAGTTTTACAACAAAACTTCTATAAATTTGTAAATATAACAAGAAATTTTACAACAAGCTTCTATAAATTTGTTATTCTAACAATAATTTTTACAACAGGCTTCTTTATATGGTTAACCTAACAATAGTGGCACCTAGGCAAGCGCCTGGCTTGACTTTAATTAACATGATTCCCACCTATTTTATGTCTTTGCTCTTGATGCCTACTCATGTGGCCAACAAACTGTAAAAACTCCAAAGGGATTTTCTTTGCAGAGGCATCAGTGGTATGAAGAAGTTTTACTTACTGAATTGGGGAGTGGCATGCTCACCATCAAAATACAGGTGTTAGGGGAATAGGAAGCTCTCTGCTTTTAACCAGGCTCTCTTAAGGAAGTGGTTGTGGAGATTCAGAGCTGAAAGGGATCATTTATGAAGGAGGGTAGTCTACATTGAATTTGGGGAGGGTGAATGAAAGAGCTGCCTCAGGGTCCTCATGGGGTTAGTTTTTGGAAGAGCATCAATTGGGATTAGGAGCCTTTTTCCAAATTCTTATGGTTTGACATACAACACGACTCTAGAGTATGATTTTGGACACTAATTTGGTTATGCAATCGCTCTCTTCGAGATTTGTTTACCATCCTGTTCGCCTTAGAGGTGGACAAGGAAGCCTCAGTGGTTACATATTTAGCCAGCACCCATAATGGTGAAGTCCAACATTGGATCCCCGCTTCACCAAGTCCTTTCATGATTAGGAACTGAAATCTGTGGCTTATTTTTTTGAGCTACTCTATGCTAATTTGCCTTTTTCCACAAGGGAAGACCGAGCTTTATGGATGCGAAAGTCAAAGGGCCGGTTTGGGGTCCAATCATTCTATAATACCCCCGAAAGCCTTCACTATTCTTTGGCCAAGAAATTTGGACCTTTGTCTTTGCTTTGTTTGGCCGAGTGTGGGTGATGCCTAAATCAGTGCCTGACCTTTTGGAGTGTTGGCAAGGATGCTTTCAGTGACACAGAATGCCAAGGTGTGGAGAACAACGCCCCGTCTATCATGTGGATTTTGTGGTTTGAACAAAATAGAGGGATTTTGATGGGGTGGAACATCCTATCTATGTAGTCAAAGAGCACATTTTGCAATCCTTGTACAACTGGATGCAAGCTCAGGGTGGTATCCATTCAATGTCTTTTATTGATTTCTCTGTCTCCTTATCTTTGATTTTGTGTTCTTCAATGACTGCCCACATCCATTTGTGCCGGTCTTTTTTTCCTCTTTAATGAAATTTTTTACTTATTTAAAAAAATAAATAAATAAAAGATGGAAAAAATACGCAGATCTGTGTTTTACAGATTTGTTTAATTTTTGCTTTCATTTTGATGAGATTTATAAATTTAAATCCTTTTTTCTTTTTCTTTTTTATAGTTACAACAGGGAGGGGGCATTTGAACCCTAGATGTCTTAGAAATATTAGGAGGTGCCAACCAATTAAGTTGCAAGGCTCTTTAAAAATTAGATCCTTTTTCGTGCTACTAGAATACAGTTTTGAACCCAACTACCCGCCAAAATCCAACCATTCACTTGAAGGTTGGATATAGATGTTTTCGTCTGATTTGTTGGTCAATCGTGAGTGGTAGGATTCTCCACGGATCAGGTCAAGTGGTGGTTTGACCCCAACCAGAACCCAGCTGACTCGTGATCACCCCTACTCCAACTCATTCAAAAAGACAAGAAGAGAGGGATTAATATGGCTTGTATATTAGCATAGATAGCCTCTGTAGAATCTTAATTGACAAGGCTGGGGGCAGGCGAGAGAAGAAGTTCGGATGTTCATTTCATTCGGGACTTTAATGATTGGGAGATGGTTGAAGGGGTGACCTTTCTTCTTATCTTGGGAGCCAATATTCCTTTAATGGATGTTGGAGACCAGATGAGATGGAAGTTGAAGCCTAATGGGGATCTTGACATCCGGTCATTTTATAACAAGTTGTGACGTTCTCCCTCTATTGTCTTTCCTTGGAAAGGTATTTGGAGAGTTAAGGCTCCTCAGCATGTTTCCTTTTTTGTTTGGCCTATTGCTTGGAATAGGATCCTCACGGGTGATAACCTGAGGCTTAGGAGTTTTGATTTTGTGGACTGGTGCATCATGTGTTGTCATTGTGGGGAGACGATAGATCACTTACTACTTCATTGTGAGAAGGCTCATCATCAATTGGGGAGTTTTGATTTTACATCTTTTGGAATTTCGTGGGTCATACTTAGAACGATTCCAAATTTGCTTTTTAGCTGGTGGAATTGGTTGGGGAAGCACTCGTCTAACATCTGGAATTTAGTTTCGTTGTCCTTACTATGGTGACTTTGGAAGGAGCAAAATTGGTGGACTTTTGAAGACTTGGATAGTTTCAAAGATCAGATGCTTGCTTCTTTTAGTGGAAGTGAGGAACTTTATTCGACTAATCTCGGGCTTGGGGACTCACGACTAGTGATTCTCTCCCTTCTTTTCTTAGTTCTCTGCTCTTTTGTAATTAGTCTACTGCTCAGTTTTCTTTTGTTTCTTTTCTCTTTTTCCTTTTTTTTGTAAATGCTGGTTTGCTTTGTGTTTTTCATGCAAATAGCAGCCTTTTGTATGTATATCATTCTTACTAATCAAAAAAAAAAAAAAATTAGTATAGATCCCAGCAGTATCAGTTCCATCAAGTTAAATGATGCACATAGTTAACAGAACACATACCAGGAGCCCAGTCAGCGCCGTAAAGCACCACTGGCAGCTGCTTAAGAGATAAGGTTATGACAAGTGAACCCTCTGAAATACTGTTGTTGATCTCATGGAAAATCCTCTCAACCCTATCATAAAGGAGGTTACCAATAAATCAAAATAATAAATAATCAATATTACACATTTAAGTATACAAGGCATGCAAAATCTATTACAAATTTGGTTGAATTTAAACTGGAAGCATAAAGATTCAAAACAATACAAGAATGAGTGGAGATCCATACCAAAGTCTTCCTTCACCATCAACCAGGGAATATAAAATTTTTTCAATACTAAAATAACACTCTTGAACTGCGTAGGCCATGTATTCGTCCCTACATATTCTATTCCAAAGATCTGCCTGTGTGTCTTTGCAGTCCAAGGCCAAGTCTATTGCCAACAAGATCTGGGAAAAAAAAAATGATGTGTTTCAGTAGACATGATATTCAGCAAACCACAAGCGTCAGTAACCAATAACATTCCAGCTAACATCCAATAAGCTACACCTTACTGCTGAGAAGAAACAAAGGCCATTGGACTAGTCTTAAACTTCCTGTGTTGCTAGGAATAGAGAGCAAGTCCTTCTCCCTGGGAGCATTAAAATGAAAAAATGACATTAATAGAAATTACAGAAAAACAAGAAATAGAATAATAAACTACAGTAATGCAATCAGATTTTCTTTTCTTTGGCAAACAGTTATCTACCTGTTACTAATAAAATCCTCCTCACGCAAGCTTTTGATTATCTCATTCCAAAATGGAGAAAATAAGGCTGCATATGCCTTGTTCATATCTTGAGACCCCTAAAAAGAAAAAATAAACATAATAACACAAAGCCAAATAAGAAAGGTTTTACACAAACATGTCATAGGTTATCCCAAAGAAAAAGAAATGTTTTGTTAGAAAATAAAAGTTTTACCTATTTAAAATAAGGGTGCAGCTAGCAGATGCCCTTAGGGCATTTGTTAATAAACCATTTTAAAAATATTTTGATATCACTTTTATGAAAAATAAAAAAAGTTGTCAAAAAAATCAATTTCCTTTTTTCCTTTCCATTAAAATGTTTCTAAATTTATCTACTAAACAAATGCCCTTATGTAATCCGTTAATAAAATCCTTAAAATAAAATAAAATAAAACTTTTTGGTCTCAACAATGGGAAATTTTCAACATCACAGGATTTAGAGGCTGATGCATGCTGTTGTTTCAGACCAGAATCCAAAACTTCAAATGAAGGTCAGAAGTAGCCAACTAAGTTTACGAGGTTATAGGCATCAACATGGTGAAAGTTCAAAAATACATTTGTATGAAGGTATCTACATGTTTGGAATCTCTAATCATACATGCCTAAAAATGTTTCTAGATGGTGGGAAAAATAATCTGAATTTGCTTAATAGAGACACCTTTTTTTTTTCTTTTTTTCTTTTTTTCTTTTTTTCTTTTTTGTGTGCGCGTGTGTGTGAATAAAACTATAGTGTATAGTTTATTTATAATATTATCATTAAGTAACAGGTACATGACTGTCTATTAGACTCATAATACATGGAAGGGACTCCTCTAGCCAATATATTACATCAATATAGTTCTTTGCTTCATATGCTGCTTCAAGGAAGATGATAAGAGAAACATATATTCTTGATGGAAGAGTCAAGCCCACTACTATCATTAAGGATCTGGGCAATCTGCAAATTAGTGGACCAACTGACTTCAGTTCATCTATCAAATTTTTTACTACACACTCTACTGCAACTTCTTGAAGCCCCAAATTCACAAAGCACTACACTTTGTAATCTTATAGCCTGCACTTCAATATGGTCATTCCCTACTTCTAATCTTACACACATTGCTCATATACATTGGCTTGCACTATCAAGAATAGCTACCCCTAATCCATACAATCTATTGTTATGCGGTCCACACAAATATTCTACAAAAAAGAACAGCAAGCTCATATGACATCAAGCGCAACCAATCAAATAATTCAGCAATTTAGACTCAACAAATAGCACTCCAAAGCCTTTCATTTGGGAGGGAAAATAAAAAAACATGACAATAATAAAATGCAGGACCAAACATATGTTATCAAACATATAAAGATGATGCAAACTCAACAAACACAAAGTAAAGTCAATGCTCATTACACATTACACAGACACAATCTCCAAATAAATGCTAAGATAGATGATCTATCTTTTTTCTTTTTTTTCCTTTTTTGGCTAATAGATTTATCCTAACCTTTTATGGCAATTTAATTCATAATAGAATATCAAATGGCATTCAAGATGATCAGTGTTGGATTGCTATAACCTATAACATTAATACTATTTAACTACCATCTCTTGTAACAAAATAATACCAAGTATTCAATGAAAATTGAATATAGCAAGTTGTTTCGTGCTTTATGATGCCAATAACAGTAGGCCTTAAAATTTGATATTCTAGACCAAACTTCGTAGTTGTAAAGTATCAAGCTTTCTTTTTTGTTCTCACGGTTCTCATCTCTTAAATGCATTTGTTAGTGTAGAATTACTACTTGAATAGATTATTTTTTCTCCTCGTTAGATAAGTCACTCCCAACAATACCCAATTCTAAATTTTCAGCACAAACTAGTTAACTTTATTGATCCTATATCCAGTGCAATTCACTCTTCAAATAGTGTTGACTGCTAACACCTTCAAGACTAATTCATTTTTAGAAAATCCAAAACTTAAAAGGCATAAAGAAAAACCAAACATTAAAAAAAAAATACTTCAAAAAGTAACTAAAAGTTAAAGGCTTGTCAGTAAAACAGACTTCTCAATCTAATAGGTTCGAGTTTTTCTTTTTTAAATATCCTTGACACACAAAATTTTATATTGAAAATGCAATAGGCTCTTACAATAAAAAAAATGAAAAAAAAAAAAGGCCAAAACCGAAATATTAGATTGTGTTCAATCATAGAAACATTATGGTCTTTTGCTATGTTGTTTTCTAGTATCAGCCGAACAAACCATGCTTTCTCATATTGTAGTCTGCAATCATAGTCTCTGCAAATTATATAACAGGAGACTACTATGTAATCTATAATTTTTTTTGCACTTACTGAGATAGCTTACCAATATGTTATTAAAATAAATATATAAATAGGCATCTAAGAAGGTTATAATTGAAGGGAGAAGAAGATGAACTGAGGGTGAGAGACTCAGAGCAAGACAACATAAAGATACTCCTACAAAACTTTGGCAAACATCTCTGGGCTGAAGTGATCGCTGGAGAAGACATATCTAGGCTCCAAAAGTCATACCAAATAGAGATAGTTTCAAATCTTAGTAGATTTTATAACTAAATGGGATAACTTGCAAAAAAAAAAAAAGTATCTTGTTCTACATATTAAACTTTCACAACAAAATAACAATATAAAAGTGGTTCAATATTAATGGCTTGAGTTTAAATTTAACCTCCTTGGTGGGCTAACAAAAAAAAAATTAAATAAAGGAAACTACAGCTACAACTCCTTTTTAATATATATATATATATATATATATTTTTTATATTCCAGTACCACTCCTTCATTGAGGAATTTTATCGGTCATGTTATACACAAACCCTTCCCCCAAAAAAATTCATGACCATTGCTAATATCAATGCAATAAACTCTAACATGAAAGAGTTGGGAAAACCCATCAAAATAAAAAAATAAAAAACAACCCACACTCCTTTCACACCCAACAAAAGGTGGAAACTTTTAATACCTTAAGCAAGAAATTGAGATTGACAGAAAGGTAATATGGAATACCGTTGCTCCAATCACCTCACAAGTCACAACCATCCTCACTAACCGTACATTGCCACCAACAATGGCCAAGTTGCTCTCAACGTCCTAAACAGGTATTGTATGTTAAAATGAATCGATGCAGAGTTCTTCGCCTTTCTCTGTTTCTTTCTCCGTGTCCCAGGCTCATCCTCTATTTCATTGCCTCTCTGCTTCTTTCCCTGTTTCCATGTCGCCTCTCTCTCTCTCTCTCTCTCTCTCTCTTTCATCGCCTCTTTAATCGTAGAAATCTACTTTTTCTAAGTTTCTGTTATTATATATATGAATGAAAATAGATATAAAATAGAGGAAATTTTTTTTTTTTTTAAATGCCCCAGTGCCTTCACTTCAATGTCACTCCTGACTCTTCTATGCCACCATTTGAATTCTGAGTTTCCATTTTGTTTGCATTTGAAAGATAAACTTATAAAATGATCATTAGAACTTTTAGCTGCCATGATGTAGGCAACTGAACAAGGATCTATAGTTCATTCAAATGTGTGAAGGGCCTTAACTAGTTGCCAAGTACAAAGGCAGTAATTGAGAAAATGTGAACCTACTGTGGGAATCATCGATTATGACTTTGTTCCTTTGTCAAACTGGTGGCAATCAGCGCAAACAGGTTTTCTTAAGGGGCCATGGTTTGAGCCCAAGGCTCCAAACCTTTTCTACCGAAATATAGATCTAAGCCCATAAGGGCCACCTTTAATCAACAAATAATTTTGGACAGACACAATCCTTTGTTTCTTTTTCTTTTTTTCCTTCTCAGTTCTCAGCATTTGGTCTAAGCCCATAAAAGAATGGAAGAAACCCATCAATGGGATGGTAAGGTGATGTGGATTAGAGGTAAAGTGGTCATTTCACATTGTGCAGAGCCAATAACTCATGGAGAGCCTAGACAATCTGCTGAACCAGGGCAAGCCCCTGATACAAAACCTTATCTCTAGAAAAAATTTAAGTGCTCTGGGAGCAATGCTCCCTCCTCTCACATGAGAAGTGACCTCCACGCGTGGGTCCCACCATGGAGCCCACCCCTCATGTGAGAAGAGAGAGCATTGCTTCTAGAGAATGTAAGAATTACCCAGTTGTCTCTTACCAAAAATACAGTCAACATTTAATGCTAATTGTTTTAATTCCTTATAATTTAGAAAAATGTTTAAAAAATTATTTAACCCATTAAATTTAAATCTTTCGAGTATTCATAGCAAAGATGTCAAAAAAATATAATAACTTTTAACGACTTAAAAAACCACATTATTTATTTTAACAATTCATTTTTAAATTCACCATATCAAAAATTATATTTTAACATACAATACATTAAAATAATATAAACAACACAATAAAATAATATATTAACAAAATAAATAACAGTCACATCCAGCAATCCACACCCATCAGCCACCATAATAACCACAACCCACCGTCACAGCCAAACCCACAGCTGAAATCAACCACCACCAGCATCAAATCCACAAGACCCACACCCAAAATCAACCACCACCACCACTATAGCCACCAATCCACAAGACTCACCCAAAATCAACCACCACCATCACCACAACCACCAATCTATTTGATGGTTTAACTTTAACCCAATTTATTATTTTTAAAACCAAATGTGATTTCCAAAATCATCTTCCCTAAACCATAAATACAACAATAAATTTCAAAATAAAAAAGTTTCCATCTTCTCACATAAATATTTACAGCAAGCTGTAAACCGGCTACCAATCAACCATTATGATTTTCTTGGTTCAAGTAAAATTTGAGTAAAAAGTTAAGTAAAATGCAAAGTAGTTTTCTTGCATACTAAAACCATCTCAAAACAAATTCACAAATAGTAGAACACCACCAAAAGCAAGAGATGCCTCTAAAAGTAATGCATCAAGCATCAATGTATAAATTTATTCGTTAAGGTGGAGTCATCAATAATGGAAGCTTTGATATTTACTTATTGTGTAAAACCAAATGATAGTAGTTGTTCATGCAAAATAGAAAAGAAAATCACATGGAGAACACAAAAATTTACGTGGTACGGCCATAGGCCTACATCCACAAATGCTATCAAGGAGAACGTTTCACTAAGTAATTGGGAGATTACAAAGATACTATAAAGGTGCAATCACAAAACCCAAACACCATGACACCCAAAGAGTACTCTCATCATAAGCACATAACAAGAGAAATCTATAATTTCTCTTAAACAAAGCCCAGCTTGAACTCTCTTTTTTCTTTTTTTCTTTTTTTCAAACTCTTGAACTCTGTTTTTTGGCACAAAAAAATTAACAAGACTGCATATATAATAGTTTAGGTTTGCAACATGAACCAATAAGGCCGGCTAATCTTTGGGTGGAGCCACCAACTCAAACAATGTTTGTGCTTAAACAATGTGAAGCCACCGACTCAACAATCATCATCATCATCATTGATTATACCGTGAAATCAATGATACCATTCATAGTAGTAGCAAATAGGCATCACTCTTCAAATCAAATGTTTGATAGCTCATTCCATTGGAGAATCTTCTAGTCCTCATTTCCAAAATCCACTCTATCTTTACATTAAAAGCATGACTACGGATGATCCACATGGCTTATACTAACGTAGAGAACTGCATAAAAAGAGATGTCCCAATCATTGTCTGTCAAGTAAAATACGGCATGGACCAAAAAAAGAAAGTTGAATAATAACAGTGAAATAACTAGACAATTCTTAAATACAGCTATTTCTGTGAATGAAAGCATCACCATACTTAATTTTCAACTGCCCTTTGACATTTTCTTATGTTTGCACCATTGCTATGTCCATATACCCATCTAGACATGTAACAGTACCTGCACATAAAGATTAAAAGACATCATAAATGCCTGTAAATGTATGTTTACATAGTCCATATAGAACAAATTGAAGTGGGGCGCAGCAAGCATTATTCAGATGTTTATCTACAATGAGTAATTCTTAAATTCACCACTCGCCTTTTATAGCCAAGTGGTATTTTTTTGCCTTCCAAAGATGTACCCTATCTTAAAATGCCAAAAGTTATGTTTCACCCCTTTCCCCTTCCTTTGGTTTGTATCTTGACAGAAAAATTTAATGGATAAAATGGTAGAGGGCCAATCTCCCATACATGAATGTCACTTTAATCTAGATATCATGATTTTCACTAAATATATTGTTTTCCTCCTCAAATCTCTAAGAAATGTTGTCTGAAGTACTTGATCCCCATTTAGAAATTGCCAATAATTTATCTAACAGCAAGTAGTCAACATATCTACACTATGTTGCAGGTTATGCATTTTAGATAAAGGAAGGAGATCTCTATATGTACACCGTGTAACATATGATGATTGTGTCAGCAAGAAAATTAATAACAGGGAAATCCATAAATTTTAATCAATCATGCATTAAAAATAATTCTGCTATTAAAGCTCAAAATAATTATCAACTTGCAAAATGAAGGTTATACCAGTAAATTGCAAAGGGGGTCTGTAGAAAAATGCAGGCCCCTTTCTAGAGGAGAGGAGCTGAATACAATTGAAATTTTTTATGACATAGATAATGCCTATAACCATATCATTGCATCTTAACCACAACTTGGCTCTTTGGAAAATACTTTTGAAAAAAGAAGGATAATATATAACTCTGACAAACTCCATTAGCAATCTTAGAACATTTTGTGCAAACCTACATGACATCAAATTAGGAAATTGAAATATCATTAGCATTTGTAATTTAGTGAGGCAATGTGCCACTTCCAATATGGGTAGATTCTGTAGCTTCTTGCAAATGAACAACTCATGTAGAAATGAAAGTTTGCCAGTTACCATAGTTTATTTGATTCAATGATGTTCAAATATGTTAGTGTAGTGACTAGTGAGTTGAAAAGGATGAAGCAAAGACTTGAGATTAAGCCATCCACAAGAGCCTATTTGTTTGTGATGACATGTTATTGACTAGAGAGCAGATCAATTCTTATGCTTTTCCTTTATATTACAAAATATTTTCTCCCATGTGAGATATTCTAATTGGGTGTTGTTGGTAACAAACTAAAGTGTGGTGAAAGGGTTCAAGATGCGTCTCAATTGACAAAATCAAAGCTCCAATTACCAAATAGTTGTTGGATAATCACCAATATCATTTATATATTTGTATATGTACAATTTTCAGCATTCGGCAATGTTCTAAATGTACTACTAGGACCTTGGACCTTGGACCTTGGACAACAATTCTAAAGCTAGATCTATGATAAATAAGTAATTATTTGGAGAACTGTTGAAAATGACAAAAAACTGCAGGTTTGATTGATCCTTTTTAACTGTATAAGATTTGTCAAATACCAGTCATGCACTTGTATTATAATGTTTTTTAGGAAAATGAATTATTAAAAAAAAACTGAGTTTCTCATGTATTATGCCATGTTGAAGAGAATAAAGTTTCAGCAAAAAGAAGTACCTGAACAGGTTTCCCGCACTAATGAATTTCAACAATTCTCCGAATAGAAATGTAACAATAACCCTACAAAGACATTATGCCCTGATGTGATGAATGACTTAGTAAAAATGCGTATATTAGCAATGAAATCCAAGATCACTTATGAACAGTATATATTTGGCATTTGATATTAAAGAAAAGAGAGGAGATTTAGACTTCAAGTTTGGAGGGAATAATCACTTGCCTTTTATGATCTCTCTATCATTTGAATACGAGCAATCCAAGGATACTAGGGACCGTTTCACTTGGCATATCCTTCTTTTAAATGAGGGAAATAACAAATCAGCAGCATATTGTAAGGGAACATATCAGCTTCTTGAAATCCAAAGTATTTTGTACAGCAGTTGAAGATAATTTTCCTTTTTCTGAATTTGGGGCAAAATATGAGGGCCTTCTGTTAAACACAAAACTTATTTAAATTTCAAAAACACCAAAAAGATGTTTAACACTACTTAAGTGAAGTAGAAGGTCTTATACTAGAACAGCAATGAGTCTAAATGATTTACAGCAACTAACATATATGGCCATGGATTAATATCCAAAATTTTGGAAAATCTATAGGAAGACAGCATAAAGTTTATGCCTGCATACTGAAAATGAAAATGAGAAAGAACTATTAAAAAACAATCTCAATTATGTATTTTATTAACCATATCTCAAATTTGAAGCTCTTTTTACACGAATAAATATTAACAATCTCAATTATGGATTTTATTAGCTATATCTCAAATTTTCAATGGGGAAAATTTTATTGATTTTATAAATATAAAACAGAGGAACTTAAATTGTATTACTTATAATTAATTATCTCAATTGTTGGAATATGAGAAAAATCAGATTCATAAGTTCTTGCTCCAGCAAACCCATAGATTAATAGTCTCTAAACCTTAAACATGAAAATCATTCCAAGAAACAAGAAGGATAAACCAAGGGGTGAAAAAGATGATAACCACACAAGACAAGAGAACTTATAGAAAAGATGATAGCTGATGGGAGAATAACTGCATAATCAATATACTGGTTGAGAATAAGAAAGAATAAAAGAGGAGAAGAGGAGAAGATTTGAGAGAACTTACCAACTTTAATAAACTTTCATTAGCTCCCAACTATGATAAATTATTTCTCCACCTAAAGCATTAAGAAGTGTTTCCAAGTATAGCATAGCGATCAACAATCGCAAATACATATACAACAGGGCTCCAGTTGACCTAAAAACAGAAATTTCTATGAAAAAATTAAAAAGAAAGAAATCTCAAGATGCCTGCCCTTATGGAATACAGTAATCAATACTTTTAATTTCATGTAAAACTCTAATAAGGACAGAATAAATAATATATGTCATTGATGAATTTTCAAGTTTGAAAACTAACTTCAAGGACTTTTATGCTTGTGTAAAACTGTAGGACAAAATAAATAATGAATTTCTTTGATTATTTTTTAAGTTGGGGAAATTACACTTTACCCACTTGTGGTTTAAAAAATGGCACTTTGCCTACCTGTGGTCTAATCTGTTAACCAAACGTTTACCCACCTTTGTCCTGCCGTTACTCTAACACTATTCCACTAAAAAAAACAATAGCAATTGAATCAAAACACTTTCCTGAGAAATAAAAAAAGCTTCCCTTTACCCGTCCACCCTCTGTTCGAGATTGTGATCCACTTCATCAAGATCAACCCGTGAAACTCTCAGCATCAAGATAAGAAGGCAGTCCTATCAAAACCCATGTGAAGGATATTGAAGATTTTCTCTCTTGATTTAAACAACAGGCACGATTTTGATAGTTAGGGTTCTCGATTTCTTTTTCAAAAATTGCTAGTAGATTTTTTTTTTTTTTTTTTTTATTCATTGCTGGTAGGTTACTTGATAGATTGCTGGTAGATTACTTGATTTCTTGGTTCCTATTGCACCACGTAAACCAAACATTCATAAGCTCCTTCATATTTGTCTTGTTAATAAGTCAAAGACCAATTACTGAATTGCTTTCTCATAAGGCTCTTGCATTGGACTATTTGCCGCTGTCGTCATCTTCTGAGAGCAAATTTGGAAGGACTGGATTGGGTAACATTATATTTACTAATATTAACTTGGTAAGTCAAGTCTCTGATTCACGGGTTGATCACAATCTCGAACAGAGCGTGGACAAGTAAAGGAAAGCTTTTTTTTTTTTTTTCTCTTTCTCACGAAAGTGTTTTGATTCAATTGCTATTTTTTTTTTTGAGTGGAATAGTGTTAAGAGTAACGGCAGGACAGAGGTGGGTAAACGTTTGTTTAACAGATTAGACCACATGTAGGCAAAGTGTCAGTTTTTAAACCACAGGTGGGTAAAGTGTTTTTTAGGCAAACCACAGGTAGGTAAAGTATAATTTCCCCTTTTAAGTTTGAAGACTAACTTCAAATTAACTAATTTATTAAAATAAAAAAACAACTTCAAATTACTTCACAACATCAACAAACTATTATGGAGTTCAAAATTCTAGGCTCACCTAATGACAATCTCAGAATTCAGTCATAAATTTGGAATTTCTTCTCATAGATTCCAGATACACCTAAGGGTGAACCTTCAAAATTTGTACAAATACAAAGAGCCATAGGTACCACAAATTGATAACTTAAAACTTTAAAGATAGTAACAAGTAATCAGAATTTCATATATAAAATATCACACAAAATAAGAGGGTGTTAAACCCACGACCTCACCCTCCCCTCAGAACCTATAAGGAGAGGAGGTGCCAATTTAGCTAGAGCTCATTGGCTCTCCAACGTTTTAATGAGTGAGACACAAGGTAGAACCTTTGTGATATATTTTTCTATTAGCATCCTCCATAACCAAAGACATAGGACTCATTGGCAAGAATAAGAACTTACCCATGCTTGGACTATGAGCTGTGCTTCTTGGCTTTTTCAAAATCATGACAAAAGTCATCAGAATCAGTCAACACCATGGTTGTTTAAACTACTTGTGTCAATACTGATCATGAGTGACTAAAATTATAAAAACAATTTGACTCTTAAGTCATGAGTTACGAAACCATATTGTGCTATAAATATCAAATAATAGCCAATCGTTTTAATTTATAGAGAAAAGTCCATTACCTTATATGGAAGTGATTAGGATCCATCCTATGAACGTTTGCATAATCAAGAGCATCCAGTATTATGGCCACCTGTTCGGTAAGACAATAATATAAATCTTCAGAAGAAGAAAACACCATTATAGATGGAAAAACTTAATTGGAGGTAGTGTTTTTAATTTTTTTTTTTTAATAGAGATAAGAACAGTGATTTCTAGTGAATGTTTTTTACGAAATCAACAAATAAAAATGCTAACTATGGAATTCTACTGCATACTCAAGTTAACTGTTAAAGTCACTGCCTAAAGGCTTCAAGTTAGGAAACCATAACAAATGAACATTTGATTCGAAGGACAAAAGAATGTCAGGAATACTGTATAAATTGATAGGAGATGGTACTTGACCTTAAAAAAAAAAAAAAAAAAATTCCAAGAAATAAATTGAAAAGATAGATAACACAAAAGCAAATAAAATCAATATAGTTTCAATGCCACCTTCAAGAAATCTTAATGACTGGTAATATAGTTCACTCAATATTATATTTGATCTCAAAAATGATAATAATAATGCAATTAGGGTCTCATTCAATTTGATTGGAATCTCAAGATGCTCTTCCCTACAGGGTACAGTAATAAAAAATTTTAAGCTCACAAACAGCTCTAATTTGGACAGAATAAATAATGTATGTCATTGATTATTTTCCAAGTTTGAAAACTTAACTTCAAATTAAGTAACTTACTTATTACAAGAAAAATAACTTCAGTTAATTCACAATATGAAAATAACTATTTTGCAGTTCAGAATTCTAGGTTCACTTAATGACAAGCTTAGAATTCGTAGTCTTACATTCATCATTTCTTCCCATTAGATCCAAATATACCAAAGGGTGAACCTTCAAAATTAATATAATTACAAAGAGCCCTAATTAATTTTTTTAGTAAAAAAATATGAAGTTTTATTAACAAAGAACCCTAATTATTACATACTTTTTATTATTTGACCAAGTAAAGGACCCTCATTACTACAAAGTTGATAACTTAAAATTTTATATATAGTAACAAGTTGACCATAATTTTATATAGAAACCTAATCAAAAATAAATTCAGAGATGTAATTGTGCAAATTAAATAATAATAAAAAATTTCTTAGTTCAGTAATATTTAAAGATCTACTTATGCCATGCAACAAAATATAATGCACCAAATGTGAAACATTAGACAAAAGGACATTTAAAAGAAAATACTGATTTTTGATTACTTTGGGCTTAGAATAAGATTCAAACATCTTTTTAAGTATTTCGAACAAGGGCAATCTTGCACCCTTTTGTGCTTCAATACACCTTTAATTGGGAAATGCTGTATAATTAGCATGTTGAAGTACACCTCTGATTGAGAATGAAGGATAACCAACATCTGTAAATGGTATACAAAATTACAAACAACTAATTTCAGTAAATAGTATACAAAATTGGAGGGAGATTGAAAAAAAAAAAAAAAAAAAAAGGAAGGCATCTTAATAGGCTATTTTTGTTGGAAGAGAGAAATTAGAAGAGAAAAGGAGATTGGGTTAACTCACAAATTTTAATGAAACACTTCCATTGGAGTCGACTTAAAATTCCTTCTATTTTGATTTTTGGTCTACAGCCAATCTTCTAGTATTGGGACACTCTTGCTCCTTCCATATCCCTTTTAAAGTGAAATCCATCTGTGATTGTATTCTTAGCCTTCACATGGACATAAATTGAAAAGGATCCTCAACCACTTTGTAACACTTCAACTTAGCTTTCCGTAGAAAGTGATTTCACGCCTATTGCTTCGCTGGGAGATTACATTGTTGGCCAAACATTATAGGTAACCAAAAGAAGATTTGGCTCCAAAATGGATGATCTGTAAAGTATCCTGGACTTTGGAAAGGAAAGGTCTGCAGAATCAACAACTACAAGTAGCTAGTTCACAAGAATGGCCAAGTGCTACCTGTGGATTACAAATTTGAAAATATTGTTTAATTATGAAATGATATCACCACTTATAAATTACATATACCAGAGTATGAACACTGAAAAGGTGCAATGATATCTAACCCAATTTCTTTTCCTAACCCTGAAAATGTTACTGACTTGCAAGGGCACCCAATTTCTTTTCCTAACCCTTTTCTTATACACTCATACAGAATATACTCAATGTTGATTTGGGAGATTCAATTATGTGAGTGACTTTTTAAAGATATTTATTGTGATAAAGCCTGCATTCAAATTGACAAATTAAGTCACCAATAAGAACATAGGCGCTTCGTAGTTAGTGATCTTCCATTTACGTTTTCCTTTTAGCTTTAGTTTGCTAACTTCTTTAAAAGAGCTGACAACTATAAGCATAATGCTATCATCTTGAACTACAATTAAGAAGCTAGATTTCAGGAAATTTGAGCAATTGTTCATGAATATAGGATAAAAATCTGATCATAAGCTGACAGTAGCAGCTTTTTTCCAGGACACTTGACTGACAGTTTTTTTTTTTTTTAAATATATGATTCTCCTACACTTTGTTATGTTTTTTATTTTGACGGGTAGTTGAAGTATTTGAACTTATTTGTGCACAGGTGGCTCTCAATTCTCCCAGTAGAAAAACAAATACCAAATAACCCTACAAACACATAATGCCCAATTTTTGTGAATAAATTCAAGAAAGTGGATATGTCATGAAAGACAAGCAGATCATTAAGTATTTGATGCTAAAAAAAAAATATATAGTAAAAGAGAAAGGTAGGAAGGCTGTTTTGGATGGACTCACCAGTGCAGTGAATAACAATAAGATGCTATCTGTTGGATGATCTAACTTTCTATTTTCATTTAATATGGACAATATTGGACCATGGAGCTCTTTTTTCCCAAGGCACATCCTTCCTTTCAATGGTGACAGTAAAATATCTGCAATTTCCACCATATGGTGAGGCATTGCATCAGCTTAATGTATGCCAATAAATGAATGGTTATCTAATAACAAAAGAGAAGTAGAACCACATTATCAATTTTAAATAGCAAAAACAGAGGAAAAAAAAATGAGGTTGGTGGTGACTTGAAAAGTTAGGTTGTTAAATGTATTGCATTATAGCTCTCGTAGAGGCCTGTCCCAATTGAGTAACAGCCCAGTAATAACACTAATCATGCCAAATTAATTTTATAAGAAAACTATTGATTAACAATTATTTTTTCTTTTCTGTTTTGTTGTGTAACAACCATGACCCTTTATTGAACCAATGAGAAAAAGTAAAAATAATTCAGGTGGGAGTGAAAAGGACTAGAGGAAGGCCTAAAAGGCAGTGAATAATATGCTAAACAGAGAAATAACAGAAAGTATAACCTTAATTCCTTAAAGCCTTAGTTGATTAAGGCATAATAGAGCTGAGCCTGGTCGACTTGGGATTAAGGCTTTGTCTAGTTAGTTGAGTTTATCTACAATAAAATAACTCAATAAAAATCTATTACGAAATATCGGAGAAGTTAACTTAGAATGAATACATGAAACAAGCTGAGAACCTGATATATTAGAACAACTGAAGTTAAACCCAGAATCATAACAACATGCAAAAGAAAAAAATGTGACAAAAGGCTTAGTCAGATATGACATAGAATTTAGCCCCCAGCAAAGCCCTCAAAATAAGATGGGTAACAGCACGAAGTAGATGTCTGCGTTTATCAAAATACAATGAGGAGAAACTAAATGTAATTACCAAATAAATTAGACTGAACCAGAAGCGCAACTAATTATCAACAAAATATTGAAACAGATGAACTAAAAAGTATAACGACTCAAAGCAACATGCAATAGATACTAACATACCATATTTGGCCCCATAAGGGATTTCAGACAAGTAATGTACTGCGGGGAGCTACTATCTGAAGGTCGTACATCTTGTAATGAAGAATCTGAATGATCATTTTGAGCACCACGAAATTCAACAACAGATTGGTCTAAGAAATCAAGCAAGTCACTTCCCTCATTATCAACATTTCCTATTGCCGGTTGAGAGATGGGTTCCAAAAACGGGTCCTCTCCAGTCAAAAGGTCTGCCCAGAGGTCAGTAGAAGCACTTGGTTGCACCGAAGGTGTCACATTTTCATTTTTTAAAATGCCCAAAAATGGATTAGATTCTGAAGTGGACATCAAGGGGTTGGTTTCCTTTTGACTTTTTTTGGCCAGCTCAATTAATCTTGCACCAGGGCCTTCATTAGTAAATATGCCTTTCCAAGGAAGAGAAACTCCAAGGATCTCGATCTGCAATGAAATTCAGTACAGACAATTAACCAGCAACAATTACAGTAAACTTCACCCGGGAGAAGCATATTGAATAAATAAAAAAAGATAAGGAAAAAGGTTTTAAAATAAAGTATCTTCTCTCATTAAGGTTGTCCAGCCATGCCAATTCGTAAACAAAGATCATAAATCAAGTGAATCAAAGGAGGTTTACATACACCAAAAAAAATTACCAAGGATCTATTAAAAGATAGATAAAAGCACATCCCTAACTGTCAATATGACATCAAATAGAATGGGGTGGCACAACGGGTGTCAAACTTCCTCCACAAATTCGACCTTTGAGGAAAAAACAATGCAATGATGGCAATTAGAATAAGCTTTCTCCATTATACACAAACATCAGGAAAAGTATAAACTTGAAAATTTTATCAGCAATGAAATGTTTGCTAAAATACTATAGATTTTTTTTTTTTTTTTTTTTTTTGATAGGTAACGAAAAATTTTATTAAGAAAAATAGTCAACCCAGGTACATTGGGGATATACTATGGGGGCAAAAATCATGGACCAAAACTACAACGATCAAGTAAAACAGCAAGGGAAAAACAAGAAATATGCAACAAAGCCACACTCCACACAAGGAGAGTGTAAGAAAAAGGACTTAATCTCTAACAAGGGCAGTTAGCATCCCCCAAAGCATCTAGCATTCTAGCATTTATTTCACTCCAAATACACCATATCAAGCAATGTGGCAAAAGTCTCCAAAATCTATATTGCGATGTCGCCCGAATTTGCCTTGCCAAGACTCAAACAACTCAATTACCTTATGTGGCATAAGCCAATGAAGTCCAAACCAACAAAACACTAAAAACCACAGCTCAAAAACTATGGGGCAATAGTACTACAGAAAATATTTAAAATTAATATTTTTTTCCTTTTTTTTTTCATAACAACAACATCAGATAAATGGAGCTTTGAGCTTTCCCCTAAGGTGGAAACAAGAGACTCATAGTAAGGAAGAGCTTATATCTCATTAGTATATTTTTCCAAGTTTTACCTTCAATATGAAGCAAGTAGTGATAAGCCTATAAGAAAGATAATGATTATTGCTGGCCAATGGCCCCTAGCCCAAATGTCACGTCTTCTCCAAAAAAGAACAAGGTGAAGGGCGACATCATGGGTTCAAGACCCACTGATTGTGTGTATAATTTACCAAGAAAAACATAATGATGATTGACACTAAACATTAAATCATGCCAACACATCAGTGACGTCTGATGTCACTTATGAACGTCGTAACACATCATCTAACCATTTAAAATGAGCCTGCTCCATCTTTTTCAACATTACAATTTCTTCACAATTTTAATATTTTGTCAAAGGCATTAGAATCAAGTTTGAGTTACTCACTTCAGGTATGAACATGAAACTAACAAAATATAGAATATACATGATTTAGAACTAGCAACCAACTGTATCTACATAATTCCTATACTTAGTAAGTAAATTTTTGACACAGCTGTTCTGGGTACCACACCATACATAATATACAACAAGTTAATATACTTTTTGATTTCTCGAAAAACACATAAAAACTTTTCCTTCAGTTTTTTTTTTTGAGGGAGCATGGGCAACAAACAACAATGCTCAAATAATAACTTCTGATTTTCTAGGATCTAGACCTCAATCTCTACAAAAATGCCAAGAGAAAGAAATTAGTACTTTAGTATATTTCTCTTTAGCAGAATTCAAAACCACAGAACCTGATCCTTTTGGATTGATAATAAGCACAAGTCAGAATCATGCAGTGTCATGGAAGAAGATTTTAGCATGAAAATAAATGTGATTTTGACATATCAGCACACTGCACACCACATTCTTCAACTTCATAAGCTCAAGACCAATCTATGGGAACAATATAGATCTAATAAACTTGACCAATGGAACTTTTTAACAGCATATTCTGACAAATGTTTATTTCTAATTAACAACAGAATGACAGATTTTAAACAATGCCATGTAGACTCATACCTACCTTCTTCATTCCTAAAGTTTCCATGTAATTAGCACCAACACCATCTTCCAAAACCTAAAACTAAATGCATATCAACCTATAATGTACTGCTACAATTAAAAGTGCAGTCATTATGTATATGAAAACCAAAAATTAGAATGTAGATACATATATATAACACACACACATATACATATACAGGCTAAAATAGGATTTTTGATTTTTGACACATTCACTAATATATATCTTAAAATTGCTTTCTACCTCACCGAGAGTCACAGGGTCTCCAGAAACGGCAGGATAAAATGTGAGTGCAACTACACGAGTAAGATAGTCCAATTCACCCTCTAGTTCTTCAAAATCATACAATAATGAAATACTTGATGTACCCTGATCATGTAGACGTGCACCTGCTCCAGTAATAGCCATATCTTCTGCACTAAGTGGCCCAAGTAAGGGTATGATGAGGTTTGTCCCATTTACACACTGAGGTATGGAAGCAGCCTGTCAACAACGTTCAATGTAGGTTTAGAAACTATAAAATAATAAATACGAAGTGATGACACCAAATCAATCAAAGGCAGAAGGGGCACCAGGGGGGGGGGGGGGGGGGTGTGGTACAGATATTAGAGTTATACACTGCTTCGAGAACGTATGTTGCATCATGTATCGATATCAAAAACCTAAGTACATAATATAGTATATAGGCACTCTTCATTGGAAGTGCCAGATGTGCCTAGGTTTTAATAGCCAAGCTACATATAACTTCTCAAGCATTCATTGTTCATCTTTATACTTTTCCACTATTGGGGCCACTCACGCGCACAAAAAAAAAAAAAAACAAAATCCCATTCTTTTACCATGTTACTTACAACAATCCTTAGAAATTAACCAACCCATATCTATTTCTCATATTTTAGCCAATCCATATTCAATTTTACTACAATGTGTACTAAAGCATGTCATAAATCACAATCTGACATCATATTAAAAATTTCTGCAGAATATGTCCAGTATTATCAACAATTCTAGAAAAACTGTGGTTTCAAGTCAGGACCACCTTGGAAGCTCTTAAGAATATATACATCATACTAATTACAACTCCTCTAATATTATGGTAGAAACTTCTTTTTTTAAGTATTAGCAATCAAAGAAACTTCTTTTAAGTATTTAAATAAGGTAGAACCCACAGTCTTTTAGGCATATAGATAATGCTTCTTCACTATAAATAAATAAATAAATCTTCTCCTAGTCAACAGTATGTATTGACCCAAGGATTTTTAATATTTTATTTTTTTGTTAAGTAGTGGCTGTCAGCTCATTTGTGCTTCAATTCTTCCTTGGCTCTTTTCAATTTTTTAGATACTCACCTTCAGAGTTTGAGCCTTTGAGTGTTTAATGTTGATTGGGGCAAGTACTCCATTTCCCTATGTTTTCTTTTAATTATCCTTTTGTTCAAAAATATGAGTCTTAACTTGGATAGCCAGCTTACATGACCCCTTATTTGCTTGTTTCCAGGCATTGGAATGGTTCCACATCTCCAAATGTAAGTGTTAAACGGAACACTCTGACCAGCCCTTTTGGGGATCCATACAAGTTGCTCACACTCAACTTCATTACCTGTCAAATACACATTCTTCTTAAGTTCAAAGAATTTGATGGGGAATACAATAAAAAGCTGAGATAAGTGAAGGCAATAAAACAAATGATATAATGCCGGCAATAGAACTTTAAAAAAATATTGAGTCAGAGAGAGAGAGAGGAAATCAGAGATACATATAAGTGCAATGCCACTTGTCCCAAGAGGCACATAATGGCAAAATGCCCTCACTCAAGTACAGAATGAAACTTCTTTTTTTTTACTTTTTACTTAAGTACAGAGGAGACTCACAAGAACATAAAGTTGAAAAGACTTATTAATATCTACAAGAACAGAATTTATTTTAGAAAAAAAAAAATGCAGATAGCAAAGGCAACAACTTTGAGTTCATACACAGGTGCCTCTTTCACATCAGAAGCACGACCACTCCTCTTGGTCCAAACAGTCCCCAAAGAACAAACGGAGCAGTTTTCCATGTAGAACATCTCCTTTTGTCTCCCAACTCCTCCATGCCAACCGATATAAAAAAGTCAGAGCAATCCATATTAACTTCTTTTCAGTAGAAATCAAATCAGTAAGTTATTAATCTCAACACTGTACATCATAAAATTATAAATAGGTGCCATTCCCTAAACAAATATGGGCCAAGTAAAGATCTAAAGGTAAAAGTTGTAACAACAATTGAATCTTTCATTGACAAGTCAAGAGGGATAGAAAACATTTTCTCGCATATTCTGGCATAACTTAATAGTAGCCACCCTACAATGGCATGATAGCCTAGTGCATCTGAAATACAAATGTTTAGGGACAAGATTCCCTCTAATTTAAACCCTCCAATTCCCTCCAATTTTTTTACCAAATTTGAGACACATGGCAATTATTTTTATGGCTTATTTGGTTTTTCAAGATCATTGGATTTTCAATTTTTTAAATGACGTGTGTTACACTGGATTAAAAATGGGAGGGATTTAAATGGTATGGCATTTATGTGTGTGTGCCTATCCATTAAGAGTTAAGACTAAACCAAAAAAGCAGTCAGAAAAAGAGTTGCATAATTGACCAAGTATCCCACAATGATCCATTCAGCATTTTTTTTTATTGGTAAGTTACATGGACCCACTGGGTCTTGAACCCACCTCACTCCTCACCCCATCCCATTATTATGGGAGGAGGAAGTGGTAGTTGCATTCTTCATCCTAAGCATGAAGTAATCTTTCCTATTAATAAAATATCATTTCTTTTTTCTTTTTCTTAAAAAAAGAAAAAGAAAAAAGGAGCTAATTGAGCTATAGCTCATTGGCAGATCCATTCCGCATGGTACAGAAGAAGCCGGCTTTTTTATATAATAAATAAAATGTTACTAAAAAATTCCCAAAAGGGGGTAGTTCCCAAGCACACAGGAAGTGTAGTAAAGGGAATACCTGAGAGAGAAACAGAAGAACCTATAAAATTCCAACAAGAAAAATAAAAAAAAATGCAATTTTGTTTTCCAGAGTCATTAATAACTCACGTTACCTGTGCTAAAACATAAATTTAGACTCCTAGCCAAGTATCGAGTACCAGGATGCAGTCTGCTACAACGAGCTGTCAGAGCAACAATCCCTTCTAGCTGATCTAAGCTTCCAAAATTTCAACATTCTGCAAACCCCTACACATTAATATCATATCTTAACCACCACATAAGTTATCTATTTGAATGCTATAAGGTAAATCACTGTGAAAGTGGATTGGGGAGAAAAACAAAATAAAATAAAATTTCAATTAAAAAAATGGACCTTTAAAGCGCACTTTTAATAGTGACAACAACCAAAGAAGAGAAGCCACTGCTTAACTACATTCATGTGAGAATGATTTGTGGATGAGAAACATTTTCAAAATAATTTTCAGAAAGAAAAATTTTATAATATCACATTTTCAGCATAAATTGAATGTAATAGAGCAGGCTAATTCAGCGATTTCTGATTTCTAACTTGTGCTTTTTACTCAAACAAGCATTGCTAACTGAAAGCTTCATAATTAAACATAAAGTAGGTTTAATTACACATTTGATCCTTAAACTTCAACCCTTGTTTCAACTTTCAAAACCCTTGTTTCAACAAAATCCTCACTGTTAACTCAATAACGAAAATTTCTGATGTGGCAAATTTTTTGTATAAAAAAGTTTTTTTAAATGACATGAGTTAATGTTTGTTAAATATATGACATGAAGCCTATGTGTCAACAAACAGAAATAACGAAAAGAAAAGAAAAGAATAAAAGTCAAATCAGCAAAATAAGTTCACATGCTACCCACATGAACTTAGGTGAATTTATGTTAGAGAGAGAATTGTTAGGGAAGAAATCTGAAAGCCCTAGCTATTCTCTCTCTCTCTCTCTCTCTCTCTGAATGGCTCAATCATGGGTGATTTGGGTTGGATCTTCACCTAGATCGATGGGTAAGCTGACGAGAATGAAATTCAAAATCCGTAGCAATTCTCTATCTCTCCTCAAATGGTTCAATCTTGGGTGATTTGGGTTAGATCTTCCCCTAGATCAATGGATGGGCTGATGGGTTTGGGTTAAATAGGTGGTTTGAACAATTAGTGTTGGCAGTTTGGCACGGTAGTTTGGCATGGTTTGATTAAAATTTAGCAATGGGTTTTGAGTATGGGTTAGATGGGTGTCATCGTTTTGTTTGGTTCAGCCACCATGTGTGGTGGTCAAGCCATCTGATTTTCCAGTTTGAGTTTCAAATGGCCATAGGGGACTTTTGTGGGGGATTCAACCACCGTGTGTGGTGGCCAAGAGTTGCTCAGGCAAGTCATCTCATCATCCTCATTCTGCACTCCACAGTCATTGGAAAGACATCAGTTTTCTTTCTTTTTTTTTCTTGATAAAAAAAATAATGAAGCAATAAAGTCCTGGTTCAAAAAGCATTTGGAAACAGAACATCAGTGTTCTTTTTTCTTTATTCCAAGTCACAGAGTAGGTCCAAAATCCAAAAATTAACTTTTAGTAGAATTTAAATTTTGCACTGGCCTCTGCATTTAGGGAAAAAATAGAGGACAAAAATGTGGCTAAACAGGATCTCACCTAGGCTTTCTAATCCTCCAGTAGAAAATATGCCGACCCAGTTATTTTCATTAAAAAAACAAAGAGAGAGATAATATACAGTGCATCAATTTCCACCTAGACCAATCCATTAGGTACTGCAGAACCCTAAATCAAAAGTTAACAACATGTTGTTTATCAATTTTAGTATTGGTACTACACATGCACATAGTGGATATTGAATCCACGGCCTCACCCTCTACCATTGTTCTTACAAGAAGAAAATAATGAGATAAAGTAATTCAAGTAAAGCACTTCATCCCACAAAGTTAAGTTCCTAATGTGTATCTTAGCAAAAAATAAAATGCTGACGTGTAAACTAACTCATAGTTGGTCACCTAACACATTCTTTGTGTGTGTGTGTGTGTGTACAAAACTACATGGTACATACAATAAAACAAGCTATGATGGGCATCAATATGAAGATACCAAGAATGAAGATAAAACCTGTAGCAGAGTGACACAATGTTGTGGCAGCCCAATGTTTTTGAAAGGCAGTGAAAACCATCCATTCCAAACAAATTCATCGTCAAGGTTTTGCAAGGGCATACGGCTTAGGAAAGGCCGAGTAATGTCTCTTGTCTCACAAAAGTAGCATTTCCCATCAATATCAAGCTCAGTCAATTCTTGAACGTTCCTCACTTCTCATTTTCCTTGCTGTTGGGGATTTTAAAGTGATATCTTGATCCACTGGTTCTCAGTCACCATATATACACACCCTCCACCAGGAAGATTCGGAATCTAGCAGTTAACTTTGTTGCAACAAGAAGCAAACCAAATTTTCCCATCAATTCCATGAGATTAATTACTTCTTCGTAGTGCCAGGAAACATATTTTGGGAAAACTGAAGAAAGAAAGGAAGAAATTAGGGGCAATTAAGAATGTAGGGTGTTAAAGAAATTGGGAAAACTGAAAAGGAAGAGGATTTGAGGAATGAGTAAACTTACCGCTAAAAAGAAATAGATTTGATGACGACATCTGGAATATTGGCAATTTTGGACCACTCTGCCCCGCTACCTCTGGCACATCTTTCCTCTAATTTGGGACAAAAAAGGGCTATCAACGTTTCTAATTTAGTGAGGCGTTGCATGGCTTGCAGAGTGGGCAGATACATCAGGTTTTCGCATTCCACAATGTCCAGTCGTTTAATTGAAGAAAGGTTGCACAACCACTCAGGCAAAGTTTCCAGTCCTTTAAAGCACAATATGCACAGACGTTCAAGTGCAGTGAAGTGTTGTATTTCGTCCGGAAGAGAGTCGAGTTTAGGCCACCCATGCAAAACTAGTGTTTCAAGGGACGTGTGCAAGTGGTGGATGGAACTGAGTCCGAGACTGGGAAACGCATCCAACTCTTCACAAAAGCCACCAATAATCAAAGACTTTAAGCTGGTGAAGCACGCTAACAGCTCTGGCAAACACATTACGTTTAATGTTTGGCAATTGATAATGGATAGATAGGTAACAGAATGCAATTCTCTAAGATCTGGAATTGATTTCAGATTAGGACAGTGATCTATTTTCAAACTTGAAAGAGATGTGCAGGATTGTAACCCAGTCGGTAGAACTTCATCACCACACGATATCCCCAAACTTTGGAGATGGGACCCCGCACCTTGTAGACTTGGAAAGGATCTCAAATTAGGACAATTACTTACTAGAAACGTCTCAAGCAAAGGAAGGGTGAGCAATGTGATCGACAAATCACTCAATTTCTCACATGAATCTATCATGAACGATTGGAGAGAGTTTATATCTTGATGTGAGTAGATGGACACCAAATCAGAACAATCACTTATTTCTATAGACATGAGACTAATATTATTCTGAAATAACTGCTCTGGAAAACAAACAAGTTGTGGAATACTAAAAATATCGAGGGACACGAGTGTGGAAAGCTTGCTAATAATCCCTTCAAATGCCATGCAATTGGTATTAGAAACATTTAACACCTCCAGAGATGGAAAATGACATGGAGCACTTGTCAAATGGCCACAAGCTGCAATCCTCAACTCCACAAGGCAAGGAAACACCATTTCTATTGCTGTCAACTCCATTGCGTCCTTCCATTCCACTAGATTGGGCAACTCCTCCAAACTAAGCTTTTTCAAAGCTGGAAAAACCACATTTCTACCACTACCACCTCCACTATTACTTGATCTCTCACCACTATAATCAATGTAAAATTCTATTCCTATACACCTCACATTATCCATTTCCTCTATTTTAAGAACCTTGAGACGAGGTAAATGCCCGAGTGTAGGAATCTTGTTGCACTTGTTACAGCCTTTTAAATGGATTTCCAACAGATATTCCAAAACAAACAAGCCACCACTACTGTTATTACGTGCCAATATCCATGAAGGGAACTTCTCGCCCTTGAAATTTTCAATCTCTAAGCTTTTCAAACTTGGGTGAGGTTGAAGGCCTTCCAACACATCCTCATCATTATTGTTTCCTTCTCTTTCTCTATTCCAATGGAATCCCAACTTCTGCACTCCTGCCTTTCCCTCTAAATTTGCAGTTTTGGCTTCTTCTTTATCTCTCACATGCTCTAGATTATAGATACTTAATCCTCCTCTAAGTTGGCTTAAGCATCCCACTTCTTCAATTCGATGACCAGCATCTTGACTGATAACAAAAAAAGACAATGTTTGAAGGCAAGTCAACTTGCCCATATTGATTGGCAACTGCTTTATGTAGTCATGGCTAATGTTAATGTGTCTCAAGTTAGTCAAATTTTGTAGATCATTTGGAAGGTCTTCAAGAAGATGACAATTCTTGATTAGCAGAGTTTGTAAGTTATAGAGTTTGGTAACAGAATCAGGTAATGCTTTGATGTTGGTCTGCTCAATGTGGAAAAGCCTCAAATGTCTAAGGTCACCAATTGACTTGGGCAATCTGTCTACATGTCCCCCAAATAAAGTTAGATCACGTACACATTTTAAGTCCAATAACTTGTCACCAAGATTAACACGAATAGAAAAAACTGTGCGCAATCTGCCCATGTCATCTTTAGATAGTGGGATTGTTGGTGTTATTTGCCCATTGGATACAAGAGATAGACGTCGAATATGAGACATATCAAGGCCACCCCCCACCATGCCATCTAAATGCAAGGTTTCCCATTTTGAAATTGAGAGGGCAAGATCATGTACAAGATCATGCATCTTGCAGCTTATAACATCACCATAACGATCCCTTTTTACATCTTGTAATAAGGAATTTGCCAACAAAATATCATAATACCAGTTACCAATATCCTCCATCACTGAAAAATGTCCCTGAGATGGTTGAAGCAACCCCTCTGCCGTCCAATGCTGAACCAATTCTTCCTTTACCATGTCATAATTTTTAGGAAAAATTGCACAATAAGTGAAACAATCTTTCAAAGACGGTGGATGAAGATGATCAAAGCTTAATTTTAGAATCGATAAGATACCGTTGCTATCATGCAGAGAATTCCAAACCCAACTGTTTTGAATTGCCAACCATTCACTTTTATCCATTTTACCATACATTGTCCCTCCTAAAACTCTTGCAAGTAATGGAACCCCGCCACACTTTTTTGCAATCTCCCTTCCAATAGCCTCCAATTCTGCAGTCAGTGGAACGTTTTCATTAGGAGACAGCTTCTTCTTAACAATGGACCAACACTCATCATCTGACAGATTTTCTAAGTAACGTCGAGGACGCGTCTCCATAACTTCAGCCACCTTATCACTACGGGTAGTCACAATAATACAATTACCGACATTCTGATTCACTCCCAACAAACTACTCCGTAAAGTCTCCCATTTCAGAGGATCTTCGTTCCACACATCATCAAGTATGAGAAAAATCTTTTTCTCTTTTAAATTTTTTGTGAGGCTTTCAAGTATAGTATTCTTATTTTCGATCGAAGTTGAGCTACAGGTAACAGACTCAAGAATCTCTCTCAAAATTTTTTTATCATCAAACTGATTGGAGACACACACCCATATTTTCTTCTCAAAATGACCAGTGACAAACTCATGGTTATACAGGACTTTTGCTACAGCGGTTTTCCCCAAACCTGCCATTCCTACTATAGGGATGACACAAAGCTTTTCATGGGCAGCACTACGCAACAATGCTACTATTTCAGAGACTACCTCCTCCCTTCCTACAACTTCTGAGCGATCAAGAGAGGAATCCGTCTCTCGGTTTGGGATCATCTCAATAACTTGTCCCCTCCCTCTAACAAGACCATATCGATTAGCTTCATCGTTCATCTCTTTCAAAGACTTGTTAATGGTCTCAACTCTGTTGGCCATCTTGAAACGGAACACAATGGGGTTGGAAAGGGTAAAGAAGAAACATACCTTTCTCTTCAGGTGGTTTTGGATCTCTATCTTTCGGCGGAGAATCTCGTAAGCAAGATCGTCCAACACAGCATCAGCGTCAAAGGCAGCATCTTTAAGCCTCTGCAACCAGAGCTTCACGAACTCTTCTCCCTCTTGCCTTCTCCCCGCATCAGCCAACACGGCTTGGATGGTGGTTAATGAGTTACGAAGCCGTGTCAGCTCGTCTTTGAAACCCCATGCAAGGCCGATCTGCTCACCGGCGAGTGAAATCACTTTCTTGATTATTTCCCCAGCAACGACACTAACGAGAGCAATCTGAGACGACATCTTTTCATTCGGTAAAGGGAAAAGTGAAGGTGAAAGTAAAAGGATTTGATGTCGAAGTCGAAGTCGAAGTCGAAGGCAGCAACAAAACAGAATCAGAGAACCCTAAATAAAGCTCATCAACTTTTATCAAACTTGAGTTGCGCTTGCACTTGCACCCCAGTCAGGTTTCAAGTTTGCAGTTTGCACACTTCTCACGTGACAAAGCACAAAGAATCTCTCCTTTTACCTTTTTCTTTTGTTTTCCTGTAATGAAGAAAAACATTAAAACATTGAAATTTCAGACAGATTGGCGCTTATTGTCATGTCATGTGATCTCGGAGGCGTGCAGTGCAAGTTCAAAAATTATATGATGGCTATTTGTCTTGGGAGTTTAAAGCCGTATAGCACACCAATCAACGGGAGAAGCGTGGCACTTTTCTTTCTTTTTTTAATAAATTAATTATTTTTTCTTTTTTTGGTGTAATAAATGAATTATCTTTATCTTGCTTTTTGATGAACAATGAATTATCTTGCTAAGCCTATATTCCACACTGAAAAAAGAATTCGATACATGTGGATGTATGTATTCTGAGGGTTAAATATATATATATATATATAATTATCTTCTTCTTCTTTTTTTTGGTGCAATAAATGAATTATATTGCTAAAAAAGGGTCATCACGATAAATGTGTGAATCTGAAAATGGAATTCGATCCATGTGAACATGTTCAGAGGGTTTAAAAAAATATATACACACATACACTTGTGGTATTGATGCTGAGATTTCAAATTTTGATTCTACAGTAGTGGGCTCAAGTCAAATTGGGCCTGAGATAGTCTTACAACAAGTCTAAGGGCCAACCCAATAGTGGGAAAACAGATGGTATGGGATCTCCTTCAAAGCTGGTTATGTTGGACTCCTCACAAGGCAGCCCACAGGATAACAATATTAAAACCCGTAGCTGGAAGAGATTGGTGCAGGATAGAACTCCAACTGAAGCCCAGTCAGTACCTCTCATGAAGAAACTACCACTACGTGAAAATGAGGATAGTAGTGAAGCAGTGCATGCAGGAAAAAAACTTTACGTTTCAAACACAAAACCTTTACCAACGGTGGAGGCTGCTAGGCAGCCCTACCGAGAGCCATGAGTTGTCTTGCCTGGAACTGCCGTGGGCTTGGGAACCCACGGGCAGAGGACGAGCTCGAAAATATTATTCGAGCACAAGAGCCCCTAATTGTTTTTTTGTCAGAAACTTGGTCTGGGAAGAAGTAGTTAGAAAAAATAAAGTGCAAGGTAAAATATGCAGGTTTGTTTACGGTTCCTAGTTGTGGTAGAGGAGGTGGTTTGTCTCTCTTGTGGAAGTCAGAGGATGCCGTGTGGGTTGATAGCTTTTCCAAACACCATATCGATGCGGTTGTAAATGGTGGTATAGTGGATGCGTGGAGGTTTACCGGGTTTTATGGAGAACCTGAAGCAAGTAATAGGGAGGATGCGTGGAGTATGCTCCCTATGTTAAAATCAAAACCACACTTACCATGGTGCTGTATGGGTGATTTTAATGAACTCTTACACATGGAAGAAAAGAGAGGTGGACGACTTAGGTCACATGCCCAGATGCAAGCTTTTCGAGACACTTTGGATTTTTGTGGCTTCATGGACCTTGGTTATACAGGTCCGGATTTCACCTGGCATGGTAGAAGACATGGGCATTTGATTTGGGAGCGCCTTGACAAGGGAGTGGCCAACTATGATTGGTTATCAAAGTTTCCAGCTACTACAGTCCGTCACCTTCATTGCTATTCTTCTTATCACAGGCCTATCAGTCTTACTTTCAATCCCAACAATGAAGCTCAGAGGTGGAGTAGACGTCCATTTAGGTTTGAAGAGATGTGACTGACCGACAGTGGGTGCAGTGATACGGTGTTGAGAGCATGGCAAGTTGATCACCAAGGGACTCCCATGTTCAAGGTATCACAGAAGCTTAAGAAGTGTAAGAAAATGTTGAAGTCTTGGAGTAAGGAGCACTTTGGAAGTATCAAGTCTCAGATTGTAAAGAAGGAGTTACTATGGAAAGCGGAAGAAACGACTGCTAAAGGTGGAGACTATGAGCCAGTTGTCACTCTAAGACATGAACTCAATATTTTGTTGGACAAGGAAAGCCGAATGTGGAGACGGAGAGCAAGAACACAATGGTTGGCAAAAGGAGACAAGAGTACAAAGTATTTTCATGCGGTGGCTACCCAAAGGAAGAGCAGGAATTTTACAAAGGGGATCAAAGATGATGAAGGGGTATGGCAGTCAGAGGAAGAGGTGGTGTCTTCAATATTTGTGTTGACTTTTATACCAGGCTCTTTACTTCATCAAATGCCCATGATATTGACCGAATCTTGGAGGGAGTGAATAAGGTTGTTTCTGACAGTATGAATGCTGAATTGGTGAAGCCCTACCGCAAGGAAGAGGTGGATGTAGCTATCAAACAAATGGCACCTTTAAAAGCACCAAGTCCAGATGGGATGCCACCTATTTTTTATCAATCTTTTTGGCAAAACGTGGGTACAGAAGTCACTGAAGCTGTCCTATCCTGTTTGAATTTTGGTACTCTCCTCAAATCCATTAACCACACTTTCATTACTTTAATTCCCAAGGTTTGCAATCCTGAAAGTGTTATGGAATTTAGACCCATCAGTTTATGCAATGTGCTTTATAAAATCATTAGTAAAGTTATTGCAAATAGGCTCAAACCCATACTAAATTCTATAATTTCAGAGGCTCAAAGTGCTTTCATTGCTGATAGACTCATCACTGATAACATTTTGATAGCTTTTGAATCTTTGCATTACATGAATTCACAATGTACAGGAAGAGAGGGGTATATGGCCATGAAGCTCGATATAAGCAAGGCCTATGATAGGGTGGAATAGAGTTTTTTGCAGAAAATTCTATTGTGTATGGGTTTTACAGAATCTTGGGTTGAAATGATTATGCAGTGTGTATCAACAGTAACATATTCCATACTCATTAATGGAGAGCCCAAAGGCTTTATTTGGCCTTCACGTGGTTTGAGACAGTGTGATCCTCTTTCTCCCTTTCTCTTTCTGTTTTGTGTAAAAGGACAAAATGCTCTTTTTTGCAAAGCAGCGGAGGACAAGGAAATAACAGGTCTATCTCTATGTCGGCAGGGTCCAAGGATAACTCACCTGTTTTTTGTAGATGATTGCCTGTTGTTTTGTAGGTCAAATACAACTGAATGCCAAAAAATTCAGCTCCTTCTTGATTGGTACGAAGTTGCTTCAGGCCAACAGGTGAACAAGTCCAAGACCACTTTATTCTTCAGTCGAAATACTCCTGAGGAGGTGTAACAGGAGATTAAGGATATATTAGGAGTGCCGGCCATAAAGCACTATGACAAATATTTGGGGTTGCCATCTTTTGTGGGGAGGTAGAAGAAAGCATGCTTCAATCAAATCAAGGAGAGAATATGGAATAAGATGCAAGGGTGGAAAGAGAGACTATTATCTCAAGCCGGGAAGGAAGTAATGATTAAGGCTGTGATCCAATCTATCCCCACCTACTCCATGAATGTGTTTCGATTGCCACTTGGGTTGATCAAAGACATAGAGTCTATGATCCGCAAATTTTGGTGGGGAAATCAAGATAATACAAGGAAAATGCAATGGGTGAAATGGAGGGCGCTTTGCTCCTCAAAATCTCTTGGAGGTATGGGGTTCCGAGATCTTCAACAATTTAATGATGCACTCCTCGGTAAACAGGTGTGGAGATTTTGCCATGAAAAAGATACTTTGCTTTACAAAGTATTCAAGCCAAAATATTTCCCTTCGGGTTGTATCCTTGATGCTGAAATCAACCCACAGAGCTCTTTTGCATGGAAGAGTATAATGCAGGCAAGGGATGTTATTTGTAAGGGTGTTAGATGGCATGTTGGAGATGGCTCTTCAATAAATATTTGGAAGCATAGGTGGCTGGACACTTCAGGGGGTGGAAAAATCCTTTCTCCTCAGTTAGACTCATCTCTGGCGGTAGTAGGATTTATTTATCACTGGAACGAAGATGTGGAATTCAGACCTTATTGATCAAAATTTTTTCCCTTGGGAGGCAGAAAGTATAAAGAGCATACCTGTTAGTTTTCAAACTAACAAGGATTTACTTACTTGGCCGTGGACCCCGGACGGAGTTTACTCGGTCAAGAGTGCCTACCAGATTTTGGCTAATGAAGCGCTCTCAGCTTAGGTTGGTTCGTCCAATCCAGAAGCTTCAAAGACCTTATGGAATGGTATCTAGAAGCTCAAGGTCCCTAACAAAGTTAAGCACCTCATGTGGCGAGCGTCAAATGAGTCTTTACCTACAAAGTCCAATCTTTGTGCACGGCATGTCCTACCTGATAATAGTTGTGGCCTATGTGAAGAGTTTTCGGAAGATGTTATCCATTGTTTATGGTTATGTGATCACGCTAAGTGTATTTAGCTCTCGGACCAAGCTTTCTATTACCCACGCACAAGGACGTTCAGATATTTTGGTGATTTGGTGACCTTTGTGATTTCGGAGTTATCTTCAAGTATAGCGGTGCTCTTTTCGGTGGTGGCTTGGTGTATATGGACTAGACCCAATAAGTTGAGAGAAAGGCAACCGGTGTGGGACATCGGAGATACTGTGAAAAGAGCGAGGGAGCTGCTGCAAGAATTTAATGACATTCAAGATACTCCTACGCGGCTTACCATTCCTCAGGAGAAAGCGAAATGGAAGCCACCTAGTGCCGGGCTATTCAAGATCAACTTCGACGGGGCTGTGTTTGAGGACAGGTCGGTGGCTGGTTTAGGCATTGTCATACGAGATGAGTTTGGGCTGATCATTGCGGCCCCTAGTCAGAAAATCCCTTTGCCAAGATTGGTGGACATGGTGGAAGCTTTGGCTGCAAGGCAAGCTCTTATTTTCGCTCAAGAGATTAGCATCTTCAAGGCTGAAGTAGAAGGTGACTCCTTGAAAGTCATACAGGCTCTCAATGACCCAAAGCCCAATAGAACTTTGTTGGGCCACATTATCAGTGATATCCAACGTTTAGGTGCTGCCATGCAAAGTTGTAATTTCATGCATATACGTAGGGGGTAATATGTTGGCCCACTCCCTTGCACAGAGAGCAGTTTTAGCTGCTGATACAGATATGTGGTTAGAAGAACTACCACAAGACTTAGTTGATGTATTTCAGTCTGATTTATCTGAATAAAATTGACTTACCTTTTCCTAAAAAAAATAAATAAAGAAAGAAAATAACTTTTTAGCTATGATTTAATTGACAGATAATTTTTTATTTTATAAATTAAAGGATCATTCTTTTATTTGTGTTGTAGTGTTTTATTCTTTAAAGTGTTTTTTTTTTTTTTTGGGTTTTTTTTTTTCTTCATATTTCTAAAGTAGGAGGATCCACTTGTTTATCCAAAGAAGATGGATTTTGGACTGGATGCGTCATTTTTCTGCCCTCCTAAATAATACTTATAAAAGATACAAAGGGATGAGAAAACAAGTCCAACCCAATTTACAATATCCAACCCACTAGACTAAATTTTAGGCCATTCCATTCCACTACTTGCAATTGATGGTGTCCAACCCAATTTACATGGGTTGTGCAGCCTTCAATGTCTAAATCTATTATGCATTGCTAACATGATTATCAATTGTTTTCTTAAGGCAATGACAACCATTTACCACTCTTTAAATCAAACATCTATCAGCTCATTAGTCATTAGTCATTAGTCATTTCATCACATTATAGATAACCAAAGTTTCATTTCTCCAGTCGGAGTAGCACTTTCTAATCCTCATTTCCAAAATCCAAATTATCTTTCCATTACAATACAAACATAAAATTCACGACAGTTAATGATTTACATGACTTGATAAACATCAAAATTAAGCCTCATTTGCCAATGTCCTCTTTAAAGTACTAATGTAGAGAACTGTAAGAAAAAAGAGAGAATCCAATCATTGATATGGGTTTTTTTTTTTTTTTTTTCTATTTCTAAAGTAGGAGGACCACCACTTGCCTATCCAAAGAAGATGGATTTCGAACTAGATGTGACATTTTTCTACCCCCCTGAATGATACTTCTAAAAGATACATAGGGATGAGAAAACAGGTCCAACCCAATTTACAATATCCAACCTACTAGACTAAGTTTTAGGCCATTCCATTCCACTCCTTACAATTGATGGTGTCCAAAATTGACAAAAGGGAAGAAATATCATTTAAGATCCAAGCCCCTCCCAAAATCTCAAGTTCGGGTTATCAGTGACACAGCATGGGTTGTGCAACCTTCAATGTCTAAATCTATTATGCATTGCTAACAAGATTATCAATTGTTTTCTTAAGGCAATGACAACCCTTTACCACTCTTTAAATCAAACATCTATCAGCTCATTAGTCATTAGTCATTCCATCACATTATAGACATCCAAAGTTTCATTTTTCCAAGTTGGAGTAGCTCTTTCTAATCCTCATTTCTAGAATCCAAATTATCTTTACATTACAATACAAACATAAAATTCACGACAGTTAATGATCTACATGACTTGATAAATATCAAAATTAAGCCTTTTCTACCAATGTCCTCTTTAAAGTACTAATGTAGAGAACTGCAAGAAAAATGAGAGAACCCAATCATTGATTTGGGTTTTTTTTTTTTTTTTTGTAGGAGGACCACCACTTGCCTATCCAAAGAAGATGAATTTCGGATTGGATGTGTCATTTTTCTGCCCCCCTGAATAATACTTCTAAAAGATACATAGGAATGAGAAAACAGGTCCAACCCAATTTACAATATCCAAGAACCCAATCATTGATTTGGGTTTTTTTTTTTTTTTCCCCCATATTTCTAAAGTAGGAGGACCACCACTTAGCTATCCAAAGAAGATGAATTTCAGACTGGATGTGTCATTTTTCTGCCCCTCTGAATAATACTTCTAAAAGATACATAGGAATGAGAAAACAAGTTCAACCCAATTTACAATATCCAGCCCACTAGACTAAGTTTTAAGCCATTCCATTCCTCTCCTTGCAATTGATGGTGTCCAAAATTGACAAAAGGGAAGAAATATCATCTAAGATCTAAGCCCCTCTCAAAATCTTGGGGTCAGGTGGCCGAAGACACAGCATGGGTCATGCAACCTTCAATGTCAAAATCTATTATGCATTGCTAACATGATTATTAATTGTATTCTTAAGGCAATGACAACCATTCACCACTCTTTAAATCAAACATCTAACAGCTCATTAGTCATTAGTCATTCCATCACATTATAGATAACTAAAGTTTCATTTCTCCAAGTTGGAGTAAGCTCTTTCTAATCCTCATTTCCAAAATCCAAATTATCTTTACATTACAGTACAAACATAAAATTCATGACAGTTAATGATCTACATGACTTGATAAACATCAAAACTAAGCCCCATCTGCCAATGTCCTCTTTAAAGTACTAATATAGAGAACTACAAGAAAAAAAAAAAAAAAAAAAAGAGAACCCAATCATTGATATGGGAAAAAAAGAAAGAAAAAAAGAAAGAAAGTTGAATAATAACAGTAAAATAAAAGGTCATCCTTTATTAGAGTACCATTGTTTCTGCAAATGAAGCATCACCATACTTATTTTGCAACTTCCCATTGACGTATTCTTCTATTTGCTACATTGCTATACTCATATACCCCATCGAAACAAATGCAAGAATACCTGCAGACAAAGATTAAAAGACATCATTACAGCCTATGAATGCATATTTTCATAGTCCATACTGAACTAAATGAAGTGCGGCGCATCAAATATGTTGATCAACAAAGAGTAAATCTAGAACTGACCACTTGCCTTTATAGCGCCAAGTGGTACTTCTCTACCTCCCAAAGTCGGACCAGATCATAAAAAGATTGGCCAAAAAGTTATCTTTCACCCATTCTCCTTTCTTTTGGTTTGTAACTTCCAGAAAATTTTAATGGAGAAAAGGGAGAGGGGAAAAGGCCCATAAATGGAATGTCACCTACTTTTCTGTACAAATTATAATTTTCACTGATTATTTCTTTTTACTTTTTTTTTTCCTAAAAACTCAAAAGTAAAGCAGTATTAAGCGCTTGATCCCCATTTAAAAACTTCTAATAATGTATTCTACAACAATTAGTCAACGCACTGTGGATATTCGACAAACAATAAGGTGCAGGTTGAGCAGTATTTATAAAGGAAGGAGTACTCTTTTTGTACACTATTTAAAAGGTGGTGATTATGGCAAGAGAAAAGATAATGGAGGAATCCATTCATTTAAGGCCAATCATGCATTAAAAATTTATTTTTTCTTAAAGTTTAGTTTGCGAAACAAAGGAAACATTACCTAAGAAAATAGCAGTTAAAGATGAAGAGTTTCTCATGTATTGTGCCATGTTGAAAAGAAAAACACCTTAGCAAAAAGGAGTGGTGAAGTACAAGAATTTGTTTCCTACACTAATGAATTTTAGTCCCCACTTAAAAAAAAAACTATAGAATAGATCCATGGAGACGTAATGCCTAAATGTTACTAATAACTTAATGAAAACAATTATAATAAGAGAGAAATACAAGATCAGTTATGAACAAACATATTTGGTATTTGGATTTAAAGAAAAAATAATTAGGGAAGAGAGTTGGAGTTCAAGTTTGGAGGTACTTACTACATTCTTTTTAAGATATCTATTGTTTGAAAATGGAAAATCTTGGGACACTAATCATCATTCCCCTTGGCATATCCTTCCATAAAATGAGGGCAACAAAAAATCAGTAACATCTGTAATTTGGGGAGACATTACATGGAAGCAAATGAATCAGCATACTGAAATCATGCATAATGTGTGGTGCATTTGAAGAGAATTTTCCCCTTTTTTTCCTTTTAGCACCAAATATGAGGGCCTTCAATAGCTAAATTAATTTGCAAAACTGCTAAAAATATGTTTAGCACGTAATTAATCTATGAAGGATGACCTTTCGCCACCAAAATAATACAATTTCCTTCTTCAAATCAAAGATTTCATTGCGTATTCAATTACACGTAACAATCTTATGGTTTGATAAAGAATATAACCATAATTATTTTTCAACTGCCCATTGACGTATTTTCAGTTTGCTCCATTGCTATATTCATATTCCCATCTAGACATGCAAGAATACATGCACATGAGCATTAAAACTTAAATAGCATATCATAGCACATGCAGAACTAAATAAAGTAGGGCACACCAACCATCACTAGAGGTCCGATTCAACCCATTAGCAGTATATTCCACAATTTTTTTTTTTTTTTTGAGAAGTAAAAGTGGGATTAGATAAAAGTCAATAAATAAAATAAAATTCAATTACTTATCACCACCATATAAGCCTAGCATCCTCCTTGATGCAAGAATATACTACATAACATGGATGATGATGACATGGCAAGGTGACGTGGCACGAGTAAGTGACATGGCACAATGCCAGCCAAGCCTAAGGGCTGAATTTCAAGAGTCATGTCACGTCACAAGCCAAGCCAAGCCTCGTGCCACTTCAATATGCCATGTCATCAACATCCATGTTATGCTTACTCTTGCATCAACCTCCCCCACCCCCCAAACCCCTGCAGGTTTTTTTCTCCCTATTTACTTCTTCCCCTTCCAATAACCCAATTTCATTTTCCTACCATGGTGATCTTAAAGAGAGGTACCATATACCAAAAGACTAGCCAAAAATTCCCATTTTCAAATTTGTGGATATCTGATAAACAATCTTTAACTAATGTACCAAATATCAGTAATCAATATATTGTAGATATCTGATAAACAATAAGGACCAAGTTAGACAGTTTATATAAAGGAAGGATACCTCCTTTATATTTAAACTATGTGATAAACAATAAGGACCAAGTTAGACAGTTTATATAAAGGAAGGATACCTACTTCCAATAACCCAATCATTGATATGGTTTTTTTTTTTTTTTTTTTTTTTTTTTTTTTCATATTTCTAATGTAGGAGGACCACCACTCGCCTATCCAAAGAAGATGGATTTTGGACTGTACGTGTCATTTTTCTGCCCCCTGAATAATACTTCTAAAAGATACATAGGGATGAGAAAACAGTTCCAACCCAATTTACAATATCCAGCCCACTAGACTAAGTTTTAGGCCATTCCATTCCACTCCTTGCAATTGATGGTGTCCAAAATTGACAAAAGGGAAGAAATATCATCTAGGATCCAAGCCCCTTTCAAAATCTTGGGTTCGGGTTGCCGGCGACACAGCATGAGTTGTGCAATATTCAATGTCAAAATCTATTATGCATTGCTAACATTATTATCAATTGTATTCTTAAGGCAATGACAATCATTCGCCATTCTTTAAATCAAACATCTAACAGCTCATTAGTCATTCCATCACATTATAGATAACCAAAGTTTCATTTCTCCAAGTTGGAGTAGCTCTTTCTAATCCTCATTTCCAAAATCCAAATTATCTTTACATTACAATACAAACATAAAATTCACGATAGTTAATGATCTACATGACTTGATAAACATCAAAACTAAGCCCCATCTTAAAGTACTAATATAGAGAACTGCAAGAAAAAAGAGAGAACCCAATCATTGATACGGGGAAAAATAAAAATAAATAGAAAGTTGAATAATAACAGTAAAATAAAAGGTCATCCTTTATTAGAGTACCATTGTTTCTGCAAATGAAGCATCACCATACTTATTTTGCAACTTCCCATTGACGTATTCTTCTATTTGCTCCATTGCTATACTCATATACCCCATCGAAACAAATGCAAGAATACTTGCAGACAAAGATTAAAAGACATCATTACAGCCTATGAATGCATATTTTCATAGTCCATACTGAACTAAACGAAGTGGGGCGCACCAAATATGTTGATCAACAAAGAGTAAATCTAGAACTGACCACTTGCCTTTATAGCCAAGTGGTACTTCTTTGCCTTCCAAAGTCGGACCAGATCATAAAAACATTGGCCAAAAAGTTATCTTTCACCCATTCTCCCTTCTTTTGGTTTATAACTTGCAAAAAATTTTAATGAAGAAAAGGGAGAGGGGAAAAGGCCCATAAATGGAATGTCACCTACTTTTTTGTACAGATCATAATTTTCAATGATTATTTATTTTTACTTTTTTTTCCCTAAAAACTCAAAAGTAAAGCAGTATTAAGCGCTTGATCCCCATTTAAAAATTTCTAGTAATGTATCCTACAACAATTAGTCAACGTACTGTGGGTATTTAACAAACAATAAGGTGCAGGTTGTGCAGTATTTATAAAGGAAGGAGTACTCTTTTTGTACACTATTTAACAAATGGTGATTATGGCAAGAGAAAAAATAATGAAGGAATCCATTTATTTAAAGCCAATCATGCATTAAAAAAATATTTTTTCTTAAAATTCAAATTAATTATCAGTTTGCGAAATAAAGGAAACATTACCTAAGAAAATGGCAGTTAAAGATGAAGAGTTTCTCATGTATTGTGCCATGTTGAAAAGAAAAATACCTCAGCAAAGAGGAGGGGTGAAGTACAAGAATTTGTTTCCTGCACTAATGAATTTTAATCCCTAGTTAAAAAAAAAAAAAAAAGCTATAGAATAGCCCCATGGAAACATAATGCCTAAATGTTACTAATAACTTAATGAAAATAATTATAATAAGAAAGAAATACAAGATCAGTTATGAACAAACATATTTGGTATTTGGATTTAGAGAAAAAATAATTAGAGAAGAGAGTTGGAGTTCAAGTTTGGAGGTACTTACTACTTTCTTTTTAAGATATCTATTGTTTGAAAATGGAAAATCTTGGGACACCATTCATCATTCCCCTTGGCATATCCTTCCATAAATTGACGGCAACAAAAAATTAGCAACATCTGTAATTTGGGGAGACATTACATGGAAGCAGATGAATCAGCATACTGAAATCATGCATAATGTGTGGTGTATTTGAAGAGAATTTTCCTTATTTCTCCTTTTTGCACCAAATACGAGGGCCTTCAGTAGCTAAATTAATTTGCAAACCTGCTAAAAATATGTTTAGCACGGAATTAATCTATGAAGGATGACCTTTCACCACCAAAACAATACAATTTCCCTCTTCAAATCAAAGATTTCACAGCGCATTCAATTATGCATAACAGCTAAAAAAAAAAAGTTTCATTTTACCATTTTCTAATCCTCATTTCCAAAATCCACACTCTCTTACTTTAAAATACAAGCATAAAAATCATGAATGCAGATGACACCTACATAACTTGATAAAAGTTCAAAAACTCAATCATTGTCATCCTATTTCATATGCGCTTTTGGCGCACTGGGTTGTTTTTCCTTTGTGGGCTCATATTGTAAGCTCACCGCTACGTGTCCTTCATAGACTTGTGTCTTTTGACAATATTGTAAGGTTAGAGCTTAGAAGTGAGAAATAGTTCTCTTCATAAATTAGTTTGTCTAACTAGGAAGATATCTAAGTAGTCCAATTCGCTTGAATACAAACATAAGTGGAAGTTTTTCACTTCAGGAGGACCAAATCTCATGTGGGTCTCAGTTTGTATTCCTACTGGTCTTCTTTGAATTTTGCAACACTACGTAGTGTTATAAAACTGGCAGGATCTTGATCTTAGTTCTATACCGATCTTGAATTTTGATGATTTTATTAATAAAATATATTTTATTTAATGGGAAAAAAGATTTAATTGGAAGTGCATGCCCCCCCGGACTTTATAAGAAATAGAGAAAAATTGTGGGAAAAAAAATTAATTAGATTTTGTTGTGGACAAAGAGAGTTAGTCTCCATACAATTCTTTCTTGGACTAAATTTATAAACCAAACAAATAAATAATCAAATTCAGTTCTAGGTTGTGAACCTTTGACAAATAGACTTATGAAATGCATGGAATGGTAGCACAAGTGTCTGATTTGGTTACAACATGATTGATTATGTTAAAGTTTGTGGAACGTGACATATATCATGTGATTTTTTTAAAGGCCATATTTAGCACAACTTTTATCAAGTGGAGAGAATAAATTTACATATAATAAATACAAAACACGTGGCAGAGGCATCTGCAATGAAACTCTATGCATGTGAAAAAAGATGATATGAGAGTAAGAGACTATTAAAAAGTTGCTTTCTTGATTTCTTTGTCTAAAGTGGACAAAATAGATTGAAGTGGACCAAACTGGAGTGAATGAACTGATGTGGACCATAATGGACTGAATTCGACCGAATGGATGGAAATGAATCAAATTGGACCAAAATGGATTGAAGTGGACCTAATGGACAGAAGTAAATCAAATGGAATAAATTGGACCAAAGTGGACTAGAATTGACCATCATTCTCATCAAGCATGCAATGGTTGTTGCGTTCAACAAGGTGAGGTCATTCTAAAAAAAAAAGAACAATTGCAATCTCAACAACTGTTTCACCTAAATCAAATAAATTTGAAAAGTAAAAAAAAGAGCATCTATCTTTTCACAAAATCTGTGTAACAAGTGCAAGACTGGTTAATGGAAGGTGCAAACTAGTGTAGTAGTACATAATTCTTACTATGATTCTAACCTGGGCAAAATATTATCACATGCGTATCTTACCACTAAACTAGTGTAGTACTACATAAATATTTTATAAATAGTAATATTTAATATTTTATAAACTTAGCCTACAATTGCGTTTTTTAAACGCGGCTATAGGTCTTTTTAAATTTAAAATTTTTTTTTCAAGGAGGACCTAAGACTCATTTTAAAAACACGGCTATAGACTTAACCTATAGCCTCGTTTTAAAAACACAATTATAGGTTAGCCATAACTGCATTTTTTAAATGCGGGTATAGGTCCTTCTTTAAAAAAAAAAAAAAATTTTATTTGCCTAGATCTATAGCCACGTTTATAAACGTGATTATAGACTTAACCTATAACCTCGTTTTAAATACGCAGCTATAAGTTAGCTATAGCCGCATTTTTTAAATGCGGCTATAGGTCCTCCTTTAAAAAATATACATATATATTATTTGGCTGGACCTATAGCCACGTTTATGAACGCGGCAATAGGCCCTATCCAAAAAATGCAGCTAAAACCACTTATAAACGCGGCTATAGACTTAACCTATAGCGGCGTCTTTTTTTTTTTTCATTGTTAGTTGCAGAGTAAATTTTCATGCAAACCATAAAATAGTGGAATAATTTTGGTTGGTTCTCAAAGATATATGGAGTATACACTACAAGAAAAAAGACTTAATACAACAAAATAAGTCATTGCAATAACAACTAATGTTATTGTAATAGGTGTTATTGCAATGATAAAAAAGTCGATGCAAACCGTTGTAATAAACTCCCAGGCAATAGGTTTATAGAACATTAGATTTTCATTGCAATAAGTTCTGCATATTGCAATGATTTATTTTGAAAATCTCGTTACAATAGGTGTTATTGCAATGATAAAAAAGTAGATGCAAGCCGTTGTAATAAAAAAAGAGATAAGCGTGGGTGTGAGTTAAATTTGAGATGAGAAAAAACAGGAAGATAGATGTGGTGAGAGAAAGTGAGAAATTGAGATGAAAAAAAAAAAAAAAAGAGATAGACATGGGTGAGAGAGAGCAAATTAATGAAGAAAAAAAAATAATGCCAATTTCCCTAATTTTCCTGCTACTCAATTACTCACCTTTATTACATCAACAAAATTTGATGTGAAATAAAGATTTAACCTATTACAACAATATAGTTTGATGTGAAATAAAAAATTACCTATTGCAACAACATATCTCAATGTATAATAAGGGTTACTTATTACAACAACACATTTTGACGTAACGTAATAATTATTTGATCTTGTATTTGTATGTTTTTTTTTTTTTTTTGTGTTTTTGGAGAAAAGACATAAAAGTGGAGCAAAATTACAGATCTAATTTGTATTAAACATGTGCATCTTATTTGTATTAAAGAAATTGCCTAGTTGTAAAAACCATTGCAGCAATAACTATGACCCACTTTGGATCCGGCCAAACAATCATAGCACAGAACGGAGAAAATGGAAAAAATGAAACCCAGCACTACAGATGAAGAAAGAAGGAGTGTGGGTAACTGTTCAGACCAAAAGCTCTGTCTTGAGAGAGTGATCAATGTTTAATGGGAGCGGCAGAGCTGAAGATGTTCAGAGGTCAAAGCTTTAAGGGTGTGGAAGATCGAAGGTTGGAGCTTGTTTCACCGTGTGGTGTTGCCGTGGGTTTGGGAGAGGAGAAAAGAAGCCCTGGGACTTGCTTTAGGTTGTCTGAGATGAGAGAGTGAAGAGAGTTGGAGGGAGTGAAGACTGATGAGCCCTTTAATTTTGCGGCCTTTTTTTCTTTCCCTCTTTCCCATTTTTCTCCATTTTGGAATGGAATCAGCTAAAGCCAAGCGTCTATTTGTCTCTGTGTTTCACTCTAGTTAGATGCATATCTGTTAGTCTTTGTCTTCCCTCTTTCCCTTTGAATTTTGGTTGTAGAGATTATTTTTTCACTGTTGGTTTAAAGCAGTTGCAAATATAATTTTGTCATATGTATTGCAGTAATTGATTTACATAACTTGTGAATCGGGTCCTGCACATGGATAGGCATGAGTATATGTTGTTCAGGTCCTATTTTAGCTGTCATTTGAGATTTTTTGAAGTCTGCAATTGTGTGTTGCTTCTTTATTTTTTAGAATCCATCTATTTATTCACTCCTTTAATTATTTTTATTTCAAGCTCTGGAAGAGGTTCATAGGAAATGATAAACCTTCAGCACATTTAGAGGTGACAAAATTGAACATGATCCGCGAACTCAACACAACACAACACGAAATTAGCAGGTTATAGTTGATACTTAACGAGTTCATATCATATATGAGTTGACACGGCTGACCTGCTTAATAAACGAATCGAGTTAGTGTTGAACACATAGAACCCGTTTGACCCGTTTAATTAAATGACATTTTACCAATATACCATTCAAACTCTAGGTATATAAACTTATTAGTTGTTGTGATTTATTTTCTTTGACATATTTTGATTGATTATTTGTGATATTGAGATATGCTTTAGTTTTGAATGATTATTTGTGGTATAGTTATTCGTTAGTTCTGAATTTTATATTAAAAATATTTATTTGTTTTTTCTAATAATTTTTTTTCATTTTAATAAAATTTGATAAACAGGTTGACACAACTAACCCGTTTAATAAATGGGTCGTGTTAGGATTGAAGAATCTTAACCCGTTTAATAAACATGTCGGGTTAGTATTGACCTATATAGTCGAATACTTATTAGTTGACATGACACGAACCTGACACACGAACACAAATTGTCACCCCTAATTTGCCATCATAAACTAGCCAAATTAGAATTAGTCAATATATTAGAAGAATTGAAAGTTGAAACGGAGAAGAATTATGGCCACTGGTAGTGAACTAAACAATATAAGAGAAAGAAAGAAGACAGAAAAAAAGTGAACGCACAATTTAGGTATTATGTCCACGTTATTATTCCTACTAGAGCCCAAATTGATATTTGTTTAGTAATTATAAAAAATCCTAATATTACTAACCAAATAAAATAGTACAAACACAAAGGAGTCTAATCTACCCTTTGAAAATTACTTAAAACAAACACACAAATTTCACTTCTACATAATATCAATGTTTCAAAGCATAAGAAAACAATATATTACAAATGCTGTGTTGGATAGCTAATTTGTGACAAAGAATAAAAGCATGTAAGAAATTTATAATCTTGAAAACTAATTTCATAATTTAATATTTTGAAAAATAATTTAATAGTTGTGTTTAATTTTAGATGCATTGTAATTGGTACTCTATTTTTATTTGAAAATATACATCAAATTTTGATTATTTACTTATTTTATATATAGTTTTTTTTAATAAATATTATATTATTTTTAAGCAATACAAACTCCATAAAATCATCTTTTATTTTGAAGAGCTATTTATTTTTGCTATGGACTATTAAAAAATAGTTTTTTATAGAAAAAAGGAACTTTCGGTTTAAGAATTATTATTTTTTAATTTAGAAAAATAGTTTTTTAATTAGCCAACATGACATACAAGTGATATAAAAAATAATATTTTAAATTCACCGTTAGCTACGTTAGGAATCAAATTGAAATTGATATATAGTATAAACGCTATAAATCAAATAAGTAGTTTATCCAAAAATATTCTAATAACCCGAATTTGGATATCTAAAAATAGGAATTTTTTAATCAGAGGTGTAAGCAGTAAATCTTGCAGATTACTATGCATACATTTCAGTGATTTCACACGGCGGAATGAGAGTGAAAAAAAAAAAAAAGAAAAAAGAAAAAAAAAAAATGAAGAAGAGAGAAGGAAAAGACAATCTAATAAATAAATGGACATGGACAGACACTGTACACACGCTTATTGATGTTGTTTGAATGGGCAAAGGTTTCAACTTTAAACTTTAAAGAGCTCCCAGAAAAGAGAAACCTGCGGTTGATTCCCTCTTTCGCATTACCCTTTCCTTTTGTTTGTTCATTTCTCTTTCTCTGCAACAAAACCAAAACACAAACACGGAGAGAGAGAGAGAGAGAGAGAGAGAGAGAGAGAGAGATGGGCGTTGTAGTAGGAGGAGTGATATTGGACGAGTCAGTAGTGTTAGCATCTAACTCTCCTCAACATGAAAACCCTTCCTTGCAACCCGTTGCTGACTCTCTCCTCCGCAAGCTCCGCCATTCCAAAATCCCTACGGTATTTTCCTCTCTGTCTCTTCTTCAACTTCATTGTTCTTTGCCCAATATATTATTACCACCGTTCTGGGTTTTCTTTGATTTGAGCTGTACGAACGTTTTTTTATGGTCAATTACTCAATCTTTATGTATTTATAACTATAAATTGTGTTCTGGGTATCTTTTATTTTGTCAATGAAATGGTTCTGATTATCCTAATGAATTAATTATCAGTGTTTATTGCTTGCATGCTTACAAAAACAACCACCGCCACCCACACCCAGACTTAGTTCCAAAATTTGGGGTTGGCCATGGATTCTTTGTAGTTGATCCATTCATAATAAAGTGTCTAAATTTTCTGCTGGCTGTCAATCTCTCTCATTTTGTTGAATAATATACTCTTTTGATAAATTTGTTCAAATTCTATTGATGAGTTTTTTTTTTCTTTGATTTCGTATTAATAAAAATTTAGTATAAACAATTTTTTATTCTTAAAAGAAAAGTAGTAGATTAATAAAGGGGAAACTCTAAATCTTTTCTTGTGTTTTTCCTGCCATTAATGCAACTTAAACTGTGTTCTTTTTCTCATAAGATTTTGTTTTGAATCCTTGACTTAGAGAGGATAACATAGAAAACTTATTCTCTAGGAAATGGATGTCTTACATGCCATACATTTCTAAAAGTATTAAATCCTATTGACCAGCATGCTTCGCCTTATTTTTGCAGGGGATTTCTTATGACTTGGGGCTCTCAGATGATAAGGTAGTTTTTCTTGTGCTACTCATATAACATTGATTTTTTTTTTGGACAGATATAAATATATCAATATGATGTAAATTTATTGTCATTCTCATTTATTTGAGATCCATAACACACTCAAAAGTGAGTCTCTAACCTTATCATTGTTCAAAATTTTTTTAAAATTTTTATTTTGAATCACATGGTGAACTCTGTTCCCAATTTCATAAGCATCATTATTTATTTGGTTACAAATTTTATTCCATTTTGTTAGCGTTAAGTATTAAGATGCTAATTACTTGTAATGTCCTTTTACTGGTTCAGGACACTACTGAAATTTGGACAGAATTTCTTTAATCCTGATTGAAAAGCTGTTAACGTATTTGTATTTTCTTGTTATAGGTGAGTCTTCTTAAAAGGCTGGCAACGCTTTACTCGTTTGATTGTTTTATCTTGAATACATCTTCTGTAGATGATGCTAAAAATGAGATTATTCTAGCTTGGGGGGACACTGGAGGCAGTATTTTGTACGTAGTTTCTGACAAGAAGAAGGAGTTCTTTCCTAAACTAAGCAATTGCGGTTGGCTGATCGTTGTTCTCAGTGAGTACCACAAAACCTATTTTTCCCCAATGATGAAAGCCTCAGAGTTTTGTTTGGCTTGGGATATATAAGAGTATAAGACTGGATTTTCTGGAAAGTATTATCTTTTAATACTACTTTAGATGTCTCAAAATGAATATTGAGGTGAGCTCTCTTTGGAATGTGTCTAGAGCTTTGTCTAACATAAAAGAATCTATACAACCATCTGGTTAATTCCGATTACCTTGGTATGAGATCTTTGGGATCTTATTTAGAAAAAATATGCGATTTAGGAGAAGTTTTTGGTATTATGATGGATGCATAAACTGGGTTAGAGACTGCAGTGGCCTTGATAGCTACAAATGACAATGGTACAGGAGTGTCCTATTCTGGAAATCAGTTATCTTGATGGGATGACAGTGACCTATAAATTTTTTTAAATTCTTTGGACCTTGTAATTTGTTTTTCTTGTGTCTACCAGAAAGAAAACTGCAAGCATCTAATTGGCTTGATGTTCTATTGCAGGATCTCTTGGTCAAGAATCAGCAAAAGGTGTGCACTTCCCTCTTCTGTGTTCATACTGCATAGGGTGCTATTTTCAGGCATAATTATGTTTTGAGCCTAGTCATTTTCTCTTTCATATTCATCTTGGCTACTTATATGTGCCTTTTACTTGGCCAGAATTTGATAGACTCTCTTGACTGCATAACCAATTAAAGTTAAACTAGTAGCTTAGTCTATTTGGTCATTTTTTTACAGTTACTGAAGGTGGCAGTGCATGTGAGAACTCAAGCATGATTTTTATCAACAAGCTAGAAGAGTTGCCTTCAACCATATGCCACATAAATAGAAAGGTTTCAAAAGTAACTTTTGTCCCTATATCACTGTTCCAGTTGTGGAAGATCTTATTTGTTTATTTATTAATTTTTAGTTTTAATGTTTAAAAATAACTTGGAGAAACAGATAAGTCTAGATTTTTTAAGAATAGGTTTTTATATCATTGTTCTTGAAGGGTGTAGGTTTTTGCTATTATAAATGTCTTGGGGCTACCTTAGCTTTATATTATTGTCCAAAGATACTTCTTGTAAGGAGAGATGGGTGATAAGTCTAAGTTTTATTTAGTAGATTGGGTAAAAAATTTCTTCATTAAAGGAGGGAGGTTTGAGGATCTGTAAATTGAGTACTTTTAGTAAAGCCTTATTGGACCCTGGTGTTGATCAGCAGTGAGCTTTTGGGAGAGTATTAGAGCAGGGCAGAACTCCTTTTCAATCATCTGAATTTTCTAGCGGGGTATGGTTTTCATGTTCATTTTGGTATGACCTACGGTGTGGGGATTTTCCTTTTAAAAAGACCTCTTTCCAGATTTTTTTGTTGAGATTGGCAGTGGATTAGGAAGCTTCAATGGCTTCTTATTGGTCATTGAAGATGACAGAAGTATTTGGTGTTGGAATCCTCAGTTTTCTTAGTTGTTACAAGACTGGGAACTAGAGTCAATGGACAATCTCTTTAATTTTTTGTATTCTAATTTTTTGTTTCGTCAAGAATAGGAACAGTTAGTACAGAGGTTGATTTAACGTGGAACTTTTTAAATTCATTCGAATTATGATACTCTGAGAGGTCTATCTAAGTGCAATTCCTGTGGAGAAGCATAGGGGTACTAAGGTGCCTTGGGTAAAGTTGCTTACCCTGGGTAAAATTTAGATTTTGGACAATCTTCAGAAATGAAGTATTATGCTTGTTAATTGGTGTTGCATGTGCAAGAATAATGGGAAGTCAATTGAACATCTTTTACTCCATTATTCTTGGCACGAGATATTTGATCTTTTGTATTTGCATTATTTCATGTAATTTGTGTTTTGCCAAAACTATGCAACAGATTTTGGAATGCTAGCAAGGAAGATGCATTATTGCAACGGACCAAAGATACAAAAGCAATTCTACTTATAAAAAAAAAGAGACAAAAGAAATTCTGCTATGTGTTTGGTGGGCCACTTTTGAAAAAAAGGAATTAAGAACTTTTGAAAGTGTCTGGCACCCTAATCATGTTATTGAACAATATTTTTTAAAACCCCTCTATGATTGGATGACTAACCTAGGTAGCGTCCCTTCATCCTCTTTTCTAGACCTTATAGATCTTTTGAGTCTTAGATCCTAATTTTTTTAGGTGTGTTTCATTGCACACATTGTATTTGAACATTCTCCTCTCCTGAATATAATTTTTTTACTTATTAAAAAAATAACTTCGGAATTTGATTGCTACAAGTCACATTATTATGCAGCTCATTCATGTATGACTACCTTTTTTTTTTTTTTAATAAGCACACCTGTGGGTACCTTCTTTTGTTGCACATATTCATGACTCTTTTTATTATTTATTTATATGTTTTGCATTGCAAGCAGGCAACTGGTAACAATGTCGTGACTGTTGGATATGTTATGAAACCTTCTCGTGAAGAAGATTTTGCTAAGGTGAGCCCTATATGAATAAATGTAGGTATTTTTAGCGGGGAAAAAAGCAAGAATTAAAACTTTGTGAGTTTTTTCCCCATCATATGATCAAGGTGTCATGTTAAGGTGATATTGTAAACAAACAAAATTTTGTATGTGGAATTGTATGCTTTAAAGTGGTTTTGACTCCAGTCCATTGCTTTTCTTTCCTTGAAAGAAAAGTATTGGATTTAGTAGTTGTAAGAAATATGATGCATCGGAATGTATTATCATATGATCACTTGGCTTTTGGCCTAAGGGATCTTGTTTGATTTGATTTAATGAATGTTACTGGCACATTGGTTGGTCGTGTATGTAGTTATGCTCATGATAAATTTTAGTTTTCTAGTTGTATAGTTTGATTCATGCAATTAGAAACTTATAAGTTGTCCTGGTTTTTGCAGAGGGGTGCATTTCCTTTGTATCCTACTCAGAATGGGTTGATATTCATGCCCCTCACCTTTGAGCTTCCTTTATCGCCTCAATTACAAGAGGTTGACGTAGTTCTCCATAAAGCAACTGATGAAATTGTATCCATTGAATTGAAGAGCTGTACAAACTTCTCTAACAGAATAGTTTACACTAGCGGCATGCAGGACTTACAAAGGTGACTTTTCAGGTCCATAAAATTATATGTTTCACGATCTGGTATGAACTGGGTAATCGGGGAAAAAATGAACATGCCAATGCCAGTTTTTATGTTTAGCCTCACATGAATCTCTATCATTTATTTTTTTGGTGGAATTGTTTTGTGATTATGCCAACATGAATTTTGTCAAGCTTTGGTCTTGGCCAAATTCAAATGCTTGCCTTGTTAATGAACCTAGTACAAATACAATGATAATTTGTAAGTCCATATATTCATCAGACTCATCGAAATGCATCCAAAATGCGTGGAAAACTCACTTGTTTTTTGAACTATAAGGGGGTGTTTGGTATATGTACTTAAAACTGAAAACATGTGTGGAAATACGTGTGGGTGAAAAATGTGTGGAAATACGTGTAATGCTGTTTAAAAACTAAAAACATGTGTTTGAGTGGGTGTACCAAATGGAGCCTAAATATTCGAAACATTTTTCCTTGTAATTTGTTATAATAAAAATTCTCATACTATAAATTGAATCAATATAGTTAATTTTAGTGTTAAAAACTAAAAATTCCTACACATATATATGCATGTAAATTTACAGTATACGTATGAAAGCAGGTATTGACAAGTGATAATCTTGTAATGATTTGTAGATCCATAGGTTAATTTTGAGTTTTTATTTTTTATTTTTTTATAATTTTTTTTTATGCTGCAGTGTTTTATTAGGCAATTAGACATGAGCATTTTATTAGAAATTGAAGGGGCATTTTATTAGAAATTCTGATAATTGAGGAAATCTTTGATCTGATTTTAGCTGATAACATAATCAGTAGTTTGTTTTTACATGTCTCTTTGTATTCATTTATTCTATCCGGAAGTCACAACAAAAATAATGAACATTCTTTAAGTTTTCTTTCATAAAAAACTTGTTCTTGCACAGATATTTGGAGGATCACCCTGATTGCTGTGTGATTGATTCATTTAACAACATCTACCCTGTGCTAGATCGGCTGGAAATTCAAGAAATTCTACTTCGCTTGGAAGATCTCAAAACTGAAGGCCACTCTACAATCAGGGGCCCCCATTTTCTGAAGGTCTTATGTCTTGATGGTTTTTTGGTTATGGTATTGCTGTATCAAGTTTTTTTTTCCTTTCAATTCAACCATGGTATTCTTTTGAGGGAATGATTAATTGGGATTTATCTGTGTTAGTTGCTATACACAAAGATAAATCTCAATTATTTAATCCTTGGGTGATTTGAATGTTTGAAGTAATTCTGATCATGTTTAATGAAACTTGACTTAAGGTTTAAGTTGGAATAGTGATCCATTTTAAAATTGATCAAATTTCTCCCCAAATTTAGTAAGTCTGGATCTTTTATATGCAGGTTGATAGTTTCAAAGAACCTGATTTGCTGCAAAGGATGTCTGAAGCTAAATTATCTCTTCCAAGTATAGTGAAGCCTCAAGTTGCATGTGGTGTAGCTAATGCTCACAAGATGGTACTGACTTTATCTAGTTTCATTCTGGATTTATGTATTATTAAATAAAATTTCATATTTCCTTTATCACTTATATGAAGAGGAAGAAGAAGAAGCCACTGTTTATCTAGGACAATTACCTTGGACTTTCATATTTCTAGAAGGTACAAATGACTGAAATTGATAGACATATTAAGGACAGATGAGGTAAAGCGAAAGTAAAGCAGTATGGACTGGCTAGAGACGAGTCCATACCATTCTGTATGGTATTACAAAGCATCATGTATGCTTCAGTAAAGCAGTATAGTATTACCCAGCAACTGGTTATGGCGGGTGCAGTTAGTTGCCCATAGGTTTACTAGCTAGAGACAATTCCAAAGGGCTCTTCTTTAGAAAGTTTCCTTGCATTATCAAAAAAGAATGAAAGAAGTAAGCAGTATGGTATTACAAAACTTCATGTATTTGCTGCACATTATCTATTAATTTTCTGAATTTTTGAACAAATTGACATTTCTTAAAAAATATATTTGGCTAGGGCACAAATATGGGCATTGATGTTTAATGCAGATATAATGTCACCATTTAATTTTTATTCTTTTTTGGGTTTCATCTTTACCATGAAAATATATGGTGGCAATATGAAAACAATTTTTCTGAACAAAGAAGAGTTACACTTATTCAAATCGATGAAGAAAATCTTATAGCTTTGGTTGTTCTAACCTCATGCCAGTTGAATGTTCATTCTCTTGAAACTGAATTATTAAACGTAAAAACTCGTTTTCGTTCTCTACCCTTTTCAAGCAGCCACTTAACAAAATTAAAGAGGCTTTCATCTTGACCATGAAAATATACAGTAAATGATGCTTTTGTTGTTTTTGCTTGAATTCTAATTGGCATGCATTACTGACAAGTGATCTGCCTTTATACTTCTTGCTGGGCACTTAATGTGACTAAAGTCATTTTAAAAGTAAATCACCATTCAAGTTCCTGTATTGCTGGTTCAAAGTTGTTAATTGGTTGTGATGATTTCTATGCAAGCATCCAAGTGACTTTGTAGCTCCTCTCTTCAGCTTGCCCAGTCATTTTAAAACATTTTTTTTGACTGTTCTTTATTTAGAAATTGTCCTTGGTCTATTATGTTAAGCTATAATGATCTAAATTTTTTTTTTTTTTCATTATTTGAATTAAATAGCTTATGGTTTATATAAACAGGCAATCATATTCAGAAATGAAGATTTTAAGGACTTGAGTGTTCCTCTTCCAGCTGTTGTGCAGGTGAGCAAGAAACAACTTTCATTATGAAGACTTTGGAGTACTTCTGTTATCCTTATTGTGGAATTAGTACTCTCGAATTTCTCTCTTAAAAAAATTTCAATATGGAAAGTTGGAAACTGGATTAACTCCAACTATATGTGACATAGTTATTGAAGTGAGTGTTTGTCAAGGGTGTGCATGTGTGGGTTAATATCTTATATGGCAGGGTTATGTTGATTCTCGGGTATAATGGATTACTCCTTTGGAATGAGACTTTGAAGTTATTGGAACTGCAGGAATATGTGGATCATTCATCTACTTTGTACAAATTTTATGTCTTGGGGGAAAAAGTTTTCTATGCAGTTAAGAAGTCTACACCAAATGCTGATATCTTGATGAAATTATCTGAAAGTAATGGACTCAAACCTCTAGTCTTTGACAGGTATGTGTTTATTGCTTCTGTTTTGCTTCTTCCTTTTTGATAGTGGTTTTTTGGACCAATTGGCATTTCCTGTAGATAATGGGTGAGGGTGGGGTGGTGGTTTTACTCACGTGGGTGTGTGAGGGTGTTTTTTATTATTTAAGATTAATTATTTATTGGTAAGTTTCAAACACACCTTGTGGGTCTTGAACCCATGACCTCACCCTCCAACCAATTATTATGGGAGATGTAAATGCCAATTGAGCTATGTGGGTGTATGAGTTTTGCCTACCTATAAAAAACCCCTTTTCTTTTGGTCTTTGCTTTGATGATATATGTTCAAGAGCATATATTTGATAACCCATGATTTGATCGTTTCTCTCTGCAGCTTAAAATCTCTTCCCACTGCCAAAGAAGACCAGAATTATGGTGATGGTAATTGTTCCAAGGCCACTAATAGTTGTGTTGATCTTGATCTGGTTACAGACGCAGCAAATTGGCTTAGGGGAGTGCTTGATCTTACCATCTTTGGCTTTGATGTTGTTGTAAGTAGCCAAGTCGAGTTTTCTTGAATACATATTCTACAGTAGTTTGCACTCCTTTCTCCTTATGATGATTGTATTTTCCATGAATATGTTATAATTGATTTTCTTTGTTGCTGAACCATGTAGATTAACACACAACTTAAAAACTAAATGTTTCCATAATTAGTAATGATGACCAATCCTGCACAATACAATCCAAAACTGGAATCCTTGGATTTTCTTATCTTCCTCAAAAACCCCCTAGTTGAAAGCAGGTCATCTCAGACACTATTTTCCATCTTGACTGACTTGCCTTTGAGTTTTCTTGTATCCATTCTTGTATATTGGTTAATTTAGCAGGAGTTATCTTGTGTAATTTAAAAGTTGTCTATAATCAATTTATATACTTTGAGGGAAACTGAAATTGCCTTAACTTATGTTTAAACAATCCATGAAATCTTGAAAAGCTGGTCAAAAGCTAATCAATATATATATATGTATGTATATATATATATATATATATATTTTAAAAAACAAGGAAAAGGAAAAAGTAGCGGATAAGAAGGTGGCTTACAATCTATGGAGAAGCTTTACATGTGATTGCTGTTAATACCTCGGCCTTTCAAATAGGTGAGTTTGGCTTCCTAGACTTAGCTCTTTGATGGCTGATGGGTCTCTTTCTCGTATTTTTTGCACCAACCAAATTACTATATAAAGAAAAAAAAAAAAAAAACCAACCTGCATCGACCAGATCTAGTTGGAACAAACAAAAGTGAATTATGTATTGTTTTAGATGTTTGTTTAATAGGTTAACCATTCACTTGAGATTTCACTTAATAATGAAGTATGATATGTTAACCAGTATTCCATTCTTAAGATTTGTTCCAAGCATGTGATTGATATATATAACTTGCTACTTAAGGCAAACTTGTCCATTGCTTACCATAAAAGTAATCTTCTTTGTTGTGTGGAAATTTCAGATTCAGGAAGGCACTTGTGATCATGTCATTGTGGATGTAAATTATCTCCCGTCTTTTAAGGAAGTTCCTGATGATATTGCAATACCTGCCTTTTGGGAGGCTATTAAGAAGAAATTTGAATTGAAAAGGTCAAAATAAGCAACAAAAGCTCCTCTTTGACAAGATGATTTGTGAAGACGGGGTTGATCATCGCATCTGTGTTAAAGAGACCAACCATGGTCTGTTCATTTTGGAAGTGAGATATAAGATGTATATTCCTGTGATTATATGTCGTAGCACCTTGGGAGGAAATCTGAGCAACAAAAATATCATGTAATCTTTCTCTTAGCACAAGTCCTTTCACTGCACCTTATGTCTAGAGACTAGAATCTTGTGTTATTATGAACGGTCCACACTTGCTTTGCAATTTGAACTTGCCATGCATGATCTTTCTTTCTTTCTTTCCTTTTTTTCCCTGTAATATTCCTTTTGGATATGACGTACCTTTTTTTTTTTTTTGTTTGGGGGAGGGAACATATATTTAGCTTTCTTCACTTTACCACCCTTATGTGATGTTCGTAACTATGATTTTATTAATGGAACATCTTGTGTAAAGATTGGACTTTTTTAATGTAGTTGATCATGATTTTTAACGTTTGTTCCTATGTCTTATCACTTATGTAAATTTGGAAAGAATTGACAATAGATAGATGTCAAAGTTTTGGAAATGCATTGCATGTTATATACTTATTTACAATTGCCTACCGCTATGCCAAGATGTGCCTGAGCACACCTCTTTGGAGCCATTGGTGGTATGATTTTTGTAGCACGAGGTAACACATACCTTAGTTTTCTACTCCTTGTTGATTCATTGAAGGGGAGCAAATTATTGGATGGGTTAGGTCATCAATCATCGTCACTTTTATTTTTTTGGTTTTTGTTTTTAAGGTACAAACTACAAAGTGAAAAAGCAAACTAAAAATGCAAACTAGGTAACACCTGCGATCATCCATGTTTGAAGTGCTTGTCTGCCTGTCGAGCCCCTGCTTGAATGAGCTCCTGCAGTAGAATGGTTTATATTAATGGTGTCTGTATTTTACCAATCCTGTTTTGTATTGTTGACCTGGATTTTTTTTTTAAATAATCATAAAACCCAAACAATATCATTAGTTAGCCATCCTTTCAAACATATTGCATTTCTAACCATTCGACTTCAGAGGAGTCGATTTCACTATTCAACGTTTCAAACTAATGTAGAAATCGACTCCACTGGGGTCGTTTTCAGTACAAAGAAAGCGACTCCAATGGAGTCGTTTTCTTCGTATTGAACACGACTCCAGTGGAGTCGATTTGCTTATAAACCCGCCAACACAAAGGTCTCCAACACAACTAGCTTTTCAGTTGTGTTACAAAACCCAGCAACCTAGCAACATCGACGAGCTATCCGACGAGCAAGCGAACGCAGGCGCCGACGAACCCAGGCGGCAAGCTCCGATTTCACCAAACCCAGGTGCCGATTTCACCAAACCCCGACGAACCCAGGCGCCGATTTCACCAGACCTCGACGAACCTAGCAATAGCGACGGCGAAGCATGAAGAACAAACTCTAGGCGCTGATTCTGACCAAACCCCGGCGAAAGCTGATCGGATCGGATCAATGGAGGAGAACACGCTCGGGTACGACTCCGTTTTGGATTTGATTTCTTCTGGTTGTGAGTTTTTTTTTCAGGCGCCGATTCTTTGAATTGCTATCCAGAGAAATCGACTTCAGTGAAGTCGGTTTCTACACATGGAAATAGACTTCACTGAAGTCGATTTCTTTGTACAGAAATCGACTCCAGCGAAGTCGTTTTCTGTGTGTAAGAAATGAGATGATCAGTAAAATCGACTCCTTTGAAGTCGAATTGTTAGAAATGCAATATGTTTGAAACATTGTCTAACTAATGATATTGTTTGAGGAATTTGGTTATAAACCAAATAATCCCTGTTAACCTCTCTTGAGGTTTACCCTCACTTTTGCAATAAATAAAATCTGAGAGACATATGGCTCTCATGGGATCTCCAATAAGATGTGGTTTAGATAGTGACAACTTTTCTCCAATAAGCTTTTATTCATATTGGTTTTTTCATTGAAAAACTTAATCTATGAAAAAAATATATATTTTGTCTACCAAGTTAAAGGATGACCTCAACTAGTGTATTAGATATCATCATTTCCCATTTTTCTTAATAACTACATTATCATTATCTTAATAATTAATATGGATGAAAGAAGAGAGCTGGTTTCAAAAAAAATGTCAGTGTGAAGTCCATGAATTCATAGACATTTGATGAACAAGTGGGCCCTACATTATAGATTGGGCGTTTGCCATACGAACAAGTAAAAGCCCATGAATTCAATGATTTTTTTTTTTTCCCAAAAAGTAGGCGTTTGCTAAAAAAAAAAAATGTCCTTGAAGATTGTTTCTAGTAAAAATGAAAAGATATTGAGCTCCATTTCCACAGACTGGACTGATAATGCAAGCATTGGGCTTAAAAAAAATCCACTACCTTCCCTCACAGAACTCCCATGACCAAACCCACATCATATAAATCCTTAATAGAGGGAGAAAAAAACCAAACTAAAGGTGATGAGAGAGAGAGAGAAGCAAATCCATCACAAGGTGGGGTTTGGAGGGTAAAATGTGAGCTTCAATTTAAAATTATTGGTTCATATGATATAAAATTATTATTTGTAGTTTATTCAAAACATAAATAATTCATTTGTAGAAAAATTTATAGATTTGTGAAAAGATATAACGTTTTAGTCATGATTTTACTATATGTAGGAAAATAATAAGTTAATCAAGTAATTTACGAACAACATTGAGCTTGCTCGATAAGTAAACGAACCAAGATTAAATATGTAATTTTGTTTGATGATGAAGTCAAGATAAAATTAAATGAATACAATTGAATTTTTAATACTCAACTTGGCTTGTTTATAGTCCTAGTAATGGGCTATTATGATGAGAAACGGAAGATACTTGTCCTATCAGGTGTCTCCTTCTCCCATTTAAATGCGGCTTGTGTTAGGTGAAAACACCTAATTAATGCAGATGTGACAGTTGTCTAATTTAGGAGCTACCTTTCATGGTTCCTCGTATACTTCTCATGGGCTTGCTAGACGCCCTTGGTCGACATTGTTCGACGGGTTATCTTTCATCGGCTCTCATGAGGGGACAATGGGTCACTTTGCTTGGTTCAAACCTCTTCTTTCAAAGGATATGGGCTGGGCCTAGTCCATCAAACCATCTTATTCTTAACGAGGAGAGAAACACAGTAGGAAGGTGAGATAGCAGGCAGTGGAGTACAGACAAAATAAATAGTAGTTCCACTTGGAGAGTGGTACAAGTAGAAAGTGTAAGTAACAATGGGGGCCCACATAACATTACAAAAATGAAAAAGGAAAAAAGAGATGATATCAGTGGGCGTTTGTATGAACTATCAAATGTATGATGAATGTATCTATCTATGATGTCTATAAATAGTCGACTCCCAACCCATCCCTGAAATCCCGAGAACCCCTTCTCCACTGTCTTCCCACAGACTCTCTCTTCCGCCCTTTTTACAGGGCCAAAAATAACACCCCACCCCACATCTATCTATCTATATATATCTAAACCCCTCAATCTTTTTTTTACCCAAATGGCCCAGGAAGATTCCTCTCCAGATCCATCTCCTTCTCCCCAAAACCTCTCGGATCCTTCCAAACCCGATCCACCTCCTCCATCTTCGTCGTCGTCGTCTTCGCTATCGCGAAACGTTTCGTTTAGCAGGCTCAACGCGCAGGCTCCCGAGTTCGTTCCGACTCAGCAGCAAGTACCGCGACTCGCTGCTTCTTCTGCTTCTGCTGTTCCTCCTCCTCCGCCTCCGCCGCCGCCTATGCACTCGTTTCCTCCACCTCCGCCTCCGCCTCCGTTCCACGTTGCGGCGGCGATCCAGGGTCACGTGGCTGTTCCTCCTCACGTGATCCCCGTTCAGCATCCTCATCATGTTCCGGTTCAGTACCATCCTCATCACCCGCATCATCCGCATCCGCATCCTCATCATCATCATCAGCAGTACTATGGCGGCGGTGGCGGAGGGTTTAGGGAGCAAGAGGTTGGGGCGCAAGTGCAAAATCAAGCTCCGGTGGAGTCTGATCATGTCGTTGCTGCCGCTTCTTCGTCCTCCGCGAAAAACAAGATCTCCGAGGAGGCTACTCAGAAGATTTTGAATCAGGTGTGAAGCCTATTGCTCACTATTTAAACACTTGCTCATTTTTTTATATATTTATTTTCAATTTCGTTCTTAATTAATTAATTAATTAATTTCATTTCGATTTGTATTGATTAATGTACATACTATAAGAATGGGTTCAAATTTGGTTGAATTTTGTATCTAGTGTATTTTCATGAGTTCAGATACTATGTAGTTGTTAAATAGTGGTGAAATGTGCTTCTACCAGCTACTCAACACTGGTATATGTTGATGGAGAGACTCTAAAAGATGAAGGGGATTTGGGGTATTTCCACAGCATTCTCAGGTTCCAATTGGATTTTTTTTGTTTTGTCGAATAGTTAAATTTTAAGCGAGGAATGAAGCATGTGTGATAACTTGGTTTAGCTACAAGATGTGAGGCGATTCATCATTTATGTAGAAAGTTTTCCAACATGGGATAACAGAATCCTGACTGGAAAGATTTTATGGTGCAAGATTTAAGGTGGTTCATGATGTACATAGAAACTTTTAAGATATGGGATCACCAACTTTAGACCCCACTGGATTTGGCATAGTCAAATTAAAATGCGGAATGAAGCTCATATGCTAACTTGGTTTAGCTAAAAGATTTTAAGGTGATTCAGCATGTATATACAAAGTTTTGCCACACCTTCTTTGTGTCAAAGCGTGTGTGCAAACTTGGTTTGGCTACTAAATTTCATGTGGATAAAACTTTACAAAATGGGATAGGGGAATTCAGACCCCTTTGGATTTTGTTGTATAGTCAATTTCAAAATGATTAACAAAGCACATGTGAAAACTTGGTTTAGGTACAAGATTTAAGGTGATACAGCGCATACGTAGAATGTTTTACAATATAGGATAACAGAATTCATAAGTCGTTGGATTTTGTTGTATCGTCACATTTAAAATGAGGAATACGGTGCGTGGGCAAACTTGGTTTAGCTACAAGATTTAAGGCAATGATTCACATTTATAGTCTTACAAAATGGTGTTTTATGGGAGGTAGCTCAGTGATACTCTACCATTAATCGTGGATATTGGCTCCCTTATTTTTGAATTTTGTAAATAGTGAGGATTCTTCTGGCACCTAAAACTGTCCACAATGGACAATCAAATTGTATTGTTTAGGGGCTTTGTAATGTCGACATCAATCAATATCTAACATTACATGTATGTCATGAACTGTAAAGAAAATGGTGTTGAGACTTGATTTCTATGTCCAGAGTGTCAGAGTCAATTAATATTTGGTGCCAAGAGCCTTGTTGCTCAATTGATTGGCACTTCTAAATTATCTCCAAGTCAAGACCAATAATAGTTAATTTTCTGTAAATACTGTTTTGGAATCCCACTTAGCCAGGATGTGTCTTTTCGTAGGCAGCAAGTTGTTAGTGTCATCTTCATGACATTTAAGAAACTTTTTTTAGATCAACAATTTGCTTGGATTTAGAGGGCAATTAGGGTACATGTGTGAGGTTTGGTATCTGTTACAAGATAAGGCAAGAGGCACATATTAATTGAATGTACTATGATGGTTTACAAAGGTCACCTGAGGGTGTACAGTTGGCATTCAGTTAATGAATGTAGGTTTGAGTAAGATAAGTGGGAGAATAACTAGCACCTCTTGGTGTTTTCAATGGAGACATTCGGGGTTCAAATCCCCACACCTCCATTGTAACTATCGGATTATCAAAAAAGATAATTGGCAGATATGTTGATATCTCATCCATAGGCATTTAGTATGTGCTGATTGAAGTCATTACATAATGTGAAAATTAAAGGGAAAAAAGAAGGAAAAACTCAGAAATTGTTAATGTAACTTTTTAAAAATTTGATAGCAAATTAGTTCACTGGAGTTATAAATTATGAAAAATGGATTTGAATCATAGTGGGCTGCTCACACTTTAACTTCATCAATTCTACAATTGTGATTGGTGAATGTATATCCGCAAATGAAATTTGTTATTATAAATTTTTTTTTTTTTGGCCCATGTTATTATAACAACTTTCAGATTAGTGCCTCACATACTATTGCAATTCAATGACGGTGGAGGAGTCATCTAAAACAAATAATATTTTGCTTTTCTGCGGTTTGTGATATAATTCATTTTTCATGCAAGTCTTTACTTTGTATATATATTTGATAGGTAGATAGTGGGGTAGGGGGGTTAAAACCAGAGACATAGAGTGTCACAAAGTATTACCATTGGGCTAATCATTGAATCCCTACCTTTTTTTATTTTCTTTAAGTGGTTGTTGGGCATGGAAAGAAATATCACCAAAATTGATAACAGAATGAAATTAAATTTTTATTTGTTCTCTCTCTCTCTCCCTCTTTTTCCCCCTCCATTTAAAAAGAGGGGGGGGGGGGGGGGACCTCATAATTTTTAAAACCAAGAAGCCCAACAGGTTTCCACCCACATGCAAGCACTGCAAGAGTGACCACTGCCGTCACTCTTGCAGTGGTTTTTACTTTCTGAGGAATTCAGGGGTATGTACTCTCATCTGATGGCAGATATCAGAAGTTCCTTCAAACCAAATGTTTTGTGCATTTGTTGTCCTCAACCCTGTTGATAAAGAGCATTTTAGGTTTAATGCTAATATCGATGCTCCTTTGATTAAAGGTTGTTTGGCAATGTTATGTTGGTGCTATAATGAGAGAGATTTATTTTTGCTTCATTGTTTCATTGTTTGCTTGTATTTTTTTCTTTTCAACCTGTTGGGAGAGAAGACAGTGGTGCAATAGATAATACTTTTGGACTTGCATTGGTGTCTTTTGCAAGTAATGTAGAGGGGTTCTGTGTTTTGACATGGAAGGTAACCCGGCTAGAGATATTGTGTGAGAGAGGGATTTAATGATAATAATTTTATACTCAGGTTATGAAAATTTATATTAGTAAAACTAAACTTGTCTCCATTGGCTTGATTATATAAGAATCGTTATTGAGGTTCCAAAGGGCCTTGCCTTGATGAGGTTCCACGTTATCAAAAAATATAAATACTTATTGGGCTGATGCTTCTATTTTCTTACAAATTGCCATTTTTCCCTTGGTTTTTTTCTTTATTTTTCTATTTATGGCTATATGTTATTTTGAATTATAAATTTTATGCTATTAACTTTTCCTACTACCTAAACGTCTCTTTGATTGGATGTTGCCTTTTAATATTTCTGTATGGCATATATTTTTTTCACTGTTTTCTCCCTGTATACGCTTTCTAGTTTTATTACTTATAAAAAAAATCTCTTTGTATGGCATATTGATATTTAGGTGGAGTATTATTTCAGTGATTTGAACCTGGCTACTACTGATCATCTAATGAGGTTCATCAGCAAAGATTCTGAAGGATTTGGTAATATCATTTGCTACTTTATTTTAGTTTCAGATGTCTATGACATGGTTAGAATTATTTGTTCGAAAGCGCTGACATGCTTGATCTGCTCTCTTTCGTAATAATTGTTCATAGAAATTTCTGCATCTTTATGCACTTGCAAACGCTCCTAGACACTTGAACATATACACACTTCTTCTTTTCTTTCTCTTTTGGTGAAGCTATTGATTACAGAGTAATAATGTGTAGATATGATATTCTCTTTCATGAATTATTTGAATCCAACTTTTGGAGACATTTTAAATTCCTTCTAATGCTTCTGTTGTTATATAGTGCCTATATCTGTTGTTGCATCTTTCAAGAAGATTAAGGCTCTTATAAGTAGTCATTCCCAGCTGGCAGCTGTTTTGCGGAACTCATCAAAGCTTGTGAGTGTCTTCATACAGTCTTGCTTCAAATAATCTTCTTTGTTAACCATGTACATCTGTTTTTTTACCTTTGTAATAAAAAAATTGTTGATGCTCTACAGGTAGTTAGTGAAGATGGAAAGAAAGTTAGACGCCAGCGTATCTTAACTGAGTCAGAAATGGAGGAGTTGCAAGTAGGTTTATCCACTAGTTGGTTGGTTGGTTCTGATTTTACTGTTTGTTATGAGAGATGATTGGCTGACCTGTTTATTATGTTATTCTATTCCTTCTAAGTCAAGCATTTCAGAATGATTGTTTAGAAAACTCGTTTCTTATGCATAATGGTGTGTATTTCGATGCAAAGTTATCATCTATCTTGAAAATGTCTTGTAAGATTCAAGCTAGATCTTTGTTGTTCGATATGATAATTCTTAAAGTTCCCAACAACTGAACTATTGTTATTACATCTTATTTTCTAATTCTCATTTTGATTCACAGTCTCGAATAGTTGTTGCTGAAAACTTGCCTGACGACCATTGCCACCAAAACCTTATGAAAGTTTTTTCTGCTGTGGGAAGGTACCAAGATATTTTCTAATAGAAAATTTTCAAACTCTATGCCTTGCTTGTATAGAAAAAATAATCATGTTGAGTGGTCCTTTGGCAGTGTGAAGACAATCCGTACTTGTCAGCCTCAACCCTCCAATGGTGGGGCTTCTTCAGCATCTAGATCAGGAAAAGCTGATGGTGTGCTTTATAGTAACAGGGTAAGTAGGGAAGTTGACATACTGCCTTGGTGCAGTTTTTTTTGGCAGGTTTTTTTTTTAAGTTTTAAATCATGCTTCATCAACTTTAAGGTGGTAATAATTCTTTATGTCAGAAATTATATCTGTTTTTGGCTTTGACTACGACTAATCACTACTCCTGCTTCATCTTACACCCACTTTTCCTTTCTTAGCTTTATGGATTTCCTAGATGATTTCTTTTTCAGATGTTATTTCCTTTTGTACATCTTCTCTTTCCATTTTGTTTATCTTTTTTGTTCTCCTTGGTATACGATGTACCCCATTTGGTATATTATGCCCTTTCTCTTTGCACTTAAAAAAAAAGTTATGTTAATGCGTATCGATATTAGTTCCATGAAAATAAAAGGAAAGAACAAAAGTTCAAGGGCACAGTACAACAGTATGGCAATATGTCTAGTAGTGCTCCTGCCATGGGAAGGGTTTGCTGTGTGTTCTGGTTTGGTGTCATGAGGTGCAGGCTTGTCTGGTGATTAGTTGTGTGGTGTCTTGTCACTGTATGGCTCTGCAGACTTGGAGTTAGTTTTGAGTGTCAGTTTTGTTAAGGTCCTTCTGGCTAAGAGATGCAGTGATTTAGCTTGGGTGTACTGCTCATCATGATAGCTTGGTGTATATCTTCTGTAAGGCATCTGGTGTAGCTTCTGTGGTGTGGCATAGACTGAGTTAAGTTTGGTGAGCTGCTGGTGTGCTCTATGCCAAGTCTTGGTGTCTGTAGCATGAGGTGTTGGTGGCTGCTGCATAAGCTGAGCTAGGACAAGCTAAGTAGTTGATGACTACTGCATTGCTTTATATAATCCAGGCTCCAGCTCACCTTGACTGTTGTATTGACTTGATAAGTGATAGGAATTAATCATAGTTGTAACCAGTTACTGGTTAGCCATGTGCATTGAATAAAGCCATTAGCTTAATTGAATAAATATGTTAGTTAGTTAGGAGTAAAGGGAGAGAGTGAGTGGTTCTTGGAATGTAATATTGAGCAAGCATACATAGCTGCATAAGCAATTGTAATAGGCAAGAATTGAACTGTTGAGTAAAAGCTTCTCTCTTATTCTCTCATCTCTCTCTCACTCTCATCTTTCTTAATTCTGGAGTCCCAGCAACCTTGAATTAGCTATCCCATGCTGATCATAAGAAGCAGGTTCTTTTTCAAGTTTCAAATTCACTGGTTTGAATTATATAATTTTTAGGAGCAAATTTTTGGTGCTATCCTTTCTCTAAATATGCTTGTCCAAATGATTCAGATTTTAGGTATATGTTTGATTTGACAGTTTAATGCATTTGGCAGATGATGCAATCATCTGCAGGTTCATTGGGCTTTTAAAGAACCTTCTCTATGCACCTATGACCTCATGTAAATGTGCCTCCTCTAACCATTCATGGTTGCCATTGCTGAACGAATGCAGCTATTTAGAGGAAGCTAAGCCAGTTTATAGTAGACTTTTTAAACTTTAGATTATGAGGAAACATATGACATTGATGCAATAGGATATGAAAGCCTTAACATCTGAATCCTTTGTTTCATATGTAGTGGCATGCTTTTGTGGAGTATGAATCTGTTGAGCTGGCTGAGAAAGCAGTAAGTACTTTAATTTTCTGTTGCATGACACAATTTCTCTTCCGTGCTCATTCTAGCATGTATTTATCTGTAAATTCTATTATTGCAGGTTGCAGAGCTAAATGAGGAGGGGAATTGGAGGCGTGGCCTTAGGGTCCGCTTAATGCTTAGACGCACGGTATTTGCCAAATATTGAGCTTTTTCCTTCTTCATGATTTGTTTGCAATTCAGCAATAGTGTGTTCAGTAAGTTCACTTACTGAAAAAGTGAGAAACAAATACAAAAAAAAATTGGAGGGAAGTGTCAAAAATCATTTCCTTCTCAACATAAATACTTCCAGAATGAATGTATAATTTAGTGCAAATAATAGGAATGGGGAAGTGAACACTGAGAGTGAGTATGCATGCACATGGGTTCTTTTAAAAAAAAATTTAAGTACATTAGATGTGCAATCTGGTTGGTCCTAAAACCAGGACAGTTCCTGTAGTTTCTCTGCAGTTGCTATTTTAGTTGAATGCAATTCTAAGTCAAGCTTGATAGAGAGCTAGTTTGACGTCCATGCTAATTTTAGTCCATCCAATGACTGCATTCATCCATTGATGCGTCTTTGCAAATTTTCTCTTCTCAGTCAAAACCTTCTTCAGCGCGAGGAAAAAAGGGACATGATGGGGAAGTGATTGAGGAAGATGATACTTCTACATCTGATCAGCAGCAAAGTGAGAAACAGTTGGAGGATCCCCCCCAACAGTCTGATGCCCAACCACATGAACAAACAGTAAGTGCCAGTGTATTGGCAGAAAGCTGTTTAGAAATTATAAATTATGAAAGCATCATGAATAGAGATGGTTATTTGTTTTTAGCTTTGGGGGAATATTTCTTTCAGAAAGGAGCTAGAGCTTTAACGGAATGCAGTCTATTTTGTTTATTGCATTAGTCACTAGTTTCCTTTATTTTTCAGTTTCTTCTGTTAGTTAAGAGTAATACAGATGTGGGTTTTATTATGTTTATTTATTAATTTTTCCCAGAACTAGTACTTGCCTACCATAATTTGTTAGAGAATGTGAGATACAGGGATTTTAGTAGCCTCGCATGGTACCCTACCTTAACAAAAAGGGTGGGATGCAGTCTATTTTCTTATTCTCTGACTGCCATTTAGGAATGGGCATATTTTCATGTCCTGACAGGCAAATATATCAATCATCATTATACATACAACAGTAACACATTGTCCAACCTATCTCTTGTCCTCCTTTCCAAGGGCATTTACATTTCACTGACACAGATGCAGATGTTATATAAGTAGTGAAGTGACTTGTTTATAATATACGTTTGGAAAGTAATGTGATACTTATATTTTATATTAATCTGTGGTTCTTTTTTCTTTTGACACAATAATTTTTTGTTATAACATTCTCATTTTTAATTCTTTGGATTAGGGAGAGGAGCAGCAGCATGTCAACGAGAAAGATGCAGGGCAGAGGAGAGGTCGTAACCGTGGCCGGGGCAAGGGACGTGGAAGGGGTCAATACCACCACAACAATCACCACAATAACCGTGGAAATCATGTGGGAACCCCCCCTTCAAACAATGCAGTTAATAATGAGCAGCCAGCTATAGCCAAGCAGCCTCCTGGACCAAGAATGCCAGATGGCACAAGAGGATTTGCTATGGGTCGGGGGAAGCCAGTTGCTGTGAATATTGCATAATAACTGGGCATTCTACATAATACTAATTACGGGGTTTTCTTGTGCCTGTGAAGTGTATGTTTGGGTGGGAAACTGTCTTCTCGTGTGGTGTTGATGGCATGGTTTTACAAGGGCTGTCAATCCAGGGTAGTTTGGGTCAAATTAGCGGTATAAGTTGAGTACTTTCTTCTGTTTGTTATGTAATTCAGTAAGGATGATGCAGAGACAATTGATTTTTACTTTTTCTTTTTTTCAAATTTAAATGTAGAAAGGGAAAGGGAAAAAAAAAAAAAAAATAGTGGGGAGTCTCCAATACCTATAGGTAAATGTGAGTGAAGAAATGACATTGCAATATAACACTGTTCAATATATTTCTTGCTCTCTCTCTCTCTCTCTCTCTCTCTCTCTCTCTCTCTCTCTCTCCTTGGGTTATGAATACCATGTTTTACACGATCCCAAATTGTAAAAGTGAACTAAACTGAAGTGGCAGGAACATGTCTTTTAGTTAGCAGAGCATAGCCGGGGGGGAAAATATCTGGATGTGAACAATTTGTTTTGGACCAAAAGCTGAAGTGATGCCAAAATAGTTGGAATTAAGGCTTCTCTTGATTTGAGTTGGAGGATAAGAGTAGAAGCAATATACTCGTTTTAGTTGGTTCCACATTTGTTTCAAGTGATGTCCCTTCTTATTGTTGGTCGGTCCCCCGTGTCAGTGTGACTTTCTATGAATGTGGTCGAAACTTAAGTTTCTTTCCTTTGCTTTCACTTTCGACTCTCTTCTTCTGCTTGTAAGCCATACGTTTCTCTTTCGTTTTTGATTTTATAGGCACAATTTCTCTCTTCATAAGCTTAGAGAGGCCTGGTGATGAATAGGTGACTTGAAGATAAGGTGGTCCAGATGTCATTATAGCAATAATTCTGATAGATGCTACGAACAAGTCCAGTTATGGGTAAGCCAAAACAATTTTTAGGTGGCACTTCTAATTATAAGTACTGGAAGGTGGCAGTAATTTATGAGAGGCATGGACAAAGTTTTTCGCTTATTGAGGAAACCAAATTCCGTAATTTGAAACACTTCCATGATGCTTGAATGGTTATGTATGAACACTTCCTTGATGCTTGAACAATTATATATTAATCACAGGCAACTCATCCCAACTGGCCTATTAGCTCAGCTGGTTAGAGCGTCGTGCTAATAACGCGAAGGTCGCAGGTTCGAAACCTGCATGGGCCACTTTTCTTTTACATATTATTTTCCCTCTTTTTTAACACTAACCATTTCATATTTGTATGATTTCAAATTATTTTCAAAAGTCAACCTAAAAAATTTCATATTTGTATGATTTCAAAATTTGAAACTTTCATATACCAAATCAACATATAATTATATACATTCCAAATATTTTCTTTCTACAAAATTTCAATAAAAGTCAAAAGGTATTTGATTTAAAGCTATTTGCTAGGTTCAAATTTTAAAATCCTTGCCATAAATAAATATAATAACAATAATAATATCAAAATAGCAACAATAATCAATTTTTAATTCAAAATTTTAGGTCACTATAAATTCTCAAGATTTGGCTACACCAGGGATTGAAAAAAGAAAAAAGAAAAAAAAAAAAACCGTCATACTCTAACTTGCGGTGATTATGTATATTTTATTTAATATATATTTAAATTTTAAATTATCTATATTTAAATATATTTTATTTAAATATCTATATTTAATATTTTAATTAAATATCTATATTTTATTTAATATATTTAATATTTTCCATGCATATACTAATTATAATTTATTTTTAATAAACATATTCTTTTATCATTTTTAAAATACTTTTATCTCTTCTAATTTCTTAATATTCTCACAATCACTCTCTCTTTATGTTTCATCTATGTCTTATCACTCTCATTAGTATTAGTAAAACATTTCCAACTTACATCAAATCCTGACTTACTTTGCTCCGACCTCGTTCTATTGCCATCCCTAATCACATTTTTTGTTTTTGTCATTTTAGTTTATTTAAATCATATGTACAAAATTTAAATACATTGTAACACGTAGTTAACAGAAAACGTCTCACCACGTCTTCCTAATAAATCCATTCAAATAACTAATTTTACATTTGTTATCTCTAATAAACAAAATATATTTCACTATGCACAAATACATGTGCATAAGGTTCATGTGATATTCCAATGATAACAACATTTTTTTTTTGATGTTTCATACATGTGGTTTAAAGCCCCATCTCCCCTCCCCCACTACCTAATTAATTTAATTTTTCATTTTTAAAAAAGTACATGTGAAATTAAGAAAAAATTAAATGAAAAAAAATAAAAAGAAATCATTCATCCTCATCTACATTTCCGCCCAAAAACCACAACCCCATAAAATACAAAAAAAAACTCTATTATTACTAGTCTCTACTCGCTAACTGATATTCCAAAATGGCAAAATCTATAGTCACTCACACATTCACGCACCCACCACTTCAAAACCTTCATTTCCATTTCATAACGTAATTCAAATTCACTCCAAACCTCTCTCTCTCTCTCTCATACACCAAACCAAACCCAATGGCGGATTCAACATCAGACCCACCTCCACCGTACCCCAACCAGCTGGTCCCACTAATATCTCCTCCTCCTCCTCCTCCATCACTACCACCACCACCACCGCCACCACAACCACAAGCACAGCCCTGCAAGTTCACGTTCCCTCCTCTAACGAGGCCCCCCATAAGAGTAACCACCGAGTTCGACAGTGACAGCTTCCTCTTCTTCCACAAAATCTCTTGCAAGTTCCTTGACAACTTGGCCAAGTTCAAGTTCTCTTTCCAAAACGATAGCCAGGGCGAGATTATCCAGCCCCAACTCAGCTTCATCACCAAACACCTCTCTGTTCACTACGATTTTGAGGAATTCAATGCTCTCCTCAAATCCTCTCTCCAGCTCGGTTCTAGGTTGCAGCTTCGTGCTCTCCATGATGTCAAGGTCCTTCCTTTCTATCTCCCTCTTGCTCAACTTGTCTGAATTTATGGTTTTTTTTTTGGGTATATTGGGTGCTTTGGTGAAATGGGTTTTCTTTAATTTTCGAATGACTCTCTCTCTCTGCATGTCTAAATTTATATGGTTTTTTTTGGTATATTGGGTGCTTTTGGGAAATGGGTTTTCTTTGTTTTCTTAGTGGCTCAATCTACATGCATCATATTTTTCTTTCACTCCTACATGTCTAAAGTTATGGATTTTTTGCTGTATTGGGTGCTTTTGGGAGATGGTGTTTCTTTGTTTTGGAGTGTTTCAGATGCAAATGTTCAGAGTGTTTGTTGATGCTTGGTTATGAAATATGAATTCTGTTTGTTTGGGGTGAAATTCATCTTGGGATTGAAGTGACGAAGGCTTTGATTCCCACTTTGATCTTTTAAATGTTTTGGAACTCCTAATGTCCGAATTGACTTCTTTAATAATGTTGTAATTCTGATTTGTTTGGCATTGGTGCTTCATTTTCAAGAGCTTTTCATAGTCAAAATTCAATGTATTGTCGTGGATGTTTGATGTTTGAAGCTTGATTTTTTCCTTTCTTATAAGGAGCTATGATTTCAGGAAAACATAGGTGTGGTACTTCATATTGCTGTTTTATGTTATGTTCCTTGTTTCATTTTGCAAGGATGCCTGTAGTTTATACAATTATTTATTTAATCTATTTATGCTCTTCTACCATCTCTTTAACATGTCATCAACTTTTAGGCACATCAAGGAGAGCTGTCAATGGTTGCAAACATTGCTGATCCTGGCTATGCATTTGAATTGACATCTCCAGTCCCGTCTAGTGTGGTGAGTATTATCTTTCACATTTAAGAGTTAAAAGTTGTGTCATTTTCTCATTTGAGCCAAGTTTTGGAGTTTTGGTTTTGTGGGGCATTATAATGTGACATAGAATTTCAACTCTATTTGGCTGTTCCATATATAGCTGCTAGCCAATTACTTTCATCAATTTTCCCTTTTGTATACCAACCCCCTCTCCCCCTTTTATATATATACACACACAAAACTTATCAAATATTGTATATTTGCTGAGTATAAAGTGTAAACCTTAACACCATTTCAGTCAGTATCAAGTGCAATGCCTCTTCTGCTTATATTTCCAAACGAAGTCCTAATAATCTTTAGGAGTTATGACCTTGGTTACCTTCCTAATACTGCAGCCCAGAGCAACCCTTAAATTTCCCCTTGGCGAAGTATCATTAGAAGAAAGAGAAGAGGAGGAAGTCAAAAGAACATTGTCTGTGAATGGGATTTTTAAAGGCCATTTTTTGAATGGAGTCTGCACTGCTCAATACAAGGATGAAGATTTGAATCTAAGATATGCCTACAAGGTTTGCACTTTGCATTTTATCTTTCACTTGACTTTTTTCGCCTAATTCCATGTGATAGATGACTAGACTTTTGCTATTCTATAGTTCCTTAATGCTGGGATTGCTTGAATTTAGCTCTTTGTTTGTTTCTTGATCTTTTAAATGTTTCATTTCTCAAACTATGTTGATGAAAGTTTGAATTTACTGCAGGATGAGGAATTGTCATTCATCCCAAGTGTTTCTTTACCTTCAAATGTATTTTCATTTGCATTCAAGCGCCGGTTTGGTCCTTCAGATAAATTGAGGTTAGGAAGACTCTCTCTCTCTACACTTGAAATATTTTTTTTTGTGGTCCATGATTGATTGGTTTGGTCTAATTTATAACTATATATATACTATTTTAGTTTGGTTTTAATTTATTGTATTGGAACTCTTACCTAGGTGTTTTTTTTGGTTTACTCACACACACAACAACAACAACAACAAAAACATTGCCTTAGTCCCAAATTTTGGGATCAAGTATGGATCCTTAACAAATTAGTCAGGGTTGACCACATGGATTTTTTTCCTCTATTCTATTGTATCAAAAGTCATACTTTCTTAAACTTTGTTAATTGACATATCCTTTTTTACGTTTACTAATGCTATTTTTGGTCTTCCTCTACCATTTTTCATTCTCTCAACTTAAATCAACTTACTTTTTGTTACCGGTACATTAGTCACTCTTCTCTGAACATGACCAAACCATCTCAAGCGACTCTCTATCTTTTTTGCATCAATAAATAGATGAGTAATATAATTTTATTAAAAAAAGAAGAAGAATAAAGCTTGAATAAACAAAAAGTGTGTGAAAAGTGTAGATCACAGTCCATGGCAGCAGTCATCCAATAATATAATGATAAAAAAAGATCTGGTAACATGCTGCAGAATTTCAATACCATCAAAAGACCTACTACTCAACTCTCTCTAAATCATTTTCATTACTTAGAAGGAAAAAAAACTCCAAATTTTTATGCTGCTATTGGCTACCAAACCACCTTTGCCAACACAAGCACATCATGCTTCCTAAGAGACAATGAAGAAGGAAAACAAAAATGACCAAGTTTCTCTTGCAAATCAAACAATTGAGTAAAAGGTGACGAACTAATTCCCCACTACCTCTGTTTATAGAATTCCAATATATAACATTCTTCTTTTGGAGATAAGTGTATTTCTAAAATCTTTCACAATGTGGCTGTCCAAATTAAAAAGGAAACTTTCCAAGGCATCTTGACACCCAGATACTCTTTTCAAGGGAATTTCATGGCCTCAGGCTCTCTCAAAGCATCATAATAGGACCCATCCTCAAATTTTCTAGACCATGTTAACCTCCAAGAAATTTTATCCTCACTCCTCACCTCTACTAGAAGGGAAGTTAGAATGCAAGATGTCAATAATATTAGCTTTGGATTGTAATTCTCCATCTTGAAAAGCACAGGCAAACTGAATATTGTAATGATGGACTCCCTTTTTTCTCTGTTGAAACATCTTGTATCGAACTAAAAAGGTAAAAAATATAATGGGGCAGCATGGAGTATAATAAATTGTCATTTAACTATTATTTAGCAATCCCCTTTATGTGTGTGCCCAAACTACCCCTTAATGCCAAAAAATGGACCCGTTTGACACAAATTACCCACCTTAGTGCCCTGCACTTAGGCTAATTCTGTTACTCCCTCAATATTGCCTACTGGTACCAAACTACCAATTCACTTATATTTGTATTATCCCCTAAGCTTCAAATATACCCATGTTGTTCAGAATCTGCCCACAAAATAAAATCATATCATCTACTATTTAACAAATAGTGTATGGAATATCTCCATAACCCCACTATTTCCTCCACTATTTATCATCCTACTACGTATGAGCAAGAGTAGCGATAAGGGATTTTTTTTTTTTTTTTTTTTCAACTCTCTAGAACTAATGAAAAAAAAAGGATCAGCTGGGCTGCCTGTAACCAAGTTAGAAAACCACACATTAAAAAGGCAAACCACACCCATTTTGTCCATTTTTCACCAAAACCAAATCTGCCCAGTCAATAAATCAAGCAATTCCAAGTGACATGGTTACCTTATAATATCCAGCTTACTATACCCTCATAGTCAAGCTTACAAGATGATGCTTATGTTGGGATTCTCTCAAAACCCTTGCCATACCAATTTTAGCTCCAAGTATTTCTCTCATGAAGGGGCTGGTGACACTTGAAAAGCATCACATGATCCTTAACCTTGAGTGCCCTTCAATGGAATTAATTTTCCATGGAAACCATCCACTGTTTATAAATTGCAACGACAAGATGTGTGAAACAATTAGTGAAACATGTTGGCTAGAAGCCTAGAAGTACCAGAATTGTGTGTTTTTGTGGCAATGCCAAACACATCTGACTTACATGCCCATCTGTTATTGTTGACATGGCCAGAGATTATATTCACCTCTCAAAATGTGGATTGCTAAATTGTGTGTATAATGGCTTTTATTTGCTATTTTCTATTTTATTTATTTCATGTGGATAATTGGTGTGAATCTTTATTATAAAGACTATCAAATGGTGAATGCAAATTATGCCTCTAGATATACAGAGTGATGGATGCGTTTTGTCATTCTTATTTCCCTTTTTTTATAATATTTACATGCTCTGACACAATTCTGCACCAATGGTCTTTAGACCAAATCACCAAATGTCATATCCCCCTCCCCCATAAAATAAGGGGTGGAGGATGAGGTTATGGGTTCAATACTGTTTGGAATTTTGTGTTATATGCCTATAAAAACTCATTTGAAAAAAAAAAAAAAAAATTAACAATTCAGTAAAGCAGAAAAAGGGGGGGGGGGGGGTGTTGGGGGATATTGTTTCAACATTTAGAACCATGTTAAAGTTGCACGCAAGTTAGGAATACAAAACCTTTTAGGGCATTGGAGAATGCATACAGGTTTTCATTCTTTGCTGGCCTTCATTTCGTCCATTCATGTATTTCCAGCTTATTTTGCAACTTATGATTTGTTCTGATCATTCAATGGCCAGCTACTGGTACAATTTTGATTCCAAATACTGGAGTGCTGTGTACAAGCATGTACATGGCAAAGACTTCAAGTTTAAAGCTGGTTATGATTCAGAGGTGCGCCTTGGCTGGGCCTCTCTTTGGGTAAGTACTCCTATTTGCTTCATTGCTTCTGTTATTGAACAAATTTTTTTTCTTTATCTTTAATTAGTTGGGTGGTATAAAGATTTCACAGCTGATAATTTTCTCAACATAGGCATGCTTGTTATGAGCTATCTGGTGCAGGGATTGTCAGGTCTTTTGAAGGATTATTTTCTGGTGTCTTTTGATCATTGGCTTATTTTTATGAGCACCCAAAGAACAGTGAGCTTAATGGATGGTTGAGATTGTTTTGCTCATATACTTCTAAATCACTAGCTTAAGTTGAAATTAGAGAGTAGGATAGCTTTGACCATGTGTTTATTTCTTCATCACTTCACTGTATACTTTGATAAGACATTCTCCAAAATAGCAAAAAGAGTTTATCAATTCTGCAATTATAGATTAGTTAAATTTATTGCAAGAGAGTTGTTTTTGTCTGGTACATTGAGCTAAGTTTTGCTTGGCTTTATAATGATCTGGTTTCAGGTTGGAGATGAAGGTGGCAAAGCAAAGACGGCTCCAATGAAGATGAAAGTTCAATTCATGCTCCAAGTGCCACAAGACAACATTGGATCTTCAGCCTTGATGTTCCGGGTCAAAAAAAGATGGGACGTATGATCTAATTCTGGACAACCTGTTCTCCTTTCTCATACATTAAATATTGGTTCTATATGGTAGCGCAGTTTGTTACATCACGGCCCGTTGTACTGATGCTTGTTGCTACATAATGAACATCATTAAGTTGTTATTCTCTTTGAAATTAGAGCTTTAGTGGCCATCATGTGACAGGAAGATCATATAGAATTTTAAGAGAATTCCAAATTTCCAACTACATAAAGCTATGTTGCAATGACGTTCATTGCTAATTTTTTATGCATAGAATATTCTATTTGATAACTTCTTTAAAATGTTTCTCAAAAAAAAAAAAAAAAAAAAAAAAAAAAAACTTCTTTTCCAAAATAATTTATTTGCTGCATTGGGTGATAGGGATGTATGGAACCTCCCCCTTACGCTCTGAACTGTTCCATCTTCATCTAACCTTCAAAGTACTATAAGACGATTAGATAAGACTTTATTTATTTATTTATTTTTTTTTGTATACATTTTTGTCTTCTAATGTTGAGCCACTTGGATATTCAAGAATGTGATGACTTCATGTTCTATGAATTCAAATCCCCAAATCACATTAGGTATTACCGGAATTGGTCCAGTGTGGGATTCATCCTTCATGGGTTTTTAATGTGTCAATTCAATTTTGTAATTTTTTAATGGAAGAAAATGTCACATCACTTAACTGAAAAAGATGCCACCTTATTTTTTGATAGCCATGTAGGCATTGCACTAATTATGGTTAACAAAAAAACTAATAATGTTTATTTCTTAAACTAAGGGATCAATATTAATTGCGCTCACTAAGTAAATTTTAAGGACTAATAATGTATTTGGGCCTATATTTTTAAGGTATTTCTATTTCACATGGTAAATGGAGTCTTGTTCCAAAAGAAAAAAAAAATCTCCTCAACTTTGGGTTAAAATCAAACTAAGCCCTACTCTTCTAATGAGGATTGACTCAAAGCCTAGGCCCAAAAAATTGTGGTGAAAATTGAACTTTTAAAAAAGAGTGTAAACTAGAGATAGAATTTTTTTTTCATAATTATTGGCCTAATAAGTTTTGCTTGTGATTAGTTCACTGAAGCAATATTACATTCAAATGCTCTTACTACTGCTAACAATTATAGCATTTCATCCTGGTAGTAAAAAAATGTGAAAATTTTTGTGTCTTGAATTATTGAAAAGTAAAAAAAGTGAGTTGTTTACTCTCTATCTACCTTTAAGAAGATCTTCAAAATATTGGGTTAATAAAGATTGTACCCAATTAAAACCCTTTAACTATTTTATTATTACTAACTTTGTCACACGCTTTTGCACATACCATGCGGTTTTTTTTTTTTGGGTCTAGTGTCATAATTTAAAAAAATTTTTTTTTTGAATAAGTTTGTTTTGAAGACATAGATCAATAGAAGAGTGTCTTATTTTGTAGATATTTTAAGTGGAGTTAGAGATATATTTTTTCTAAGTTGTCCGCAAGTTTTTTCCCGATTAAACATAAGGTTTATGGATATTTCTAAATCACATAAAGTCCAGTCCAAAAAAGAGAATCCTTATATAAACAGTACATATTATTATTTTAAAAAGTGTGTTGTGGCGTGTGAACTCTTTCATTTAACAGCTTTAGACACTTTTTTTTTTTTTTTTTTAATTTTATTTACTTGAGATAAAAATTTTTCTCTAGTATAATCTAAGTTCCTATAATATCGACCACAAGTCCCTGCACAATTTGTTTAAAATTTTACTAAGTTGATATCTTGTGTTACATGGGTTTTAACTGTATTTGATACATTTACTTCATGTTTTGTTGCCTCAAACTCTCAGTTTAAATGATAGGTTTCAGCTTTTATTTTGAACTGGTTATAAATATTACTACATAAATATTCCATTCCTTCCCCATGTTTGGAACTAAGGCCCCCGTATTTCCCCCATACACTTTAAGGCATGAAGAGGTATCATTTGGATCAACTGACCCCGTGCTCCGTGTTTCAATTTCAAGCATTATCTAATTGCAGGTCTGCTCTTCTTCTTTTATTTAATGATGTGCTAGTTTATTCACTATAATGTTAGGGGTTATTTGGAGTTCTAAGGAGCTATTATTTAGGGGATGTTTGGTACTTGATTTTAAACAACGGTTTTTAGTGTTTAAACAACAATAACACTTTTGACACGTATTTTTATAACATTCAAACATGTATTTCCACAACACTGAAAACCGAATAGCAATACACAACACTGAAAACTGAACAACAATATTTAAACACTGCTACCAGACTGAGCTTAGTTGTTGGTTTTTATTTTATTTATATTGTGTTATGAACTGGAAAACTGAAATGATAGTTTGTTCGTCGAGATGAGTAATCTCCTGAATGGGGGTGAGAGAAGGGAAATCTTGGGTAAACTTTGCTTGATTATATAATAGTTGCTTATGCTCTAAAATAGTATCAAGCAGAATGCTCAATTAGGAAATTCAAATAATGAACTAATCCTAATAACAACTTGAAATTGAGATGACATTCTAATCCTAATCAACAACTTGAAATAACAAAAGAATAACAATCGGATAGCAATAAATTTGGATGGAACTTATTGATAACTCCTTATCTGGTGCATGCAGCATGCTTATCTCCTCCCACAAGTTCAGGTGCTTTACGCAGAATGGTCTCATCCTTATCTGAATCATAACATATTGTTCTTATTATTTTTTTATGGATTGGTGGAGGGCAGTTTATGTTAATATCTGATGGTGCATAGATTAAGAAACAATAAAAATATTCTTATTTTTTATAAAGAAATTTGAAGGTTTCACATGATCATTGGCATTACTCAAAGCATGCCAAAACAAATGCTTTAGATAAATATGCACAAGGTGCATATCTGCTTTCTAAACTTCATATAAAAAAAGGGGGTTGTTTATCTGGAAAAATTATTTTGTATTAAATGATATCACTGTATTAAAACTCAATAAATAAGAGACATGTGTGTAAAAATAACTACCCACTAGTGCAAGTCTTTCATTTGTTAATTGAGTAGTATTTTTTTGTTGACATGTTTCACACTTACTGAATTTTGATACTATTGACATAACATCATTTGATATCAAATACCTTCTCATTTATCTACATACGATTTATTATTTACTGCAATGTAGTGTGCATAAATTGCTCTTTAACTTTTTTTTTTTTAATTTTTTTAAAAATTGGTTGCTGTTCTGGATATGTTCCATCTGATACTCTGATAATGCCATCAAAGTAATTTAAAATTAGAAATTGGGGCCTAAATACCTGAATTCAAATCTTCTATCCAATTCCTTTTAATCCCATTTTATGTTCACAAATTAGTACTTTTTAATTAATTCCTTATTGAATGCCTTTTTCTTATACCACACACCTAATCTGGTTGTTCAAAAAGCCAAGGCCATCATGGTGAGATGTTTATCCATGTGCCTACCTTGCATTGTGGATCTTGGAAGTGGTGAATTTCAAGCACTAAAAAAACTGAAGTCATCTGTTTGATTAATGATGTTACTCTTTTGGTTTTATGTGACATCCTGAACATTTTATATATGTGGATCTCTGTTTTCAGGGTTACTTTATTTGTTGCTTCCAGAAAGGATAGCTGGTATTGTATTTTTGAGTTGTGACTTGTAATTTAATGATATCCTAGCTGTGCCTGTGTATGTTTGAGCAGTAAACATATATATATATATATATATATACTAATTTGGTGTCCACCACCACCACCACCACCAAATGTTAGCTAATGGAAATATATGTAGATACTGTAACTAATAATGTCGAATCTAGTCAAAAGTCAATCAACTGTTGTGGGTGAGAAGCCGTACTAAGAACCTTGGACCTAAGCACCAAAGCAAAGGCAATGAAGCATCCTAAATGATCAGGCTGCTATGACGTCTTAACAGCACATATCTTATCTCATGAGTCATGAATCATGAGTCCTTAAATATTCTAACTTTATTTTACATAATAATTATCAAAAACAGTTTTAGTTTGAAATAACACAGAGACAGAATAGTTTTCCTCTTTTAGATAGCAGAAGAAATAAATAATTAGTGCAGTGCAGTGTAGTGCAGTGCAGTGATACAAATTTTTTCACAATGTATGCTATGATTGACACATATAATAATATGAGCAATGTTTATCACACACACAACCGTACACATACTACTTTTGCACATAAATCGTGACTTCAATTCACAGTTTCAATTGAATAAGTGTGCTATGTATTCAGTTGTGTATAAGAGACATTAACCTAATAATATTAGCGCTAGTAGTGGGTCCAAGTAAAGTGATGTTATTCTGTTACCACTTTTGTAGAAAAAGATATGAAAAGAAAATTATGACCCTAGGATTGCTCTAAAAGAAAACCAACAAAAATAAAATATGCTCATGATTTGAAGCTCTTTAGAATACTTTTTTTTTATTGCAAAAGGTATGATTAGAACATGGAATTTTCTTTTCTAAGACTTCAAACAGCACTTTGTTGGACTCTTTTAACCAAAAAAAAGGCAATTCACAAACAAATATGCAATGTAAGATCATTGCAATACTTTTGTTGTTGTTGCAGCAAATACTGTGATTAGAACAAGGAATTTTCTTTTCTAAAAAACTAAAACGCCACTTTGTTGAACTCTTGTTACCCAAGACAAAAAGGCAATTGGCAAAACAAATATATGTAAGATCATTGCAGTACTTTTTTCTGTTGCCAACAGCATGACTACAACATGGAATTCTTCTTCTTTTTTTTTTTCCTAAAAATTTGAAACAACACGATGTTGGACTCTTTTACCCAAGGAGAAAAAGACATTAGCAAATTAATATGTAAGATCATTGCTAATTTGCCATAACAAATTGTAAAGCCACATGCATTCTATGGTGACCTTGCACTCTGCAAAAAGTTAAAAAGAACACATAATAATAAAAGGACAACTTCTATCTAGCATATGTTCTACATTCAACAAAAGGTTGTTCGCTATTAATTAAAAAAAAGAAAAAGAAAAGGGAAAGCCTTGTATCTAGTGAGAAACCAAATTTTATAAAGTTTCACTTTTTAATTATGAACTTACTAGGACCGAGGTTCCTTCAACAATAAAGTCTCAAGCAATGGAATATAATATAATTATATTATTAACTTGTCAAATGGTAAAAATGCTTTCGTTCGTGTTTGTATTTTGTATTTTTATTTATTTATTAAAACAGTGGTATACCAATTTCAGGTTTTTGTTATTTTAACTAAATATAATTTTATAAAAAGTACTCTATTAAACCCTATAATTTAAAGGTATAACAAATTATATTCTATAAAAAATATTAAATTAAACTCTGAAGTTTTAAAATTTAATAAATTAAACTATATAATTTTAAAAATAACACATTATTTTAAAAAATAATAAATTAAAATCTTGAACTTTTAAAAAATAACAAATTGTTGTCAAGTGTCATATAACCCAACTGACACTTCTGGGCGTCTCCAACAAAAACGCTTAAGTTCAAATCTCACTTTCTTTATTGTGGCTATGAAGTTATTAAAAAAACAAAATTGTTCTAATAAAAAATAACAAATTAAACCTTTGTTGATTTACTTTCTGGTGATTAACTTATTACTTATAAAATTGTATAAGATTTTACATCCCTACATTAAAAGTTTGGAAAGATAAGTTTCTTGTATTTTTTTCATATTTATCTTGATTTATCATGTGGTAAAATTCCTTAATTTCAAAATATTTTTATTCCCTTCTTTTGTGCTGATTTTGATAGGTAAAAAGATTCAAAGCTGACCATCCTAATCTCACTTTTTTACCAGTCAAAAAAAAAAAAAAAACAATGAACAAAAAGGTTACATGAAAAGGGAACCCGTTTTCTTAATTATCTCAAACTAATATATATATATATATATATTAATCCATTTGCTCCAATAAAAAAACATCCTTATTTCTTTGTTCCTCACTCTCTCTCTCCTTGTGTGTTTTGTGTGTGTGTGGATTCTCTCTTCTTCTTTTTTCTTCTCTGGAAAAGGGATTAGAAAGAAAGGAAGAAAGAAAAGCTTTTTATTTTTTTGGTGATAATCCCAAAAGAAAGGGAAGAAAATTCAGAGTTCCTCTGCTGTGAAGTGAGAGAGTGAGAGAGAGAGAGAAAAGAAAGAATGACTGTACCTATATCTTCAAGGCTGTGTTTGCCTCTGACCACTACCACTACTTCTCTCTCTTCTTCTTCTTCTTGTTCTTCATCAGACTTTCCTTCCAAATCCCTGAAAACCCTTCACACTGCAAGCCCCAATTTCAGTCTCCACTCTCCCTCTTCCCCTTCATCTTCTTCATTCCCTCATTCTCAACACACATGTACTCGAAAACACAAACGATCTCTCTCCACACCAACGGTATATAATCTTACTCTATGTGTGTGTGTGGGTGAATTTAAAGTGTTGGGTTTTGTTAATTTTGATGTTTTGGATGCAAAAGTTAGTAAATTTTTGTGAGCTTGGGAGGTTTTTTATTCTTTGCTTTTGTTTGGAATGCTTAGGCTATCATGGGTTCTTTTCATTCATTGCATTCTTTGAGTGTGTAGGTGAATTTAGGAGTAGGGCTTTGGTAATTGAGACGTTTTGGATGCAAAAGTTTTGAACTTTTTTTTTTTTTTTTTTTTTTATGAGCTTGGGGATTTCTTATTCTTAGCTTTTGTTTGGAATGCACAGACCATAATGGGTTCTGTTCATTCATTGCATTCTGTCTGTGTGTAGGTGAATTCAGGTGTTAGGATTTGTAAATTTAGATGTTTTAGATGCAAAAGTTAGTAAGTTCTTATGAGCTTGGGGCCTGGGGGGCTTTCATGTTCTTAGCTTTTGTTTGGAATTCATGGGCTATAATGGGTTCTGTTCACTCATTGTATTCTTTCTGTGTGCAGGTGAATTTAGGAATTGGGTTTTGTTGATTTAGATGTTTAGGATTCCAAAGTTAGTTACTTTTTTATTAGCTTGGGGGCTTCTTATCCTTAGCTTTTGTTTGGAAGGCATAGGCTATAATGGATTTATGTTCGTTCATTGCATTTTGTAATATTTGGACTTCCCCCTTTATGTCAAAAGAACCGTACCTTTTCTATTTATTAGATTGGTGAGAGTTGTATTTCCTATGATTGTAGGTGGAACCAATATTTTAGATTTGTTGTTGATTGCTAATAGTGTATGGTAGCTTGCAATGGAGAACTGGGGCTATGTGCTAATTATGAGATTTTAAAAGTGAATATGTAGGTAAGAGAAACACATACAAAAGATTGGTAATTTTGTTTATTCAATACTTGATGGACTGAGTTATTAGAAAGATAGGGATTTTTCTTTTGGAAGGGGGGAAGGGGGATGGGAGACTAGAAAGCATTGCTGTAAAAATACATACAGTGATACAGACGAAACTTTTATAGTTTATACATTGAGTATTTTGTGGAAAGACTAAAATATTTTTATGGGGTGAGTAGCCATGTATCAATTACTACCCTCCATATTTGGTGTTGGACATGTTACCATTGTAAACCTTTTACAGTAAATTTGTTGTAGCTTTATCATTTTCCTTTTCTAATATGCTTTAGAATCAGTTTTTATATTTGCTTTGAATCTATCCTTTTTGCATATTAAAAGGAGAAGAATCCCATGAAAACATTACCAAAGTGATATATTCCACCAAAGTTGCCCCCATAAATGCTAGTTGGGTTTGCAGGAATGTAAAATTATTGATTTGAGTCACTCCCAAAGGAGACTTGCCCTCCCACCAGTTTAAATTAATTGTTAGAAGGTCATAACTTTATTCAATCAAGGACAACCAGCTGGTAGATTTGTTTACATTGTGGCATCTGTCAATTTGGCCTTAATGTATCCGCTTGCATGTTGCGTCAATAATCCTTTATGTCTGGAGTTTGAGCACCTATAAATTATTTTTTGATTTCATATGTAGTCAATCTAAACAATTGGGTAAGGCTTTGCTTAGTTTACTATATATCAGATGTAATTATCTCTCTGTTACAATGCATAATTGCTTACAGGGAAGTATCAAGCTTCCTGTAAACCTGCTTGGCCTTGAAATGAACAGGGTTGATAAATGTAATTTTCACTGTATGACCATCTTTCCACCACCAACATGAATCAAAGCTCATGTTAGTTTGAACTTGTAGATCACCACTCTTGTGGGCAGTTGGTTTTCACTAATGATTTACTACCAGGGGCTCTGTTTTTATTTGCTGGTATAGTGGCTTTGTGGGCATATGAGAAGAGATCAAGACATGGATAATTGGAACTATGAAGAGGAGAAGGTGTTTAGCAAGTTTGGTTCAGATGAAGAGGCTGGCAATCAAATTCCAACTCAAGCCCAAACTATTGTAGAAGGATCAGGGGCAGTTCTGATGTCAGAGTTTAAACCTGTTCCAGATGTAGATTATCTACAGGTATGTAATATTGTGTTTCAAAATGGTTCTGCAATTGAGCATTTATGTTCTTTATTTTCATTTTAATTTAATTTACTTGTTTCTGCCCCCCCCCCCCCCCCACCCCCCGTGTGTGCACGCGCGGGGTGGTGGTTATTTGACTATGAAAGGGTCCCATCTAATGTCTCTGATGAATTTGACCATATAAGTTTTTGTTTTTTAATTTTTTTATAAGTAATAAACTTTATTGATAGAGGAAAAAGTACAAAAGAAGAACAAAACAACCAAAGCACGCGTGACTTTTTACAAAAACTTTTTGATTGGCTTAGTTTATCTTTACCATAATGATAACTAGGCATTTACAACTTTCAAGACAGAACTAGCATTTTGGCAGTTTCTTGAACTGTCTTAAGTTGTACTACTGGGTATGTTCTTCAGTTTGTTTTTTTGTTTCCACTAGGGATGACCATGGGACACACGCATCTAGTGAAGCCATGACCTTACCTTCCATGGGAGGATAAAAAGCTATTTAAAATTTATCTCATTGGAAAAAAAGAAAAAAGAAAAAAAAAGGTTGGTTAGACTATGAATGGAGGTGAGTACAGAGTGGAGGTAAAGAGCTGTCCAAGTCTTGCCCTTTATATACATTTGTTATTGTTATTATTATTATTATTTAAAAGCTCATACCTTACACATGTCTGTATATGTATATTTGGTTTAGGTGTTGTTAGTTTTTTTACCTGCTAGCTGTCTCTCAATGTCACACATCACTGGCAATGTTGCAATTCTCTCTCACTCTCTCTCTCTCTCTCTCTCTCTCGTGTGTGCATGTTTGGGTAAACATGCATATCCACTTTGACTTTGAACTCAATTATACCTATCAAAAAACTGTGTCCATCTGAGTCTACAGATTTTCCCATGGCATGAAAGGAAATTAGTGCAATTAAATGCCGCAAGGAGAGGAAATAAAGGGTTTGTGAATGACTGTGTTTTCATTAGGGAAGTAGACATCCTACTGTTCCTAAGTTTGCAACCATGCCAAGTTTTCTCATGTCGGCTAATTTCACATGTACCTAGAATGTGTTTTCAACATAAAGTTCTATGTTTATTCTTTTTTCCGCTTTTTTGTGCAGGAGCTATTGGCCATTCAACAACAAGGGCCAAGATCTATTGGTTTTTTTGGGACAAGGAATATGGGTTTCATGCATCAAGAACTTATTGAGATTCTTAGCTATGCTATGGTTATAACTGTAAGATGCTATAATTGAATTCTTGTATGTGGCATTGTGCGTACACATTGAGAATTTCAAAATTTTCTATACTGTATGTTCCTGATTTTCTGCATAACCTCTTCTTGCAGAAAAATCACATTTATACATCAGGAGCATCTGGAACTAATGCAGCTGTCATCAGAGGTGCTTTAAGAGCTGAGAGGCCAGAGCTGCTTACAGTGATTTTGCCTCAAAGTTTGAAAAAGCAACCTCCTGAGAGCCAGGAGTTATTATCAAAAGTAAGAGTTCGGTTTTACATATTCATTATGTTCATCCTTCATCTTTTGTAAACTATTGGTTTTTACTTTAGTTTTTCTCATATTTTACACCATCAGATAAACCCAAATATAGTTTGTTTCTCAGTTTATAGCATTACTTCATACTTGATGTGCCTGATTTCTCATGAATAAAATTATTTATTAAAATAAAGAACAAGTTGTGTACCAATGAGCCTAACCAATTACAACATGAAATTAAAAAATCTAGAAAATCTAAAAAATATACAGTAGGATGTTTCCTGGTGCATTCATTTAATCATACAAAGATAATATAATTCATGTGCTTGATCAATATATTTCATAATTTCTGAAAGGGAATCCAACCAAAGGTTTATTATTGTATATAAATGTTTATGTTTTTATTTATATGCTAATAGGACAATGTTTGGCTACAAAGGCTAGAACCAACAATAGGAAGATGGCATGTGTCCATGTCATGTGCAATACACATGACTCACTTAAATGGTTGTATACAATCACTTAAGTGTGGTTTAGTAAATTATTGGTTGTAGCCTAAGGTTACAGCCAAACTTTGTCCGTGTTTATAAACATAGAAGTTAAATCCACATTTTATAAGACCAATATATGAAGCCCGAATAGCATTTTTTTTTTAAATGTACTGGCCGAGACTTAAATACTGGCTGAAACACCTGAAAAGCCCCTCGAGCAGGCTGGTATTTTATCCGATACGTTTCAGTGTCGTGCCGGCTTAATGTTTTGTACGGTATGGTATTGACAACTTTGGTTTTAGCATCAAGTATGTAGTACAGTATAATATAAAAGGATTGTTATGTTGTACAGTATGGAAACTTACCAATGCATGTCCCCTTCTTGGAGATCGTTAATTCTAATGATAAACATGAATACATGATATTGTATTTCTGACTGCATGGCTTGAAATGTTTCTGAACAATAACTGTGGAGAATTTTACTGATGTCTTATGGTCTTCTGTTCTATCGAAACACTATACTATCTAGATCTTTTAGTCAAGATTATTAATTGTTTCATATATACTTGCTAGTAAAAAATTCTGTGAAATAGGGTGCTTCTAGTAGTCAAATGGTAGATTTTCCTCTTGTATTGGTTGATTTTTATGGTTTCAGAAATTTTGAAGTGATCCAGGTGGTTTGATCCTTCCAGAGTTTTGGTTACTATATTCTATAGCGATTGTCTTTACCAGAAATAAAAATAAATATGAATAAATGGAAGATAGAGAGGTTTAATATTCTTCATTGCATTTAATAATGCATCTTCTTGAGGTGCAGACTTGTCTTGAATTTAGATATTGTAATCTTGGGTGATGGTGATAAAATATTTGTAGATATGGTGTATAAAACATTTGATATGCCCCCATAAGAATGCTTCTCGTATTATGAAGTAAGGTCAAATTATTCGGTTGTTATTGGCTGCTAACTGAATATAAATTAGCTTGCCTTGAATTAAGTGACCAAATGAAGTCAGATAAAGGGCATGGAGGCATAGTATTTCTTAGGAAGTTCAATTACAGTTCATATATGTTCCAGTTATTAAGTCTATTCTTGTTCTGACCCAAAAAGGAAGGGATAAAGGATGAACAGTTATTGTTGTGATAATTTAAGTTTTTTTGTTGGATTTGCAGGTGAAGAATGTGATAGAGAAGCCTCACAATGATCATCTACCCCTATTAGAAGCCAGCAGGTTTGTAATTTATTTTCTCATGTTACTTGTGTAGTCTTCTGATGCTTTATAAATGAGCAAGGAATGAGACTCATCTTACCGATGGCCTCTTGTCTTGGTTGATACCATATTCATCCTTGGTGTGAAGTGAAATCTGTCATAGGTACATGTAAAATATCTATTTATAGTAGGTGGCTGATATTGGGCACCTGTTTGGAAAAAAGGCTGAAGTTACTTGTTAGTGCTGGACAGGGTGAGTTCTATCGGTTAAAGCGTCTTCCTGCTAGATGGAAATTGTTGCAATTGTTGAAACAAATGCAGTCTTTGCATAGCTAAACTCACTGGCTTCAATTGTCAATGAGACAAGCTGACTCTACTCTGGTCAATGCTCTGTTCACCATGTGGGTGAGCTAGATTTTTTAAATAAATCTCAACTAAAATGTTAAGGTTTAGATTTCTAGATGACCAAGCATGAGCAATAATTATGAGCTTGACAAACTAGCGTGAGAAGCCTAGCTAAAGTTTACCTGCCAATTTGTTCAAACAAAAACCACTTTGAGAATTGGGAATTAAATTCTTGCTTATCTAGCACGTTTCTCATTGCAATATAGTGATAGCTAACTTGTATTGGTCTAGACTAGTAAATAACCTATCTTATAAGCTGACAAGCCCTAACGTAACCTGAATTTAGTTTTGCATCATGGGCAAGTGCCTTGCATAGTTGCAACCATTTCTCAAGATTTTAGTAAGGCAGACAGCCAAATCTTTTATGAATTTCATATATGGTTTCTGAGAGGAATTTATAGCTTTGATGGTGATCGTGCAGGTTGTGCAACATGGATATCATTTCACATGTACAACAAGTCATTTGCTTTGCATTCCATGACAGTAAGTTGCTTATGGAAACCTGTCAAGAGGCCAAAAATATGCGCAAGATTGTGACCCTCTTCTACTTGGACTAGAGCAGATTGCTCATTTCTGTCCATACATTGCAGAAAGATTCTTATTTTTGTTTGTAAATTAGGGGATTAAATGAGACATTATTTTTCTTTGTAGATTGCAACAGTGAGAAAGGGGGCCAATTTTCTCCATTATTTCTTATTGTTAATAGGAAAGAAACTATTACAGATGTACCAATTCAAATGAATGCTCATGCATGTTGCATGCTTGCAATATATCTGATTCGATTAGAATCGGTGAAATTAGAATTGTTGATGCAGTTCGAATGAGAATGTCGTGAGCTTGCATAACAGTGCTGCTAATATGCAAGTACTGCATTTATTTTGTTAATTAGTTTAATCTTTATAGTCTGATGGGTTGGACTTTTTCAAAATGTGGGGTGGATCACATTCGATGAGCCTTGTATAAAAAAATATTATATATATATATATGTAATATACTGTTCGGTCGATTTTGGTTTGGTTCGGTCTGCTTGTGATTGAAATCGGGATTTAACCGAAAAAATCAGTTTTTATAAAATAAAATTGAAAAAATTAGCTCAGTTTGGGCAGTTTTGGGCAGGTAAAAATTCTAGTTTAGCACAGGTAAAAATGACATTTAAAAAGATCCCAAATATTGCATTCTTTGTTCTTTTTATTGTTTGAATTGGGAAAAAAGAGTTGCTGATATGGCTTAATAGAAGCGAAATAGTAATAAATGTTATGTTTCAGTTGTTAGATATTATATAAACTAGTTGCAGACTCACATATCGCATGAGAATATATAACTATTTTATAACGTGGTATAATGTATGATTTATTTTATAAAATTTCTGGAGAAATTATTTCTAAAATTATTTTTCATTTCTCCATCTTTACAAATGTATCATTATATTTGGGGGGACATTTATTGCACCTTGTAAGGGATGAGCCAATGGCTTAAGAGTACTACTAGTTTGGCTTAAGAGTACCACTGGTTTAGTTAACCAAACTAGTGGTTTTCTGCAAAGAGGAAGGATATCCTTTCAATGTGGGATTTGAAGCCAAAAAAGATTACAAGTGCAACACTTGGTCTTGAGGCGAGTACCACTAGTTTGGTTAACCAAACTAGTGGTACTCTTAAGCTATTGGCTCATCCCTTATAAGGTGCAAAGAGGAAGGATATCCTTCCAATGTAGGATTTGAAGCCAAAAAAGATTACAAGTGTAACACTTGGTCTTGAGGCAAAAAATGTCCCCACAATATTATTTTGAGTTTTTCTTTAAAAAAAAAAAAAAAAGAACTTAGGTGCATTTATTTGATATTATTCCATTATTTTTTTTTTTGTGATAAAAGATAGAAATACTATATTTTTTTCAAGTGATTTATATTATTCAAACTTTTGTATAGTGTGTTATGGTTTTTTTTTTTTTTTTTTTCTACAACTAAAGTTTTTAAGTTCTAAAATTAATTATTTGAATTTCTCATTCTTTTAAGAAGATTAAGATGATAACCAAACCTCATCACAAATTTATAATTGATATTACTCAAATAATTTATAGAGACATTCAAATACATAATCATCTTACTTCTAAAATATCTAAAAATGAACTCAAACCAAAACTATAAGAGGAATAGAGAGCATATGTGATAAATAACTCAAAAAACACCACCAAAGTGTACCATCCCAAAAAAAAAAAAAAATCATCAATCTAAAATAGATTTGCAAGAAAGAATTAATATGAGAGAGAGAGAGAGAGAGAGAGAGAGAACAATCACCTTTTTTGGAAGAGAATGTGAGACAAATAACAAAATTATTTAAAAGAAAATGAGTAGAAGAATATTTTAAAAAAATGTTTAGTTGTAAAATATCAAATTATCCAAATCATGCTATGTAATCTAATAACATTAAATCATTATGTAATTTCATAGGATAACTTGTAACAAATAAAGAAAATAAAATTAAAAAGATAAAAAATTAAAATATAACCAAATCATGCCAACCTAAAGTAGAGTTAAACATAAAAATTCATCAATCTAAAGAATTAAACATCCACACAAAAAAAAAAAAGAATATATATAGATATATATATATATATATATATAGAGAGAGAGAGAGAGAGAGAGAGAGAGAGAGAGAGAGAGAGAGAGAGTATTCACCTTTTTGTGTGAGCAAAATATGGATTGAATGAAAGAGAAAATAACAATTTTTTATAGTAAAAAAAAGGGGGGAGAAGAAGAGTCAAAATAAAAGGAAGATGAAGGGATAGAGAAATTGTAAGGTTAAGATATAGAGTAGTGGAGAGATTAAAAGGTAAAAATAAGTAAATGTTGGAGAAAGTGTAATTGTAAAGTGACAAATTAATTAGGAGAAAAATAATTAAAAAGGAGATCCTTTCATGTGAGCAAAATATGAATTGAGTGGTAGAGAATGACAAATTTTTATAGTAAAAAAAATGGGGAGATGAAGAGTCAAAATAAAAGGAAGATGAAGGGCTGAAAAAATTGTAAGGTTAAGGTACAAAGTAGTGAGGAGATAAAAAGATAAAAGTAAGTAAATTTTGGAGGTGTAATTGTAAAGTGGAAAATTTATAAGGAGAAAAATAATTAAAAATGAGAGAAAATAGGTTGAGGATGTGGTGCTAATGTGGCTCAACAGGAGTGCAGTAACATTAAACTCTACACTTCAGTTTTTAGATATATATATATATATATATATAGATATTGATATTGATTTGGAACATAATTCCTAACTCATACAATTGAGCTTGCAGGAAGTGTAGGGACTCAATTGGTAGTTATGTTTAGTAGTTCAAAATTTGATTGGTCTCTTGCTTTGGGTTTCACCATTAGTAACTAGTAAGTTCAAAATTTGATAGACTATGTTTACTAGTTCAAAATTTGATTGGTCTTGTGCATTGGGTTACACTAGTAGCAACTAGTAAGTACAAAATTTGAGACTATGTTTACTACAAAATTTGATTGGATTCGTGCATTACGTTTCATTAGTAGTAACTAGTAAGTCTATTCTAGAGTTGTTGCCTTTGGTATTATTTATTATTCCTTATACTCTTTTGTGTCCATTGTAGTCTTTTTGCAATAAAATATTTCTTAACTAAAAAAAAAAAAGAATAAATTATATTGACCTCCCATAGGGATTGTTGAAAATACAAACACCTTTCTAGGTTCTTTTGAAATTACACTGACCTTTCCTTGGGTGCTAAAAATGATCTACTTTTAAAGGTGGGGGGTTCAGTTCAGATTGGTGTCTGGAACCAGTATAACATTGAAGGTGCTGTTTTAGTTTTGAAGAAAGTCAGATTTGGATGGTGATGTTGATGGTAATGGTTTTGATTGCTCTATTAGGATTTTATAGTTTAGTGAAAGGCGGGGAGAAATGAGCACAAAGATGACAAGGATGTGAATTATTTTCTCTCATTGGGGAATGGGGAGTCGATGTTATTTTAGATAACAAGCCATAGTTTTGCCTATTTGGATTATCAGATCTCAATGTAATTTACCCAATCAAATAATAAGAACATGAATGATCAATGGTTAAGTATCCAGTCCTTCATGTGAACTTTTTATTGAATATGCAATTTCCTTACAAAAGAAGGAAACGACCCAAGGAGGGCTCATGTCAATGTAGAGGAATTGGTCTCCTTTTAACATAGAAGAGTGCATCTGTCAAATACTGAGATCATTGGAGCGATCTCTCTCTTTTCCTTTTTGAGCTTTACTTGAGGAAGCATCAAATATCTTTGAGGTGCTCTTTTGGTTTGAAATTGTTAATTTGAATGAAATGTCAAATGAGGCTTTGGATGAAATGCCAAACGAAATTTGAAGGAAACCACCCTTGTTACGCTTTTAACCCCCGCGTTAAGTTTGTTGTTAGCTTGGGCAAAAATTTAAAGTATAGGGTGCAAAGTGTAATTATAAGTATAATTTAGAATGATAGAGTGTAATTTATCCTTTATTTTTAAAGAATTGAGAAGAAGGGAAGTTAGCTTTTTTTCATGTAGTTCTATATTTTTCCATCCAATTTAACAACAAACTTGATGTCAAAAATGATCATAGTTTAGAGTGCAAAAATGTGCATTCGAAAAGTTTAAAGAACAAAGTGTAATTGTGGGTATAGTTTAGAATAGTAAAATGTAATTTCCCATTTTATATGACACATTTAGGTCTAATTTTTATTTTGAGTAAATTCCATTAACTTATCCTGAAATTTGGGTTAATGCAAACTAGTTTCAAGACATTTCAAAACTGGCCAATTTGGTCCCTAAACCCAACTTGGTCTATAAACACCATTAGACCTGTTAGTATTGTTCTCTTCTCTCTCTCTCTGACTCTTTCGTTTCTTCTATCTCTCACCCCTCTCTCACTCTCTTAGACCTCTCTCCTCAGTTCTCCCTCCAACATGACAACTACTTTCCTTTGTTGGACTCACTCTTTCACTATGTCGATTGTTGTGGATCATGATTGATGACAGTCTTGAAAATAATTTTAGTTTGTTGTGGGTTTTTTAGATCAACATTGGTTGTGGGTTGTTGGTTATGGTGGTTATTTTGGCAGTGGGTTGAGTTGTTGGTTGTGGGCCTGTGGCGATGGTTTTTGAGTTGTAGGTTTGGCAATTATGTTTGATACGGCTGTGGGTTTGTGGTGCACGAGCTTCTCTCTCTCTCATTTTTTCTCTTTTTCCTCTAATCTCACCAGGCTCGGACTCTCTTTCTATTTTCTTTTTCCTTTTCTTGTTCTATTTTCCTTTTCCTTTGCTTGGCCAAATTTAGCCTTCGATGGGACTTCTTTCTCCCATTCGTTCCCTTCTCATTTTCTCTATACAGGTTAATGGCTAGATTTGGGTTTGGCCAACATTTTGTGGTGGATCCACTACAATTGAGTTAAGGCCATTAGGTTTTTTGGGTTTCTTTATGAAGGAAAAGAGGTTTTTCCTTTAGGTTTTTTGGCTACCAAGCACTAAATAGATGAGACGTTGACGGGCTTTTTCTTTCGATTTCCTTGACTATCAAACACGGAATGGAGAAGATTCATGGGGCTTTTCCTTTAGATTTTCTGGACTAACTAAACACAGTCATTAATAATTTTTTTTTTCTTTTAATTTTATTTTAAGAGAAAAATCCTAAGAAAATCATTATGTTAGAAATTCAAAGAAAAAGGAAAAAAAAAAAAAAATTCATTGTGAAAAAAGGAAGGAGCATCAAGTGTTTGTGGGTTGGAGAGAGAGAGTGAGGAAATAGTGTGTGACACCACTCGTGTTTAGGGATTAAGTTGAATAGTTATGAAATGTCCTAAACCTACTTGGCATTAGCCCAAACCTCCTAGATAGTGTATTTTATATTTTTATTTTTTTTAAATGTAACTTGGTCCAATTTGGGGTGTGGAATGTTTCATGTTTTAAGCTTAAAACATGTGGGTATTTGTAGATAGCAGTTCATGCGAAAATGGCCTACTAAAGATGAAACCTGGGCAGTTAAGGCCCGTTTGGATTGAGAGGAGGAAGGAGGGGGAGTGGAGGGGAGTAAAATTGATTAAAAATAGACTAATTTTGGGCCAATTCCACTCTACTCTACTCTTCTCTCTCCCTCAATCCAAATGAGCCATTAGTTGGGCCAATTGGATTAAAATTATCATCAGACCCCAGTTCCCCATTATGTTTATGTTATGATTATTTGTGAATATTGCAATACTTGTGGTAAGAAATATAGTCTACAGTAGTTGAAAGATGCATTGAAGAAGAATGCAATACGAACAAACCTCTGTACATAACTTCTAAAACTAGGAACATTAGCAGTCATCGTCATCAGAGTAGTTGCCGTCACTATCAGGTTCATATATCTGATATTCTTCATCACTTGAATTAGCGTCGTTTATATTATTATCACCTGCTTCTGTGGATGGAAAACTATCAAAAAGCTCCTGCAAATGGGTTCTCGATATGTTCTCCATGTTTAGATCTAGGCAATGTATAGGAAAGCCAATGGTGACAACCAATCTAAACAAATTTCCGCAACAGTTAGCACTGATTGGTCTCAATAATTTTTCTTCACAAGGTAGGGCAACGTTATCTTCTTGTATTCTTTATAAATGTGAAAATTCTTCTAGCATCTCCACTGTTGCATTGCAATAGAATTGTCTTTTTGGCATGGTACTACTACTCTGTCAAACTGAAATTTTGTTTAGTTGATTTTATTTTATTTTTTATTTTTCATTTTTTTCCAAGGTACGTAAAACATGACTGAGGGCTGAATTATTAATTCTTGTGCTAAAAATAGAGGCTTAAACAAAAGAACATTATCGAAATGGTAAAAAAGGATACATGATTGTGTCTGCAGAGATATTTCACCGTCCTTTTCAGCCTAGAAACAAGAAAGCATTGATAAACACAAAAATAAAACACAAACAAAGGCACGTAAGAAATTAAGACAACATTGATTATATATGTATAGAAAATCCAGCAAAATGTAAATTCAGTTAATAGAGAAGTCAGTACCAGATCAAGTGCCTCATATCCATCCAATTCATCTTCAGCATTGTCAACTTCATCCTCCTCATCATCTTCATTATTATTGGGTTCCACGTTATCTTCATCGACCGTAGGTTCTACATCATTACATTTGATTAGTACTTTCAAATTACAAAATTAAATGAGTGTGCAAGAAAATATAGATTCTTGCAATATCTCTTTCTCATACGTTCAAAATTGGAGAGTTACAAAAACCACAGGAACCACAGTAAACTAATAGGAGTTTAAAAAGTATTGACAACCATTTGGAATACAAGAATTATGTGGAAAATAAAATGACAGGAAATTAGGGAATGAACCCTAATAATAGTTCAGCAATGTTTCAGTGTAAAAGAATAAGATCATAAATAGATATGAGGTGATGAAGAAGACAGAAGAAAAGGTAGGGTAAAGGCGTGAAGTAATATACATGCTACGGAAAGAAGTATATATAGTCTATATGGAATAACAAAGAAAGCATCACTATACAACTGATATTTCAACACAACAATTCCACACAGACAGAAACATGGGATAACTTTCCATTATTTGCCTATAATAAAGCAACGATCCATGCGTACAGGACTTATGCTTGTAAGGATTATTATTATTATTATTGATTTTAAATTGGTAAAAAAATAGTTTATAATAAAAGTAATAATTTAAACAATTCTCACAATATTGACAAGATTTCAACAAAATATACCAAGGAGGATGGGACTAAATAAAAGATAAACTAATAGATATCAGATTTAGATGTCAGACTGACAGGACTGTTTATTTGTTATTTTAGTTCATTGATTTGATGCATTGTTTCAGCCATTTGTGAATAGTATAGAGAGTGGAATGATGAAAAAGAACATCGACAATTTAAAAATAGTTTCTCCGATTATCGGGTGATAAACCTTCTCACCATAATAATTCTGCATTATATCCTGTTGATCAAACTGATACTAAAATGTTCACATTTAGAGTTCAGAAACCTACTGTTTAACTTATTTGCCGTCTATCTGGAGGTGTCCATGGGTAATCTGAATTTTTGGTATTTCTTACCCAACAATCATAAAGTGTGGATTGAAGTCAAATGAGTTATAGATGTCTTTTTAATGTGATCTGGCTTCCTGCAAATTTGGGATTTCTTTTTCTTTTTTTATTTATTTATTGGGGTTTTTTTTTTTTTTGGTGGGGGGGTTTGTGTTGTTCAGGGCAGGATAGCATGTCTTGCTTTGGGATCTTTTCTCATCCTTTTTAGCACTCTTTCCAAGCTCATAGTTTATGATAGACTTGAGTTTGAGATGGACATTAGACAAATTAATATAGGGTATGCTTAAATTTTGTGGGGTTTACCCTATTACCTGTTGAGCTCGTACTATTGCTCTTGTAAAATGGGCACTTGCCCTTATGCCTAACAAGGATGACTTCACATTATAATCATTATAACCAAACAAAAATTAAATAGTTGAAGAGTCCTTGAGTTTAGTCAGCAAGTGGTACCCGTATTGGCTTGTTGGTGCTCTTCATGAAGCTTCAAGGCATCTTTGTTGCATTCCTTCTTTAACTTTTCAAACTTTTCAGAAGCAGCTTTAAGTAAGTTTTCTGCACCAGCTTGGGGGAAGACTGATAAAAACCTCACCTTAACACGTTGTCTTAAGCAATCAAGCATGTGCTCTGAGAACCATCCTGCTCCAAACTGCAGATGTAAATAATAAGTTAAACATGATCCAACTAAAACTGAGCATATAGCTTGCACATTCAAATACTATACTATACGCAGATTGTAGGCATACATTAAAACAAAAAGATACCAGGATTACTATCACTAAATTAACTGTATGGAAGTAAGACGAAATTCTATTATTCAATTTGATAATTTTTCACCAAAATATTTAGGACTTGTGCTAAAAAAAAGGTCAGTATCTCTAACAAACTTATTCCATGACAGACACAGAATTTCTTACAGGAAACACTGTTACTAGATATACTAAGTTATGTCCACGGCATTTTAAATGAAAAATCCAGCAAGTTGCTTTAAAAAACCCAGGAAGCAACAGAAACAGCAAATAATTCTTGCCACTATAGGCTTTAGGTCAAATTAAACCTTGCAAAATCAAGCATCATATTTATAATATACTCAGCCTATCTGTTTCATATTTAAAATATACACAAATCCAAAGAACCAAGCCAGCAGCTTCTACCTCTATCCCAATTCCCACCTTCAAAAACAGTTTTGTAATTCCCTGTAACTTAGGCATCTTATTAAGTTTGTGGCAAAGATATGGATTATGATTATAAGCATTATTATTAAGGGGTTTTGCAATTTGCATAGGCCAGACATGACGTGTCACAATGTTGTTAAAAGCACCAAGCACACTTTAGCACTAAGACCTTTTTAGAACCTAAGCACAAAGTATAAAACAGAAGAGCACATCTAATTGAAGTAAAGCGCGCATTGTTAAATATAAAGTAGAATGAAGTCTCATAAAAGATTTTTAAATCAAAAAAGTTTTAAATAATTAAAATAGTAACATATATAGCTTATTGGCTCAAACAGTTGGAGAATTTCAGAATTGCGCAATTGCACAAATCTTGTAGGCTTTAAATAATATATAGGCTATTTCAAATTCTTAAAAGTTCTACACAGTAAATTTGGAAAGAATTATTTTTTTGATAAGTAATGAGTTTTATTGATATCAAAAAGGAGACATCCTAGTACACAGGGAGTGTACAAGGACTTTGAATAAATTTGGAGAGAATTATTTACATAGAGTATGACAATCAAATAATTATATTAAATTTAAACAAGACGCTGATACAATTCTCATGGACTTAGCAAAATAAAATAGACAGTCCATAGGCAGGGTAGCAATGATCAAATGAAGTATATATTTTAATGAAAATACACCCAGAAAAAATCAATAAACACTAAAACAGGCAAAGTAGTGACTTTTATTTATCAAGCATAGTATTTTTTGTGTGTGAGTGTGTTGACTAATTTTTGACACCAATCTGGCCTTTTTTTTTTTTTTTTTGCTTAATTGTGTTGCCCATGTTTATGTGTTTATAGATTTTTTTTTTTTAATTGGATTGATTTGCTTTTATAATTTATGTAGTCCTAGTGCAAACAAAATGTAGTTTTTTGATTGATTGAAACAAAGTATTGTACGGGAGTCCCAGTAACTAGTAAAAGTTAAGAGTAGCATGATGAAGATAATGAAAGAATCTCAGCCTGATAACCTTGTCAAAAAACATGCTTTCCATTTCTTTGGACCTATAATTGGAGCCAAAGTATCAACCCTGCTTAAGCCAACAGGGGTAGCGGTTAGCAAAAGCATAATGAATTCCTTGAGCAATAAGTCAGTAACCACCACTCCCTAGTCCGAAATACACTAGACAGGGTGTAGTTTTCACCTTAAGTGGTTGCTAAATGAACCCACAAGACTAAAATTCTCTGGCTAAATATATCAGAACTTTTATCCATCAACTTCTAGTCTTAGGGCACATAATAAAGGCTTCATTCTATGGATTTCAGAAAAATAAGGATCATAATATTTAAAGTTTTACTACCCTTCAATAATCAATTTTAAAGTATAATGTTAATTTATTACTTATCAAAAAAAGAAATAATGTCAATTTATTTATCCATAAGCATCAACACAAACTTAAAAAAAAAAAAATATTTATAGAAATAAAATTTCATTAAAAAAGCAAAAAAGGGTGTCATCCATGTACACATGAAGATGAAGTGTACAACAGATAAACCAAAATTAAAGGCTAAATGAAGCCTCAACACTTAAGCATAATGGTGTGGACACCAAATTAGACTCATTAATGCTAATCGATTTTGTTGGACCTGATTAATCATGATTAATGCTGATTGACACATATTGATGTTATTAGCGAGATTTGATTTTTACTTGAATTTTATCTAAATTTATGATGGAATCTCATTTTGACTTGAATTTCTTTCCATATTTGATGCAATTTTGGAGACTCTTTAAAGGGCCTACAGTTCCTTATTGTAAGCAATTGATCATGAATTAATAAAATTGGGTTGGGAGATTTCGTCCCGTGATTGGTTCAGATTCCAAGCAAGTCCAGGTGCTGATTCTTGGGTTCATATCATCCCTAGTGCTGATTTCAAACCCCTCCCAGATTAGATAGATGATATGGATTTGATGCAACCAGCAGAGAGTTAAAGGAAAAACATGACTAAAAAATATTCAAAATTTGGATTATTTTTTTATGTTGGGCCTTCTTGGCACCTTTCATGAAACTCACTGTGCAAGTTGTCTGTGTTGAAGGCTTCCTTATCTCTTGTTGAATGTAATCATCAGCTAGTTCAAAAAACTGCAATGATGTATGGAGCTTGTAAGGAAAAACTCGAAACGCACATATGTCCTCCCATCTATGCTTCAACCTAGTCAAATGAATAACAACAAAAACAATCAGAGTAATTACTTCGTACAGTCACTCAACCTGCATAAAGTACGTTCTGTAATTCAATAAATATTTTATCACTTATCAAGAAAAAAATGATGAAGGAATCAGAATCTATAAATATGCTCTATTGTACTCCACAGCTGTTACAGTTCAATTTATGAGAAACTGGATAATCTGGTTCATTGAAGGCAAGGCTGCCAAGTTCTTTTTGTTCTTATTTTTATTCTTCTTCATCTCCTTTCATATCTGAATTTGTTCTCTGTTTCAATGGTTTAAGCATATGGATACCTAGTTTTACTTCTTAACTTCTATTTTACCAACTCAACTGCCCATTGTTTGCGAAACAACCCTAAAATTAAGATTACCAAGTGAACCTTACATGAGCCTAAATTTACATCAAGCATGTATAAACAAAGTCCTAGATATCTATAATGAAGCATACAAAATCAACAAAATTAAAAAACCATAACCCACTAACTCTTCATAAATAATTCTCATAAATTCTTGCAAAAGAGTCATGAAAGTAAACTCCTTTGTCCCTAATAAGATGGATTTCTTAGTCTGCTACTTCCTCTTAGTCAAATAATTGTCTTTCATAAGTAATAAATTTTTATTAAAAGAAGACTACATGTACATAATAACACACACAAAGAAGCCTAAGGAATTACAATGATTCTCTTACTCAAATAAATTGATACTCTATTACCTTCACTGTAGATATGCAAAATATTAACCTCCAAGTTATTATCACAAAATATTCTTTTACAATCCTGAATGATAATTATGATTTACAAAGCTCCTTTGGTGTACCTAAAATGCTTTCAATAACAATTTTTGCACCACCTTCAATAAAGAAGCTTCTTATTTAGCCCCCCAACAAGCTAAGATTTATATATTTCTTTTTTTGATAAGTACTTAGATTTATATATTTCTTAAATCCATACGCTCTAAAAGCAGAAGCAGGAGATCTCTAACCCAATTGATTTTTGCACATATAGGACAACTAGAAGAATCTATTAAAATTTTGATGCATAGATGCTAAATCACTCTCTTTAACCATCAAAATTTAGGTTTAGGCAACCCTCTATAAAAGAATGCCCTTAATATAATAACGTTCTTTTTTGCTCTCATAGCTCCATTAAAATTAGCACATGTTTTTAGACATTTCCTCAAGGCTTTGTTTGAGTGGATAAATGCTTTGGCTTTGTTTTCATTTAGTTCTTTGTACTTTCACTGTTTGATGTTGGTGACTTGGTGTACCTGTTGTATACATCCTTTGTACATGGGTTATGCCTATTTTCTTTTAATTAATGAAATATTTACTTGAAAAAAAAAATAAAAAAAATAAAAGTTATACCATAAGGACTAGGGTTGATCCTATTAAAAGTTAAAACATCAAAATAAATCATATTTGCAACTGTTTAGTGTCGTTCAGATGTTATCTTTTAGACAAGAATATTTTACCAACTTCAAACAGTTAATAACACTATGAACTTGATGCACCTATTAACAATTAGGTCACCAACATGCTCAACTATTGGACGCCTAAGGAAAATGGGATCTTGGTTTTCAATAGTTCCCCAAGTATGTATAATAAATATTGTCTGTGTTCTTCCTCTTTATTTTAACAAAATTTTAGTAGGGAGTTTGGCTTTATAAGCAGTTCCTTTTCAGAGTTGCTGATGATTGACAGCATACAATAAAGTATCACACTGTGCAGGCCAATACACTATGAGAATGCAGCTTCAAAAAAGGATCAATTATCATATATCTTAATCATAGAATTTTACACGAGTAATTATTAAATCCCCTCTCTCTCTCTTGCATCCACACAAAGGTAATCTGCAACATGGTAGATTTGGGTTTGTGGTATGGATATCAGGACAGTACACTTTTGTGCCCAATACACAAAGCAGTGGGGATAGGCTTGGTTTGCTACTTGGGGTCACATGCTGTTGTGGTGAGCATTGGGGTGCTAATTTGGATTGCTTTAGGAATAACATATAATATGAAATTAAATTAAAAATTAGATTAGGTTTTGAAAAGAACTTACCCTTTGTCTGTAATAGCATCACAATAACTCCGCAATGGTTGTGGTACTCGAAAATCAATTCTTTGATATCTGCATAAAAAAATACTAGGAAGATAAGCATCAAAGTAGTAAAGGTTCAAAATCATTCTAATTCTAATAAGGGTTTTGTTTAAAAACATGTATAGGTATATGTATGTACATATGCATGATATTTATGTTACTAGAATGAGAACAAGTGAAGGCATCACAAGTGAGTTTCTTATTATAATAAGTTTACATCAAGGATTAGCACTATGTCTATATCTCTTCACTGGATATGAATGAACGTACTGGATTGATTTAGGATGAAGTTTTGTGGTACCAAAAAAAATAAATTATGTATATACTTTTTATAGATGATTTGAATTTAGTAGACAAAACTAGATGAGGAGTTAATGCCAAGTTAGAAATTTAGAGGAATGCTTTAGAATCTAAAGACTTTAGTTAAATAAGCACATGGAGTGTGTAATTTTAGAAAAAATAGAAACAAAAATTAACTGGTTGAAGGGTTGTAATATTTGATCATAAAAACGCTTAAAGGTAGTTATTTTGATATCTGGATTAATAATTCATAAGGATGGAGTAATTGGCGGGCATGTAGATTATAGAAAAAGAGCATGGTGAATGAAGTAGAGAAGTAGGAGCATTGTGTGATCATAGAATACCTATTAAGTTAAAGTAAAAATTTTGAAGGACTACTATAAGACCAGCTATGCTCTATGGTATTGAATACTGAACCATTTAGAAACAATATATTCATAAAATAAATGTAGCTAAAATGAGAATATTAAACTTAATACATGAATACATGAAAGTATAAGGAAAGATAAAGACACAAGATGAAGAAATTCATTTAAAGATACTATTGGCTCTTATTGATGTAAAGATGAGAAAAAGTCACTTGACATGATTTGTCAATGCGCAAAGGAAATAATGCACCAATGAGAGAAAGAGAGATTTGATTCAAGTCAAGGGAACAAAAAGAGGTATACTAAAACCTAAAATATGACAAGATGTGACAAATGCGTTAAGTATTGATTAGAAATAGAAGTTCAGACATATTCAAGAATTCTCACATGCATGAACCAGGATCTTTGCGAGGATCGTATCCTTTTCTGATCCAAAACCTGAGAAATGGTCCGCTTGAAAAGTAGTATGCAATCCTAGACAGATGCCTGCAAGATCAGATAGTGCAAAGGCCACTGGCAAATATCAGATTTACCCAAGTTCCACAAAACAGTCAAATAAAAAATAAGTTAACTACAAATGGGCAAGTTTTCGGGCAGAAACACACCTTCTAAACATCTCAATTGTAAAACTTAAGCCTTTATCAAGCAAACGTTCATTTAGTGATTCCTTGGGCCATATAGGGCGCTCGTCAAAGAGATTAGTAAGAAACATCTGCCACTCCCATTGATTTGAGCCTTGGGTTACATATTCCTCCCAATTTACTTTCTTAGGAATCTGTATGAATGTTAAGTGCAACATGGACAAAACAAATAACATTGTGCAATGCTCATTTTGAAATTTCTCATGTTTTATTCAGTAACAATTATACCTTTTACTGGCACTTCTCTTAATTGACAACAATACTAACAGAAAGAACTCACAGCGTTGTAGATTATTAGATAAAATGGTAATGAAATTTTCTAAAACTGACTGCTAAGAGAACCACACGAGCCTTTAGTTTAAAAGTCAGCAACCTTGTTGGAGTTTTAAAATCATTGAAAGAAATACATATCAGTCAACAGTGGCCTCACAAACATCCAGGAAGGATTACCTCCAATATATAAACCATCTCAAATGCATCCACAACTGACAACAAAAAAAAAAAAGAAAAAAAAAGAGTGCATTTGACCACACATGAATAACATGATCACATTGCACAAAAAAACACTACATTCTTTGAAAGGGCCCAAAATAGATGTAGAACAGTGATGTGCATGACCTCTAAGCTTACAAAATTCTTCTGTAACTTATGCAGGCAGCATAAAAAAATAGTCCAACATAATAAAGAGTAATCATATATCTAAATTTCCCACAAAATAATTAGTTAGTTACATCTTATGTCATCATTGATGTATTTGCCACATGAAACTTTAGGTTGGTCAAAATTTCTTCTCACTTAATTTTCACTTGTGCTTACAAAATATTTTCTGAGCTATGAGCTATCAACAACTTAAATGACATCAAAAAAGTTTAATTTACAGGGGAAAGGATAATAATAAAGATTTTCTAGTGAGACTGAGACTAAGTCACAAATGACAGAGTGAGCTTCCAAGAAACATAGATTAGTTAGGTTGGGTTCTACCCAATAACAGCTGAGTCTAATAAGAAGTTTCTATAAAGGTAATCCTCAAAAATCCCAAGTAAATATTCCCATGTGGAGCTTCATTTTTCCTTACAAAGGATTTTTTGTGTACTAATAATAATAATAATAATTTTTTAATTTTAGAATAGTTTTTTGGTCTTCCTCCACCCCCCCCCCCCCCCCTCCCACCCAAAAAAAAAAAAAAACAACGCTTAGGATGCGCCTTTACCTGGCTTTAATAAAATATTATTTTAGGGGAGCTTAAGAAGGATTTATGACTAGGCTTTGACTCCCTCAACACAACTAAGGTCTCTTTTTTATCATACTAAGGATGGTTGCATGATTATCTTCTATAAAAAAATTATAACTATATTATATGCATATAGGTAGATCTGTATCCCATATTTGTCCTATATGGTTAATAAAACTAAGTCCTAACTAAATTTACTAGTAGAAAAAACATAACAATGAACTCTACAAGGATGATATCTAAAGTAAAGGTCTACATAGAAAATGAGTTTAATAGAAGTTACGGGAAGGATATCTTTTATATTAAAATCAATTGCAAGAACTGGCTCCATATCCATCTGCACAGAACAAGAAATATAAAAAAAAGTGTCATTTTAACAGTTATACCCCCTTAAATATCTTCTAATACATACTATAAAGAGAGTTGAATATTAGGCAAACTAAAATGATTCATAGGACATTTGGAATGAGACACAACACAAGTCCTAAACAACATAAAAATCTCTGGAGGAACAATTAAATTACATTATTATTATTATTATAAATTGTAAAAACAAAAACAAGGCAGAAAGAAGTTATTTTTTTATATTTATTATTTATTATAAATTTAGATAGTTGGGAGAGGGGAAATTTGAATCCTGGAATCTCCGTTGGAAACACCAGGAAGTGCTAGTTGAACTACAAGGCACTGTACAGGAAGAAAGAAGTGATATTAGCAACAATAAGGCCTAAAAGTGGGGACACAAGTGGGCTTGCCTAAAGCTTGGCAAACACTTATGATTTACCTAAGCTTGATCAGCAAATTAATGATATTAATAAGAGATCACACAGACCACCCAAGGCACAAAAATCTCTAGGAAACTACACTTGCCCATAGTAGAGGCAGAAAGTTGTTTGAGCTAGAGCAGAGGTAGCTTAAATCCACTTTGATTCCTCAAACTTTTGTATCAGCCTATCAGGAGTATCTATGACACCTAAGTGACCGAATTTCAATTTCAAGTTCAATTTGTTCGATTAGAAGGTAAGGAATCAATTAATAGAAGTTTATAATTTTTTAGATGTTCCTAATCAAAAAATCAATTTTGGACTAGCTGGTGTATTAAATAAATAAAATTAATGTCTAAATAATTGTTACTGTAGTCAACAGAGAAATTTCACCTTCCAACATTGTTCTGCAAATTCATCTTGTTTTGTTTTAGAACTCAGCGTGGGTGGCGGTCTTAACCTGAAACATAATTAGGCCAATAAAAACCAATTCAAAAAATGAACAAAATGAACAAGTTAGTTGGAGGATTTTATTCTATGGAATTTTAGAGTATTTTTAAAATTCTAATGAAAATTTAACCTCAAATACTCAGATATGCATAAATGATGTGGAAAGAAAAAAAATTGTCCCAGAACATGTCAGGATCCCTCACTATCCTTGGGTAAGGGAAGCTTAGGTATCCTCAGAGATAAGTTGCATTACATTAACGCTTACCTATGTATTTTTTTCTGCAGTATTTGTTATATAAGTTTCTTTGTCTAAAACAAGAAAAGTGACACGGGCACCATTAAAAAAAAAAAAGAAAAGAATAACAACCCTTACACAAATTTCTTATGAAAAATACAAGAAAAGGATCGGATATAACCAGATAAGAAAATCCACAACATCTTACACTATATTCTCTGGCACATCCTTTGGCGAAAAAAGTGGGGGCAACAGAATCATCACATCCTCATGATCCACATCCATCAGTCCACCCTTATCTAAAAAAAAAGTGCATAAAAAGTTATAGATCAAGAAGCACTTTAATTTGTATGCTCTGTTATAATATTAGGCGTAGGTCAGCTTGGGCTCAACTTCCTATTGTAACATACTTGCAATTGTAATTTACTAATACCTTTGACTACCCTAACTAACCCCAGCTAAATTAAGGGACTAAATAAATGCAGTTATTGACATAGAAAAGATGCATTTGTCTCTTCTCTCAGTTTTATAGCATGTTCAAAGTGGTATATATAATGAAACATATAGACTTCACCAAAATGTGGCTCCTCCACTTCTGCCCAATTTCTCTTTTTCCTCCGTGCAACATCTGCATGAACGGCCACAACATGCTGGTAGTCTACCATTCCTTCACACAAGCGCGCGCAAGACAATGTTAGAATACCACAGAAAACAGACGTAATACAAAGTACTGAAAAGAAAAATGTGAAAACTTTTAGGGACATAAATGAAAACAAGTCAAAATTAGAGGGCATGATTAGTTATTTAGCCTAAATTTCAAGTCCAAATTCTTAAATAATCCAACTTTCAGCAATTCAACAAAGCAGTAAATAATCCAAACTCTTACTAACATAACAGATGTAATTCAAAGGAATGAAATGAAACAAAAAAAACGAAACTTTAGGGATGAAAATGAAAACAAGTCAATATTAGAGTCCATGATTAGTAATTTAGCCTAAATTTTAAGTCCAAATTGGTAAATAATCCATCTTTCAGCAATCCAACGAAGTAGTAAAACAGATGTAATTCAAAGGACTAAAATGAAACAAAAAACAAAACTTTAGGGATGAAAATGAAAACAAGTCAAAAGTATAGGGCATCAATAGTAATTAGCCTAAATTTCAAGTCCAAATTGGTAAATAATCCAACTTTCAGCAATTCAATAAATCATCCAGACGGTCATACAAAGTACTGAAATGAAAAAAGTGAAAACTTCAGGGACGAAAATGAAAACAAGTTAAAATTAGAGGGCATGATTAGTAAATTTAAAGTCCAAATTGAAAATTGAAAAAGGAGCTAAGTGCAAAACCTTCGAAGTGATAAGCCTGAGGGACTCGAGCGACAATGTCGGCGGCGAGTTCGGCATCGGAATTTTGTTCGATTGATTGAGTTTTGGAGATTTTGAGAAGGAAATTGTTGTTACAGGGACGGAGCTCACCGAACGCCGGGTGCGAATACGGGTCGTCGGGTCGGAAACGGAGCTCCAGTTTGTTGGAAGGCGAAGTGCGTGCCTTGAGGATGGCTTGGGCGCCGCCGAGAGAGTCGACGGCGCGGGAGGTGGAGGAAGGGTAGCCCGGATAGTGTACCGCGAATGCTTCGTTGCTTGGTAATTCGCCTGATACGGTACCGTTTTCTATCACTCCCATTATTTTCCCATGCAACGTCTGAGCAAGAGTGAGGAGAGACAGAGAGAGACTGAGAGGTTTGAATTGATGGGCCTTTTAGGGTAACCAAATTTCATTGGCGAAAATGGCTAATTATTTTTTTTTTTCTAACTATCTAGTTAGTTGGCCCGGTTTGCAAACAATATCATTTAGTAACATCTCGAGATTCAGAGAGTCGATTTTGGCATCATAAATCGAGCCTCTTGGGCTCGATTTTTATCCTTTGACGTGGCCAAATGCCAGGTGGAAAATACCTAGAACTCGAGTCTTAGAGACTCGAGTTCCATTTAGGCGCCACGTAGATCTCGAGTGTCTGAGACTCGGTTTACATAAAGCGAAACTGAGTCTCAAACACTCGATTTTGATGTCCTGTCAAACCCCATGCACCGGTCATGTCATCCTGTCTGATCCCTGGGCATGTTTTTGTATTAAAGCTATCTCACTGACTTCTGATCCCTGGGCACGTTTTTGTATTGAAGCTATCTCACTGACTTCTTTATGTCACTGAAGCTTTATGTCCCTGTTCAAACCACATGCATACTTTATGTCACCAAAACTTCTTTATGTCACTTACTTGGCTGAAAGCTTCTGTCAACAAAAATTGCTTCTCTCTCAACACATTCTCTCTCACTCATACAGGCATTGCTCCTCTCTCAACTCTCTCATACTCATTCAATAGCATAGCAGAACAATACTCCCCTCTTAACTCTCATACAAGCCCATCATTGTAGTCTCCGTCTCTCAATCTCATACAATCCCAGCAGTACATTTGCACATCCTCATGTTAGGTAAGGATCTCCTCACTCTCTAGTTGGTTATTTATTGTCTATAACTGCTTTAGAAAGTGTTGCTTGTATTGAATTTGTCATGACATTTCCTGATAAAAATATTTGTTTATATTAACCACTTATATATATATATATATTTATATACATTTCCTGATAAAGTGTTGCTTGTATATATATATATATACCACTTTATATATATATATATATATAGATTTATATATGTATATATATATATAAAGTGGTTTATATATATATAGATTTATATATGTATATATATATATATAAAGTGGTTTTTATATATATATAATTTTTTTTTATTCATGATCCAAGAAGTCTTTTTGCTAGATTTCGGTGAAGTTAGCTGCTTCATTTTCTCCATAATTTGGAGTAAATTTGAGTTTGTATATCACATGTGGTATATTTGATTGTATATTTGTGCCTTGATTTTGAAATTAGATGATATGTCTAATTTTGATTGGTCATGATCATATTCAGATTACTGTTATTTTTAATTTGTTAATTTTTTTTTGGTAATGTCTGATGAACTCTTGCTCTATGTTATTTCATTAATACAAAAATATTTTAACTTAACTAAAATTCAATACTTTTTATAAATAGTATAATTAATTGTTTATTTTGGTCAAACGATATAATATTATTATATTTAGCAATGAAATTATTAAAATTAATATTTTTAGTTCCATTTTTTATTATTTATATTAAACATCAACATTTTCATGTATTAATATTTTTCTATAAACTGGATTTAATGCATCAACTGGCCTATGGTTGCAAGTGTTCCATTTGGCAAAAGCTCACCACTGTAATATGAATAATGATATATTGATATGAATAATGATATATTTTAAAGTAAAAAATATTAGTAATAATGATATATTTTAAATAATCATTAAGTTGATCAAAGGAAAAGGGACATAATGCAACTTTCATGTCCTATTTCTAATAATTAAAAAAAAAAAATTACATTTCTTTAACAACTAAATAATCATTAACTTGTTCATTTGGGCAGATTTGATGAAGGGGGCTAGAGTTGTATTTTTCTTGGGCCCAATTAGAATTAGACTCTAATATACCTAAAAATTGAAATTATATATGGAATGATGATGTTACATAATTGCACTCATTTATTTGCACATCGACTTTTGTTGTTTGGTTTGATATTTTTATTTATATTTTTGTTAGAGCTGAGTTGAAATTTTGTAATAGGAGTGAGTTTTGTCTTTAGTTTTTTCATTTACGAAATGATAATGATTGCGCCAGTATAATTCTGTGTGATGCGGGGTGAGTATATGCAATTGTGGGGTGAGAAGTTGTAATTTTTGTATTTTTAGTAGATAGAAAAAGTTTTGTAATTGATGTTAAATGAAAGAGATAAAATATGTGACTAACAAACTATACTTGACTCTATAATAGGTTCACAATCTTTGAAAAATATTGATATGAATGTATACTTCGGTGGACCCCTTGACAATCCTGGAGAGATTGACGGATTACCATTTAGAGGGCCGGGTATCCAATGCTACTACATGATGATACGTCGTAAGTTGAAGACGTTAAATGATTTGAAGAGCAAAATAATGGAGGAATTGAATTTGAACCGTGCTTGGTATGACATCAAGATTATTTATCGTTACCCACAAGAAGTCCTTCACGAACGGATAAATTACGGGTATATGGCGATCAAAGAAGACAAACATGTAAAGATGATGTTTAATAGGATACAGAAAATGGCCCAAGTAAATGCTGCTGAGTTGTACGTAAGTTTGGAGGAGCTTGTAGAAGTTGATACTGAGGTGGTGCAAGAAACAAATACATCTTTACAATTTACAGCCCTAGATGATGGATGCACTACAATGGGAGGGTATACAATGGGAGGGTATACAATGGAAGGTTATATGCTCCCATCTCAAAATCATGTTACCAATACTGGTGAAACCCTCCATCCTCAAGAGACACATTTACAGGAGGAAGATGAAGACGAAGATCATGCTGTGAATGATGGTGAAAATATTGATGGTATGGATGAGTACGAAGAGATGATTGAGCGAGGTGACTTTGAGAACGATGTAGATGACCACGAAGTCGTTCCCAATTTTGAAGAGGAAAATATGGAGTACCATGATGAAGGTGCTGCAGACGATGATATTGGCATCCAGCATGATACAAATACGACCACTGGCTACAGACCTCCTGCCGACTCATTCTACGCAAATACTTGGGAAAATATGGTTGATCCTTCACGTCTTCAGATACCATTTGTTTGTACTTGGGAAGATGGGATGAATTTTTGTAAAGGATTGACTTTTGCAAATAAACAGGCGGTGAAGCGTGCATTGACAATATACGCAGCAACTGATAATAGAAATTATAGAATCCGAAGGTCAACCCCAACTAAATTGTGCGCTGCATGTGTTGATGAGAACTGCAAGTGGTACGTTGGGGCATTTATGAAAGATAAACTTAATGGTTTGTGGATGGTCACGTCTTATGTGGGTCCACACACTTGTATACCCTTTGGCCTGCAAAGAGATGGTAGAATGATGGATTCTAATTTTGTTGCATCAGAAATTGTGGGAATATTGCGAAAAAATCACACTGCTCGTATTGATGAGCTCTAGGAGATCATACGTACTAAGTATAATCATGAGCTTTCTTACTATAAAGTTTGGGACGCAAAACAAAAGGCAATTGCTAAGATATTTGGGGATTGGGAGGAGTCTTACCAAAGGTTGCGAAAGTTGTTATTGGCATACTTGAATCAGGATTTAGGTACCCGGTATTATTATCACACCATACCTAGGCCACTCGAAGGTACTGCATTATTGTGCTATGTATATTGGGCATTCGCTCCATGCATTGCTGCATTCCAATATTGCAGGCCGGTGATCAGTATTGATGGGACTCATTTGTATGGTAAATACAAAGGGGTATTGATGATTGCAATGACAACCGATGCTAACCAAAAGGTTTTACCTCTCGCCTTTGCTGTTGTGGACAAGGAGTCAGGGGCTAGTTGGGGGTGGTTTTTAGAGTGTCTAAGGACTTCGATATCGCATGTCATACCTAACCAGGGCATTTGCATTATTTCTGACCGACATAAAGGTATCAAATGCGCCATTCGAGAGTGGCCTAGAGGTCAGGACGGAACAGAACAGGTATTTCATCGATATTGCCTTCGACATGTTGCTAGCGCCTTCGACACACACTTTGATGACCCGACTCTAAAGGCATTGGCCCTGAAAGCTGGATATGCGACTCATGAAGCTAAATTTGAGTCCATAATGCAAACCATTAAGGAGGCCGAGATTAATTTACTGAGGGGCGTAGACCTTATTGATCGCCATGTTACACGCTATATGCCACACGCATATCTAATGAGTGAGGATGTGGAGAAATGGACCCAGTCACATGATGGTGGAAGACGTTACGGGGCAATGACAACCAATATCTCTGAGTGCTTTAATGGGGTACTTAAAGGTGCCCGCGGTTTGCCCATTGCTGTAATGGCTGAGTTCACTTGGGCCAAAATTGTTGCATATTTCCATGATCGACATAAACAAATTTCTTTTGATCTCTCTCAAGGTAAGCTGTGGAGTGATCATGCAATGGAGATCTATAACAAAAATGAGCAGAAAACCGCAGGACACACTCTGAGGCATTTTAATCATGAAACTGGTGTATATCAAGTGGTTATCCCGTACAACGACAATAGAGGTGGAGGGGGAAACCACAGTCATGAAGTGCACGTATTTGCTAGGACATGTGGTTGCGGAAAGTGGCAAAACTTGAAGATCCCTTGTTCACATGCAATTAAAGTTCTTAAAGGTCTACACCTTGATGCGACCAGCTATATTCACCCATGTTACAGTTTGAGCAGCGCGATTCAGACATATTCACATCATTTTGTGGTGCCCAAGTCAGAGTCCTTGTGGAAGGACGTTCGCGGACCACGGTGGGTGCCTGACCCATAGCTGTTGCGGGCTAAAGGTCGTCCTGTGATGTCAAGATTAAGGAATGAAATGGATGGAGTACGGCGAGAACGGGGAAGCCGGAGGGAAGATCCCGACTTGAGGGAGATTCAACCGAGGCAACGATGCAGACTGTGTCATCAAGAGGGGCATAACCGTAGAAGCTGTCCCATTTCCCATGGGGCTTCGACAAGTGGTGGTGCTATAAACTAGGCAAGTGCCCTCCCTGTTTTTATATAATATGCTAAGAATTTCATTTGGTTTTTGTTCTTCGCATTTGGAAACTAACGACCGTATTTTAATGCTAATCTCAAATGCTAATCCGATAATTCTAAACAATCTCTAATACTAATCCAATACTAATCAAATAACTATGTTACAATTTGAAATTATCCACTGAAAATCTAAAATAAAATATCGAAATAACTTTTGGTTTGCTCCTGCATTAAAGAGTTTCTTCTCAGTAAAACAAAAGGTTTTGAAATGGTGAACTGCAGTTGCTCCAAGATAAGGTAGCCTCTAAAAGATTAAAAATAAGGTAGTGGAGTAGGTTTCTCTCTCTCTCTCTCTCTCTTTTTTTTAATTTTTGTCAAGTCAGAGTGGAGATTGAATGAGATAGTAGCTTCTAGAAAATCAACAAGGATAGATATAACTAGGAAAGACTTGAATATGTCATTAAGGCTCAGGTTGTTATCATGTATGGTTTGTTTGGCTTTTACATGACCTTGAAAGATACTGAGAATATATATCCATATGCTTAGTTTCACTTGCTTTGTTTTCATGTTAACAACTGTTCTGCTCTTGATAAAGTTGCTAAATAAGAAACTTCTCTTAGGAGGAAGTTATTATATTGTTAAGAATTAAGATAAATATATATATATATATATATATATGTGTGTGTGTGTGTGTGTGTGTGTGTGTGTGTGCAGGAAAAATAATAAATATTGCTAATTCTTCACAAAAATTCATTTCAGGTTTTGTGAACCTTTGATGGATTCATATGGTGATGAAATGGTATCTAGAGGAGAAAATCATGTTCCACTGCTGACCGAATCATCAGTCTCACATGGGGATGAAGCATGCATAGTTAGTTGGAGAATATCAAAATCGCACAGAGGGGCTCATATCTTGAGGAAATTGTTCTCTCAGTTCATCAAAGAGATTGTTGAGGGAATGATAGGATATGTTCGCCTTCCAACCATCATGTCCAAACTCCTCTCTGATAATGGCAGCCAGGAATTTGGTGATTTTAAACTTACCATACTGGGCATGCTCGAAATATATGGCTTTGAAAGGCGAATTCTGGTAGATATACTTTTTAAACTCATCATTTGCTTTAGTCATGTGGTCGGCCTTATGTATACTTGTTGCATTAGTTTATATAATGGAAATTATTTTTGCATCTTTGTTGAGATTTAACTATGCCAACATGCATGATTAGGTCATAAACCTTCTTCTTGTGAATTTGAGTTCTTTAGTGCGATTCTAGGACCTTTGTTTACTATCATGAATGAACTCCTCTCCCATCTTTGGGATATTAACGTCTTCTCATAGCTAATGCAACGAATTTGAAAGTTGCTTATATAATTGTTGCAAAGAGGTGCATGGCACGTTGCATTTAGTATTTCTGCTGCACTGAAGTGAGCAGCAAACTTGCATCAAGGCATCTGGTTTTAGATACAAGCTACTCTTGTACAATGGTCAAGCACACTTAATAGTGATATTTTAGTTTGATTGTAATTTCTGATTGCACGTGCATATTAATTGTTGACATTCTAGTGGATAAATGACTTTCTTTTTAAAGTTAGATATAAGGCTGACTCACTCGACTGTAATTATAAAATATTGCAGAGTATAAAATTTTCTATTGATTATAATTTTTAATTTGTTGTTTTAGGACACTGCCAAATCCTTAATAGAGGATGATACATTCTATACCATGAGCTTACTTAAGAAGGGGGCCTCTAATGTGTATGCACCCCGGAGTCCTATATGTTGTATATGTAATTGCCTTTTCCCGAAGAATTCTTCTAGCTTTAGCATTTGTGTTTTTAATTGTGGTCATGCAACACATCTTCAATGTGAAGTTCCGGAAAATGAGGCATCAAATAGAGGTGCCTCATCTAGATGCCCAGTTTGTATACCAAAGAAGACATCTCACAAAGCAAGAAATAAATCGATTCTTGCAAAAAATGGTTTAGTAAGTAAATTTTCGTCCAGGCCACAACAATCACATGGAACTAGTATTCTACACCCCCATGAAAGTGATGCATTAGAGAATTTCTATGGGCTTCAGCAAATTTCATGGGTAAACATTGACTTATAATTGTCATTATCTTTTCCATTTCCTGGACTTCACAAATATTGAAAATTAATCAAATGTGAATTGGATGCTGCAGTTTGAGATCTTGACTAATTTGCAAAAGGACCAGAGATTAGTTCAAATAGAACACATGCCTCTGTTGAGGCTTGCACCGCCGCTGTTTATCATGAAAGGGTAAAGAAAGGAACATATATTTTTACAGGAGACAGTAGCCACGGCCTTGCGAAAATAGAGAAACAAAGTAAAACAAGCAATTAAGGGAGCTAAGAGTAACAGGATCGTCTCTTTGGTTCCCTTTAAGCAAGCAATTATCCGTTTCCTATTATACTAAGAATTCCGATGGATAAGGCTAACGTAATTTATTAAATGTAAAATTCTATTCATAATCAAACTTTATTTAGTGATATCGGTCTCGATCTTCAAACATCGATCCTATTCCTGTGTGGGTGTCTAAAAGAACGTTGGTGATGTATGAGAGATTATATGCAACAGAAATAGTCAAGGACGGAACTAGAATTTTGATTAGAGAATATGAATAATTTTTTTTTTAATGAAAATGCAAATTACGGTCAATTTGGTACTAACAACTTATCAATGCGCTAATATACAATTAGAAAAATGCTAAAACTATCATAAAAAGTTTAACAAAAAGTTTACAAATTGACGTGGTAATTAATTTAATTAGTGTCATTTCAACAAAATAATAAATTAGCATTTATATTAATTTTTGTAATTAATGACATATCAATTTATAAGACTTGGGTAGAGAGTTCTCAAATAAGAGAGAATTGTTTAAAAACAAATAGAGTCAATTTCATATGGTAACTGGGCGGATTTCTTTGATGAGTGTTGCAGAAAACATCATTAGTTGTTTATCATGAGGAGTCATCTTGAAGATCTCCTGCACATCCCTCCTCATGTCTGCATAAAGTATAAATCATACAATGATTAAAGTTAATCCCATCAATACTACACAAACTTGACATTGAAACAATCAATTTAATCAAATCAAGGTTAGAGGGTGGTTCTGTCTTATACCAAGTGATTCAAGCATTTTGTCACATTCATCCAGAATAAAATGCCTCACGTTCTTCAAAGAAAGGTCCTTCTTTCTTGCCAGTGCCAAAATTCTTCCAGGCGTTCCAACAACAATATGAGGGCATTCATTTTTCAGCAAATCCTTGTGAACTTTGATGTTGACACCACCGTAGAAGACAACAACGTTTAGATCAGCCAAGTATGTGCTGAATCTCTCAAACTCATGACAAATCTACAGATTTTTAAATGGAAAAAATATGAGGGACTAGAGAAACTAATAATCTTAACAATGGAAAGCAAACATGTTTTATAAGCCTTTTGAAAATGGAAGATATTTAGCATACCTGGTATGCTAACTCCCTTGTATGACACAGAACAATTGCAGAAACTTGGCCAGCAGCATGTTCAATCTGCTGCAATGTTGAAAGAACAAAAACAACACTTTTTACCTGAAAACAAAAATAAAAATAAATTAGGGAGCATAAACCCAAAAAATAGTTACAAGTAAACATGTAATATAGGAAAAAGTCACATAGGCTAAGGTACAAAACAGGTGAAAGAACTGTTTACATAAAATACACAGAACTGAACTCAAATAAACACCAAAATTTACTTATAAATTATAGAAAATTTAATATATATATATATATATATATACATTATTACACAAATTTACAAATTAAAATAAGCTTCTGCACATTACACAAAGGCAGAACCACATTATAGACCCCTCCAAGCTTTTTCAAAAGCCATGTTTAAGGACAAATTATAGCGATGTATATAGATTCACCCCCACCAAAAAAAAAATACAACTAAATAAGATCATGGGGCATGATCAGAAAGGGGGGGTGGGGAATTGAGATGGAGTTAGCACATCTATTAAAGAAACCTAAGGCTTCAGATACATGCGTGACTAGTAAGGACTAGTTACCCTGAGGGGTGGAAAATGAGAAGGTTCTGCAGGGTTGGCTAAATCCCAAATACAGATTTCACCATCATCGGCACCAGATGCAAGTAAGTTTGGTGAAATCGTGTTAAATTCAAGACCACGTACCTGAAATTGATTAAAGAATGCTTTATAAAGAATGATTTGTTATCATCAAACATTAAAGGGGCAAAGGAACAACTAAGAGGAGGTTAACATATTGCAGAAGTAGTAAACTCACTGGCCCTTTATGCCTCGAAAGATGCCCAACGAGAGCATTTTCACTTGCTTCAGACCTAAGAACAAAAACAAGACCATAATGAAAAGAGAAGCCAAAAAACTCCAAAACAGCAAAATTACTAGATTCATATAATAAGTCACAGAGAAAAAAGTGGGGGGGGGGGGGGAGGGGGGCCCATCTAGGCTTCAAACCCAATATTTGACTCTCTTTCTCACAGCTTTGAAAGCTACCAAATATAGCAATAAAAATTCACAAGAAACACTCGTCTCACTACATCAGAATCCATTTCAATACAAAAAATGACAAATTCAAAAATCTCATTCTCTCAACCAATTTCCCAGGTAGCAAACCAACCAATTATCCAATCCCACAACAAAAAGTGAATTCCCAACAACAATTTATAAACACATCATAATCCCCATAAACCAACTGCCATATTCAAAATAACGTAAACAAACAACCCACATGAGCTGGCCAAACTTATAAATTACCGACCATGTGTATGGTGTTCCGGTAATCAAATCTTACAAATTCTGATCACAAAGAAACAAATCCAAACAAAAACAATGCCTGCAATATACGAAATCCACCTCAATTGCAAAACCTAAACAACAAGAACACACAGCATTTAACAAATGTACAAGCAAGCTATTTAAATAACAAAAATAAGGACAAGAAATTATAATATCTTTCTTTGCGGCAGCTCTAATACATTGTTCAAAGAGCTTCCGAGAGGCCTACCCAGATGAGTGACTTCAGAGAGGCCTACCCAGAGAGCTTCCTTTTTGCTCTGCCTGCAAAATCAACAGCCACCTTTAATGTAAGGTTATAGAAAAAGTGTTCCCATGTAAAGTAGGACAAAAAGAATGAACACATACCAAAATGAATAATGTAATATGGAGGCAAGTTTTAAAGTTCCACTTCAGCAGCAGCAAGATTCTCTTTACATTTAATGATTCTTTGTGGACGAGATTCCCTTGCGTCCACAACTCTTCCATTTCTTTATATTTTCCCCTCGGACCCCGAGGGAAAAATATAAAGAAATGGAAGACCTGAGGAAGCAAGAAGAATGTCGTCAACAAAGAATCATTAAAGCTAGGGTTGACTTTTGCTGATGCTGAAGTAGTAGTTGAAAACCTGCCCGCATATGACAAAACCATGGGATGAACTTCTTGCTAACTTTTCTAGCCAATTGTTGTGTTTGCTGCCGGGGTGGGTGTCTTTTCCGAGTTGCTGATAACCTGCCATAAATCACATTAAATGTGTTATCTCTCTCCAATATTGCTAGTTTCTAAGGATTTTAATCAATACTATTAACATTTTCTGAACCATTTTGGTTATGATCATGATCCAAGACCCTAGGACAGTACTGTTTTACTAGCAGGTCCAGTTCACTAGTTTAATGCACAAGACAGTATTGGATGGGAAAATTATAGAATTTTATCTTGAACAAGCGAACTGGATGCGTCACTTTAAGTTGATTAAGAGCAGAGATAGCAGCATAAATTCCAACAATTTAACCAAACGTTTAGATCTATGATGACACCAGGTAGAAATACTCACCAATGCATTGTGCATATTTCCTGGAGAAGCAGATACAAAGAAAATACCCAGAAACCTATTTATTATTAAAAAAAAAAAATTCTTAAATAAGCTAAACCCACAATGTAATCACTTCATACACTTACTTTTCTATAAAAAAACACATAAGGATCATCCATTAAGCTTAAAATAACCCTACCCAGAAAAGCTACCATCATAATAAAAAACACACAATTATAGTAAAAGAATCTGATTATTATATGCATCACCATTCAACAAGCGCCTAACATTTGCTATTATGTCTCGTGGGTTGTAATTACGAACGTAACAGCTCCAACCAGTCCCAATTCCTTCACTACCATTGACAAGAACCGTTGGTATAATTTTCATGTACCTAAAATAACCAAAAAAGTAAAGTATAAGCCTTATTTATGTATAGGAGTTCTTCATACAAAATGCTAACATCCCTTCTACCAAATACATAGAAGAATGGGGAGAAAGATACCAAGTTGGTTCAATTGATTGCCCATCTTCATTAAAGTAGTCAAGAAGGTCATCATCATCCGTATGAAACAGAAACCGCGTGATTGGAGAAAGCCGCGTATAGACATACCTAGCACTTGCATGATCTTTTCCTCCCTAAAATCAAACAGATCATTAGTAAATTCAAATTGTAATAATAAGATTATTCACAAAAAATGCATATTGAACTAGAATCGGCTTTACAGAGTGACACATGAGGCACGTTCATCTCAACCATGGTATAAAATAATAAGGCGTAAAATCCATTTTCATCCTTACATTTTCATGAGATTTCTATTTTAGTCCCTATATTTTATTTTCACCGCTTTTAGTCCCTGAAATAAAAAATGTAATCTCGTTTTTGTCCCTGCCGTCAGTGCCCTAACGGCAAAATCCTAGGTGGCAGACGGAACAGTCTATTAGCTGACGTGACGCTGATGTGGCGCTGATGTAATGATTAAAATATTATTAAAAAATACTAGTTGGCATTTTTATATGCCACATCAGTATTTTAATTTTTTTTTAAAAAGCCACGTCAGATAATTTAAACTAAAACAAGAAAATAAATTTAAAAAAAAAAAACTTAAATCTAATTAAAAAAAGGTTTTTTTTTTTTTTTTTAAATCTAATTAAAAAAACAAACACAAACACAAAAATAAACTAGAGCTTCCCAAATCTCAGATCAAATCAAATTCTCTTCTCCTCTCTCTCTCTTTACACTCTTACCCTCAGTAAATCCCCAAATTCACAACCCTAAACCCCTAAACCAAAACAAACAAAGAAGAAGGAGAAGAATGTTGAGCAGCACTGCAGCAGCAGCAATCAAAACCAAAACCAAAGATCCTCTACAACAATGCCACACCGTCCTCCACTCCCTCGCCTACCTCCCATGAGCCGCCTCCGCCCTTACCAACTCATCCTTTGCCTTGGCTCCGCCGACCGCTCCGTCGACTCCACCGTCGCCGCCGACCTCGGTCTCCGCCTCCTCCACGTGGATACCTCGAGAGCAGAAGAGATCGCCGATACGGTTATGGCTATCTTCCTTGGGTTGTTGAGAAGGACTCATCTGCTCTTGCGGCATGCTCTCTTCGTCGCGGGTTGGCTCAGGTCCGTTCAGCCGCTTTGTAGATGAATGTGACGGTGCTGTGGCTTGGTTTTGGGGATTATTGGTAGATCTGCTTCGGCTAGGTCTTTGGCTACGAGAAGCTTAGCCTTCAAGATCAGCGTGCTCTATTTTGATGTTCACGGTTTTTTTTTTTTTTTTTTTTTTCAAATTTCCTATTATTCACTTCTCTTTTTCACTGTGATTTGTCTATGATTTTTGTGAGAGTTGGATTTGAGCACATTGTTGCTTATTTTTTTGGATTTCATGATTAGCATTTGAGTACTGAAGTGATGTGTGGGTATGAGTGAGTACATTTTGTTTGAGAGGATGTGGAGTTTTTTGATTTTATGGGTTTTTTATGTGTTTGTTTACCAAGAAAATTTCTGGGTTTATGGGTTTGTTAGAGATTGGGTTAGTTACTGTGTTTATGGGTTTGTTTCTTGGATTTATTTTTTGTTTTTCTGGATTTGATGGAGATTGGGTTTGGTTGCTGGATTTGGATTTGGATTTGGGGTTTGCTAGAGATTGGTTTGGTTGCTTCTTGGATTTGAGAAGAACATGATGAAAATTTCCTATTAGTATTTAATTTAATTTTTTTCTTCTTGTTTTTGTTTGTGTTCTTTTGATATGGGTTTGAGTTCATGGATGCTGGGTTTGGTCTGTAAAGCACACGAAGAACAAGTTGAAGAAGATGAATATTAAGAAAAGAAAATTTTAATTAAAATTTTAAATTAATTAGATTTAAGTTTTTTCTTTAAATTTATTTTTTTTTAAAAAATTTTCTGACTTGGCTTTTAAAAAAATTAAAAATGCTGACTTGGCATATAAAAATGCCAAATAATATTTTTTAATAATATTTTAATCGCCACATCAGCGCCACGTCAGTTAATAGACTGTTCCGTCTGCCACCTAGGATTTTGCCGTTAGGGTACTGACGGTAGGGACAAAAACGAGATTACATTTTTTATTTCAAGGACTAAAAGCGGTGAAAATAAAATAGAGGGACCAAAGTGAGAATCGTGTGAAAATATAAGGACGAAAATGAGTTTTACGCCAAATGATAATTGTGTCCCAATGAAGAGAGGTTGTACACGGTCAATGTGCTTAGGCATAATTTATATAACAAGCTAAAACAATAACTATTTATTCATTTTGTTATTGGTAAGTAACACATGCACGCAATGGGTCTTGAACCCAAGGCCGTACCTTCCACCTAGAACTTATAAGGCAAGGAGGTTTTACTTGAGCTAAAACCGTTGCCAAATTCTGATAGAATAGGAAAAAAAACTTCTTCTAAGGTTTAATGTTTTTTTCCCCCTAAATTGAATTAATAAAAATGCCTTTCTATAATTCTTCCAATAATATTGAGCAGTATATTAATATACTTTTTTTGCTTCTTTTTTACGACTATTTTATGCAGTTTGCCAAAATAGGGGAACACTCTCTGAATGTGAAGCTTGACCACTCCCTTGAAGGGTTAACGAGTGTGCCATTTGGCCACTAGGCTAGTGGCAGAAAAACACAACTATGAAAAAGAAATGTCCAAGTAATAATTGTACAGTGACTCGGCTGAGCCAACTTAGTTCTAAGCCAAAGGTAAAATTCTTCTAGGCCAATTATTCATTCAAATATCTTATTTCTTCAAAATAAATAACTTCAACATTGAGAAGTAATAGTAACAATGATAGAATATAAATTTTGAAATTCTGACAACTCAAATTGTCCTGCTAAAGTGAAAGACCTTTTCAATTGGATAGAAGATGGGAGCATTCTCAAGGTTTGGTCTGGAAGCATCTCCTGGATGCCATCTCAGAACCCCATTTCCTTGCCAACTGTAAAGCTGTTTCTACACCTTCAGCACCTTCGAGCTCCATATTATTGGACCTCATACGTAGGGTCCAAGGAAACTGATCAAAAGGCTGATGAGGTTCTACAGTAGGATATTTTGGATTGCTGGACTCCCGAAAATCACTATCGATGGTCTACATCTAGAAATGGTTACCACTTAGATGCAGTCCATCGATAGTGCTTTTCGGGAGTCCAACAATCCAAAATATCCTACTGTAGAACCCATCAGCCTTTTCATCAGTTCCCTTGGACCCTACCTATGAGGTCCAAGAATATGGAGCTTGTCTCTATCAAGCAAAAAAAGTCTGGAAAAGCATGTACACAATGTCTCTCTCAAACTGACTTATTCCTTGTCTCTCTATCAAGCAAAAGAAGTACAGGCCTTTAGTATAATATATTTGAGACCTAGAGAAACTGATGCTGAAAAGCAATAAATACTCCTACACCTACAGATAAATTTATAGCGGTAGCCATTACATTTGAACATCACAGTAATCAGTGATTACAAGCATTTACATTCTAAAAAATTGTTTGCAAACTATTATACTAAGAGCACTCACAGCAGTGGTGCTATATGGGCATAATGCTAAAATTTAGCTCCAAAAACATAAAAAGGTTGCTGCAGCAGTGGAGCTAAATCTAAAAATTTTAGCTCCATTGCTACAGTGCACATTTATAAATAAATGTGCACTGTTCATCTCAGCTAAAAAAATATATATTATTTTATTCTTTCCACCCATTAAAAAATTATTTCTTTCTCTCTCTCACTCCGTGCCTCTCTTTCTCTCCCAAATCACTCAGATCATCTCAGCTCTCTCTCTCAACTCTTTCAGCTCTCTCTCATCTCTGTTCAGCTCACCCCTCTCTCTCTCTCAACTCTCTCACCGCTGCCAACCCAAGCCCACGCCGCCGATCCTCGCCGCTAGGCCCACGCCATCGATCCTCGCTGCCATGCCGTTGCCGTTGATCCTCTCCACCAGACCCTCGCGGCCAGACCCATGCCGTTGCTGTTGATCCTCTCCACCAGACCCTCGCGGCCAGACCCATGCCGTTGCCGGACCCATGCCGTTGCCATTGATCCTCTCCACCAGACCCTCGCGGCCAGACCCATGCCGTTGCCGTTGTTTTTTATTTTGTTTGTGGGTTTGGTTGTGTCTGTGTTGTGTCTACAACATTGCATACGTAGAAACGAACAAAACTTTGAGACAACAAAAGACCAACTTACATCCTGTCTACCTAGATCAAGGCGATTATGTCCATTACGACAAGTTCATTGAGTTCTCCTTTCTCAGCCGCTTCCGAAATTTCCTACATATAAGAAACTTAATCAACACTTACAATTATGCTACTTGAACTGTTTGACTCAGTTCACCACAAGGGCTAATATGCTACATGCTTCGAAGGATTTAAATGCAGCATTGTACATTCTAATTACCTCTACCAGTTCTTCAACTACACGATGTTTTCTTCTAGTGTAAAAGGCAAATGCTCACAGTTTGATTGGTCTTGCAATATGCAGTTTATCAAAATCAATACTTAATAAAGCATATAATCTGCCAATAAGTGTGTATACTGATTAATACCTTTCTTTTCATTGCCCAAAAACAGATGTGATGGCTGAGGTTGCTGAAGCTATTTTTTGTCTGAGCTGCAATAGCCAATTTGAATGGAAAAAACAATGTCAATGAAAATGGAAAACAAGACTAGAAACGTTGTGTTGGAAACTTGGCAGATTATATCAACTACCATTTGACAAACAAGGTTTGGAGGGAAGACATCTTAAAGTCTTGAATTGACCTCTTGGTTCCTTCCAATGTCCATGCATTCCTCTCCCTCCAAATACCCCACATCAGACAATGAGGGACCAACATCCAAATCACCCCATTTCTATCTTTACTAAACTTGCTTCGCCAGCTAGCTAGAAACTCCACTACATCCTTGGGCATGACCCAAGTAAACTAACCACTCGGGCTCAACTTGTAAAAAGCTTCTTCTTCTTTTTTAATTTTTTTCATTTTTTATGTTCACTTGCTTATAACAAAGCCAAGCTTGAGCCTACTTTTGACGTTTGTTTAGTAAACGAGTTGTACCCAAGCAAATTGATTTTTCATGAACAAACTCACAAGTATAAACACAAGGATAAACTAGCCAAGCCTACAGTCGACTTAAGCTTGTAATGAGGCTTATTTTGGGCTTGGAGGAAAAAATAGAAAAAAAATTAAACACTAAATATCCAAGCATACTGCTCGGCTCACTTTTAACCCTATATTTATGTGGAAATTATTCCTCCTATAATTTGTGTTCTTAGATGCACTTTATTCTCACTTTTTATTTTAACTTGAATTTTATAAAACATTAAAAAACCTTGGTTGCAAGATTGAGCTTGAGCTTGATTTGAGGCTTCTTGACTTGATTAATGAAACTAGCCAAGCTCAAGTGAATTTTAGAGATCAACAGGCAACAACCAAATTCACATCCTTCAACGTAGTAACAAAAGGAGAAAAAAAATCACATTTTAGACTGCCATAGGTAAGCACCTAAGGCTACAGATCATCATGCTGTTGTAATGTAATATATATGAAATGTTTCCCTCAACACGGTGGCTCTAGCGCAGAAAATGTTGTCAATTATTGCTACTGATTTTTACAAATAATTCCTAAAAATTTTGCCTGCCTTCAATTTTTTTTTCTATTGGAATCTTATTAACCAAGGCTTAGGATAGTTTACTCGTGTGCCAAAACAACAAATAACTTGTAAATTCATGGGAGGGTGGCTGTGTCCTGCATCATTTCTAAATGCCAAGGAAATGAAAACATTATCCCATTTAAATGGCTCATTAAGTCAGATAACCATCCATCAAATAGAAGTCATCTGTCTTGAGAATGATAAACGAATAACTTAACAATTGCAATTAATATTAGTAATTTCCTGAAACCATTCCAAGTCCATGTGGTGCCCAACAACCATCCAAATCACCATTACACGAAAATTATATTTATGATTCCAACGTACCTCATTCCAAGTATAATCAAAGGAGAGCAGGGACACTGAGAGATCCCATGTCAAGCACTCTTGGCAGGATCTGTAACAGTACAAGGAAAGTAAGCACTGATAAAGCCAAAAACAGTGTGTAGAACTTGTGGCCAAGATGATCTCAAGAAACTATACCTCTCCTAATCGGGCATTGATTTTCAAGGGCACAATATTATCAGCTCGGGTTACACCCACGTTCACAATCGCAGTAGCTACACCTGCCTCATGAGCAGCTCTGTGGAATTCAATGTTAGAAGCCTTTCAGCTAAAGAATAAAATACTAAGAGAAAAACGTGGGTGGCTCCTTCTCTATCAGCTTTATTGCTTTCTAAATCATAATCTTGATACTAAAATCAAACAGTTTTCTAGTACTAAATTCATCTGAGCTATACAGGATATGAAGAAGTGATTATAACATATATGTACATGGAAACGACTTATTCAGACATGAAACTATATATTTACTGTAGCCCAAATAAACATTGAATTCGAATAGAAAATAATCATAAATTTAGTGTATTTAATTCTTGCAAAAATACATTTGCAACTGCTGAACTATGATTATGTGCTGTTAATTCAGATATCGTTGCTCACTCTCTTCTTGACAGTGGTCCTTTATTCAATTTTATATGCTGCAGGTTTTGCATACTAATTAGGATAGACCAGGCACAATAGAGAGAAGATAGTTCCCTATGTAGAGGTATGCAGCAAGCATTGCCTATGAAATATTAAACTTTGCGCTCACTTCAATGTGAAACATGTGTACAAAATAAATATTGACCTGAGAAGCCGGAAAGCAGACATGGTCATCAGAGATGATCCTAACACAAGAAATGTGTCACATCCTTTTGCAGCTTCCATTGCCTTATCAGTTCTATCCTTGGGAACATTATCACCAAAGAAAATAACCTTCAAAGTTACCACGTAAAACAAAAGTATCAAAAAGACCACCTTAATTGCGTTTCCAATGTACTTAAGAAAAGTTATGAAATGTGTGTAAAACTGATGGGTGCAAGTGAGCAGTAACCAAAAGAAAAAAAAAATTAAACACAAAAAAGAAAAATGGAAAAAATGGCCCTCATTTTATTGCATGTAATGTAATCACCCAGCTTTCAAACAATTTAAATAAATTTATAGACCTACAATGCATGCTCAAGATGCAATCTCCCCTTTATTTGTACATCAAAATATATAAGAACTTTTCCATACCTTAAAGGGGACAATGTGTTCATTTTAAGGGTATAAACAGTATCAAATACTTATTTTCTAGCATGAAGATCTAGGCCATTTTTCTGAAGTTGAAAACTGCTTTTGGATCTTTCTATACTTCTTAATTCAATTTTTTTTTAACTAACAATAACTATAATGACCAGATCCAGTCAATTCCATTACAGTTGTGTGATGGTGCCTTTGCCAGCTTATCACATGGAGATGCACCTGAGGGTCACATTCATGATCCTACTTCTGTTAAATTATGAGTGCTTTCAGAAAATGTAGACTGAAAACTTTTAATTTTATAAAAGCAAAAAAAAATCTTACATCAAGTTTGAGGACACCGTTGCATTTTTGGGAAGTATGGATATGAAAATCCTCTTCCCAAAACTTTTCGGCAATTTCAATATCACCATCAGGTCTTTGCTTCATGCCAAAACAATTGTCCGAACCAGGGTTACCATAATCAAAACTTTCAATTGCTGCTACCCACTGCAGTAAAAATTGAAATCTTGCTAATCAGTCATGCATCCCAAATAATAGAAGAGAAAGAAAACAAGGGTTTGTGCCCAGATGAAACATTACATTTTAAATTCCAGGCATAGACACAGTTAAAGGATACATAAATTAGAAGGCCAGAAAATCTAAATTTACAATGCAAAAGGATAGATATTGCCTACAATTATATTTTTAGATCGTGAACATAGCATTAAATTATTCTCAGAAGAACACAGCCTTCCATTGGACATAGATTAAGACTCACTCACAAATCTCCCTTCTTCAGCATAAAGAGAAGATGACAATGTTCTGAGCCAAAAAACGTGACAATGTGAAAGTAACCAATGATGTGATATGAGAAGCCTAGATTGTTGCGACTCCAGGAAGAATAAATTACTCAAAATTAACCTTTGGATTGAGCTCCTTCACTTGATCTTGAAACGAATTCCAACAAAAAGAAAATCCACAATCTAGACAAACTACAGTATACACAGTCCCATGTAGTTCAAGTGGGTTGCTACCAGCACGATGATGCAGCCTGAAACAGAATAAATGATCAAATTAACCCCATTGGCTTTGCTCCTGACACAAGTAGAGTTACACATTTCAAAGAAAAGGACATACAACTGCTAGTTACCTGTCAACGTTTTGTGTAATCATAAAAATTATCCGGCCAGCTTTCTCTAGAGATGCTAAAGCAATATGAGCCGCACCAGGCTGTGCTGCAGTAAACCGTCTCCATCCAGCATAACTCCTTGCCCAATGCCGCCTGCGGGCCCGACTTGATCGGAGAAACTCCTGTTGAGAAACCCACAATACTAACTTAAGAAAACTTGATATTTAGGAAAACAAACAGCAGTAATTTACAAGATGATCATTCAGAGCTTTGATCAACTGCGTCAATGTTTTGTGAATTAATTTTAACTCTTGGCTTGAATTGGCACCTCTTTCTTTTGTTTTCTTCTCGTTCTCTTTTTTCTGATCGCTCCTTCTCTTTCTGCCTTTTGTAATGAAGCTTATCTGCACATCTATTGAGAACGATTAAAAAAAAAAAAAACATTTTCACATTTTTATACATATTAAATTATGTTGTCATCACAAATTCATAAGTAGACTAATAGAATCAGCAAAAGCCAACTCAACTCTCACAAGTTACCAATTTCACAAGTGCTTGTTTGTTTTCTCCAGCTTCAGAATAACTAAAGTTGACCTGCAATGTAACAATCAAGTAAGATAAGATACAAAACTTAAATGGATAATTTTAGATATTGTTGATAATATAGCTGGATGCTTGTACAGAGGCGCATAATTGGGGAAAAATTAACAATAAATATTATCTTCCTCTTTTATCTCAATCTTCTAAGCATAAGGAAAGATGAAAAGAGATCAGTATCACTCATCCCATATGTGCTTAAAGTAGACTTTAGAATCAGTAAGATAGCAGTATGATGCGTAGCATAACATGGACATTAATACAGAATGTGCCAAACTGCCTAGATGCATGATGAAATTCCAACAAGAGTATAGACAAGTTTACCTTCTCATTGTATGAATGATACTTAACATCCACACCAATGTATATACATACATGCACCAGAAACGAGCACTTAATATTTTCTAAAACTTCATAGGTCTCAAAAGAGTTACAAAATATAACAATGGCAACATGCTTCCTTTATGTAGTAATCCCAATGAGTTCAGCCACAAAGGAGTCAAGTAAATTAATCTTTTACCACTTAATCATTCAGAGGTGGGTGGGATTGTTACACCATGAATCATATATGACTAAAGCAAAGGACTCAAAATTGCAGCTGCTAATAAAAAATGAGAAAACAGTGAAAGCATGACGTGGCCTCTGACAATATCGATATGCACAGCAGAAAGATTTTATTATACATAAAATTTGACAATAATATTTTCCATTGTAACTGCCAAAAGTTAGACCTCCAAGTCTAATCTCATTCATGCAATGACCAAGCACGACAGCAAATTTGAACAAAGAATGGAAACAGTAATAAATTGATAACAATGTCTAAAGAGGATGATAGTAAATTATAAAAGTGACGATTTTTTTATCTTTTCATTCCACCATGAAGATAACACCATTTAAATTCTTTAGATCCTCACCCCCATATTGGTTGGTGTGTAAACAGGGTGAAATTCAGTAAAATTGCATTACAAGACCTATCACCAAATAAATTGCTCATTGCAACTATACACATGATCAGAAGTGGTCTCTCTCCTTACCCACCCGCTTACCTCCCTCAAAACCAATATTCCATGAAGAAATGAATTGGTAATAACTAATTGAATATATTAATTGTAAAATAGAGAAAATCCCTTTAAAAAATAATCTCACAAGAAATTTCAGTATTGGTTCTTAAAGTTGCACATGCATGGTCAAAAGAGTGAAAGACTCACAGCTGTTACCTAGCATTGCCAAAACGATAAATAAACTTCACTATTTTTTATTGATAACTTACACTAGCACTTAGTAGGTTGTGAACCCATAATATAATCAAGCAAGGGAGGAAGACTAAGTTTTCAGGAGGTGTTAAGATTAGTAATCAAAATATTTGGTCAAACCTAAAATATTCAATTCGGTAATCGAAATATGGCTGGGAGTTGGGAAAAGCTGGGCCACGTGGGTTGGACTACAGGGGTGCTCTCTATTAGCAGGCTAAGGGGTTAGAACATAATATCCCCCCAAGGAATCATTAAAAGACAAAAATGAAAAAACATCATTACTAAAATAACAAGGGGGAATAAAATACCTTTCCCAGATATGACTTCCTTCTCTGCCCTCCATCTCAGACCAATCTAGACAGGAAATTTTAGATAACAAGTCAAAAACTTATTGTATGTATTTAAACACTAAAGCACAATTTTTATAGCACAAATAGGGAACTATCCCAAAACTAGAGAATGTTTATTCTCTTTCCCACTAACATCATTTGAAAGTTAAATTAGACTACTCTAACCTCATACAAATTTGTTTACTAGGTATGAATGTATCAAACAGCAATTAAAGAAGTCCTTTTTTTCCCAGAACAGTAACCTATATAGTAAAGCTGATAATGTCTCCAATTTAAATGTCCAAATACTAAGCAAGATACAACAAAGTAGTTCAGGTTATATGGGATACCCAAAATCATTTTTTAAATCCCAACTAAAGAAAAATGACTTCCAATTTAAATGTCCCTGCAAGTAAAGGAGGAGGTGGAGCACTGCAAATAATCATGCATCAGTAGCTGAAAATGCTCAATAAAATTTGATGCAAGTAAAAAACTAATTAATTAACTAAGAAGATATAACATAAAAAGTGAAAAAACAATATCATAGCACTGAATAAAATGCCGTATGTGGGTTGATATTGGTAGTCACTAAAAACATCTCTCTCAACCAAACAGATGTATGTTCAAGTTGTGTAACTGATCTACTTTATTTAATACCTTGCCCGATTATGAAGTTTACTCCCGCGTATCTGAAAAATAAGGGGCAAAAGGTGAGGTTTGAAAGGAAACAAGAAAAGGACAATTTAAGATAAAATAAAGACATACATCTAGCAACCTTAAAGATGAATGAGTTGGAAAAAAGAAATGATATAATAATTATTATTATTGTTTTCTAAATAGAAATGGTATAATAATATATAATCCTAGGAATACATATGATGATAGGCTACTTGGCAAATGCAAACTATACAATGGCATTGGCATTAAACCAATATATAATATAATATTAAAGACACATATATAAGAATCAAATTGTATATTGGCAATGACTTGCTATAACCATTGGGTGGATCCAAAGTTAGATCCATGGATCGTTTTTTTAGATCCATGGATCCTTTTTAGATTCATGGATCCTTTTTTTACTTTTTATTGACAAAAGAACCTTACCAAATGAACAACAAGATGACTAAAATTCAACCACAGCCAAATATTAAAACCTCACCTTTGCCAAATCACGGCCAAGCTTCGTTGTAGTTATTTCCAAAGAATCCCGTTCCCTTGAAAGCTTCATCTTCAATCCAAAAAAAAAAAGAGGCCAAAATCAGTATATAATATGCTTCATTCTTTTAATGAGGATTTGAAGGGAAATAGATGGAGGCTAAAAACCCATCTCTCTTAGACCATAACGCAACAACTTGATTTAAATTAGTTTAACATTTGCAAAATATCGAACTTGTCATAATTCAATCAAAGTTTTATTTTTTTCAGTTTTCTTGGCAACCAGGCAAAGATTAAGGTCTCAAATCATTCACAAAATCCATACTTATAAGGGCCAACATTTTCATACAGCATACTGATATAGGCCCATAATTTTTATATAATTCCACTCTCTAGGCTTAATTAAAACAATTTTACTGAACTGATTCCACCCATCATTAATGCACACACACCCAAAATAGCATAGAACAAATCAGTTTGCTGGCAACTATAGGACTATCTAATATATCTACTTATTCGGGTTTCTATCAACAAGTACGGTCAACAAGTATTGGATGAGTTACCTTTTTTTAACCTTACGCTGCCTTGTATAAGGAGGAGGAGGTCTTGCATGTCCTTCATCAGATGCCTTGGGCCCAGCATTGTGTCCATGTTTGTGCCCCCCTGTCCAACAAGGAGGTGCCTTTGATATACATTTCGGCTGACCTTCTGCCATTACAGGTAACCCAAAAGCCTGCTCAACCTGAACATCGGGTGGGTCGATGGCTGAAGAAGGGCCAATAGACGTACTGTGGGAGGGTGGATCCTACTGCATATCAGGTGGGGTTGGATCAATACCCAGGTCAAAGGATGGAATGGGTGACAACTCGGGAAATGACAGTGGGGTGGGTGGACGAATGTCAGACCCATGATAAGGATGTGGAGTGGGTCGAGAGATGGTTGGGCGAGGAGATGGATGTGGAATGGGTGAAGGAATGGTGGGACTAGAGGATGGATATGGGATGGGTGAAGGGATGGTCGGGCCAGGGGATGGATGTGGGGTGGATGAAGGGATGGTGGGGCTGGGGAATGAATGTGGGGTTGATGGAGAGGGATCGGGGGTAGGGATAAGAGGACGAGAAGGGGAATCAGTCGGAGCTATGCTCGTGCTTGGGCCCGCAGTAGTGGTTGGGCCCGCATTAGTACTTGGGTCCGCAAGAGTAGCTTCCTCCTCATTCGGGGCCTCAGGGATGGGAGGTTGTACACGGTCAATGTGATGTACTGCCCTCAGCACATCAGTTATGTCATTGTGCTCCTTCGTGCCCACTGGGTGATGCCTCAACAAATAGTTCACAAGTGATACCTGCACATGGAAAACCAACATATATTAGTAATGCCTACATCATCAACAATGGCAATTGATAATAAAATAAATGTTGGTTCTAAATTGGTTCTGCTAGTAATAATTGCAAATTATAGGGACAACAAGTGCTAAGTAGAAAATGTAGTAACATATATCATGTTCTGTAAACAGTGGTTTCATGCTAAGAAGTACGGTAAGATATAGAAGACATGGAGAACTTACCAACATAGTCAATTTAGCACCGTGCCTATCGATGAACCTTCGAGTTACCCTGTTGAACCAACCGAAGTACTTGTGTTGTGGAGGCATATTACCAAGCACTACTTCAAAACGCCGTTCAAGGCGATTACCCCAATCGAGTAGCCACTGAGCATGTTTCCGCACCCAATCAACACCGACCTTCCCCCTCAAATCAATTTTATGAAGGACTGCATCAGTGTCAACATCACGGGGAATTTCTTGGATCATCCCAAATTGACGAACGACACGATCCGGTGTATGTTTCTCTATTAGGTGGAAACATACAAGCGGCACCGTTGCCGTCCACACAGCCCTCCCTGCAACGCACCACGGCGGAAGGTCCTCTAACTCAGCTTCATATGGCTGCCACACCACCTACAATAGCCAAAAAACAAGTACAAAACACATTAGACAACAATGTTTATATTTCAAAATTTATCAAACCTATAAGATTGTTCCTAAACATGTAAAACAGGGCATTTTCATACCTGGTCTGGCAACATTGAACCTATTTGCTCACGATACCTGTCCCTGAATATGTGGGCGGGCCTATTTTTCTTGTTTGGGACCCACAACCACCTACAACAATCACAAATCAAAGATCAATGCTTACAACTTTCCTACTAAGATAATGTTATGATTAAAACTATAATGTAATCACATTAACAACTAACATAATCTTATAGGTATTTACTTAATTGGGGATGAGATTCAAGAGACTTACTTCATGGACAGTGGAGCACGCATTGGAGGACCGTAAGCACCCAATGGCGGGCCACGCTTAACTACCGGGCACAAATAAGGGAACCTAGCCCATGCCCAATACTGGACCAATAGTAAGCACCCACCGATCTGACTGGTGTCCTTCTCGCTTGCCCTGCATAACTCTCGGTACAGCCATGCAAGGCAGGCACTTCCCCAACTGTACATTTGTGGGTTACGAAGGTTTTCCAACTGCTGTGCCCACATTAGATGCATGCACCCTATCGCCAGATTTGTCCCCGAATATTGTGTCCCCCAGTAGCGCTAGAATATAGCATCATGCATACTTATGCAGTGCATCCTCTTCAGCATTAGGCGGCAATGGAGCAGCAACTTGCTCCAAAAGTCGGCTGATAAGAATCCTCTGGCCAGTGAGTTGCTTATGCGGCGCTTCAGTTGTAGGTTGAAACCCAAGGAACTCCTGGCACACGCTGTCCAGGTTTTCTGGGTGCTCCCTGTTATAGCGGCACCATCAACAGGAAGCCCGAGAAGAACCTCCACGTCCTGCAATGTGATGCTGACCTCACCATTCGGCATGTGAAATGTGTGAGTCTCAGGCCACCATCGCTCCACTAAGGCGATTATCAGGCCGTGGTCAATCTCTCTATCCGGAAGCCAAAAGAGTCCCTCCAAACCAATTGCCTTAATGATGTTAACGACTTGGTCGTCCATCATTGGCTCTCGATTGGAGAACTCTAAATTACGACTGCGGCAGGTAAGGGTTCCTGGGTCCTGCACAGAATAGAACCATGGATTAATATATGTATGCTGCAACGTGTACATTGTATGAATTAATGCATGTACATTAGTTAAAGAATTAGTGGTGCATTTTACCTGCCCATTCCAAATAGCTTCGGACCAATGTTTGGCCTGCTGTGTCAACACCGACGCGTCAATGGGTCCAGGCTCTGCATGGTTAATCCGTCCAGCATTTTCAGCAGCCATACTGCACAAAAAAAAAAAAAAAAAGAAAAGCAATTAGCACGTAATAGATATTATTTAAAACAAAAACAAAAACAATCTAAGAAAGATTCCTCTGTTTCTTATACATGATGATAACATAAGTGAATCAAATAGCTGTAAAAATTTTGGGCATGATAACAATCATATTCTACCACCCATGTTTAGCATTCAATCATTCACACTTTCACAAGTGGAGGGGACTAGTTCAATGTCGAAGGGCACAGAGGCAAGTGATAGACATAAAACACAGAAATGTAAGAAACCTGAATTTGCAATTCAAAAAAATACCATGACCCATCAAAACCTAAAAGCACAAAACCCAACTTTCCGGAAGAGACAATATCTATATTGAAACACAAATCATATTAATTATATTTAAAAGCCAAAAAAAAAATTTACCCAGATATATTCTTGAAATGTAACCGATTCCACAACCAATTCAATCTCAAACAACAATAAAGCATTGATCTTTTTTAACATTTCCATTAGAACCCACAAACCCACTGTTTCCCGGCAACCAAACGGTGAAACCCATTTTCCATAAACACTATTTCTCACCTTTTTTTTTTTTTTTTTGAGAGACCGCGTAGACTGATCAATGCTCTGCGAGTGAGAGTGGAGACAGAGTGGAACTTTATCAAACTTTAGCAGACGAGACCGCGTGCGTACACCTCGCCGTGGATTTACTTTTAACTTTCCGGCGAAGCTGATGAATATGAGCGGAGACTGAGTGAGAGAAGAGGGTGACTGAGAGAGTGGAGAGTGTGAATGAGAGGCCCTGAAGTGTGAGACGGAGACGGCGACTGAGAGAGTGGAGTGACTGAGAGAGTGGAGAGGGTGAATGAGAGGGTGACTGAGAGAGCGTGAGGCAGACTGTGTGTGTGAGAGGGTGAGTGAGACAGAGGGTGGAGAGTGAGGGGTTGTTTTTTAAAAATTTCCTTTTAAAAAATTCGTACTCCAGACCGTTTCCTTTTAAAAAATTTCCTATTTGAAACTGAGTCTTAGAGACTCGGTTTCCTCCTATTTGAAACCGAGTCTTACAGACTCGGTTTCCTTGCAAGGCCTAATTAAAAATCAAGCTTCTAAGACTCGGTTTCGCTTTTAGCAAACCGAGTCTTTGATACTCGAGATCTACTTTAGGTCCACGTGGAAACCGAGTCTCAGAAACTCGGTTTCCACGTGGAATTTTGCCAACTCACACATATTAAAACCGAGTCTCAAAGGCTCGATTTACAGGCCCAAAATCGAGCCTTTGAGACTCGAGATGTTACAAACTGATATACTTACATAACTGGGCCAACTAACTACATTGTTGGGTAATTAAAGTTAGTTTGCAATTTCGGCCAATTTCATTTGGGTCTTTTAACATTTTAATCGTGGCAATGTAGTAGCTAACAATTTAGTTTCACGTCAATTTAGTGAATGTCATTATTTTTTGGAATTTAGTCAATGTCATTATTTTTTGAATTAAAATTACTGATGTGACAAATAGTTAAAATAAAAAATAAATTTATTACCAAATACTTAGAGATAATAATAGAGATTAAATTGAAATAACACTGAAAAGTTAGGGACTAAATTAATACAATTGAAACGTTAGGAATTAAATTAAAATATGATATAAAAAATAAGTACCAAATACTTAATTTACTCTTATATTTATTAGTAAGTTACATTATTTATGTGTGTGTGCTTTTTTCTTTTCTTTTCTTTTTTGCTGATTATGAGTCCACCTTAGTTTTTGTTTTGGTTTTATTTCAAATAATTTTATTTTTAAAATAAGCTAGCTTATAGCTTTTTGTCTCACTTATGTAAATAAGTTGTTGGAAATAAGCAATTCCCAAACAACAACCCCTAAAAACTCAATTTTGCCAAAGTTAAGTTCTATGCAAGCCCATGAGTTTAGTAAACTCAAGTTCTTAGTTCCATATCGGTCGTGCCATGTCATTGGTTACTATTATTATGATGTACGTTTCATGATGATTGCTCACTATCATTAGGTGCCCAAGGGCCAATACACCAATTGATTTTGGTATAGCCAGGGGATCGAACCCTAGATCTTTTATTCAATGATAAAAAACTTTATGAGTTAAGTTAAGTGGAGCCCATTAAAATTAAGTTAATTACACTTTTCTCTCCTTAATTATTGAAGTAACTTCAATTTCCCCTTAAATTATAAAATCAATCCACATCTCCCATGAATTATTGGAAATAAGCAAAACACATTAAGAGGATGTGGTTGGATGAAAAAAGAAACTAAACATGCTTTAGCTCTAGGAGCTTTAACTAGATCCACCATCGAAATTTGGTTGTGAGGAGATTCCTTGTTTGTAGCAAACTATATATATATTGCTTTATAGATGTCACTCAATATATGCAGGGATTAAAGTTGGAGGATGAATATAGTAATTTAGCTTAGATATTTATGTATTTTTGTATACAGTACATAAGCACATGATACGAACATAGATACATGTAAATGATAATTCTAATACAACAAACCACGAACTCATAAATTCAACACAGGTGATACCACAATAGAACTCCTCACTTTATGCTTTCCATTTTCCTCAACAAGGGCACCAAATGAAACTTCCCCTTTCTCATTCCCTCTATAACCTATGATAATATTGTATGACTGCTTCTCATTCTTCTTTAAATTGCAAGTTTTTATAGTTTAAAATAATATATAAGTATAGATCATATAGTAAATAATATCTGATTAACACAAAATTAGATATGTATATTAAGAGCATAAAGAATATGCAATTTAATGGATAAATTTTCAAAACATGTATAAACGTTTATTTTCTTGAGTAAGGTTGTAATCTTAGGTTACAATCAGTTTTGTAGCTAAATTTTGTCTAGATTTGGATTTACTTGTTGGGTGATACATGTTAAATACATTGAATTTTAAGTCCATCCAAATATGATAGTTAATGTTATATTTTACCTTTTACTTCTATTTTGAAATAAACATTTAGACATCAACATCAATTAACAACACCTCACATACATTAAAGTTTCTAACTTTTTTTATTTTATTTTTATTTTATATTTTTGAATCAGTTTGTAACTTGTTTGATGCAACTAAGGTGGTGGAATACTACATGGATACTCGCGGACAAAATGGGCTTTTGCCCGTTTCGGGCAAATTAATTAGCTTTATACTCTTTCCCAAACTAAGTAGGGAAATGCCCATCTTTTAAAACTCGATTTATGATAAATCGAGTTAGGCTTTATAGTGGCGTTTTAAGGAGCCTATAGTGACGTTTTTTAAGACCTATAGTGACGTTTTTTAACTCGACCTCAATGAAATCGAGTTATAGGTAAAAAAATTGCCTATAACTCGATTTCATTGAAGTCGAGTTAAAAAAACGTCACTATAGGTCTTAAAAACGTCACTATATGCTCATTAAAACGCCACTATAGGGTTTCAGAAAATTTTTTTTTCTAACTTGATTTATCATAAATCTAGTTTTAAAAGAGGAGCATTTCCCTAATTAGTTTGAGAAATGGGGTCTAAACCTAATTAATTTGCCCGAAAAGGGCAAAAGCCCATTTTGTCCGGATACTCACAATGGCAATGGGAAGAAAATTTATCAGTTATTTCTCACTAGTAGTCACTCTCTTTCAAAAAAAAAAAAAAAATGTTACATATGTATAAAGAATAAGAGATGTTATATGTGTATGAAGAATAAGAGAGGAATTGGAAGTTGAATTAAATACTTTGTAATAAATGTTTTGAGTAATAAGAACATCATACATCCTTGTTTTAACTAACACTCTTTGGTTTACACGATTGGTTGGGAAAAAAAAAAAACTTTGAGCACAAGAATTCATGAAAAGGGCATAATATGTTGTTTTAAATTATGTGATAAACTTGTCGACATCGTATTTTGCTCCATAATTTTTTTAAAAATAAATAGTTATTTATTGATGCCCAGATATTTGAAAAGTATTGTTGTATCCTAAATTGTAATTGAAGCATTGGAAACCAAATTGATGATTCATGTTTACCTCAATTGAACATATGCTAAAAGAGTTTCATAAATTTGTAAAAAAATGTTGAGTCAAGTCTGATTTGACCAAGGTTGAACAAATTTGTCCACATTTGAACAAATTTTCAATCATCCAGTTAGAGTAAATGAGTTGCCATCTTAAAAAGCATGGAAATTTCTCTCAACTTAACTTATGCTACAAAATCAACTTTGAACTAGGGGAGATTTCGAAATTAGAGTTGAAATTTCTTATCAAGTAATCTTTAGGGTTCTTAAATTTCTCCACCATGATCCAAATGAACTAAAATTGGTTGTATTTGAATGTCAATTTAGAGTTTTTCAACTGTTTGAAATTCGCTAAAGTAGAGGTTAGTAATTAGTAATGCCAACACAAGTTAGAGGATGAGAGGGTAAAACATGGAGTAAACGAATTGTATATGGAAAATGTTGTGTTTTTTTTTTTTTTGGTAAACTGGATAGTATATTAAACAAACTAAGTGGTATTCACCACAATATTACAAATACGGTTTTGGGTCAAGCCCAACTTGTCCGAAAACAAAAGATTAACAATAAAAGGAGGGGAGACTCAAATACAGTAAAGTCATCCTCCATGTTTGTTCCGAAATTTGTGAGGGCATCCACACATCGATTTGCCTCTCTAAAGCAGTGAATTAGTTGGACCTGAGGGATGTTCGTCATTAGGTGCCTACAGTCATCAACAAGAGAAGAAAACTCCCCATTAGTATGAGTGGCTTGCGATAATAATGATATCACTACCAAGGCATCAACCTCCACTTGCACTGCCTCAAGTGATAGAGCACAGCACTGAGTTAAGCCATCCCGTACAGCCCAAAGTTTCGCAGCTAAGCTCGAAGTGAGACCAATTGCCCTTGCCAAACCCGATATCCAATTGCCATGACAGTCTCTTAGAAGTCCACCACACCCTGCCAACCCTGGGTTTCCTTTTGCCGAGCCGTCTATGTTCAATTTTACCCAGCTCACAGGGGGTTTCGCCCAACTAACAGCAACAATAGAAGTTGACCGGGGACTTAAATGATCCAGAACACAAAACTAGCAAATGTTGTGTTTTAAGATCATATCTTATCCACTAATCCACTCTTTGTTTGTGTGAAAATATCCCAATTAAAACCCAAAAACTTTCAAAAATTTTACTTTTAACATTGGGATGAAGGGAATAAAAAAAAATTACCTCAACCAAATCTCCTTTTTAACTTTATAGTTATAGGGCTACATAGAACTGCATATATCAACAAATAAATTCAAAAATTGTAGGTAAAAGTTGTGTCACTAGACTTATTGATATCATTTAACAATAATCAAATTATTAGAACGATTCTTTGTCATAATCAATATATGAACAATTTCAATGTCCCCAAGTGCTCCACTTTTCACAAGATGACTGCCATTATCATAGTGAGCATTGGGCTAGGGATCTCTTCCACCTGCCAAGCTTCTCTCTTCCCTGTAAAAGCTAATAAAGCCAATTGTTAGAACACTTTAAAGGGTATTATGATATCTAAGCCAAAAATTCATTAGACTTCTAAACTCCCCAGACATAAAGTTACTAATTATATTTCCTCATTCTTTCTAGGAACATTCCTCTTACTCAAAAATCATGAGCGGGTGCCAGTGGGTGTGTGTAACTAGGAAGCACGGGTGCGTTTTGAGACTCGGGTGCGGGTGCAGGACTTGACAATTTTTGAAAAAGGTGGGTGCGGGTGCGGCGAGACTCGGCGATTAAAAAATTATTAAAATTATTTTTATTTATATTTTTAATATATTACTAAGCATACTTTTTCACATTATATATACATTTTTTTTTTTTTGGATAAGTAAGAGAGATGTATATTCAATAAACTACCTCATGAAAACAACATAAGGCAGAACAAAGATTACAGAGAAGGAAACAAACAAGAAAAAACAACAAAACAAACAACAACCAACAAAGAACTAAGAACAAAGGAGGGAATTAAGGAACAAAGGGAGAGAATCACTAGAGGTGAGTCCCCAAGCCCTAGACCAATAAAAAAGAGAGCCACTAAAAAAAGCGAGCAACTGGTCATTGGATTTGTCCATGTCCTCAAAAGTTCGCCAGTTTTGCTCCCTCCAAATACACCACATTAGGCATAGAGGAGCTAAATTCCAAATGCTAGAAACGTGCTTTCCCAACCAATTCCACCAACCAAAAAGCGAATTTGCAACCAATCTTGGCAAAACCCAAGAAATCCCAAAAGATCTGAAAACCAAGCTCCACGGCTGATAAGCTTTGTCGCAGTGGAGTAGCAAATGATTCACTGTCTCCCCGCTACGACACATAATGCACCAAGAATGAACTCTATCAGTGAACCCGTCTGTCTTTAACCACATATTCTCAAACCTAAACGGACTTTTCCCCCTCGCCATTCCCCCAACCTCCACTAGAATTGGGAAATGGTCTGAAACAGAGCAAGGTAAAATTCGCTGGATCACATCTGGATATTGCTCCTCCCAATCGTGAGACACTAAAACTCTGTCTATCCTAGACATCGAAGGTTGTTCTGAGCCGCTAGACCAGGTATAGCTCCCTCCCTCCAAAGGCAAATCAATCAAATTAAGGTCCTCAATAAACTCCAAAAAAAGTTCCATAGCCAGAGTGAGACAGGAATTACCCGACCGTTCACTCGGAAAACGGACAATATTAAAATCCCCAATGCAACACCATGGGATGTTCTAGTATTGTTGAATACCAACCAACTCGTCCCACATTAGCCCCCTCGCATTGTTGTCAATTGGGCCATAAACCCCAGAACACGCCTAGCTAAAGCCATCCCCCACCCCTTTCCACCGAGCAGACACAGAAAAGGAACCCACCATAAACTCCAACCTCTCTAAGACAGTCCTATCCCACATCATCAAAACCCCGCCAGCCGTCTGGATAGCATCTAAAGCCACCCAATCCACATAAGGACAACTCCACAAGCTGCCAGCCATGTGTCTGTCCAAGCCAGTAAGCTTAGTCTCTTGAAGACAGATTACATCACACTTCCACTCACGTAATAAATTTTTCACTATCAAACGTTTCCGACAGTCATTCAGACCCCTAACATTCCAAGAAAGAATTTTTATATTCATAAAGACAAGAAAAACCCAACTGATATAATAGCTCAGCAGCCAACACTCTACCTACCATCATAGGTAACTGAAGATTGCAAATTCCTCAGCTCTCTCTTCCCTTTATTCTTATTAATGATAGTTTTTCTAGGAACTGTAACTTTCCTGTTCAACACTTTGGCATCCTCCGTCTCCTTCTCAATCTTTTGTAACAAAGCAATACATAACTTCTCATGTTGACTCAGAGGCAGCCCCACCAGTTTACTAAAACCAGGAAGTCTGTTCTTCACCCAACTAGAAATATCCAACGTATTTACACACTCCAATGCCTCATTACCACAGTTCAACTCAGCTAACAAAGGCAACCCAAAGGGAGTGATAGACATCAGAGGGATTGATAAGCTATCCTCTCCACCCAAACCCAAATCCGAATGATTCAATTCTCCCACCACCAAAGCACTCGCCCCAGGGACATCGCACTCTGCCTTCGTGGGTATCACCACTAAACTGGACTGATCATAATCCAAGGCCTCTTTCATTCTAAGGTTGGCACAGCTGTCCCAGCCCCCTTCAGCCCCATTGTTGACACCCATAACCACAAGCCTAGCCCTCGATAAGCTCCAAAAGAAACCAGAAAGGAAAAGCTCAACCGATGACCGCGAAATCACCATATCTGACTTACCCGGTGACAACGTGGGCTCATCGGAGCTAGTTCCGATGAAGAAAGTGCCGTCAGCCACCATTGGAGGCTTGGCAGATCGGTCCGGCACCTCTAGCTCAAGGTCGAAGGACTGGGGAAGGGCCATGGGGCACGCCACTGTCGTTAGAGCCTGGGTTGAGTTCCCTTCGCCATTAAGAGATCTCTCGCCCACTTCAAATACACTTGGACCCAAGAAAATTGAAATAAAAGGACTCTTATGTGTGTCGGTCAGCAATGGGCTTGTGCTTAGGCCCAACACAGGTTTATCTTCAGCCTTTTTGTTTCCTCGAGCAACCCATTTAAGGGCCCTTGGTGCTCCTATATTGTAGTCCCTATCCACTGCCCGTGATACCCCTCTGCACTTCGTATCTCCCCCTTTCTTTCTATCCCAGAAAACCCGTCTACTCCCTATCACATCAACCTCCAAGATAAGACCTCTTCCTGTCTAGCAAGATCTCCTAGCATCACTCTTCTTCCCCTTTTTATAATCTTTTGAATTCAAACTGAAGTTTGGGCAACGTATCCTAGAGTCTACCAAACTTTGTTCACCTGCCTCTGCCTCTTCATTAATGCTCTGCTCCCTCCTGTCCTCTCCCACCACCTCCATCTTATCAGACTTGCCCACCGAAAAATCCCCCACTTTGGCACCTTTAAGTCTTAGATTCACCCCCTTCTTCTCCTCTCCTAATTGTGTCATCTTCCCCTTGGCTGGGAAACCTAGTTGCTGTAGTTGCTTTCTATCCTCTATTCTTCCATGAAAGCCTTGCACAACTTCAGCAAAAGTTCTAGAGTTTTGAGCCTTCAAGTTATACCTCCGCACCTGAGGAATAAACTTTGGGAGATCATATCCACCCATCACATATTGGGAAGGGTTCAACAACTTTCTCAATTCAAGACCAAAGGCCCTCCAACCAAATTTCTCTTTGCCTTCAGGGATAATAATCGACCTCCTAGACCCACCAGCTTTGAGCACAGTGAAAAGCAAGAACTGACTAGAAGAGTTGAAGCTCCTTTGGAGAGTAAAGGCAGCGTCACCTTCTCTAAAAATAAAAAACTGTTTGGAACTCTTCCCAACCACAAATTCTTCAATATTATTCATCAGCCATTGTGCTGCATTCTTGCCCATGAAAATTGATCTCATAGAGAATTTGCCCCTCTCAAAAATCCATAGCAAGAAATAACGTCCCCCTTCCTCTAAAACTAATTGAAATAATTTGCACTCAATAAAGAAACTGCGAACTCCCCCCATGCAGATATTAGGTTATATACATATACTAAATTTAAGAACAATAATAGATAATAACTAAAATATAATGTTCATACTCTTCAAAAAAAAAAAAAATAATAATAATAATGTTCATAAATTAAATAAAACTCACAAGATTAATCTTTTTATTTTTATTCTCTCCATTCACATGCCACTCCAGTGCCAACAAGTTAACAACACATCACGGTTGGTCTCATCAGAATATCAACTTTACCTTTTTTTTATTTTTTATTTTATTTCCCAAGGCTTCCATTTTCCAAAGCTTAATCTACACCACACGTCCACACCTTTTAAAAAAAATCTCTACACCAAGTCAGCCTTTTACTTTCATTTTCCTCAGCTTCGTTTCTTCCGTCACTCCCCTTCTCAGTTCATACATTTTCTTTTTTTAACCTTTCTTTAGTTTTCTTAAACCAATTTTCTTCTTTCGTCTTCCTTAGCTTCGTTTCTTCCTCAAACGGTGTGTTTCGCACCTTTTTTTTTTTTGTTTTGAATTTCGGCCTGACTCGGCCGTTTTAACTTGAACCGGCCATTTCGACGGTTTCGGCTGATACGGCCCAAGTCGGCCTGATTTGAGCCGTGTCAACGCGAGTCGGCCCATCCACGTGGCAAGACGCGGCCCGACGCGACATGGACGAGCGGTCAGCAGCGTCCCTCCCGCGTCACCGCGTCCCACCGAGTCCGATGCGGGTGCGGCTCCTCTAGAGCTGCGCCTGTGCATCCTAGGTGTGTAATAGACATTGCCCTTCTTTCTAAAATAAATAAAAAAGTAATAATAAAGAGAACAAATTATGAGACTGGAAAAGCAAACTCTAAGCCTACAAAAAGGCATTCAATCAACTTGTACGTCAAACCACTACAAGGAACACTTAAGTTATGTTTATCAGAGGAAAACATTTTCATTGATTTCAAGTGTTTGGTGCAGTATAAAATATCCTGGTCAAACTGAAAATATTTTTAAATGCCCACTCCATTTCCAAACTCATTTATCTCCTCCCTCAAAGTATAAGATTGCCAACTTGGTAATTTAGAGTGGAATATCTATCCACAAAATCAACTTTTAGTGGCGAGTTGCAAAATACCAAGACAAGTATCTCATTCATGTGAAATTGGACCCATTTTTTAACTTTAATGCCTCAAATAAAACATCAATAAAAGTATTTAGCAAGGTGTAAGACAATAAAGAGATGCTGTTTAATAACAAGTTGTCAAAAACAACGATGGAAAAACTTCAGTAAACAAAATTTCAACAAATCAAAACAATAAAACAAAGAATGAAACACATGATAAGTGATACAAGTACATATGCAAAGGAAATTATACAAATAAATTACTTAACTCTCGTCGAGACTCTCGTGTGTGTTAGATTTATCTGTACGCTAGCAAGCTGTCCCAATGGCTGTTATTACACCTTTGTTGACTTTTCAAAGTGTACCATGTATCTTAGAGAACTTATTATCGTGTGATTAGCATGCTTGATTTTGCAAGCTCTACATTGCAGGTTCTACTCAACTAGGAGAAAATGTTTTGACATACCTTGCGTGGTCCAATAGCCATTTCATTATCCACAATGGATTCTGCCCTAAAGCCCATGGGAAGTAATACCTCTTCATAACTGCAAAGATTTAAATTGGTAAGTTTGAAAAAAAAAAGTTGCAAGTGTAGACAGACATCCATGCAAAAGTTTCTTCACTGATATCAATACTAGATTCAAACTACCAAGCCTCCCAACCCCCAAGGGAAGGGCAGGCAAAAAAGACGGTAAATAAGTGTGTACTCTGAAATTGATACTTTGAATGGGGGTCCACCAACATGATCGCTGATCTGCCATCACGAAAAATTTAGTTTCAACAGAGCCATAAGGAAACCATTTTCACAAACATTTATAAATTTTGAAATTTCACTAATTAATCTGAACTTCACTTTAAAAATTGCAAGGTCTCTAAAATTCTAGGGACGTGACTATTGAAAAGAAAAGCAGGTAAGATTGTGGAAAAAGAAAAGAAGGTAAGATTGTGGAATGTCTAATCAAATATCATATGATAGTGTTTTTCACACGCAAACAAGAATAAACAAAGAGAAAATAAGTGGGAAAAATTAATGAGGAATTAAGATCATTACTGGAAACATTAGTGTTATGAGCTCTCCACCAGGTTTCAATAAATCACGAATTCTCTGTGCCCAAGCCAACCTCATGTCTGGTTCAACGGCACAAAAGAACCTGTAAATTCTCCATTAAAATATGATCATATAGAGATTCTTCTCACGGACAAGTAAACCACTATTCATGCCAACTCACGTATAATCGAGAATGAGATCAAACAATTCACTTGGATTCCAAGTGAAAAAGTCCGCCTTTAAGAAGTTAAAATAACTTGCATTCGGTAATGAGGAAGACAACTGCATTAACATTAGAACAGACTATTAAAATGAGAAGTAAAGAAAGAGGTGAAAACCAATACTAGGTCACCTCTTTAAACTGTAAAACAATTTAGATTCCATGACTTATCACAAGTTAAAGTCACAAAAATACCAGCTTCTTATGAAATAGTAACTGAATCTATCAGGTTCAACTCTCTATTGGTCTAGGTAATCCCAACGCAAGACGTTTGCAAATGATCGCCATAGTAATTGGTCTTTACAGTGCTCTAAATTTTTCTATAACATAAATATCTTAAGCATCAATTTTAATCTGAAAATGAATAATGGCATGTTTTCAGAAATTAGAACAACCCTGTTATTGTTCCTAATTCAATTTGACAGAGATCACAAGTGTGATACATCTAATCCCTGTCCTTAATACAACTGATAGAAGCTGGGGTAACCCAGCTAGCTATAGTTCCTAATCCAATTCAGAAATGCTGAATAACAACCAGTTTAGGGAGGCATTCCAAAAAGTTGATAAATTAGACAGTAATGGCCAAATAAACATGGGTAATTCAGTTTTAATATTTCAATTATATCATCATAGCCACATACATGGTTGTTTCTCCAAAGGAAACAGAAAATGAAATGGTAAAAGTAAAAACTTTTGGGTGTCCTTTCTTTCCAAGAGATTGCAAGCCTTAGTGAAGTCAGAATTTTCTGACCAACTGCTCTTACCTCCACTGCTTTCTTAATGGCCATGTCTGATATATCCAATCCAACAACATAGCGCTCAGGGCATGCAATTGCTGCTACATCATAACCCTGCCATATTTGAGCAATTTGTTGATGGCCACAATAGCTAGCTAAAATGCTAGCGAACAGATAAAGATATAAGAACAGCACATAAATAATGTAACATGCAGACAGGGTAAAGGGGGGGAGGAAAGATATACACTACACCTTGTCCCCTTTTTAGTAATGCTTGATCAAGTAGTAGTTAAAATTCCATGTGTGAGAAAGGAGGAGGGAGGAAAGATACCAAGTGATTGATTTCTGATACAATCGAATAATTGCATCAGGAATTCATTAAACAACTGAATTTTGCTTCAACTTCATACTCAATTGCAGAGAGATTTAATCGTTTTTGTTTAATCTTTTATATTTTTTTTGGTCCCCGTCACTGGGATGAGATAGATATCATGTCAAATATCGTCTACCATATTTTAAGATGTCATTAATGATCATTGAATTAATCTTAAAACAAGAAATTATATTTAAGTGTCATTATTTTTCTCCACAAATTATAATTTCATCAAACATAGATCACATGTAGATTTTCTACAGGATCATTGACCCAATTAATCATTGATGATGGATCCTCAAGGGACTAATCTTCCTGATAGAAAATATTGAGATAGAAAACCAAGAAAAAGGAAACAGATACAAAATATTGACATGCAGAGGACTCAAATCTTGCATAAATATATAAGAAATTGAATTAATATATCAGAAAGTAATATCTTGTGAGTAAGAATGAACCATAGAACTTACACTGCCACAACCAGGGACTAAAGCCCTACCCTTGGGAAGAGCTCCTCTCTGATGAAGATGTACAAAAATTGGTGTCGGTTGTCCTAAATCCCATGGGGTCACACCTTGCTCCCAACTCTTTTCCCAACCATCTGTTATGAGTTAACATACAACAAAATGAGTACTGAACTACCACACAAATCACATTCCATCCATAGTACAATCTGAATGTGTGCAATTTTCACATTTCTGCCTTATTATGAGACATATTAATAACATTGATACAAACATAAACTTATTACTCAACCAAGTCATTTTCATGTTCTTAGGACCCATTACAATAGAAATACAAAGTTAATACAAGCAAGAAAGAACCAAAACCCAACAGAAAAAATCACATCTAACCAAAACCCAACAGAAAAAATCACATCTTTTAAACAAAATCGGCATACCCATTTGACAAAACCATCTTAAAAACCCAAAAAAAGAAAAAAAATTGTATTTTTGGTTGGTACCAGTAGAATCCTTATGTACGAGTTGTTGAAGCTTATCAACACGGGGGTTGTTTAATCTTGTGGTGCTCTCCACTGCTACACTCTTTTGATTTTCATCTCTTTTCTCCATCTTCCTCGGTTTCGTACCACGAATTCCAGCGTTTGTGGACCAAAGGTCCGTATAATTGATGGCAAGTTTCGAAACGGGATGAGGGCCGTAGCGTATGTGTGACCCAGTAAACGTGAGTGTGAGAGGGATTGCATTGCAATTGCATAATGCCCAAATTGAGAAACTGCTCTTTCTCCCCTTTCCTATCAATCAATTTGCCATGCCAAAGTCCATAGTACATAATCCATACCCAAGTGAAATACACACCCAAAGCCCACTTGAGACGTATTTTTTTGGGGTAAATTATTACTTACCATGTATCATTGGATCGAAATTTAAATTGCCTATTTGATATTTGAAATTTATATTTTATTCACTTGAAGTTTGATATTTGAAATTTATATTTTATTCACTTGAAGTTAGCTCAGTTAGATTTCTTTAACCCACTCTATTAAAATCAGGACTAAATATGTAATTTTGTCATACTTTTATGTCTCTTCTCCAAAAATACCAAAAAAAAAAAAAAAAAACATATGAATACAAGATCAAATAAGAAAAAAAATTCAGTAGAATACTAGTATCATAGGATTTCAAACCACATGTAGACAATTTAAATTTCAGTCAAATCTTAGGTGGGTATAGTGTCAAATGTTAAACCACAGATAAATAACTTAAATTTCAGTCAAACTACAAGTAGGTAAGTTGTAATTTGCCATATTTTTTATTATTATTTTTGTCTCCATTTGTTAATTGGACAAAGTTTAGCTACTGAACATGCTTGGAATTATATTTTACAACTCACTCCCTGCAATACATAAGACCATTCATATGTATTATTTAAACAATTCATTAGCTAATTAAACAAATCATGACATTTGTTAAGGCTTAATACGACTCAATACATGTGATATATTGAGATTGTTAATTTCGGTTTATTCAATCTATTTCGATTTAATTTGATCAACTTTTATCCAATTCAGTCTATTATGGTCCATTTGAGCCCACTAAATCCACTTTGGTCCAAAAGAAAAGTGATTTGCAACTAAGAGCCCATTTGGATAGGTGTTTGTGTGGAACAAATGCGCGTTTTTGGAAGAAAACGCAAAACACTATGCGTTTGGCCTCACGTTTTCAGCAAAATACGATTTCCAAAACGCCAAGAAATCACGTTTTAGAACCGTGCCTCCATCTAGCTTTTTATGAAAACGCTAGTTTCAATCTCATCACTCAAAAGCAACACAAATGTTTTAGGGGTCTCAATACCTTAAATACCCTCAAGTATTTGCTTAATAACAAATTTATCAACCCGTAAAATTCTCACCTGTGTCTGATCTGACTCTCCATTGCTTGCCAACTTCTTGGCACAAGTTGTTTTGCTGGAACGAAGATCATGCGACTCACCTAGAAGTTGCGAGAATGAGTTTAATGGCGAACTCTGCAAATTATTTGATTGAGAAGAGACCCACTGCTCTTTCTCTCTCCCTTTATTTGGTCTCTTCACTTTTTAGAATTTTTACTTCTCTTTTTTGTGGTTGATATGATTAGCAACATATATAATACTATTACTTTATTTAGTTGTCATTAACTCTGTAGTGGGGATAGTATAAAAAAATAATAATAAAAAGCTTTGTAGTGGGGCACAGCCGCACAGGGGAAGTGACGGTACTAGACAACAGTGTTAAGTCCTTTTTGGTAATTTGCACCCACAACAAAAAATTTATAGTTTTCAAACTGCAATTTTTACAAATTTTAACAAACGATTAATTGTGCTTTTTAAAATTGTGTTTTCAAAATGCACGTTTTAAAAACGCTAGTTTTTAAAACGCACGTTTTAAAACAGCTTATCCAAACAGGCCCTAAATAGATGAAGACACGAGCTCCAAAAAGATTGAGAAAAAAGAAAATAAATAAAGAAGAACATGCATAAAAATGGAAATTGTAAAATTAAGTAAAAAATATTTTTTAAATTTCTTTTTTAAAAAATATCAATAAGGAAGTGATGATAAATAATAAAAATATGGAACGTAAAAGTTATTTTTTGTTGCAAAGTAATTAAAACTCACTTAAAAATTAATGCAAGTGCTAGCACCCAAGTATTTTAAGGCAGTAAGATCATAAGTTCTAGCGGCAACCTCCACATTATTGTATGCAACTGTATACAAATACTTACGAGCTCTTAAATCATCAATAGTATCCAAACAATATTAGATTTCACGGTCACGCTTTTGCTTAGGATCATGTAGAGTGTTGCAAAGAAAAAGAAAAAGAAATACTAACCCATCTTTGAATTTTGAAAACACACTTAAAAGTTAAAACTATGAAACATTCTAAATGTTTGAACTTTGATACGGTAAGAATTGTAATATCCATTTGGCAGATTCATACAACGGTAGATATGCCAAATCCTTTGCATTCATTAAAAAGAAAAATTGGAATCCTCAATTTTCATTATATATATATAAATTGCCAAAACTAAGAGAAAAATGAAAATTCAATTAGGTCTTAATTGGATTCTTAATTTTGCGCCACGTGTCCCATTTAATTTTTAATTTTGTGACAAGTAAATTATTGAGTCTGAAAATCGAAGAGTTCAAATCAATTAGATTATAAATTACATTTCAATTAGAATCCAATTTTCCACAATGTGTTCATCTATGTTTTTAATTTTTGTGGTAAGTGAATTATTTGGTGGAAAAATCAAAGAGCCTAAATCTAATTAAATTCTAAATCATATATATATATATATATAATGAGAAACTATTACATATTTTTAGAAATGTATGGTTTAAAAAAGGTGTAAACTAATACCATGTATATTTTGAATATCTTCTAATAAATGAATAATTTAATCTATGTAATTGTGATCGTTTTAAATTATATTCGTGCATATACACAAGGTTATACACTAGTTTTTTTACAAATACTACATTAAACTTAATAAATTAAATTGACACATGGCACAAAAATTTGACCCTAACTAAAATTCAATTTGAAATTTGATTAGAATTTCTCTCAACGTTGACTTTAGGCAATTGAACTCTGTAGACGTAGGAAATTTGCTGAACCATATAATTTCTTAAGTCGTATGATTGTTTTCTTTCTTGCAATTTTTCATTTTAATTTTCACATCTGAAGTAAAATTAATAAATTAAATTGACACATAATACAAAAATTTTACCCTAACTAAAATTCAATTTGAAATTGAATTAGATTTTCTCTCAACGTTGACTTTAGGCAATTGAACTCCATGGATGTAGGAAATTTGTTGACCCACATAATTTATTGTGTCATGTGTGATTGCTTTCTTTCTTGCAATTTTTCATTTTAATTTTCACATCTTAAGTAAAACTAATAAATTAAACTGACACATGGCACAAAAATTAGACCCTAACTAAAATTCAATTTGAAATTTGATTGGGTTTTCTCTCAGCATTGACATTAGGCAATTGAACTCTGTAGATGTAGGAAATTCGCTGAACCACATGATTTTTTGTGTCATGTGTGATTGTTTTCTTTCTTGCAATTTTTCATTTTAATTTTCACATCTCAAGTAAAATTAATAAATTAAATTGACGGATGGTACAAGAATTTGACCCTAACTAAAATTCAATTTGAAATCTGAAATATCTGATTGGATTTTCTCTCAGAGTTGACTTTAGGCAATTGAACTCCATAGACGTAGGAAATTTGCTGAACCACATAATTTATTGTGTCATGTGTGATTGTTTTCTTTCTTGCAATTTTTCATTTTAATTTTCACATCTCAAGTAAAATTAATAAATTAAATTGATACATGGCATAAAAATTTCACCCTATCTAAAACTTAATTTAAAATCTGATTGGATTTTCCCTCAATGTTGACTTTAGGCAATTGAACTCCGTAGACGTAGGAAATTTGCCAAACCACATAATTTCTTGTGTTATGTGTGATTGTTTTCTTTTTTTTTTTCAAATTTTCATCTTAATTTTTACATCTCACAAATTTGGGAATTAGGATAAATTTCCAACATGATTCACATTCCACATGCCATAACGAAATATTATCATAAGCAACAATGTTTTCAAATTTAATAGTAATTGCCATGGTTGTGATTACCGATCCATAGAGTAAATTGTCATCTCTTTCTCAAAAAAAAAAAAAAAAAAAAAAAAAAAAAGAGGAGTAAATTGTCATTAATACCATTTGCAGTTGTCACCGCAATTAGAGCATAAGGAACATCAATATATAATAACAAGAGATCCTCTAAGCTTAATCTATCCGATGCACTTAAACCCTTCAAGATTCTACTTCAACAAGGTTTCTTGGAACCGTGTCTTGTCTAGCTTTCCCGGATCCCATAATTTAGCCCAATTGCATCCGCTAATGAATGGCTACTTCCAATACTTCCCAGCAACACCAAAACCTCACTTTACACTTAGATTAGATGTGTTAAGTGTTTGAGCTAGCAACCTCCCAAGAATATGGATATGGAGAGGTAGGAGTTGAGAAAAACTACAAAAGATTGTGTAGATGATTGTGGGTATGACAATCTTTAACTCTCAAGGGTAATTTCTAGGGTTTTCTATCTGAAAAGCACTCCTTCCAATATGTGGGTAATAAGGGTATATAGAGTGTGGGTGAAGACATGATGGAGCAGATATGCCAAAATAGCAAAATAGAATATTTCGTGGGAATACCTTACCCACGAATTACTCGCGAAAACCAATTGTCATGACTCTTCGCATTCCAGTCATGTGCTCTGTATGTGGCTCACTTTGCGGGATAGCTTCTCGCGAATCTTCTCGCGAAATCCACTTGGCCTTCAATAAGAACTTGAGTGTACACTCTCTCTCACACACAACTCTTACAATAAAATCCCACATAAAATACAAGGTACACATGATTAAACAAAATTACAATTAAATTTGGCACGAAATTAAAGTCAACACAATATAGTTGTAAATAACAATTTTACAGAATTGTTGTTATGCTTTGAGAAAGTTTTGTAGTGTCAGAATTTGTTTTTTCATATTTCATGAATTTTAACATTATAAATTATATATTTTAAATCAAAATTTATTTATTTATGTAGAAACGTCTATTTTCTTGAGCACTAAAACTAATTTTGTAATTAAATTTTGTAATTTTTGATTTACTTGTTGGGTGAAACGTGTTAAATACGTTGAATTTAAAGTCCATCCAAATATATGATAGTTAATGTTATATTCCACCTTTTACTTTTATTTTGAAATAAACATCTAGATATCAGCATCAATCAACACCACCTCACAAGTTTCTAACTTTTTTTTTTTTTTTTTTGGGAATCAGTTTGTAACTTGTTTGATGCAACTAAGGTGGTGGAATACTATATGGATACTTGCAATGGCAATGGGAAGAAGATTTATCTGTTATTTCTCAGTAGTCTTCACTCTCTTTAAAAAAAAATTGTTATATACGAATAAAAAATAAGAGACGTTATTCTACGTATCAAACTTGGTGTAGAGCATGACCGAGACAAGCTTCGAAGGAAGGAAACTAAGAATGGGTGCTTCTCGATGAAGACAGCTTATCGGGTTGCACTCCTCCTTAATCAGCCAGAAAACGCTGAACATTCCACTGCAAGAGAAGATAAGAAATTCTGGAATAAGATGTGGAAGCTCCGATATACTCCCAACATCTGCAAACTTATGCCGTAGGAGGATACCGGTGGCCTCTACCTGCAGTATCTGCCAGCAGCATGAAGAAACGGTGGCCCATGTCCTATGGGAATGTCCACTAGCTAGAAACGTGTGGGGTATGGTTCAGGGACAGCTGCAGAAGTGTAACTCCGAAGCCCCAAACTTTTACATTCTTGCGCGACAACTGGAGGAAAAACTGCCCAAAAAGGACCTGGAGTTATGGGCGATGGTGTCGTGGTCCATATGGAACGCAAGAAACCGCTTCCTTTTTGAGAAGAAGCAAAGCACGCCCAGCGATATTCTCAGGGAGCGACGACTCTGCTACAGGAGTACCAAAGACTTTGCAGAACATCCACGAGTACCTGAGAGTGCGCCAACTCCTTTAAGGGATCGATATAGGTTCTTTAAGTTTTTTCAGTACCCCTTTGTTTTATGAAGTTGATGTTGTATTACTGCATACTCGGCCTAGCTACAATAAGCTGAGTTGACTGCTAGCACGGCCTCTTGCTTTGTGCACATCTGTAACCCTTATTCCATTTTGCAATATATATTTTCTACCTTTCGCTTAAAAAAAAAATAAAGAGAGAGATGTTACAAATGTTTTGAGTAATAAGAACATCCTACATCCTTGTTTTAACCAACACTCTTTGGTTTACATAATTGGTTGGGGGAAAAAACTTTGATCACAAGAATTCATGAAAGAATGCATAATTTTTTGTTATAAATTAGTATGTGATAAACTTGTCAACATCGTATTTTACTCCATAATATTTTTTTTTTAAAAATAAATAGTTATTTAATGATGCCAAGGTATTCGAAAATTATTGTTGTATCCTAAATTGTAATTGAAACATTGGAAATCAAATTGATGATTCTTGTTTACCTCAATTAAACATATGCTAAAAGAGTTTCATAAATTTATATTAAAAAAATGTTGAGTTAATAAGTCTGATTTGACCAAGGTTGAACAAATTTTCGATCATCCAGTTAGAGACTAGAGTAAATGAGTTGCCATCTTAAAAAACAGGGAAATTTAGCTTAATTTAACTTCTTATGCTACAATATCAACTTTGAACTGGGGGAGAGTTCAAAATTATAGTTGAAATTTCTTATCAAGTAATTTTTGGGTTCTTAAATTTCTCCACCATGATCTAAATGAACTAAAATTGGTTGTATTTGATTGTTCATTTAGAGTTTTTCGACTGTTTGAAATTCGCCAAAGTGGAGGTTAGAAACTAGTAAGGCCAACACAAGTTAGAGGATGAGAGGGTAAAACATGGAGTAATTGAATAACAAATGTTGTGTGTCAAAATTATATCTTATCTGCTCTCTATTTGTGCGAAAATATCCCAATTAAAACCCAAAAAATTTCAAAAATTTTATTTTTAACATTGGGATCAAGGGAATTAAAAAAAAAAATCCTGAACCGAATCTTTTTTTTTTTCTTTTTTAACTTTATAGTTATAGGGCCACATAGAACCGCATATATCAAGAAATAAATTCATAAATTGCTAGTAAAAGTTGTGTCGTGACTCGCTAGACTTATCAATATCATTTAGGAGAGTGACATATGGTTGTATTTCATTAACAATAATCAAATTATTAGAACGAGTCGTTACATTTTATTGTCATAATCAATATATGAACGATTTCAATGTCCCCAAGTGCTCCACTTTTCACAAGATGACCACTGTTATCATAGTGAGCATTGGGCTAGAGACCTCTTCCCTGTAAAAGCTAATAAAGCCAATCTACTTCTCTCGTTCTTTCAACTCTACTTCTCTTGTTCTTTGATTGTTCTCCTTGTTCGTAGCTAGGATTTTGTTTCTCTCATTTTTTTGAACCATATATAGCAGCACTATTGGATTATAAACCTCACTGGATATCTTTCTTCTTCTTCTTTATTCTTGTTTTTGAAGGTGGTAGTCCTTTCCATAATGTTATCAAAAAGCTTATCACGTTTTCCATTTTGCAACTTTCTTGTAAAAATATGTGCCTCAGAATAATTATTCAGTTAGATGTGTCTTGGTTCATTAAAAGACCTTACAGTTATTCAATTAAAAAAATCATGTGTGTGTGAAGCATTGTTCATTTGAAGATACATATTATTACCATTATTATTATGGTTGCTTGCTTATCATTTAGTGTGGCATAACATAAATATGGTTGCCTATGGTTACCCAACGTTATTTTCTGTTTTTTCGTTAGCTGGTAGTGTTAAGTTCTATACTGAAGTTTTTGTGAGATCGATGCTCCATTGCAGTCTATTGATTGTCTAGTGTAGACGTAGATTTGTTGGTTTAGGCTGGGTTTTCAGGGGCTAGCCCCTCTCTATATTCACATTTTTACAAGTGAAGTGAGGTGTTGTTGAAGAGATGTTTGATGCACCAACCGCTTTAAAGTGGGGACCTTTAAATAAACTAGGATTGGGCAGGGAGTTATTACCCTTGCTTCATGTTGAAAAATGTTTTCCCTGCACTTTTTCATTAGAAGAATAGCATATTAAGAGACATATAGGAACAAACGTTAAAAATCATGATCAACTACATAAAAAAAGTCCAATCTTTACACAAGATGTTCCTTTAATTAAATCATAGTTATGAACATCACATAAGGGGGGTAAAGCGAATAAAGCTAAATATATGTTCCCTCCCCCAAACAAACAAAAACAAGGTACTTCATATCCAAAAGGAATATTACAGGGAAAAAAAGGAAGGAAGGAAAGAAAGAAAGATCATGCACGGCAAGTTCAAATTGCAAAGCAAGTGTGGACCGTTGATAATAACACAAGATTCTAGTCTCTAGACATAAGGTGCAGTGAAAGGACTTGTGCTAAGAGAAAGATTACATGATATTTTTGTTGCTCAGATTTCCTCCCAAGGTGCTACGACATATAATCACAGGAATATACATCTTATATCTCACTTCCCAAATGAACAGACCATGGTTGGTCTCTTTAACACAGATGCGATGATCAACCCTGTCTTCACTTATCATCTTGTCAAAGAGGAGCTTTTGTTGCTTATTTTGACCTTTTCAATTCAAATTTCTTCTTAATAGCCTCCCAAAAGGCAGGTATTGCAATATCATCAGGAACTTCCTTAAAATACGGGAGATAATTTACATCCACAATGACATGATCACAAGTGCCTTCCTGAATCTGAAATTTCCACACAACAAAGAAGATTACTTTTATGGTAAGCAACAGACAAGTTTGCCTTAAGTAGCAAGATACATGTATCAATCACATGCTTGGAACAAATCTTAAGAATGGAATATTGGTTAACATATCATACTTCATTATTAAGTGAAATCTCAAGTGAATGGTTAACCTATTAAACATAAATCTAAAATAATACATAATTCACTTTTGTTTGTTTCAAATAGATCTGGTTGATGCAGGTTGGTTTTTTTTCTTTTTTCTTTTTCCTTTAAATAGTAATTTGGTTGGTGCAGAAAATATGAAGGAAAGAGACCCATCGGCCATCAAAGAGCTAAGTCTAAGAAGCCAAACTCACCTATTTGAAAGGCCAAGGACAATCACATGTAAAGCTTCTCCATAGATTGTAAGCCAGCTTCTTATCCACTACTTTTTCCTTTTCCTTGTTTTTTCTTTTATATATATATATATATATATATTGATTAGCTTTTGACCAGCTTTTCAAGATTTCATGGATTGTTCAAACATAAGTTAAGGCAATTTCAGTTTCACTCAATGTATATAAATTGATTATAGACAACTTTTAAGTGATGCTCCTGCTAAATTAACCAATATACTAGAATGGATACAAGAAAACTCAAAGGCAAGTCAGTCAAGATGGAATATAGTGTCTGAGATGACCTGCTTTCAACTAGGAGGTTTTTGAGGAATATAAGAAAATCTAGGGATTCCAGTTTTGGATTACATTGTGCAGGATTGGTCATCATTACTAATTATGGAAACATTTAGTATTATATTTGGTGTTAATCTACATGGTTCAGCAATAAAGAAAATCAATTATAACATATTCATGGAAAATACAATCATCATAAGGAGAAATGAGTGCAAACTACTGTAGAATATGTATTCAAGAAAACTCGACTTGGCTACTTACAACAACATCGAAGCCAAAGATGGGAAGATCAAGCACTCCCCTAAGCCAATTTGCTGCGTCTGTAACCAGATCAAGATCAACACAACTATTAGTGGTCCTGGAACAATTACTATCGCCATAATGCTGGTCTTCTTTGGCAGTGGGAAGAGATTTTAAGCTGCAGAGAGAAATGATCAAATTATGGGTTATCAAATATATGCTCTTGAACATATATCATCAAAGCAAAAACCAAAAGAAGATGGGTTTTTAGAGGTAGACAAAACTCATACACCCACAAGGGTGCGTTTGAAACTTACCTATAAATAATTAATCTAAAAAAAAAACCCTTCACACACCCACATGTGAGTAAAACCACCACCCCACCCTCACCCATTATCTACAGAAATGCCAATTGGTCCAAAAAACGATTATCAAAAAGGAAGAAGCAAAACAGAAGCAATAAACACATACCTGTCAAAGACTAGAGGTTTGAGTCCATTACTTTCAGATAATTTCATCAAGATATCAGCATTTGGTGTAGACTTCTTAACTGCATAGAAAACTTTTTCACCCAAGACATAAAATTTGTACAAAGTAGATGAATGATCCACATATTCCTGCAGTTCCAATAACTTCAAAGTCTCATTCCCAAGGAGTAATCCATTATACCAGAGAATCAACATAACCCTGCCATATAAGATATTAACCCACACGTGCACGCACTTGACAGACACTCACTTCCATAACTATGTCACATATAGTTGGAGTAAATCCAGTTTCCAACTTTCCATATTGAAATTTTTTAAAGAGAGAAATTCGAGAGTACTAATTCCACAATAAGGATAACAGAAGTACTCCAAAGTCTTCATAATAAAAGTTGTTTCTCGCTCACCTGCACAACAGCTGGAAGAGGAACACTCAAGTCCTCAAAATCTTCATTTCTGAATATGATTGCCTGTTTATATAAAACATAAGCTATTTAATTTAAATAATGAAAAAAAAAGGAATTCAGATCATTATAGCTTAACATAATAGACCAAGGACAATTTCCAAATAAGGAACAGGCAAAATGAATGCTTTAAAATGACTGGGCAAGCTGAAGAGATGAGCTACAAAGTCGCTTGGATGCTTGCATAGAAATCATCACAGCCAATTAACAACTTTGAACCAGCAATACAGGAACTTGAATGGTGATTTACTTTTACAATGACTTTAGTCACATTAAGTGCCCAGCAAGAAGTATAAAGGCAGATCACTTGTCAGTAATGCATGCCAATTAGAATTCAAGCAAAACAACAAAAACGTCATTTCAAGGCAAGAGCTGGCACTAAAACTGGGGTGCAGGTAATGAATAAAAAAGGAAGAGCAATCAACAACCTGAAACAGAAAGATGACATATTCAAACTAAAAATTGAAGAAAAGGATAACAAGCTTGTTATGCATATGTTGAAGTTGTTTGTTTATCAAAAAATGTTGAAGTTGTTTGTATATTGCAACTGTATATTTTCATGGTCAAGACGAAACCCTCTTTAATTTTGTTAAGTGGTTGCTTGAAAAGGGTAGAGAACGAAAACGAGTTGATAGTTTTGATTCTTTAAATTAATAATTCAGTTTCTAGAGAATGAACATTCAACTGGGATGAGGTTAGAACAACAAAAGCTATAAGATTTTCTTCATCGATTTGAATAAGTGTAACTCTTCTCTGTTCAAAAAAGTTGTTTTCATATTGCCACCATATATTTTCATGGTAAAGATGAAACCCAAAAAAGAATAAAAATTAAATGGTGACATTATATTTGCATTAAACATCAATGCCCATATTTGTGCCCTAGCCAAAAATATTTTTTAAGAAATGTCAATTTGTTCAAACATTCGGAAAATTACTAGATAATGTGCAGCAAATACATGAAGTTTTGTAATACTATACTGCTTACTTCTTTCATTCTTTTTTGATAATGCAAGGAACCTTTCTAAAGAAGAGCCCTTTGGAACTGTTTCTAACTAGTAAAACCTACGGGCAACTAACTGCACCCACCATAACCAGTTGCTGGGTAATACTATACTGCTTTACTGAAGCATACATGATGCTTTGTAATACCATACAGAATGGTATGGACTCGTCTCTAGCCAGTCCATACTGCTTTACTTTGGCTTTACCTCATCTATCCTTAATATGTCTATCAATTTCAGTCATTTGTACCTTCTAGAGATATGAAAGTCCAAGGTAATTGGCCTAGATAAACGGTGGCTTCTTCTTCATCCTCTTCATATAAGTGATAAAGGGAGATAATTTGAAATTTTAATTAATAATACATAAATCCAGAATGAAACTAGATAAAGTCAGCACCATCTTGTGAGCATTAGCTACACCTCATGCAACTTGAGGCTTCACTATACTTGGAAGAGATAATTTAGCTTCAGACATCCTTGGCAGCAAATCAGGTTCTTTGAAACTATCAACCTGCATATAAAAGATCCAGACTTTCTAAATTTGGGAAGAAATTTGATCAATTTTAAAATGGATCACTATTCCAACTTAAACTTTAAGACGAGTTTCATTAAACATGATCAGAATTACTTCAAACATTCAAATCACCCAAGGATTAAATAATTGAGATATATCTTTGTGTATAGCAACTAACACAGATAAATCCCAATTAATCATTCCCTCAAAAGAATACCATGGTTGAATTGAAAGGAAAAAAAAAAACTTGATACAGCAATACCATAACCAAAAAACCATCAAGACATAAGACCTTCAGAAAATGGGGGCCCCTGGTTGTAGAGTGGCCTTCAGTTTTGAGATCCTCCAAGCGAAGTAGAATTTCTTGAATTTCCAGCCGATCTAGCACAGGGTAGATGTTGTTAAATGAATCAATCACACAGCAACCAGGGTGATCCTCCAAATATCTGTGCAAGAACAAGTTTTTTATTAAAGAAAATTTAAAGAATGTTCATTATTTTTGTTGTGACTTCCAGATAGAATAAATGAATACAAAGAGACATGTAAAAACAAACTACTGATTATGTTATCAGCTAAAATCAGAACAAAAATTTTCTCAATTTTATTTTAATCAAATATCAAAGATTTCCTCAATTATCAGAATTTCTAATAAAATGCCCCTTCAATTTCTAATAAAATATGAGCTCATGTCTAATTGCCTACAAAAACACTGCAACATAAAAAAAATTATAAAAAAATAAAAAATAAAAACACAAAATTAACCTATGGATCTACAAATCATTACAAGATTATCACTTGTCAATACCTGCTTACATACGTATACTGTAAATTTACATGCATATATATGTGTAGGAATTTTTAGTTTTTAACACTAAAATTAACTATATTGATTCAATTTATAGTATGAGAATTTTTATTATAACAAATTACAGGGAAAAATGTTTCAAATATTTATAGTTCAAAAAATAAATGAGTTTTCCACGCATTTTGGATGCATTTCGATGAGTCTGATGAGTATATGGACTTACAAATTATCACTGTATTTTTATTGGGTTCATTACCAAGGCGAGCATTTGACTTTGGCCAAGACCAAACCTTGACAAGATTCATGTTGGCATAATCACAAAACAATTCCACCAAAAAAATAAATGATAGAGATTCATGTGAGGCTAAACATAAAAAGTGGCATTGGCATGTTCATTTTTCCCTGATTACCTAGTTCATACCAGATCGTGAAACATATAGTTTTATGGACCTGAAAAGTCACCTTTGTAAGTCTTGCATGCCGCTGGTGTAAACTATTCTGTTAGAGAAGTTTGTATGGCTCTTCAATTCAATGGATATAATTTCATCAGTTGCTTTATGGAGAACTACGTCAAGCTCTTGTAATTGAGGTATAAAGGAAGCTCAAAGGTGAGGGGCATGAATATCAACCCATTCTGAGTAGGATACAAAGGAAATGCACCCCTCTGCAAAAATCAGGACAACTTATAAGTTTCTAATTGCATGAATCAAACAGTACAACTAGAAAACTAAAATTTATCATGAGCATAACTGCATACACGACCAACCAAAGTGCCAGTAACATTCATTAAATCAAATCAAACAAGATCCCTTAGGCCAAAAGCCATGTGATCAGATGATAATACATTCCAATGCATCATATTTCTTACAACTACGATGATAATACATTCCTATGCATCAATACTTTTCTTTCAAGGAAAAAAAAGCAATGGACTGGAGTCAAAACCACTTTGAAGCATACAATTCCACATACCAAATTCTGTTTGTTGACAATATCACCTTAACATGACACCTTGATAAGGGACATTTGCAATTTTGGGTTAACTTCATATATGTATACGTATCATATGAGGGGGAAAAAACTCACAAAGTTTTAATTCTTGCTTTTTTCCCCCACTAAAAATACCTACATTTATTCATATAGGGCTCACCTTAGCAAAATCTTCTTCACGAGAAGGTTTCATAACATATCCAATAGTCACGACATTGTTACCAGTTGCCTGCTTGCAATGCAAAACATATAAATAAATAAAAGAGTCATGAATATGTGCAACAAAAGAAGTACCCACAGGTGTACTTATTAAAAAAAAAAAAAGGTAGTCATACGTGAATGACAAGGTACATAATAAAGCGACTTGTAGCAATCATATTCCGAAGTTATTTTTTTTATAAGTAAAACAATTATATTCAAGAGAGGAGAATGTTCAAATACAATGTGTGCAATGAAACACTCTTAAAAAGAATTAGGATCTAAGACTCAAAAGATCTATAAGGTCTAGAAAAGAGGATGAAGGGATGCTACCTAGGTTAGTCATCCAATCATACAGGGGTTTTAAAAAAATTGTTCAATAACATGATTAGGGTGCCTGACACTTTCAAAAGTTCTTAATTCCTTTTTTTCCAAAGTGGCCCACCAAACACATAGCAGAATTTCTTTTGTATCTTTTTTTTTATAAGTAGAATTGCTTTTGTATCTTTGGTCCGTTACAATGATGCATCTTCCTTGCTAGCATTCCAAAATCTGTTGCACAGTTTTGGCAAAACACAAATTACTCGAAATAATGCAAACACAAAAGATCAAATATCTCGTGCCAAGAATAATGGAGTAAAAGATGTTCAATTGACTCCCCACTATTCTTGCACATGCAACACCAATTAACAAGCATAATACTTCAATTCTGAAGATTGTCCAAAATCTAAATTTTACCCAGGGTAAGCAACTTTACCCAAGGCACCTTAGTACCCATATGCTTCTCCATGGGAATTGCACTTAGATAGACCCTCTCATAATTCGAATGAATTTTAAAAGTTCCATATTAAAACAACCTCCATACTAACTGTTCCTATTCTTGACGAGACAAAAATTAGAATACAACAAATTAAAGAGATTGTCCATTGACTCTAGTTCCCAGTCCTGTAACAACTAAGAAGACTGAGGATTCCAACAACCACTTCTGTCATCTTCAATGACCAATAAGAAGCCATTGAAGCTTCCTTATCCCCTGCATTGCTCAACAAAAAAATCTGGAAAGAGATCTTTTTAAAAGGAAAATCCCCACACCGTAGGTTATACCAAAATGAACATGAGAACCATCCCCTGCTAGAAAATTCAGATGATTGAAAAGGAGTTCTGCCCTGCTCTAATACTCTCCCACAAGCTCACCACTGATCACCTCCATGGTCCAATAAGGCTTTATTAAAAGTACTCAATTTAGGGATCCTCAAACCTCCCTCCTTTAATGAAGAACATTTTTTTACCCAATCTACTAAATAAAACTTAGACTTATCACCCATCTCTCCTTCCAAGAAGTATCTTTGGACAATAATATAAAGCTAAGGTAGTCCCAAGACATTTATAATAACAAAAACCTACACCCTTCAAGAACAATGATATAAAAACCTATTCTTAAAAAATCTAGACTTATCTGTTTCTCCAAGTTATTTTTAAACATTAAAACCTATGCCTAAAAATAGCACCCTATGCAGTATGAACACAGAAGAGGGAAGTGCACACCTTCTGCTGATTCTTGACCAAGAGATCCTGCAATAGAACATGAAGCCAATTAGATGTTTGCAGTTTTCTTTCTGGTAGACACAAGAAAAACAGATTACAAGGTCCAAAGAAGTTAAAAAATTTATAGGTCACTGTCATCCCATCAAGATAACTGATTTCCAGAATTGCATATTTTTTTCTAAATAAGATCCCAAAGATCTCACACTGTGGTAGCTTAAACTACTTTTATCAGTATTCACCATAAGTATCTAAACATAGAGTACTTTAATTTATCATTCCTCCTTATAAGTCACAAATCCAAATTTTATTAAAAATAATGAATAGTATACAATCTGTGTTAGTTTATACAAAAAGATCCATCACCTTATGCTTAAGATATTAGGAACTATTCTCTGACCATTTGCCTGATCTAGAGAAACCACCAGAATGTCTCCTGTTGAGAGAGACAATAATGTAAAGGTTCATGAAAAAAAAAAAAAAAAAAAAAAACAGAAGAGATGGAAAACCCCAATCAATGCTAGTATTTTAAAATTTTATAATAGAGAGGTGTGCAAATGATTTTTAGTTAAATACTTTTTAATGACATCCAACAAGTAAAAAGACTAACTATAGGTGTCTAACTTACAATCCAATAAGCTGTTGAAGTCACCGGCATTAAATTTTCAAGTTAGGAAACCATAACAAACAACATTAAAATAATTTATGTCATCAATTATTTCTCAAGTTTGAAAATAGCTTCAAAATAATTCACGACATTAACAAACTACGAGGGAGTTTAAAATTCCAGGTTCACTTAAAGTAATGTCAGAGGCCATACTCATATATTCAACATTTTCTCACATATGGGTGAACATGATATTGATCTTTAAAATTTGTATAAATAAAAAAGCCTACTTATTAGAGAATGGACAAGTCAAAACATTAGAGTGAAGTCAATGCAATGGTAACAAGTAGAAGAGAATTTTATACATAAAACTAATAAAAAAAACAAAGAAGAAATTATATTTTACCATCTTAAACTATACCCCAGATTACATTTTGCACCCTAAACTTTTCGAATGCACATTTTGCACCCTAAACTATGACCATTGTTACACTTTGCATCTCAACGTTAAGTTTTCCGTTAATTTGGATGGAAAAGTATGATATCATGTAAAAAGGTCCAATTGCCCCTATTCTCAATGCCTTAAAAACAAAAAATAAATTACACTTTACTACCCTAAACTATACTCTTGATTACACTTTATACCCAAAATTTAGATTTTTATTCAAGTTAACGGCAAACTTAACGTTGGGGTGCAAAGTGTAACAACGGTCATAATTTAGGGTGCAAAACGTACATTCGAAAAGATTAGGGTGTAAAGTGTAACCTAAGGTATAATTTAGGGTGGTAAAGTGTAATTTTCCTTAAAAAAAAATTAAAGGAATTGAATTAAACAAAAATTTGAAGGTCTACATACAAAATACAGCAAAATATGTTGCACACTTGCACTACATTAAAATACAAGTTTGAAACAAAATAAAAGTGATATCACAATAAAATAAGTATACAAGAAAGATGGTAAGTGAAAAAAAGAAAAACCAGTCTATTCCAAAGTGACAAGTTAAGAAAAAGAACATTTGAGAGAAAATACCAATTTTAGATTATTTTGAGATAGCTTAGAATAGGAACCAAAACTTTTTCTGGATATTTGGAACAGGGTGAATCCTGGACCACTCTTTCCCTTTCCTGAAGTACATGGCCACCACTTTGGAAATGAAGGATAACCAAAACCTGTAAAGTATATGAACAACAAATTTAGTAACTAGCAAAAGAAATTGAAAGTAAGAAAAAGAACCAAAAAGAAAGGATTCATAATAGGGTTGTGAAAGAAAGAAATCAAATGAGAAGAAGATGAGATTGAAAGAACTCACAAAGTTCAATGAAAGATTCATTGGAACCAAGTGCTACCTGTGGCTTACAACATTGATACAATGATATCGACATGTGAAAACTACATATAATATCAAGATGGAACATATACCAAGTAAAAAGTTAGAAAATGTTGAAGGAAAAGTGAGAGGGAAGAGTGGATAATTGGCATGAATGATATATACTTATTGGATTGAATTAGTACTTCATATATTAGAAGAGAAGAGAGGATTTGAGAAAACTTAACAATCTTATATACTTCCATTATCTTGAGATTAGATAAGAACTCCCTAAATTAATTAAATCTTTCCTTCAGCTGAACATAATAGACAATTGTCCCTAGTGACTGCACATTGAGGAAACAAATTTATTGATTTATAAGATAGCCAAAAACAAATATATTTGCGGAAACTGAAGAGACAAAGGTAGAAATTTGGAGAAATTATGAAAATACTCCAATGTTGTAGGAAAGGAGAGTATAAGAGAAGAAATGAGGATAAGGTCGGAGAAAACTTACTGGTCATCCATCTTAATAATATACATGATCTTCAAACATTCGTCAAAATAGATATTTGGAATGTGGGAAATCCTAGACCACTCAGCACCACTCCCCTTTGCACATTTTTCCATTAATTTGGGAAAATGACAGATATTCAGCTCTTCGGTTGGCTTGAAAGTGGGTTAAAGCTCCATGAAAAAAAATTTCCTCTAGCTGAACAATGATATTTAACTTATTGAATAATCTTTTAGTTCTTTGAATAATGAGAATCCATGTGTTGTTAGTTTTGTACTTTTGTTAGCTTTCTAACATCCTAACTTTTTAGTTCTTTGAACTTTTAGTTAGTTCGTCATATCCATGCTAAAAGTGTCAAAGCAAAGGACATTCCACACTGCTCAATCTAAGCTATCAATGACTTTCTTATCAAAAGGTGTCAAACTACAATTCATCAATCTGACTGGACTCAATCTATACATTGTTTGGTTACATATGAACACACATTTCGAGTTGACATTGCATGCCTTTACATAGACTAAAAGTTTTGCTTATATAGATATGCACATTGGCTACAAACGCAGTGACTCTATAACACACACACACACCAGTTTGATATACAAATCCCAAATGGTAAAAGAGAAAACATATTTAAGTACCTTGGCATTAGTTCTAATCAAGTTGGTTATTTTTCCCAGACACAAACATTTCTGTGCTTCATGAGTTTGCCTTAAAATTCTAATTTTGGCAGGTCCCTTCAAAAGGTAAAAAGAATGTAAATAGAAATATATAGAATAATAAAACACCTTCAGTGCTGTCTGAAACTTTATAAGAAAGTGAGTGAAACTTTGCTTACACTAGTAGAACAGAGAATCACATAACTTCATGGACCAGTAAAACTGACCTCCCAATCCAAACATGAAAACAAAAATCAATAAGACATTCACCCACTTAATTTCTCATTCGTATACAGTTCTCTATTTTCCAACAATAAATTCACCCTAATAAATATAGCAATTATTACCCAGCCCAAATCATCAAAATCTATTGCCAAGAACTGATTCATGAACTATCACAGTATCAGTTCAAGAAACCAGGTGTAGCTATTTGACAACAAAAAGTGAAGGTTTCAAGAAACACAGAGGCCAAGAATTAGCATGTGGACTTCAGGCTCTAATAGTGATGAATCCAATATTTAAAATTTCCAAATTTACAAAAATTTTCAATTTTGAAAAATAATAAGGTAATAATTTGATGAAAGAAAATAGGCTAAATAGAAATTTGAAAAGAAGCAAGACAATTGCTAACAATCAGGAAAAAAATTTAATTACTATACTTTTAACAAATTTTTAAGTGTTTGTGATAATTTGCAGAGAAAAAAATTTAAGTAGAACCAAGCCAAATGACAGCAAGCACAAAAATTTTACTTATATTATGCTTTTAGTGACTTTTTGCAAATAATTGCAGAAAATTTCAAAGATTAAAGAAGAAGAGTAGAGTTTTTCAAGTGTGGCCACGGTGGTTTGTGAGATTGATTTCTACTATTAATTTCAAAAGCTATTAAACTAAATTGCAGCATTTATATATTTCTTCAATGGCATCCAATTAAGTTTTCATACTAGGACTACTACCACCCATTACAAATATAAGAGAATAGAAGAGGATATAGGGTAGTATGAATAGACTTACTCAGCATTGAACTGAATTAGGTTTTGTAAATGACCAATTATGAAGTAAATTATGTACACATAATGCAAATGGTAAGAGAGAAAACCTGAAGTGCCTGGGCATCAGTTGTCATCAAGTTAATTATTTTTCCAGATGCATACTTCTTGCCATCTTTCTGAGTTAGTCGTCGTCTTCAAAATCTTTGCAACGTGGCCGGTTCCTTCAAAAGGTAAAAACCATATATAGATGTATTAGAACCATCAACACCTTGTGCTGCCTGAAATTTTAAGTTAAATTTTACTCGCACTAGTAGGACTGGGGATCACATAATTTCATGGTCCCCTGTAAAACTGACCCCCCAACCCAAACATGAAATGAAAATTCAGCAAGACCTTCACCCACCCAATTTCTCATTCTTATGCAACTGAGCTCCATTTTCCACAATAAATCCAACCTCATGAACAGAGCAATTATGACCCAGTGCAAATCAATAAAATCTACTATCAAGTTTTAGATAGCCGTAAGTAAAAGAATTGATCCATGAACTCTTACAGTATCAAAATGCTGATCGAAATAATGAGCATGTGGACAGCTCTAACAGTGATTGATTCAATATTCCAAATTTCCCAATGTCCAGAAAAATTCAGTATTGAAAAATTCGTAGAAAGAAAATAGGCTAGCAAACAGAAATTAGATAGTAGCAAAACAATAGGTAACAATCAAAAAATTGTTAAATAGACTATGCTTCTAATTATTTTGGTAATTTGCAGCAACAAAAATTTGAATAGCGGCAAGCCAATTTGAATAGTAGCCATCACAAAATTTCTAATTAAACTCTTGTTTTAAAAGCTTTTCTCAAATGATTGCAAATAATTTCATAAATTGAAAAAAAAAAAAAAAAAAGAATTGGATTTATTAAGTGTAAGCAGAAGGGTTAGTGAGATTAATTTGTACTATTTATTTGAAGAACCATCATTAACCCAAATTGTAGTATTTATATATATTTTCTTAATCGGGTCCAATTAAGTATTTATACCGGAATACTCTCTCACCCATTACGAATATAAGAGAATAAAAGAAGAGGAAATAGTAGGGTAGTATGAGTAGACTTACTGAGGATCATTGATTTTAACCCATGGAACGTGGCTAATCTTGATCCGCTCATTTTCTTCAAATTTGGGGCACCAATGAATGATCAGCTTTTTCAATTGGGTGAGGCGTCGCATGGCTTCCTCCGTGGGCAGATGCACCAAGTCCGGGCAATACACAATGTACAGCTGTTGAAGAGAGGAAAGATTGCCCAACCCCTCTGGCAAAGATTCGATTGCACGAAAACTCTGAATCCACAGAATTTTAAGGGCAATGAAGTATTGAATTTGGTCCAGGAACAGGACAGACCCATACAATTTGAGCTTTTGGAGGGAGGGGTGAATGGAGGAAGTAGAAGAAGAAGGCAGACGACAATCCCCATTCTCCAAATATTCAAACCCATTGGGTGGGTCTTCAATACCACACCTTATTATGGACCACCGGACACCTGGCAATGACCTCAGCTTAGGACAATACCCTACTACCAACTTCTGAAGGGACCGGACACCTGGCAATGACCTCAGCTTAGGACAATCAACTACTACCAACTTATGAAGGGAAACGCAGGTGAGAAGTAAGTCTGGCAAATCTCTCAGTTTCTCACATTTAAATAAGGTCAACTCCTCAAGGCAAGGAAACACAAACAACACCTCATCTGCGGTTGTCAACTCCTTTGCATCCTTCCACTCTTCTAGGGTTTTCATCCCCTCCAATTTGAGTATTCTCAATGCCGGAAATAATGTAGTAGTATTTCTGTAACTCCCATCACTGTAAAAGTAAAACTCACTTCCTATACATCTTACCTTCCCCATTTCTCCTATACTAAGAACCCTAAGACAGGGTAATTGCCCCAGAGTGGGAACTTCTTCACATTCCCTACAACATCTCAAATTGATCTCAATCAAATTGTGATATAGCGACGAACCAACCCATGATGGGAATTTCTTTCCTCCGTAGAATACGATTGTTAAGCTTTTCAAATTTGGGTGAGGCTGGAGGCCTTCCAACACCTTTTCATCTTTATCATACACGTCCTCTTCTCTGTCCTCTTCATCGTCAAAACTCCAGTATAATCCCAACTTGAATATTTCCTTTTCTTTTAATTTTGCACTTTTGGCTTCTTCCTCATCTTCCACGTTCTCTAGATTGTATATTATTATCTCTCCTCTGAGATTCTTCAAACATCCCAATTCTTTAATTCGATAACCTTCATCTGGACCCACAAAAAAAAATTGCAATGTTTGAAGGCAAGTCAACCGCCCCATATTTTCAGGTGTTTTTATAATATAATCCAAGCAATTATTTATATGAATATGTCTTAAGTTAATCAAATTGCTTAGGTCTTCCGGAAGCTCTTCTTCAATTCTTAAAGTTTGCAAATTGTATAGTTTGGTGATGGATTTTGGTAATTCCTTAATTGTAGTTTGAGAGATGTGAAGAAGCCTCAAATGTATTAATTGCTCAATTGAATCTGGCAACTCCTTTATACTATCCCCAGATAATTTTAAAACGCGTAAGCATTTAAAATTTGATAACATGATGTCAAAGTTGAAATTTTCTGAAATTAACGTGCGCAATTTTGTAAAATCAACTCCACTAAATGAACTTCCTAGTGTTGTTTTGCCATCAATTCGGGCAAATAAATGTTGTACGCTACTACCATCATCCACTGAATCTTCCTCCAAGATTAGAGTTTCAAATTTTGAAATTGAGAGTGCAAAGTCATGCACCAAATCATGCATTTTGCAGCTAATAATATTACCGTAGGCATCCTTTCTAGCATTTTGGAAAAAGGAAGTGGCCAACAAAATATTGAAATACATGTTACCAATATCTTCCATCTCCATATTAGCTTCTTTAGTTAGTAGGAACCCTTCAGCCATCCAATACTGAATTACTTCATCCTTTTTCATGTCATAATCTTTAGGGAATATTGCACAATATGCAAAACATCGTTTTAAAGATGGTGTTGGAAGATGATCAAAGCATAACTTAAGCATAGGAAACATATCACTATTATCTTCATCCAACAAATCCCAAATTTTATTATTTTGAATCTCCAGCCATTTGTTTTTATCAAATTGAAAGCACATTGTTCCCCCTAAAACTCTTGCAACAAGCCATGGAACCCCTCCACATCTTTTAGCAATTTCCCTACCAATAACCTCCAAATCTAAAGTTAATGTTCTTCCATCTATGAATGTTCTTTTTCCCAGTATAGACCAACAATCATCTTCTAATAACTTCTCTAAGTGATGTGGGGGATGTGTCTTCATGATTTGCCCCACATTATCACTACGGGTTGTAACAACAATATTATTTCCTGTATTAGAATTAAACTCTAATAAGCAACCCTTTAAAGTATCCCATTTCTTAGAATCTTCATTCTGCACATCATCAAGTATGAGAAGATATTTTTTTGCCCCCAAAATTTCTGCACATATTTGACGTACTCTTTCATATGCTAAATGATAACTCAAGTCTTCTCTAAGAGATTTAAGAATCTTTCTTAATATCTCTTCAACATCAAAATTTTTGCCGACATTTACCCATGCTAGTTAATCAAAATGTTCTTTTATCCATCCATGGTTATACACAAGTTTTGCTAAAGTTGTCTTTCCAAGATCTGCCATACCCACTATAGGGAGAACCGAGATAACCTGTTGATTGTTTGAATTGATAAGTAAGTTTACTATTTTTTCAATTTCGTGTTTTCTTCCTACAACTTCCAAATCATCAAGGAGGGAGTCTATATTCATGTCCAAGCTAATTTTGGGGATTGAATTCACCAACTCCATTCTAAGACCAGAGTCAGCTACATCATTCACAATTTTATCCAACGATTGTTTGGTGACCTTAACTTCATCAGGAGTGCATAATGAAAAGTTACATACCTGATCCATCATTTGATTTTGAATTTGTACCTTTCGCCTAAAACTCTTATAGCTAAACTTGTCTAGCACATTATCGGCATCATAAGCTACATCTCTAAGATTCTTTAACCATATCCTCATAGACCTATCACTTGATTGCCTCTTTTGAGCATCACCTAACACAAATTTAATCTTGAATAATGTTTCAAGAAGATCCTCCTTGTACCTCAACTCAAAATTGATATGCTCAATGGCAAGTGCTATTAGTCTGTCCACAACATCATTGAGTATAATTTCAGCCCTATATTCTTCCTCACCCTACAAAGAGAAAATAGCATGAAAATATTTGCAAAGGGTTAAAAAGTAGAGCAATGTTTATTTCACACCTGTTGTTGCACACAACCGTGCACACACACTTTTTGCACTAAAATCTAAAGTCACAATTTCAGTGCAAAAAGTGTTTGTAGGGTTGTGTGCAACCACCAGTGTGTACTAATATTTATCCTAAAAAGTATTGGAATTGTTAGAAATAAACAACTATGTATAGAGTTGGGACTAGATAATCATTTGAGAGACAATTTTTCTCACCTTAGTTTTTAATTTTGAAGCCGAGGTTGATGCACTTTTAATTTTTTTGCTGGTCCCTTGAGTTGCTTCAGCTTCTCTCTTTTTTTGAGTTATTGCTTGAGCTTTTACTTGAACTTCTTGAGGCACAGCATTACATGCCTTAATGTCATGACCTGGAACTCCGGCCAAGTGTGCTTTAATCCTTGATGCACCTCCGGGAAAATCTCGTCCACAATAATTACATTTGAAACGGTCATTTAATTTCTCAGCATGATCCCAAAATTGATCTCTCTGTCTACCCATATTTATTTTTCCTTGCAGTAAATAAATAACACATCAAAATTAGATATAAATTAATTTGGATAAAAATTAGTGATATAATATAGTAATCCTATTTGCAAACTCTGTATCAAGTATCAGTTCTCAACAATTCTGTATCACAGGCTACAGAATTGGACCTAATATATTAATCCTAGAAGAGCGAGTTCCTTCTATTCAGCAGCTTCTCCGAAATGGTCTATCCTCTTGATATCAAACTAAATTTATCCTTATATTTTTTAAGCCTGTCTCATGTTCGATCATGTTAACAACTAGTATAGCCCTCCTCAGTCTTTGTTAGTTGAGGAGATAGAATTAGATGGAAGGGGTTATATGTTGCCTTTCGTTGTGTTAATCAAAATATTAATTCAGCCAAGAAATAAAATAGAAAAGCGAAAAAGAAAAGAAAAAATAAATAACAATACAGGTTTCTAGAAACTATTTTCTGAAAAGTCCTTAGTTTTGTGCTTCCTCTCTCGTTAAGTTGTAATTTTTTTTTCTAATTAATTCAAAATTGTTTCCTCCAAATTTATATTTGTTATCAATTTGATCTTTATAGTTTAAATTTAGCCAAATTTCGATCTTCTTGTTTAAGAGTTAGTTCAATTTGGTCGTTAGTACTCAGTACTGACACTGTCACTATTATACGTTAAACAACATTGCAAATGTTTAAAGCCTAAATAAATCAATCTCAAACTCAGAGCAAGTGGTACTCAACGTCAGAACTGATTTTTTATTTTTTATTTTGCTCCAGTTTAAGAAAAAATAAAAACATTAAAGAAATCTCATTTTGTTAATTTTTTTTTTTTTTTTTGTATTCCAAGTTTTTTTTATTTTTTTATTGCAAACATAACAAAATTAAGTCCTTGATTTTGTTCTTTGTTTCCCAACTTGTAATTACTTTTATTTATTTTTAAAATTTTATTTCTTGTTAACACATATTTGGATTAAGAAAAACCCATAATTTTTAAATTAATATAATTAAAATATATTTGTAAAAGATAAAAATATTTTTATTCTATTTGTTTAAAAATATTTTTTTTTTAAAAAAGAAAGGGAGTTCGCATCATATAAAATGTTAAAAACAATTTATCAATATAATATTCACTTAGTGATACGATAAACAACTCAGATCTATATCAGCATCAGTTCTCAACCATTGTTTCCTTCCTTCATGTTATAGTCACTATTGAGCTTGTATAACTTTTTGGTTTCAATAAGGTAGGAATCTAGTCATCTCCTCCCTCCCTTATTAGCACAGTGTGTACTAATTGAGGAGACAGAAGATGGAGGAGGTTCTTCCCTTTCGTTGTGTTAATTTAACTATTTATTCAGCCAAGAAAACAAAGCAAAACAAAACGAAAACAAAAACAAAAAAAAAAAACAAAAATACAGCATGAGAGACATGTTAGAGTGCACTTACTTCAGTATTAGCTTGCAAGCAAATAGGTAGATTAGATATGCAGTCAATGGACGTCAGGAAGAGCAAGAGAGAGTGCGAGAGCGAAAAGACTGTAAAGAATAAGAGAGAGAGAGAGAGAGAGAGAGTAATAGCCCGTGAAGAATAAAAGAAAGAGAAGAGAAGAGGAGTAGTCTAGCAATTTAATGTATTTCTTTCCAACGGTCAAATCTTCGTGTGAAAAGGGTAGTTTCGAGTGCCGATCGAAGTCTTTTAAAATTTCAACCAACCACCACTGGCCGAAAAGAAGGAAAAGGCACAATTATTAGAAGAAGTAGGAGCCATCACTTGCCGAAAGAAGATGGGTTGTGGATTCAACGTGCCCGTAAATAATTCAAGATAGGGGGGTCCAGGCTTGAACAAGTACTTAATTTTGTGCTTCTATTTTTTATTCTTATTGACTCACAATTTAAATTTGTTATCATTTTTATATATTTGCCAGAAAATATTTTATGTCGAGGCATAAATGTTAAACAACATCTCGCAAATAATTTTTTATTTTGCTCCAGTTTAAAAAAAAATTGGAGTTCAACTTAAATTTAAAAAATTTGGAGTTCAAATGATTTTTTTTTTCTTTTTGGTTAAGAGGAAATTATATTAAACTAGGAAGCCAAAAGAGGCGAAGTTGAGGCTGTGCGCCTAATACAGTACAAACTAGCAGCATCAGTGCTTTACATATTACACAAAACATCATTAGATGGCAGATCTAATACAACAAAATCCTCAGCAAGTGAGCAGCCAGCACAAGCGAGATAATCCGCACATCTATTCGCCTCTCTAAAGGTATGTACGACCTTGAAGCGATGAAATTGCCCCAGAAGGTACTTGCAGTCATTGATTTTTTTATTGTTTAATATATGGATTTCAAATTATTAATGATTAATTAAAATATTTATTTAGCCAAGGGAAAAAAAAATGCGACAGCATAGTTTAGATTGAACAAGGTTGATATATTCAAGAATCAAAAGCAAGTTTAGATTCGAGTTTTTCTAATTTCAATTATAAGAAAAAACATGACTTGGATAAAGCTCTAAAATGGTTTGTATATATATCATATCATATCATATCATATTATTATATATTATATATATAATAAAAGTTAGGTTTAGACGCCATGGTTACGCCACGTGGCTTCACTAAATTGCAGAAATTTTATTAAATTTTTAGATTTTTAAAAAACTAAAAAGGAACAGTATACTACCAGAACTTTAATTCATTTTTATCATTAAGTAGTTTATTTCTTTAAAAAAGAAAACAATACACATTATCATTTTTATAATAAATAGTATTATAAATCAATGTTATCATCAAAGAGAAAACGTAAATAGTATTATATGATATATATATATATATATATATTTTTTTTTTTTGAGAAAGGATATATATATATATATATATATATATTTAGTACTCTAGAGATGGCAAATACAGATTAAATCTTCAAGCATTTTGCACTGTACCATAGTAATAAACTCCGACATAGCAAAGGCAGCAATGAATTACACAAAGATATTAAAGCAAAGCAGGTGACATGCAATATCAAAGAGAAACGAGATAAAATGCCACATCATGTGAAACGTCCTTCGTCAAATGCCATTTCACAATTCTGAGAGCTCCTTTGAAATTTCCTCAATTCCTTGCAAACACGAAACTTCTTTGAGTCTAGATAACCGTTAACAGTGATTTTCATTGACTTTACTGAAATTTCAATAATGCGGTGATTCCCAAATACCACTTCCAAAAACTAAATTATCTAAGACACATAAATAAATGAATAAAACTAAATAGACAATCCTAAGATAAATAAATAAATAAATAAGAATAAGAATTTGATCACAATTGGAATACTAAACCCAGCAGTATTCGGAGATCAGCAGACACATATTGCTAAAAAGAAGGAAGGATTTTGATAAATACTAAACCAGACTGATCAGCAGACACATAATACATTTAATCAATAAAAAGTCATTACTCTATCTACTGTTACAATAAATGTCTGCGGATTTGATTTGAAAAAGCTGACATAGAAGTGGAATAGAATTTTAATTGCAATCATGCGTTTATGATTCTTTGCAAATAATCGGAGGGAAAATTCTCTAGCACTTCTTAGTTACACAAAATTTTGTCAAGCTCTTTCTCTGCTCTAATGTAGTAATGTTATCAGAAGCAAGGTTTCAAGAGGTAAAGGATTATGCAACTATCTTAATTTTTAATTACTACACTTCACGTTTATATATATAACAAAAAAAAAAATGTCATGCGTTAATTCTTTTTTTTTTTTTTTTTTTTTTGAAAACTCATGCGTTGATTCTCAAATGCCAATTTCAAATAAATAATACTAAGACAAATAAATAAATAAAAAAGAATTTGATCACAATTGGAATACTATAATCCACATCAAATACATAAAAATAAAAAAAAATAATAAAAAACTACTATGTATTCTTCAAACGAGATCTCTCATTAAGTTTATAAAAAAAAATCTCTCCAAACGTCTCTCTCACTCTCTCTCTCTCTCTCAAAAGAAAAAGATGATTTAGAGTTGTCTCTAAATTACAACAGAAGATTACTCACATGAAAGAAATCACTACCACTACTAACCCACAAGCAAGTATTTTTTTCACTTTACAGTTTACATTGACTTGATTTGTCTCACAAATATACAAATTGTTAGTTTGGTTGTGCATATTATAGTTGTTTATTTATTTATTTTTGGTAAATAAAAAATTATAAACTGCTTCACGTCTACTTCATGTAAGATTGCAGGTATAGATTAATATTAGATTAATCAAAAAAATATTATATAGTAAGCGTAAAATAAAAACTACTTCATGTAAGATGGTAGGTAAATTAATATTTGATTAATCAAGACTCTAATTCATTGTTATCATAAAATAGGTGTATCTCTAAAAAAAAAATGAAATAAAAACCTGTATATTAATATTAGATTAATCAGGACTTTAATTCATTCATATCTCAAATTCAAAAAATCAGGACTCTAATTCATTTTTATCTCTAATTCATTGTTATCATAAAGTAAGTGTATCTCTAAAAAAAAAAAAAAACATACTGCTTCCCGTAAGTGTTTTTTTCTTTTTTCTTTTTTTGGTATTAACTTTAATGTAAAAAAAAAAAAAAAAAAAAAAACACACACACACACACACAATCTAGCTAATAACGTTAACTATTTTTTTGGGATAAAGTATTTAAAAAAAAAACTAATATGTAATTAACTTAAACTTCTTGATTAGGTAACTTCAAGGAGTTTAGAATATTTGATTTTTACTTGGACTCATTTTCTAGGCGGAGTATGTATATATATACATCGTTAGTTGGTGTAGTTTTTCATTCTCCAACTTATTGCACAGTTTTTTTAATTTAGGCTTCCATTTTTCTACCTACAATCATGTAGGTATATATTTTTTACTCTAATTTTTTATTATAATCAATTAAATACGTTTTATGTATTTGTTGCCTTTTGTTTAAGTTAATTTCCTTATGTTTTTCTTTTTTTGAGGGGGTAATTTCCCTATGTTTGATCTAATTCATATGTTAATGGTTTGATCCAATTTAATTATTTTGTTGTCCAATATATATGTAAGTTGTTATAGTATATTCCAATCATAGACTATTAAATTTACATACATGGTACTTTGTTTTTTTAACTCTATTCAATTTTCTTCTTGATTTTTTTTTTTTTAGGTTTGTCAAAAAAGATTTCAAGCATCCTAAGAAGAGTTTGTAATCTAGATGTAGAACTTTGCAATTTTTTTTAATTAGGACAAAGATTTTATTCCTCAAATAGTTCTATCTTTAAAAAGTGGCCAATTTTATGTTACTTTGTTTAAATATTTCACTCATTAATATTATTGTTAACAATACTGCAAATCACTTATATTGTAGATTCATTGGATTTAAAATTCATATGCGAATAGTTTGATACATGTAACCACAAATGATATTATAGCACAATTGATATGTTAGAAGATAATTTTGTATTAAGGTGCTACATTTTGTATTTGATGGTTGTTATACCAATGCAATTTATTCCTTTCGTTATAATAATTACTTATTTGGTTATAATAATTATATATATTCTACAAGTTTTAATATAAAACCGTACAACGCACGGGCCTTCAACTTAACCGACGATTACAAACCCACGGGGGCCTTCAAGTTTTATTAATTTTTTAGATTTTTAAAGAACTAAAAAGGAATAGTATACTACCAGGACTCTAATTCATTCTTATCATTAAACAAAATTAGATTAACATTATATTTTTATTTGTTAGGATATATTTCTTAAATTAAGGGATGATATTTAACATACACAAATTTAATTTAGATAATATTTATCATCTAATTAACATTATTTTTTTATTTGTTAGGATATATTTCTTAAATTAGGGGATAATATACAAAAATTTAATTTAGATAATATTTATCATCTAAATTTTCAAAATTTTAATATTATTAAATTAATATTATTTTATCAGAATATCAAGCTACAAAACTTGATTATTAAGGGATAAGCACAATCCAAATTCTTCAAGAGGTGATTAATATAAATCTATCCCAAGAAACAGTATATCTTCAATAATTTGATAATCTCTATCTATTCCAAAAAACAATATATATCTCCATTAATTTGATAATTTCTACGTTGATAACATTTAATATATCTATTCCAAGAAACAAATTCTCTTTCTCTCTCTCTCTTTTTTTTTTTTTTTTTTTTAAATTTTTAATTTTTTATATGTTACGTTATGTTGAATCAACTCTTTTTTTCTTTTCTTTTTTTTTTTTTTTTTTCATTCTATTCATTTGACCTTTTTTTTTTTAATTCCAATTTTTATGAGATAAAAACAAACACATTTATTAGATATCTTTACTTTCAATAAGATTTAAATGAATTATATTTCAAATGCATTCTTTCTTCTTTTGTTATTATTATTTTCATTTTGTTTATTTTCTTTAGTGTTATTATTGGTTTTTTCTCTTCATGTGATTTTAATTAATGAATTCAAAACATTCGAAAACATTGTCAAGTTTCTAAAGGCTCCTTCTTTGTTTTGGTACTTTGTTTTTAGTAAATTGATTAGGTTTTGTGTACTAGTTGCCTTTTGTTTAAGCTAATTTTCTTAGCTTTGATTTAATTTATATGCTTAGGGTTAGGGTCTTAGAATTAATGATTAAATATGGTTAGAATTAATAGATTAATTTTAACAATTTTCTTATTTGATTTTTATGTTACATCAAATTATCAAGATGCTCTACACGTGTATTCTTGAATTATCAACTTTAATTTTAATTTATAATATTATCAAGATTATATTAATTTTAGATTTATCAATTGTTTAATACATTTTTTAAAATATAATTATCAATTTAAAATTCAATTTGGAATTATCAATTTAATTTAGTTTGAGGAAGAAATATTACTCCTTATTTTAGTGAGATAATTATTTACACTTGATAATTTTTTCTTTTATCTCTATTGAATCTATTAAAATATATAATTATTTATACATTTATTTGATAAGCGTTTTCATAAAACCGTGCAACGCACGGGCCTATAACTAGTGTATATATATATATATATATATATATCACTATATGAATACATCTACATGTCATGAAACAAGTAGCAAAAGAGATAAGTCTGTAAGTAAACAAACCAAGTCAACCAAAAAAAGAAAGAAAAAGTTAACCAAAAAAAAAAACCCACAAAATTGTTCCATATTTTTCTTTTTTAAATTTAAGTTCCATATTTTAAGGGTATACTACATATGGTGATATTTGCAATTTACCCCAAAAAATAAAGATTTGGATTTTGGAGTTCAAACTTCTTGGTTAAATAACTTGAATAAAGTAGATTTGATTTTTCTCCCTCAAAAAAAGTAGACTTGACTTTTTTTCCTATTTAATATATGGATTGATGAAATGATTAATGATTAATTAAACTAGGGCAAATTACAGTAAATTGAGCGTAAACTCCATGGGATTCAATTTTGGATAATAAAACTAACTCAAAAAATCAAAAAATTAAAACAATTTATCAAATATTATATTCACTGGATGATATGATAGTACATAGTTATTATAATTGTCTAGTCTCCGCATCAGTTCTCAAGAAGCTCAACAATTGTTACTATTCTTCATTCCTTCATGTTGTAATGACTAGATTTGAGCATGTATAATAAAATAAAAAAAATAAAAGGTTGCTCTTTTGGTTGTTTCACAGGCTAGCTAGAGAATTGGATCTAATGGATTAATCCTAGATGATCATGCTTTAGATGTTATAGCTCCATATTCTGTCTAACTTTTTCATCTTATTTTAATTGTTGTTTAATAAACTATTAATTTATCCAAGAAATATAAAATTAATAGAATGAAGGACATGTTAGAGTGCACTTACTGTATTAGTTTTTGCAAACAGGTAGATGCAGCGCCAACGGATGCCAATATAAAGTGAGGAAGTAGTAGGATTGAAGAAGAAAAGTAACTAATACTGTAGCAATTTTAGTAGGATTGAAGAAGCGAAGTAATAGTGTAGCAATTTTAAGGTATTTTATATCCTCCCTCTCCTTCATTTCAATTTAATATTTTTACGTTAGTACGTGTATTGTTAACAGAAATGTTGTACACATGATACTTTCATAATAATTTTATAATAAATTTTAAGTAAAAAATTATTATTATTAGATAAAAAAATAATATTAGTGATGCGCTTAAATTAAAACTAATAATTTTTTAAAATTTATTGTAAAAATACTATAAACGTAATATTTTTTTATTGTAAATTTGTAAACCCATTGCGATAGTTTGGAGTTAGTTAAAAGTAAACAAATTGTTTTTTTTAACCCACGGTTCTCAGAACCGTACGGTCCGACCACGGTTCGCACGGCTCCCTGTTTTTTTCTCATGAGCGGTTCTTGAAGTTAAAAAAACCGCAAATGTGAGAGGTTTGCGGTTTCTCCGGTCGGACCGTACGGTCCGGTCCGGTCCGGATTTCAAAACCATGTTTTAACCCTTATTGCTAATACAACATTTGATTTAGGTGCCTGAATTTATTGTCTGACAGTGATAGGTAGAAAAGAAATTGAAGATGCAATTCAATTCTGATGGCTGGACTAGCATTGATTCATTAAAATGAATCAAACAACCGTGAAATTTACATGTATACCATCCTTAATGTGTGGCTGCATTGAAGTGAGGATGTGTTTCCTTATGGTCCACTCCTTTTAATTGGCCCTTCTTTCATGAAATCCATACATTTGTGAAGTACGATTCTTGGATGAAAGCCTGACATTGTCGGGGAAAGAATTTTCAAAGACTATTCATAAAAAGCTGTCTAAAGTGGTTGTATTGGTACATGCATTTGGGAATACATGAAGTTCTGTCAAACATATTTTTTATTTAGTTTTTTCCCATAACAAAGATTATGTTTACGTCAAAATATTATTTTATTCATGGGTTACATGCATATATTAATGATCTATACTGTGTACTAATATTATATATATATATATATATATATTTATAGTTTATTTGGTTTTTGTTTTATAAATAAGAAAGTAAAAATCTCAAGTGAGAGACCATGTGATTCTGTTATGTGGCACTTTTACACTATATAATAAACATCAATAATATAGAATGGATTAAAATGCTTTTATCATTATTTAAACTAACTTATAACTTTATGTATATGCATAGATATACTTAAAAGATAGACATTAAGATGCAAAGTATAATTTTTACATATATAATTTAAATATTATTGATAGTCATTCTTATATATTTTTTTAACTATTTAAAAAGTCTCGTATGAATATTATTAAGTAGAAAATGTAAATTTTTCATTGTTTTTAAATTTTTTTTTTTATGTTCATTAATTCTAGACTTTTAGGTTTTCAGACGTAATAACTCATTTGGATAGATATTTATGATATGGTCTCACATTTTACTCAAAAATTAAGAAATAAAATTCTCTCTAAAAATAAATAATTTATGACACATAACGCAAAATTAAACTTTAATTATAGAATCTAATTGGATTTTCTCTAAATTTTACCTATATATATAGACTAGTCGTAAACCCACGCGATGCGTGGAAATATATAATTATTTTGTAATATGATATAATTTATAATTTATTCTCTAAAATTTATTTAATTTTTTTTTATAAAAAGAAAGGTGTATAGGCATGTTAAATGAAAGAAACCCACTGTGCATATCTAAAGTGGTTCAGAACTTCTCTTTGCAAAGTGACATTATGGGCAACAATTTGCCACTTCCGAATTCAAAGAAAGAGTTGGCTTTTTGGTGGAGTAATCAAGACAAAGGAAAGACAAAGGAATAGATCGTTAGAATCAGTAAGGCCTAGTTCTAAAATCTAATTGAAGTGATGGGTGATTGTGAAGTGATAATTTGGTACGTTTCAATTTGCACGGTCTAAATGGTTGCTTGTTAAGGTTCTGTTATTGATACAGCAGATGGGAGTTAAAAATGATTTAATAATAATTAAATTGTATCAATCTAATGTTATCTAGTTAGATAGCATTTAGCCAAGAGCATTGCAACTCAAATGGTTGGCATCTTTTGGTGTGTCTATAACATCCAAGATTCAAATCCTCTCTTCCTATTATAACTATTGAAAAAAAATTAGATAGCATTTATATTTTCAATCTACTTTGTATAGAGTTGGGTTATTTGAATCAATGAAGTGATGATTGCTATTTGCCTTATTTTGGGAATAGCATCTCAGGTTGTAACATTTGTTTTGCGCTAATTCTGAATTATCGAAGAAGAATAAGTGTGAATCAAATATTTGAATCACTTTTACATGAACCAATATCAAAATAATGACGGTAAACTCAATTATTTGTCTTATTATTTCAAAAACCACAAACAATAATGTATTGGGCTCATTTGCTAGGTTTTGCATTTCTCTTGCTAAGGAAATTATTTGCTACTTCTTTTTTTTAGTCCCTTTTCGCTTTTGAACGTATGCTCCTGTAGTTTACTAGTGATCTCTGAGCTTTCCTAAGGCCATCATTAGAACCAACATGTCAGGACTCCAATGATCAAATTTTCTATTACATAAAATAGGAACAATATATTCATATCTAAATCAAAAAATAAAAATAATCATAGCAAATTACATAAAATAGGAATGAAGAACAAAGAAGCAACTAGTCATTGGATGTCATTGAAACTCACGGGAGATGAGAATGAAAGAGGCACGTTCTCTCTCTCTCTCTAGAAGAGTTTTGTTATCTCTCTCTCTAGTCTCTACTCTATTGTCCTCTTAAAACTAAATTTATGTTCACCAAACTATTAGAGCATTCACATCATTGGTGTTAAAAATTTAGCTTTTAGCGTCCCTAAAAAGCTACTTTATTTATTTTAACTCACCATTTCACAACTCACCCTACATCAATGCTCTTATGTTTCACAACATAGCTAAACACTATTAATTTATATTCTTCTAAAAAAACTATTCATTTATTTATTATTCTCTCTCTCTCTCTCTCTCTCTAAATTGTGCCCCTCTCTCTTTCTATCAAATTCTTCTTCTCCCAACCAAGCATGGCAACCATGGCCGGAGCTCTCCAAACTCTCTACTCTTCTATGGCCAAACCCAACCAAGCCTCCACAACTCCACCACCACTTCACGTCACCAAACCCATATGAACAGACACCACACCAAGAACCCAACTACGACCAACACATACCCATATGAACACACACCACACTAAGCAAGTAACATGGGTTTTGCTTCTCAAAGCCAACTTTTTTATTTTTATTTTTATAAGTAATACGTTTATTGATATCAAAAAAAGGGGAACACCCTAGTACATAGGGAGTGTAAGGGTTAAACAATCAAGAACAAAAATTACAAGAATCTAAGAAATCAAGAAAAGATAAAAATGATTGGTTTCACAAAGCAGCCAACCAATCCATTAAGTTTCTAAAGAAAAATAGCTTCAAGTCTGAGATTGATCTCTGCTTATCTTCAAAGCACCTGCTATTTCTCTCTCTCCAAATATATCACAATAAGCAATGGGGAACAATCATCCATATATACCCATTTCGATGACAACCAAATCTGCCTTGCCAACATGCTAAAAGCCCCACTACAGATTGCAGCATAACCCAGCTCACTCCAAACAATCTAAACACCATAGCCCACATATTCATTGCAATCGGACAATGAAGAAAAAAATGATCAATCGATTCACCATTGCACTTGCACATGTAGCACCAATCCAATATCCAAACCTTCATTTTTCGTAAATTGTCAATCCTTAAACACTTCCCCAAAGCAGCAATCCAAACAAAGAAAGCAACTCGAGAAGGAATTTTTTGTTTCCAAATACTTTTTCAAGGAAAACAATAGTCATTAGAGCCCACTAAGAGACTATAATAATCCTTAACCAGGAAGCCCTTCTCTCTATCAAGTTTCCAGCACATCTCATCCTCACCAAACCCTTTCACCAAAGCACCATAAATGGTATCCATGAAATCGGCCAATGCCTCCAATTCTCGAGCATGCACACCCCTAAAGAAACTTACATCCCAAAAAAGAACTTCATTATCAAGCTTCATAAGCTCAGCCACACTGGCCTCCTTGTTTCGGCAAAATCTATACAATTCTAGATAGCTGACTGCAAGGGAAGTCTCACCACACCAATGGTCTGGCTAAAATTTCAAAGCCAACTGTGCTGTTGGTTGTGTTACTTGGCTAGCCACTATGCTTTGGGCATTGCTTAGAGCTATCAAGAAGAGGCTGATCCATAGGCAAGGAGTAACCTTGGCAAGTGAGAAGGATTGGGAGAGAGGGGAGAGAAATACACTTAGTAATTATATCGTCATTACTAGCATTATAGCAATAGTATATTCTAATCTATATTCTCTTTTAATACGAAAATAAATGTGAGAAGCTAGTTTTTTGATGGGATGAAGCTTGCAATCTATGAGAAGTTAGATATTGTTGATTTAAACCGAAATCACCTTGAATACAAATTAAGAGTAGCTACAGGTGAGGAAGAAAAAAAAAACAGAAAAGGGAGAGAGAGAGAGTCGGTGAGAGAGAGGGCTGGGCGGTGAGGAAGAAAGAAAATAAAAAAGGGAGAGAGACGAAAGAAAGAAAAGTGAAAGAAAGAGAGTAAAAAGTTATTATTTATATAGCATTTGTGATATAGTAGTACAGTTATAGATGGTAGTTCACTGTAATACATTTGCAAAAAATTTTAGAAATAGCAGCATCAATGCAGCTGGTTTTTTTGTTGGGATAAGTTGTTTAAAATAGCAATATCGCACCACCACCACCACTGTGATTAACTCTTATCATGGTTAAAGGTAAAGTAATGATTACCTTTGGCCCATGGACCATAACTGAAAAGGACTTTAAAGTTTTCATTTTGACAAAAATACTTTAACAAAATCAAAGTTAAAGTTACCATTGGACACTTTGAGTTTGGTTTAGCCTTTTGCAACTGAGTTTTTTGAAAAAAGTTGCGTTTTTTTTTTTTTTTTTTTTAAGTAGGGTTTGAAATTAGGTTTTTTTTTTTTTAATAAATTATGTAGAGCGATTGGCAATAACTATTAAAAAGTGTTTTTTTTTTTTAAAACAGAGTGTTTGGCTAGCACTTATAAAATTGTGGTTTGAAGTATAAATTACTAAAAGCGACAATATGTGTAAATAAAGATAATTTCATTCATACTTATTGTTTCACCTTGTTAATAATAATAATAATAAATTTTAAAATAATCATAATGATACATCACAAATACTAAATTTTTTTTTGGCATTTGGGATATATCTATTAGATCATTCACATCAAAGATGTGAAAATTGCTAAATCCTCATTTTAGCAACTCATTCCACTAAAAACCCACTACAACAATGGTGCTATATCTTTAAAAATTTGACAACTAGCTATGATGATCTGTTACTACTAGTAGATCATTGTAGCTAGTTGTTATAAATTTTTTATTCACTTTTTTTTTTCCAATTTCCCTCTCTCCTCTCTCTACTCTCCCTTCTCGCCCACAAGCCACAACCCACCCCCATTTCTCTCCTCTCCGCTTCTCCTCGGTCATCTCTCTCCTCTCACGTGGCTTGGGTTGCTCATCATCTCAATCTCTCCTTTCATCATCGGTATGGGTTTGTGAGAGACGTTTTGGTGGGTTATGGTTGGGTTTTGATAGTTGGGCTCGGTGTCGGCGGAGGTGGGTTTCAATTGAGCTGTAACTGGGTGTTACTTGTTAGTGGAGAAGGGTTTTCGATTGAAGGTGGTTTTTCTTTTTCTTTTCTTTTTTTTTTCAGTGGGTTTTCGATTAAAGGTGGGGTGGTTGAAGGTGAGTTTACGGTGGAAGGGTTTTCAGTTGAAGGTGAGTTTTTTTTGTTGGGTTTTCAGTTGAAGGTGGGTTTTTGGTTGAATGGGTTTTCGTTTGAAGCTAGGTTTTCAGTTTAAGGTGGGGCTTTTGCTAGTTGTAGTATCAATGGGCGGTGGTGACAAAGGTTTTAGGGGTGGTTATTTTGTTTTGGGTGTTGTGGGTTGCAATTTGTAGGGATTATGGTAATTGGGGGTTGTGGTTGTGGGTGGTGGTGTCAATGGCTATGGTTGTGGCAGTGGCTGTTGTGGCTGTTGCTATGGTGGTTGTGGTTGATGATTATTGTGATGTTTATTTTATTTTATTGTGTTGTTTATATTATTTTATTGTATTTTATGCTAAAATAGAATCTTTAATGTTAGGTGTACTGTAAAGTGAGATGTTAAATGCTACAGAGTGGCTTTTTAAGTTGCTAAATGATAAAATTTTTAAAACCCTTGCTATGAATGCTCTTATATCTTGTTTTTTGTGTTTTGTATGCTAAATGCTAAAAATTAGCATTTAGAAACCACTAACCCAGCCCAAAACCTTTTTGCTTTTTGCTTTTTATTCTTTATTTTATTTTTTCCCCATATACTACATTTTCTCAACTGTAAGTTTAACACCTTCTAGAATTATCTTTTTTTTTTCCTTTTTTTTTTTTTTTTCCCAATTGATTTTCTCCTCCACACACGTATTTTCCTGACTCCTCCACTCCTCTACTTTCACCTTCTTCTCCACTTTTATCTTCTATCCTCATTTTGTTTTTTCTTTTTTTGTGTTTTCCCATTTGTTTTGTCTAACCAAAACCAGTAAACTTCCCTATAGTTCTCACTCACTCTCAGTTCTCATAAACAACACATTACCGCCAGTATCAGTGGGTCTCAGGTCTCATAAGCTCACTTGAAATTGCTTTGTGAAGAAAATGTAGAAGAAAAATGTACTTGATGAAAATGCAGAAGAAAAATGTAACTGCAAGGTGAGTCCAGCAACACGGCGATGTTCTGAGAATGAGTTGTGTTAATGAGTTTTGTGGTGAGCATTGGGGTCGCATGCTGTTGTGGTGAGCATTGGGGTGCTAATTTGGATTGCTTTAGGAATAACATATAATATGAAATTAAATTAAAAATTAGATTAGGTTTTGAAAAGAACTTACCCTTTGTCTGTAATAGCATCACAATAACTCCGCAATGGTTGTGGTACTCGAAAATCAATTCTTTGATATCTGCATAAAAAAAATACTATGAAGATAAGCATCAAAGTAGTAAAGGTTCAAAATCATTCTAATTCTAATAAGGGTTTTGTTTAAAAACATGTGTAGGTATATGTATGTACATATGCATGATATTTATGTTACTAGAATGAGAACATGTGAAGGCATCACAAGCGAGTTTCTTATTATAATAAGTTTACATCAAGGATTAGCACTATGTCCATATCTCTTCACTGGATATGAATGAACTTACTGGATTGATTTAGGATCAACTTTTGTGGTACCAAAAAAAAAAAAATTATGTATATACTTTTTATAGATGATTTGATTTCAGTAGATAAAACTAGATAGGGGAGTTAATGCCAAGTTAGAAATTTAGAGGAATGCTTTAGAATCTAAAGACTTTAGTTAAATAAGCACATGGAGTGTGTAATTTTAGAAAAAGTAGAAACAAAAATTAACTGGTTGAAGGGTTCTAATATTTTATCATAAAAACACTTAAAGGTAGTTATTTTGATATCTGGATTAATAATTCATAAGGACGGAGAAATTGGCGAGCATGTAGATTATAGAAAAAGAGCATGGTGAATGAAGTAGAGAAGTAGGAGCATTGTGTGATTATAGAATACCTATTTAGTTAAAGTAAAAATTTTGAAGGACTACTATAAGACCAACTATGCTCTATGGTATTGAATACTGAACTATTTAGAAACAATATATTCATAAAATAAATGTAGCTAAAATGAGAATATTAAAATTAATACGTGAAAGTATAAGGAAAGATAAAGACACAAGATGAAGAAATTCATTTAAAGATACTATTGGCTCTTATTGATGTAAAGATGAGAAAAAGTCACTTGACATGATTTGCCCATGTGTAAGGAAAGTAATTATGCACCAACGAGAGAGAGATTTTATTCAAGTCAAGGGAACAAAAAGAGGTATACTAAAACCTAAAATATGACAAGATGTGACAAATGCATTAAGTATTGATTAGAAATAGAAGTTCAGACATATTCAAGAATTCTCACATGCATGAACCAGGATCTTTGTGAGGATCGTATCCTTTTCTGATCCAAAACCTGAGAAATGGTCCGCTTGAAAAGTAGTATGCAATCCTAGACAGATGCCTGCAAGATCAGATAGTGCAAAGGCCACTGGCAAATATCAGATTTACCCAAGTTCCACAAAACATTCAAATAAAAAATAAGTTAAACTACAAATGGGCAAGTTTTCGGGCAGAAACACACCTTCTAAACATCTCAATTGTAAAACTTCAGCCTTTATCAAGCAAACGTTCATTTAGTGATTCCTTGGGCCATATAGGGCGCTCGTCAAAGAGATTAGTAAGAAACATCTGCCACTCCCATTGATTTGAGCCTTGGGTTACATATTCCTCCCAATTTACTTTCTTAGGAATCTGTATGAAAGTTAAGTGCAACATGGACAAAAGTCACAAAACAAATAACATTGTGCAATGCTCATTTTGAAATTTCTCATGTTTTATTCAGTAACAATTATACCTTTTACTGGCACTTCTCTTAACTGACAACAATACTAACAGAAAGAACTCACAGCATTGTAGATTATTAGATAAAATGGTAATGTAATTTTCTAAAACTGACTGCTAAGAGAACCACACGAGCCTTTAGTTTAAAAGTCAGCAACCTTGTTGGAGTTTTAAAATCATTGAAAGAAATGCATATCAGTCAACAGTGGCCTCGCAAACATCTAGGAAGGATTGCCTCCAATATATAAACCATCTCAAACACATCCACAACTGACAACCAAAAAAAAAAAAAACAGGAGTGCATTTGACCACACACGAAGAACACGATCGCATTGCACAAAAAAAACTACATTCTTTGAAAGGGACCAAAATAGATGTAGAACAGTGATGTGCATGACCTCTAAGCTTACAAAATTCTACTGGAGAAACATTTTTTTTTTTTTTTTAAATGAGGTGAACTTGCTTAAGACAAAAGAGTGCACAAGTTTCTTATCATCCAACTTATGCAGGCAGCATAAAAAAATAGTCCAACATAATAAAGAGTAATCATATATCTAAATTTCCCACAAAATAATTAGTTAGTTACATCTTATGCCATCATTGATGTATTTGCCACATGAAACTTTAGGTTGGTCAAAATATCTTCTCACTTAATTTTCACTTATGCTTATAAAATATTTTCTGAGCTATGAGCTATCAACAACTTAAATGACATCAAAAAAGTTTAATTTACAGGGGAAAGGATAATAATAAAGATTTTCTAGTGAGACTGAGACTAAGTCACAAATGACAGAGTGAGCTTCCATTTAGGGGAGCTTAAGAAGGATTTATGACTAGGCTTTGACTCCCTCAACACAACTAAGGCCTCTTTTTTATCATACTAAGGATGGTTGCATGATTATTTTCTATAAAAAATTATAACCATATTATATGCATATAGGTAGCTCTGTATCCCATATTTGTCCTATATGGTTAATAAACCTAACTAAATTTACTAGTAGAAAAAATGTAACAATGAACTCTACAAGGATGATATCTAAAGTAAAGGTCTACATAGAAAATTAATTTAATAGAAGTTACAGGAAGGATATCTTTTATGTTAAAATCAATTGCAAGAAAAATCAATTGCAAGAACTGGCTCCATATCCATCTGCACAGAACAAGATATATAAAAAAAGTGTGTCATTTTAACAGTTATACCCCCTTAAATATCTTCTAATACATACTATAAAGAGAGTTGAAAATTAGGTAAACTAAAATGATTCATAGGACATTTGGAATGAGACACAATACAAGTCCTAAACAACATAAAAATCTCTGGAGGAACAATTAAATTACATTCATATTATTATTATTATTATTTTAAATTGTAAAAACAAAAACAAGGCAGAAAGAAGTTATTTTTTTATATTTATTATTTATTATAAATTTCGATAGTTGGGAGAGGGGAAAGTTGAATCTTAGACATCTCCGTTGGAAACACTAGGAAGTGCCAGTTGAACTACAAGGTACTGGACATGAGGAAAGAAGTGATATTAGCAACAATAAGGCCTAAAAGTGGGGACACAAGTGGGCTTGCCTAAGGCTTGGCAAGCATTTACCTAAGCTTTATCTGCAAATTAATGATATTAATAAGAGATCACACAGACCACCCAAGGCACAAAAATCTCTAGGAAACTACAATTGCCCATAGTAGAGGCAAAAAGTTTTTTGAGCTAGAGCAGAGGTAGCTTAAATAAGCTTTGATTCCTCAAACTTTTGTATCAGCCTATCAGGATTATCTATGACACCTAAGTGACCAAATTTCAATTTCAAGTTGAATTTAATCGATTAGAAAGTAAAAGAATTAATTAATAGAAGTTTATCATTTTATAGATGTTCATAATCATAAAATCAATTTTGGACTAGCTGGTGTATTAAATAAATATAATTAATGTCTAAATAATTGTTACTGTAGTCAACAAAGAAATTTCACCTTCCAACATTGTTCTGCAAATTCATCTTGTTTTGTTTTAGAACTTAGTGTGGGTGGCGGTCTTAACCTGAAACATAATTAGGCCAATAAAAACCAGTTCAAAAAATGAACACAATCAACATGTTAGTTGGAGGATTTTATTCTATGGAATTTTAGAGTATTTTTAAAATTCTAATGAAAATTTAACCTCAAATACTTGGATTTGCATAAGTGATGTGGAAAGAAAAAAATTGTCCAAGAACATGTCAGGATCCCTCACTATCCTTGGGTAAGGGAAGCTTAGGTATCCTCAGAGATAAGTTGCATTACATTAATGCTTACCTATGTATTTTTTTCTGCAGTATGTGTTATATAAGTTTCTTTGTCTAAAACAAGAAAAGTGACATGGGCACCATTAAAAAATAAATAAATAAATAACAACCCTTACTCAAATTTCTTATGACAAATACAAGAAAAGGATCGGATATAACCAGGTAAGAAAATCCACAACATCTTACACTATATTCTCTGGCACATCCTTTGGCGAAAAAAGCGGGGGCAACAGAATCATCACATCCTCATGATCCACATCCATCAGTCCACCCTTATCTAAACAAAAGGCGCACAAAAAGTTATAGTATTAGGCGTAGGTCTGCTTGGGCTCAATTTCCTATTGTAACATACTTGCACTTGTAATTACTAATACCTTAGACTACCCTAACTAACCCCAGCTAAATTAAGGGACTAAATAAATGCAGTTATTGACATAGAAAAGATGCATTTGTCTCTTCTCTCAGTTTTATAGCATGTTCAAAGTGGTATATATAATGAAACATATAGACTTCACCAAAATGTGGCTCCTCCACTTCTGCCCAATTTCTCTTTTTCCTCCGTGCAACATCTGCATGAACGGCCACAACATGCTGGTAGTCTACCATTCCTTCACACAAGCGCGCGCAAGACAATGTTAGAATACCACAGAAAACAGACGTAATACAAAGTACTGAAAAGAAAAATGTGAAAACTTTTAGGGACATAAATGAAAACAAGTCAAAATTAGAGGGCATGATTAGTAATTTAGCCTAAATTTCTAGCCCACATTGTTAAATAATCCAACTTTCAGCAATTCAACAAAGCAGTAGATAATCCAAACTCTTACTAACAAAAAAGATGTAATTCAAAGGAATGAAATGAAACAAAAAAAGGAAACTTTAGGGATGAAAATGAAAACAGGTCAAAATCTAGGCCATGATTAGTAATTTAGCCTAAATTTTAAGTCCAAATTGGTAAATAATCCATCTTTTAGCAATCCACCGAAGTAGTAAAACAGATGTAATTCAAAGGACTAAAATGAAACAAAAAACGAAACTTTAGGGATGAAAATGAAAACAAGTCAAAATTAGAGGCCATGATTAGTAATTTAGCCTAAATTTTAAGTCCAAATTGGTAAATAATCCAACTTTCAGCAATTTAACGAAGTAGTAAAACAGATGTAATTCAGAGGACTAAAATGAAACAAAAAACGAAACTCTGGGGATGAAAATAAAAACAAGTCAAAATTATGGGGCATGATTAGTAATTTAGCCTAAATTTCAAGTCCAAATTGGTAAATAATCCAACTTTCAGCAATTCAAAAAATCATCCAGACGGTCATAATAAAACAGATGTAATACAAAGTACTGAAATGATAAAAGTGAAAACTTTAGGGACGTAAATGCAAACAAGTCAAAATTAGAGGGCACGATTAGTAAATTTAAAGTCCAAATTGAAAATTGAAAAAGGAGCTAAATGCAAAACCTTCGAAGAGATAAGCCTGAGGGACTCGAGCGACAATGTCGGCGGCGAGTTCGGCATCGGAATTTCGTTCGATTGATTGAGTTTTGGAGATTTTGAGAAGGAAATTGTTGTTGCAGGGACGGAGCTCACCGAAAGCCGGGTGCGAATACGGGTCGTCGGGTCGGAAACGGAGCTCCAGTTTGTTGGAAGGCGAAGTGCGCGCCTTGATGAGGGCTTGGGCGCCGCCGAGAGAGTCGACGGCGCGGGACGTTGAGGAAGGGTAGCCCGGATAGTGTACCGCCAGAGGCGCCGCACCCGCGTCCGACACGCACGGACACGGCGACGCGGTCCGGACACCGTTGACCGCGTGTCCGTGCCGCGTCGGGCCGCGTCGGCCACGTGGCAAAGCCGACGCGCGCCGACGCGGCTCAAATCGGGCCGTTTCGGCCGTTTCGGCCGTATCGGCAGTATCGGCCGAAACCGCCGATACGGCCGGTTCAAGCCGAAATTCAAAAAAAAAAAAAAAAAAAAGGTGCAAAACGCACCGTTTTACTAAACCTAAAACCTAACACACCCTCACACACTCTCACTTTGTCCAGAAACACTCCAAGCCCTCCGTCCCTCATTCCATCTCTCCATCGGTCTCCATCTCCATCGGTCTCTGGTTGCTGCTTGCTGGGCTGCTCAGTGCTCAGCTGCTCACTCCCTCCCTCACTCCAAACTCCATTGCTCGTCACTCTCTTCTCTCTGTGCTCTTTGTTTGTTCACTGACTCACTCCCTCCCTCACTCCAATCTCCAATCATTTCGCTCGTCTCTCTCTCTCTGTGCTCTGTGCCTCTGTTTGCTCGGCTTCTTCAATCTTCACTGACTCACTCAGTCCGTGCATCCCAGCCACTCTAGAGTCTAGACACAGCCACTCAGCCACACAACCATTCAAACTTTAGCTCTCTCTCACGCATTCTCAACTCAGGTACTTTATTCAATCTTAATTTGATTTGTGATTTGTTAGTTAATAGATATTATTTGTAGGTTAAATTTGTTTGTTATTATTTGTTAGTTAATAGTTTGATTTGTGATTTGTTAGTTAGTTTGATTTGTGAGTTGTGAGTTGTGATTTGTGTTCTGTGACCTGGGTTTAATTTATTACTAATTTATTTAGTTAATACTTAATAGGTTAAATTGAATCTATTGAATTTGCAATGGATGACGTTGCTAGCACAGAAACTTCACCTTCATCTAATCAAGAATTGCCAAATGACGAAGCACCTCTTTGGCAGTACGTGACTAAAGTAGAAAAACCACCTGGTGCCTCTGTTAAATCAGGTGGAAACACTTACTTTAAGTGTAACTACTGTGATGGTATATTTGTAGGATCCTATTCTAGGGTTAAGGCTCATTTATTAAAAATTTCTGGCAAAGGAATTAGAGCATGCCCTAAAGTGACACCGAGCCATAGGCTGGAAATGCAGCGAATGCATGACCAAGTTGAGAATGATAAGTTAGAGAGGGACCGGAGAAGTCAAATTCCCTTACCCCCACCTCCCCCAGGCCGTGGGCCTGCACCTATTTCCCCATTTCGGAGATATGAAGAGAGTGATAGTACAAATTTGGGTGATGGTAAGAGGAGAAAGGTGATGAATTCTACTTTGGAGAAAGCATTCCAAAATAATGCTAGACATGATTTGGATAGCAGAATTGCTAGGATGTTTTACACCGGTGGGCTTTCCTTTCATTTTGCAAGAAACCCATATTATCGTAGTTCCTATGCATATGCTGCTACCCATAACATTCCAGGTTATGTTCCTCCTGGATACAATGCCTTGAGAACAACACTTTTGCAAAAAGAAAGGGCTCATGTTGAAAGACTTTTGAAACCAATTAAGGACGCTTGGCTTGAAAATGGTGTAAGTATAGTTTCCGATGGATGGTCAGATCCACAAAGGAGGCCTCTTATTAATATTATGGCTGTATCAGATGGGGGTCCAGTGTTTATAAAGGCAATTGATGGGTCAGGTGAGTTCAAAGATAAACATTATATTGCTGGGGTGTTGAAGGATGCTATAAAAGAGATTGGACATGAAAAAGTTGTCCAAGTTATCACTGATAATGCTAGTGTGATGAAGTCTGCTGGAGCTCTTATTGAAGGTGAGTATTCTAAGATATTTTGGACACCCTGTGTTGTCCACACTCTCAATCTAGCTTTGAAGAATATTTGTGCAGCAAAAAACACTGAAAAGAATGAAGTTACATATGAGAAATGTAGTTGGATTACACGTATTGCTGATGATGTATCCTTCATACGTGTTTTTATCATGAACCATTCAATGAGATTGGCAATGTTTAATGAATTTTGTCCATTAAAATTGCTCCAAGTTGCTGATACTAGATTTGCTTCAGTTGTTGTAATGCTAAAAAGGTTGAAGTTGATAAAAAGATCCCTTCAAGCCATGGCTATCAGTGACCAATGGGCTTCTTATAGGGAAGATGATTTTGGAAAAGCTCAAAAGGTGAAGGATTTGATTCTAAGTGATCTTTGGTGGGATAATATTGATTATATCCTTGAATTCACAGCACCCATTTATGATATGCTACGCATGGCCGACACAGATAAGCCTTGTCTTCATCTTGTGTATGAGATGTGGGATTCAATGATAGAGAAGGTGAAGACAGTAATATATCGGCACGAAGGCTTGGAAGATGATCAGTATAGCTCATTTTGGGGTGTGGTGTATGATATACTCATTGATCGGTGGACTAAAAATTGTACGCCACTACATTGCTTGGCTCATTCCTTAAATCCTAAGTAAGTACATTTATTTTATATTTTCTTTCCTTCACCCTTCTAGTAAAACCCATGTTTCATCTATATTTGTTTTTTAATCTTTAACTAGGTATTACTCCATTGAATGGCTTTCGGAGAATCCAAAACGCATCCCTCCACATCGGGATCATGAAATTTCTATGGAAAGGAGCAAGTGTTTGGATCGATACTTTCAAGATGAGATTGAATTAAAGCCGGTGGTGAAGTCTGAGTTTGCTACATTTTCAGGAGGGAGGTTTCCTTCACCAGAAGCCTTGACAGATAGGTGGACCTTACAACCTTTGATTTGGTGGCAATACCATGGCTCCGCATTTCCAATTCTTCAAGCCCTTGCCGTTAAACTTCTTGGACAACCTTGTTCATCCTCATGTGCTGAGAGGAATTGGAGCACATACAAATTTATTCATTCCTTAAAAAGAAACAAAATGACTCCTGCACGCGCTGAGGATTTGGTATATGTGCATTCTAATCTTCGACTCTTGTCAAGGCGCAATGAGGAGTACGTAAATTCAGCAACAAAGATGTGGGATATTGCTGGAGACTCTTGGAATGAGAGCGACATGCATGGAGGAGCAGGAATTCTTGAGAATGCAGCCCTTACACTCGATGAGCCAGAGTTGGAGGCCGTGGTTATTGGGAATGCTAGCACTAGTGCTACTACTAGTGAAAGTGAAGTTCGAAGTGAAGCAATTGATATTGAGGATGATGATGTTAGTATTTGATTGTCTTGTTGATTATCTTTTATTTTGTTTTAGTTTCAAACTGGTGAGTTGTATTCTAATTTTCAAACATCATGGAATGTTTTAGACTTTTAGTTTTAATCTTGTGGGTTGTATTTAATTTATGAACATCATGTTTTAGTTATTAAATTTGGTATATGTTTATATAATGTGAAAAATTATGCTTAGCAATATATTAAAAATATAAATAATAATTTTTTTAATAATTTTTTAATCGCCGAGTCCCGCCGCACCCGCACCCACCTTTTTCAAAAATTGCCGAGTCCCGCACCCGTACCCGCACCCGCACCCGAATCCCGAAACGCACCCGTGCTTCTTAGTTGGTAATTCGCCTGATACGGTACCGTTTTCTATCACTCCCATTATTTTCCCATGCAACGTTTGAGCAAGAGTGAGGAGAGACTGAGAGGTTTGAATTGATGGGCCTTTTTTCCTACATAATACTAGCCTTTTCCAAATTATATTTAGGGTAACCATATATATTTTTTTTTTTGAAAAAGGTAACCATATTTCATTTGGCTCTTTTTAACATTTTAATCGTGGCAATTTTAGTCTCTACCAATTTAGTCGTATCAATTTAATCCATATCAAGTTTCTCAAAAAAAAAAAAATTTAATCCATATCTTTATTTTTTAAGATGAAAATTGCTGTCTTGCTGACTGTCAAAATAAAAAATTAATTTATTGCCCGTCAATAGAAACTAAAAAATTACTAGTAGTTTATTACAACGTCAATAAAAACTAATTTTTTTATTTTGGTCATTTGTTACGTCAGCAATTGAAATAACACTGAAAAGTTAGGGACCAAATTGATACAATTGAAATATTAGAGACCAAATTAAAATATGGTATAAACAATAGGTACCAAATACGAAATTTATTCTTATATTTATTAGTAAGTTATATTATTTATGTGTGTGTGCCTTTTTTTTTTTTTTTTTTTTTTTTGCTTATTTTATATGCTGACTATGAGTCCACCTTAGTTTTTGTTTTGGTTTTATTTCAGATAATTTTATTTTTAGCATTTTGAAAGCAAGCTAACTTTTAGCTTTTTGCCTCACTTATGTAAATAAGTTGTTGGAAATAAGCAATTCCCAAACAACAACCTCTAAAAACTCGGTTTTGCCAAAGTTAAGTTCTATGCAAGCCCACGAGTTTAGCAAACTCAAGTTCTTAGTTCCATGTCGGTTGTGCCACGCCACTGGTTACTACTATTATGATGTACACTTTATGATGATTGCTCACTATCATTAGGTGCCCAAGGGCCAATGCACCAATTGATTTTGGTATAGCCAGGGGATTGAACCCTAAATCTTTTATTCAATGACAAGAGACTTTATGAGTTAAGTGAAACCCACTAAAATTAAGTTAATTACACTTTTCTCTCCTTAATTATTGAAGTAACTTCAATTTCCCCTTAAATTATAAAATCAATCCACATCTCTCATGAAATATTGGAAATAAGCAAAACACATTAAGAATGTGTAGTTGGAAATAAGCAAAACACATTAAGAGGTTTTTTTTTTTTTTTTTTTTTTTTTTGTGAGAATACTAAGGGGTCGTTTGGTACGTAATTTTAAGCAACATTTTTCAGTTTTTAAACAACATTACATGTATTTTCACACACTTTTTCACCTATACGTATTTCCAAAAAATACAAATAACGTTATTAAAATGACGTTACCAAACAACTCCTAAGTATAAAAATATTTAGTATTCAAAAAAAAAAAAAAAAAATGCTTTAGCTCTAGGAGCTTTAACTAGATCCACCATCGAAATTTGGTTGCAAGGAGATTCCTTGTTTGTAGCAAACTATATATATATATATATATATTGCTTTATAGATGTCACTCAATATATGTAGCATGCAGGGATTACAGTTGGAGGATGAATATAGTAATTTAGCTTAGATATTTATGTATTTGTGTATAGTACATAAGCACTTGATACGAACATAGATACATGTATATGATAATTCTAATACAACAAACCACGAACTCATAAATTCAACATAGGTGATACCACAATAGAACTCCTCACTTTATTTATGCTTTCCATTTTCCTCAACCCAAACAAGGGCACCAAATGAAACTCCCCTCTTCGCATTCCCTCTATAACCTATGATAATATTGAATGACTGCTTCTCATTCTTCTTTCAGAACACCAATACCTCTGGTGAGAGAGTAACTACAGAAACTTCTGGTGCTGTCACTTCAGCATTGTATAAGTTGCATAACCCTTTCCGACATTCGTTGTAGTTCTACGAAATCTTTTAACCATCCATGTTATATAGTCACTATATAAAGCAATAAAGACGGTTCGGCATTTGGTCCAATTCAGTTTACTTTTGTTCATTTCGGCCCACGCGGTTCATTTTGGTCCAATTTAATCAACTTTGGTCTAGTTCGGTCCAATTCGGCCCACTTTAGTCAATTCCAGTCTATTCAATCCACTTCATATAGTTACTTAAGAGTAGGAAAAGACATGTTTGGGTTAGCTATCAGTTATTTGAGTAATATCTATTGCAATTATATGATTAGTTTTGATTATCTAGATAATTTCCTTAAGAGAATGAGTAATAAAGCATATCAACAATAAAGGCAACATCTATTTCAACAGGCAAGTATGAAATCTGGAGTTGAATGCAAAGATTGAGGCCATCCCTCAGTGCCCATAACTCAGTAGTTCCTATAGATCTGGCAAAACCTCCAACCCAATCACCCATGTGGTTTCTGATGATTCCACCACCTCCAGCTTTACCAAGATTACCACCAGAAGAGCCATCAGGGTTCAGCTTGAACCAATTTTACTCTGGCTTCTCACACTTGATCCACCTGATACTACAATTTCCTCTAGAAAGCTTAGGAGAAATAATAAGATAGAATTCTATGGCTTTGTTGTGAACCTCAGTATTTAAGGAGGGATTGGGCCTAGAATTTTTAAACACTCCATTGTTTCTTTGAAGCCGAAGGAACCAGATACCATGGAGAAAATAAAATTTCCATTGGAAAGAGCTATTGGAATCAAGAGAGTTAGAATGACAATCTTTAAACAGCTAGTCCTTCAAATCCGAAGTAAAGAAATCTGACAAGTTACCAACCAGTCCTTCAATGCACTCTGGTCACTATAAGCTGCAACAAATCCTGGGAACATCTTTAAAGCCTCGAATTCATTTGTAGATAGATAGAAGGGCACTAAAACCATGGAGAGCATTGTCATAAGGGGGTGGTTGGTTCAAATGATTCTACATTACAGTAATGTAACATTCTTTTGATGTTAGATTCATGTATTCTTGTTATAATGATACTAGACTCATCACACATGCTTTGCTTGTGTAATAATACCTTTTTTTTTTTTTTTGTTGCTTTTTTTAATGTTAAAAGTGATATATAAATAACAGTTTGTATTTTTTTTTTTTTTTAAGAAAGAGGCAAAGTAACTTGGAATAATATCTAAAAATAAAATAGAGATAGTGTCTTAAGTTTTAGGTCAAATGGAGAAGATAAAGGAGAAAGCCTAAAATTTAGAAACAATAAATTACTCTTTTAACCAGTCTGCATTGTTTAATTTAAAATTATTAAACTAAAATATAGAAGTATTTTAGTGAGTTTGAGAATTTGTGTGAGAGTATTTTAGGACACAAAATGTTAAAACCCAAATAAAGAATCCTGTTATTAATAGTATAGATAGATAACTTTATTGTGTTTGGTTGGCTCTTAACATTCCGAGGATTGTTACAATTTCTACTTTTGAATTTTCAAAAAATATCCATTTTACATAATTACACAAAATTTTAGTTTTTAATAAAAAAAAATCAAAAAATAACGGAAATTCTTTTTATCACACTTTCTCACTAACCAAACAACTCAAATCTATAAAAAATAAAACAATTTTCTTTTCGTTTCCCACAATATCTCACCAACCAAACAACTTAGATCCACAAACAAATAAACAAACTTTAGTCATTTTCTTCACTTTCTCACCAACCAAGCAAACAAAGAACAAACCAAAATTCAAGAATATTCTCCAATCTCCACCACCCCTTCGTGTACCTGCGCGCGCGCGCGCGCGCGCACACACACACACACACAGACCACTAGCAAAATGTAGATGGAGGAGACGAAATCGAAACTCTAGGGCTCAATATAGGTAGTCAAAAATCAAAATTGAAATTTGCCCAAAGAAATTGAACCTAAAACCATAGGCAATGAAGACCATGGTGGTGGATACCATAAGAGAGGAGAAAGAGACATTGGTGAAGAAGAGCGCCGGAGTTGATGTCGACGGTGGTGTTTGTCACCAATGCCAGAGTTTTGAGATTTAGAGAGAGAGAGAGAGAGGGGGCTAGGGTTTAGGAAGAAAGAGAGGAGACTAGGATTTGAGTTTGATGAGAAAGAGGCTAGGGTTTGGAAATATACATGGGCAATTTTTGTCATTTCATTAAATTATTATCTTCCACCCATAAGTAATGTAAAATCATCCCATTTAAGAGAGTAATGTAATTAAGGTGATCTGATATATTTTGTTAAACTATTATCTTAATGTTGAAAAAAATATTGTGAACCAAGCATCTTAATGTCACATTACCGTAATGTGTATCACATCAACGGCACATTATAATAAACCAAACGCACCTTAAGTGTACATGGCAAGTGATGGCGAGGATGTGTATGTGAGGTATGATTCACAAAAGTTTGAGGGAATGGATAATGGAGGAGTACCATTTGTGATTTGTCATATCAAGCTAGTAAATGTTTTGAGCATAAGCAACTTATCCATGTTCATGCACAATTTACGTTGTCTTCTCTGGTACAGATAATTTAACATGGAAAGCCAAGAAAAACAATAACATGACAAAAGTGGAAAACCAGCAAGAAATCCCATTGTTTGGTTCATGATTGAGAAGATGACTTTATACGAGATGAATGATATTGTGTTCTATTTATATATTACTAGTAAACGTGACTGAAGTGAATTTTCATTAATGTCAGTCAAAAACTAGATAAAGAAATGATGGCGTATCTCTAAGGAGAGTGGTATGGCTAAACATCGTGTATACAAGTGAGTGAATCAACCTTAAAGGGCAGACTTGACGCGCGGTGTATTTTGAATATTTTGTAATAAATTATCCCATATATAATACTTCTTATGGATTATAATAATTTGGGAACTCAATTTCAATGATTTTACCTCAATTGAACATATGATAAAAGAGTTTCATAAATTTGTAAAAAAAATGTTGAGTCAAGTCTGATTTGACCAAGGTTGAACAAATCTGTCCACATTTGAACAAATTTTCAATCATCCAGTTAGAGTAAATGAGTTGCCGTCTTAAAAAGCATGGAAATTTCTCTCCATTTAACTTATGCTACAAAATCGACTATAAAGTGGGGGTAGATTTTGAAATCAGAGTTGAAATTTCTTATCAAGTAATCTTTGGGGTTCATAAATTTCTCCATCATGATCCAAATGAACTAAAATTGGTTGTATTTGAATGTTAATTTAGAGTTTTTCAACTGCTTGAAATTCGCCGAAGTGGAGGTTAGTAATTAGTAAGGCCAACACAAGTTAGAGGATGAGAGGGTAAAACATGGAGTAAACGAACTGTATACAACAAATGTTGTGTGTCAAGATCATATCTTATCTACTCTCTGTTTGTGTAAAAATATCCCAATTAAAACCCAAAAAATTTCAAAAATTTTACTTTTAACTTTGGGATGAAGGGAATAAAAAAAATTACCTCAACCAAATCTCTTTTTTTAACTTTATAGTTATAGGGCTACATAGAACTGCATATATCAACAAATAAATTCAAAAATTGCAGGTAAAAGTTGTGTTGCTAGACTTATTGATATCATTTAACAATAATCAAATTATTAGAACGATTCTTTATGTTTTATTGTCATAATCAATCTATGAACGATTTCAATGTCCCCAAGTGCTCCACTTTTCACAAGATGACCGCCATTATCATAGTGAGCATTGGGCTAGGGACCTCTTCCACCTGCCAAGCTTCTCTCTTCCCTGTAAAAGCTAATAAAGCCAATTGTTAGAGCACTTTAAAGGGTATTATGATATCTAAACCAAAAATTCATAGACTTCTAAACTCCCCAGACAGAAAGTTACTAATTAATTTTCCTCATTCTTTCTAGGAACATTCCTCTTACTCAGAAATCATGAGTGAGTGCAAGTGGGTGTGTGTAATAGACATTGCCCTTCTTTCTAAAATAAATAAAAAAGTAAAAATAAAGAGAACGAATTATGAAACTGGAGAAGCAAACTCTTAAGCCTACAAAAAGGCATTCAATCAACTTGTACATCAGACCACTACAGGGAACACTTTTTGTTTTTTGATAGTATTACAGGGAACATTTAAGTTATGTTTATCAGAGGAAAACATTTTCGTTGATTTCAAGTGTTTGGTGCAGTATAAAATATCCTGGTCAAACTGAAAATATTTTTAAATTCCCACTCCATTTCCAAACTCATTTATCTCCTCCCTCAAAGTATAAGATTTTGCCAACTTGCTAATTTAGAGTGGAATATCTGTCCACAAAATCAACTTTTAGTGGCGAGTTGCAAACTAGCAAGACAAGTATCTCATTCAGTGAAATTGGACCCATTTTTGAACTTTAATGCCTCAAATAAAACATCAATATATATAAGTATTTAGCAAGGTGTAAGACAATAAAGAGATGATGGAAAAACTTCAATAAACAAAATTTCAACAAATCAAAACAATAAAACAAAGAATGATACACACGATAAGTGACACAAGTACATATGCAAAGGAAATTATACAAATAAATTACTTAACTCTCATTGAGGCTCTCGCGTGTGTACGTGCGTGTTAGATTTATCTGTAAGCTAGCAGGCTGTCCCAATGGCTGTTATTACACCTTTGTTGACTTTTCAAAGTGTACCATGTATCTTAGAGAACTTATATCGTGTGATTAGCATGCTTGATTTTGCAAGCTCTACATTGCAGGTTCTACTCAACTAGGAGAAAATGTTTTGACATACCTTGCGTGGTCCAATAGCCAGTTCATTATCCACAATGGATACTGCCCTAAAGCCCATGGGAAGTAATACCTCTTCATAACTGCAAAGATTTTAATTGGTAAGTTTGAAAAAAAAAAAGTTGTAAGTGTAGACAAATATTCATGCAAAAGTTCCTTTAGTAATATCAATACTAGATTCAAACTACCAAGCCTCCCAACCCCCAAGGGAGGGGCAGGCAAAAAAGAAAAAAAGAAAAAGAAGGTAAATAAATGTATACTCTGAAATTGATACTTTGAATGGGGGTCCACCAACATGATTGCTGATCTGCAATCACGAAAATTTCAGTTTCAACAGAGCCATAAGGAAACCATTTTCACAAACATTTATAAATTTTGAAATTTCACTAATTAATCTTAACTTCACTTTAAAAATTGGAAGGTCTCTAAAATTCTAAGGACATGGCTATTGAAAAGAAAAGCAGGTAAGATTGTGGAAAAATAAAAGAAAAGAAAATAAGGTAAGATTGTGGAATGTCTTATCAAATATCATATGATATTGTTTTTCACATGCAAACAAGAATAAACAAAGAGAAAATAAGTGGGAAAAATTAATGAGGAATTAAGATCATTACTGGAAACATTAGTGTTATGAGCTCTCCACCAGGTTTCAATATATCACGAATTCTCTGTGCCCAAGCCAACCTCATGTCTGGTTCAATGGCACAAAAGAACCTGCAAATTCTCCATTAAAATATGATCATAAAGAGATTCTTCTCATGGACAACTAAACCACTATTCATGCCAACTCACGTATAATCAAGAATGAGATCAAACAATTCACTTGGACTCCAAGTGAAAAAGTCCGCCTTTAAGAAGTTAAAATAACTTGCATTCGGTAACGAGGAAGACAGCTGCATTAACATTAGAACAGACTATTAAAATGAGAAGTAAAGAAAGAGATGAAAACCTGTACTAGGTCACCTCTTTAAACTATAAAACAATTTGGATTCCATGACTTATCACAAGTTAAAGTCACAAAAATACCAGCTTCTTATGAAATAGTAACTGAACCTATCAGGTTCAACTCTCTATTGGTCTAGGTAATCCCGATGCAAGACGTTTGCAAATGATCACCATAATAATTGGTCTTTACAGTGCTCTAAATTTTTCTATAACATAAATTTCCTAAGCATCAATTTTAATCTGAAAATGAATAATGGCATGTTTTCAGAAATTAGAACAACCCTGTTATTGTTCCTAATCCAATCTAACAGAGATCACAAGTGCGATACATCTAACCCCTGTCCTTAATACAACGGTGAGAAGCTGGGGTAACCCAGCTGTAGTTCCTTATCCAATTCAGAAATGCTGAATAACAACCAGTTCAGGGAGGCATTCCAAAAAGTTGATAAATTACAGTAATGGCCAAATAAACATGGGCACCTTTAGTTTTAATATTTCAATTATATCATAGCCACATACATGGTTGTTTCTCCAAAGGAAACAGAAAATGAAATGGTTAAAAGTAAAAACTTTCGGGTGTCCTTTCTTTCTAAGAGATTGCAAGCCTTAGTGAAGTCAGAATTTTCTGACCAACTGCTCTTACCTCCACTGCTTTCTTAATGGCAATGTCTGATATATCCAATCCAACAACATAGCGTTCAAGGCATGCAATTGCTGCTACATCATAACCCTGCCATAGTTGAGCAATTTGTTGGTGGCCACAATAGCAAGCTAAAATGCTAGCAAACAGATAAAGATATAAGAACAGCACATAAATAATGTAACATGCAGACAGGGTAAAGGGGGAGGAAAGATATACACTACACCTTGTCCCCTTTTTAGTAATGCTTGATCAAGTAGTAGTTAAAATTCCATGTGTGAGAAAGGAGGAGGGAGGAAAGATACCAAGTGATTGATTTCTGATACAATCGAATAATTGCATCAGGAATTCATTAAACAACTGAATTTTGCTTCAACTTTATACTCAGTTGCAGAGAGATTTAATCGTTATTGTTTAATCTTTTATATTTTTTTTGGGTCCCCTTCACTGGGATGAGATAGATATCATGTCAAATATCATCTACCATATTTTAAGATGTCATTAATGATCATTGAATTAATCTTAAAACAAGAAATTATTTTTAAGTGTCATTATTTTTCTCCACAAATTATAATTTCACCAAACATAGATCACATGTAGATTTTCTACAGGATCATTGACCCAATTAATCATTGATGATGAATCCTCAAGGGACTAATCTTCCTCATAGAAAATATTGAGATAGAAAACCAAGAAAAAGGAAACAGATACAAAATATTGACATGCAGAGGACTCAAATCTTGCATAAATATATAAGAAATTGAATTAATATATCAGAAAGTAATATCTTGTGAGTAAGAATGAATCATAGAACTTACACTGCCACAACCAGGGACTAAAGCCCTACCCTTGGGAAGAGCTCCTGTCTGATGAAGATGTACAAAAATTGGTGTCGGTTGTCCTAAATCCCATGGGGTCACACCTTGCTTCCAACTCTTTTCCCAACCATCTGTTATGAGTTAACATACAACAAAATGAGTACTGAAATACCACACAAATCACATTCCATCCATAGTACAATCTGAATGTGTGCAATTTTCACATTTCTGCCTTATTATAAGACATATTAATAACATTGATACAAACATAAACTTATTACTCAACCAAGTCATTTTCATGTTCTTAGGACCCATTACAATAGAAATACAAAGTTAATACAAGCAAGAAAGAACCAAAACCCAACAGAAAAAATCACATCTTTTAAATAAAATCGGCATACCCATTTGACAAAACCATCTTAAAAACCCAAAAAAAGATTAAAAAAATTGTATTTTTGGTTGGTACCAGTAGAATCCTTATGTACGAGTTGTTGAAGCTTATCAACACGGGGGTTGTTTAATCTTGTGGTGCTCTCCACTGCCACACTCTTTTGTTTTTCATCTCTTTTCTCCATCTTCCTCGGTTTCGTACCACGAATTCCAGCGTTTGTGGACCAAAAGGTCCGTATAATAAGTGGCAAGTTTCGAAACGGGATGAGGGCCGTAGCTTATGTGTGACCCAGTAAACGTGAGTGTGAGAGGGATTGCATTGCAATTGCATAATGCCCAAATTGAGAAACTGCTCTTTCTCCCCTTTCCTATCAATCAATTTGCCATGCCAAAGTCCATAGTACATAATCCATACCCAAGTGAAATACACACCCAAAGCCCACTTGAGACGTATTTTTTTAGGGTAAATTATTACTTAGCCATGTATAATTAGATCGAAATTTAAATTGCCTATTTATTATTTGAAATTTACACTTTATTTACTTGAGGTTAGCTCAGTTAGATTTCCTTAACCCAACTCTATTAAAATCAGGACTAAATACGTAATTTTGCCATACTTTTATGTCTCTTCTCCAAAAATACCAAAAAAAAAAAAAAAAAAACATACGAATACAAGATCAAATAAGAAAAAAAATTCAACAGAATACTAGTATCATAGGATTTCAAACCACATGTAGACAACTTAAATTTCAGTCAAATCTTAGGTGGGTATAGTGTCAAATGTTAAACCACAAGTAAACAACTTAAATTTCAGTCAAACTACAAGTAGGTAAGTTGTAATTTGCCATATTTTTTATTGTTATTTTTGTCTCCATTTGTTAATTGGACAAAGTTTAGCTACAAAACATGCCTGGAATTATGTTTTACAACTCACTCCCTGCAATACATAAGACCATTCATATGTATTATTTAAACAATTCATTAGCTAATTAAACAAATCATGAAATTTGTTAAGGCTTACATACGACTCACTACATGTGATATATTGAGATTGTTAATTTCAGTTTATTCAATCTATTTCGATTTAATTTGATCAACTTTGATCCAATTCAGTCTATTATGGTCCATTTGAGCCCACTAAATCCACTTTGGTCCAAAAGAAAAGTGATTTGCAACTAAATAGATGAAGACTCGATCTCCAAAAAGATTGAGAAAAAAGAAAATAAATAAAGAAGAACATGCATAAAAATGGAAATTGTAAAATTAAGTAAAAAATATTTTTTAAATTTCTTTTTAAAAAAATATCAATAAGGAAGTGATGATAAATAATAAAAATATGGAACGTAAAAGTTATTTTTTGTTGCAAAGTAATTAAAACTCACTTAAAAATTAATGCAAGTGCTAGCACCCAAGTATTTTAAGGCAGTAAGATCATAAGTTCTAGCGGCAACCTCCACATTATTGTATGCAACTGTATACAAATACTTAAGAGCTCTTAAATCATCAATAGTATCCAAACAATGTTAGATTTCACGGTCACGCTTTTGCTTAGGATCATGTAGAGTGTTGCAAAGAAAAAGAAAAAGAAATACTAACCCATCTTTGAATTTTGAAAACACACTTAAAAGTTAAAACTATGAAACATGCTAAATGTTTGAACTTTGATACGGTAAGAATTGTAATATCCATTTGGCAGATTCATACAACGGTAGATATGCCAAATCCATTGCATTCATTAAAAAGAAAAATTGGAATCCTCAATTTTCATTATATATATATATATATATATATATAAATTGCCAAAACTAAGAGAAAAATGAAAATTCAATTAGGTCTTAATTGGATTCTTAATTTTGCACCATGTGTCCCATTTAATTTTTAATTTTGTGACAAGTAAATTATTGAATGTGAAAATCGAAGAGTTCAAATCAATTAGATTCTAAATTAAATTTCAATTGGAATCCAATTTTCCACAACGTGTTCATCTATGTTTTTAATTTTTGTGGTAAGTGAATTATTTGGTGGAAAAATCAAAGAGCTTAAATCCAATTAAATTCTAAATCATATATATATATATATATATAATGAGAAACCATTACATATTTTTAGAAATGTATGGTTTAAAAAAAGTGTAAGCTAATACCATGTATATTTTGAATATCTTCTAATAAATGAATAATTTAATCCATGTAATTGTGATCGTTTTAAATTGTATTCGTGCATATACACGAGGTTATACACTAGTTTTTTACAAATACTACATTAAACTTAATAAATTAAATTGACACATGGCACAAAAATTTGACCATAACTAAAATTCAATTTGAAATTTGATTAGAATTTCTCTCAACGTTGACTTTAGGCAATTGAACTCCGTAGACGTAGGAAATTTGCTGAACCATATAATTTCTTAAGTCGTGTGATTGTTTTCTTTCTTGCAATTTTTCATTTTAATTTTCACATCTCAAGTAAAATTAATAAATTAAGTTGACACATGATACAAAAATTTTACCCTAACTAAAATTCAATTTGAAATTGAATTAGATTTTCTCTCAACGTTGACTTTAGGCAATTGAACTCCATGGATGTAGGAAATTTGCTGACCCACATAATTTATTGTGTCATGTGTGATTGCTTTCTTTCTTGCAATTTTTCATTTTAATTTTCACATCTTAAGTAAAACTAATAAATTAAATTGACACATGGCACAAAAATTAGACCCTAACTAAAATTCAATTTGAAATCTGATTGGGTTTTCTCTCAGCATTGACGTTAGGCAATTGAACTCTGTAGACGTAAGAAATTCGCTGAACCACATGATTTTTTGTGTCATGTGTGATTGTTTTCTTTCTTGCAATTTTTCATTTTAATTTTCACATCTCAAGTAAAATTAATAAATTAAATTGACGGATGGCACAAGAATTTGACCCTAACTAAAATTCAATTTGAAATTTGAAATATTTGATTGGATTTTCTCTCAGAGTTGACTTTAGGCAATTGAACTCCATAGACGTAGGAAATTTGCTGAACCACATAATTTATTGTGTCATGTGTGATTGCTTTCTTTCTTGCAATTTTTCATTTTAATTTTCACATCTCAAGTAAAATTAATAAATTAAATTGATACGTGGCATAAAAATTTCACCCTAACTAAAACTTAATTTAAAATCTGATTGGATTTTCCCTCAATGTTGACTTTAGGCAATTGAACTCTGTAGACTTAGGAAATTTGCCAAACCACATAATTTCTTGTGTTATGTGTGATTGTTTTCTTTTTTTTTTTTTCAAATTTTCATCTCAATTTTTACATCTCACAAATTTGGGAATTAGGATAAATTTCCAACATGATTCACATTCCACATGCCATAACGAAATATTATCATAAGCAGCAATGTTTTCAAATTTAATAGTAATTTCCATGGTTGTGATTACCGATCCATAGAGTAAATTGTCATCCCTTTCTCAAAAAAAAAAAAAAAAAAAAGAGGAGTAAATTGTCATCAATACCATTTGCAGTTGTCACCGCAATTAGAGCATAAGGAACATCAATATATAATAGCAAGAGATCCTCCAAGCTTAATTTATCCGATGCACCTAAACCGTTCAAGATTCTACTTCAACAAGGCTTTTTGGAACTGTGTCTTATCTAACTTTCCCGGATCCTGTAATTCAGCCCGATTGCATCCGCCAATGAATGACTACTTCCAATGCTTCCCAGCAGCACCAAAACCTCACTTTACACTTAGATTGGGTGTGTTAAGTGTTTGGACTAACAACCTCTCAAGGATATGGATATGGAGAGATAGGAGTTAAGGAAAACTACAAAAGATTGTGTAGATGATTGTGGGAATAACAATCTCTAACTCTCAAGGGTAATTTTTAGGGTTTTCTATCTAAAAAGCACTCCTTCCAATATGTGGGTAATAAGGGTATATATAGTGTGGGTGAAGACATGATGGAGCAGATATGCCAAAATAGCAAAATAGAATATTTCGCAGGAATGCCTTACTCGCGAATTATTCGCGAAAACCAATTGTCATGACTCTTCGCATTCCAGTCTTGTGCTCTGCATGTGGCTCACTTCGTGGGATAGCTTCTCGTGAATCTTCTTGTGAAATCCACTTGGTCTACAATAAGAACTTGAGTGTACACTCTTTTTCACACACAACTCTTACAATAAAATCCCACATAAAATACAGAGTAAACATGATTAAACAAAATTACAATTAAATTTGGCACGAAATTAAAGTTAACACAATATAGTTGTAAATAACAACTTTACAGAATTGTTGTTATGCTTTGAGAAAGTTTTGTAGTGTCAGAATTTGTTTTTTCATATTTCATGAATTTTAATATTATAAATGATATATTTTAAATCAAAATTTATTTATTTATGTAGAAACTTTTATTTTCTTGAGCACTAAAACTAATTTTGTAATTAAATTTTGTAATTTTTGATTTACTTGTTGGGTGAAACATGTTAAATACGTTGAATTTAAAGTCCATCCAAATATGATAGTTAATGTTATATTCCACCTTTTACTTTTATTTTGAAATAAACATCTAGATATCAGCATCAATCAACACCACCTCACATACATTAAAGTTTCTAACTTTTTTTTTTTTTTTTTTTTTTTTTGTGGGAATCAGTTTGTAACTTGTTTGATGCAACTAAGGTGGTGGAATACTATATGGATACTTGCAATGGCAATGGGAAGAAGATTTATCTGTTATTTCTCAGCAGTCTTCACTCTCTTTAAAAAAAATTGTTATATACGAATAAAAAATAAGGGATGTTATTCTACGTGGAAGATATTCTACGTATCAAACTTGGTGAGGAGCATGACCGAGACAAGCTTCGATGGAAGGAAACTAAGAATGGGTGCTTCTCGGTGAAGACAGCTACTCGGATTGCCCTCCGCCTTAATCAGCCAGAAAACGCTGAACATTCCCCTGCAAGAGAAGATAAGAAATTCTGGAAGAAGATGTGGAAGCTCCCTATTCTCCAAAGGTCAGAAACTTCATGTGGCGAGCATGCTCCGATATACTCCCAACATCGGCAAACTTATGCCTTAGGAGGATACCGGTGGCCTCTACCTGCACTATCTGCCAGCAGCATGAAGAAACGGTGGCCCATGTCCTATGGGAATGTCCACTAGCTAGAAACTTGTGGGGTATGGTTCAGGGACAGCTGCAGAAGTGTAACTCCGAAGCCCCAAACTTCTACATTCTTGCGCGACAACTGGAGGAAAAACTGCCCAAAAAGGACCTGGAGTTATGGGCGATGGTGTCGTGGTCCATATGGAACGCAAGAAACCGCTTCCTTTTTGAGAAGAAGCAAAGCACGCCCAGCGATATTCTACAGGGAGCGACGACTCTGCTACAGGAGTACCAAAGACTTTGCAGAACATCCACGAGTACCTGAGAGTGCGCCAACTCCTTTAAGGGATATAGGTTCTTTAAATTTTTTCAGTACCCCTTTGTTTTATGAAGTTGATGTTGTATTACTGCATACTCGGCCTAGCTACAATAAGCTGAGTTGACTGCTAGCAAGGCCTCTTGCTTTGTGCACATCTGTAACCCTCATTCCATTTTGCAATATATATTTTCTACCACGGTTCACAGAACCGGACAGTCCAATCGTGGTTCGTACGGTACGTTACTTTTTTACATGGAACGATTCTTCATGTTTAATGGATCGTAAAAATGGTCGGTTCGAGATTTTTTCGGTTGGACCGTACGGTCTGGTCTGGGTTTCAAAACCTTGTTTTCTACCTTTTGCTAAAAAAAGAAAAAAAGAAGAAGAAGAGATGTTACAAATGTTTTGAATAATAAGAACATCCTACATCCTTGTTTTAACCAACACTCTTTGGTTTACACAATTGATTGGGGGAAAAAAACTTTGAGCACAAGAATTCATGAAAAGGATGCATAATTTTTTGTTATAAATTATGTGATAAACTTGTCAACATCGTATTTTACTCCATAATATATATTTTTTAAAAATAAATAGTTATTTAATGATGCCTAGGTATTCAAAAATTATTGTTGTATCCTAAATTGTAATTGAAACATTGGAAATCAAATTGATGATTCTTGTTTACCTCAATTAAACATATGCTAAAAGAGTTTCATAAATTTATATTAAAAAAATGTTGAGTTAAGTCTGATTTGACCAAGGTTGAACAAATTTTCGATCATCCAGTTAGAGACTAGAGTAAATGAGTTGCCATCTTAAAAAGCAGGGAAATTTATCTTAATTTAACTTCTTATGCTACAATATCAACTTTGAACTGGGGGAGAGTTCAAAATTATAGTTGAAATTTCTTATCAAGTAATTTTTGGGTTCTTAAATTTCTCCACTATGATCCAAATGACCTAAAATTGGTTGTATTTGAATGTTCATTTAGAGTTTTTCGACTGTTTGAAATTCGCCAAAGTGGAGGATAGTAACTAGTAAGGCCAACACAAGTTAGAGGATGCGAGTATAAAACATGGAGTAATCGAACAGCAAATGTTGTATGTCAAGATCATATCTTATCTGCTCTCTATTTGTGCAAAAATATCCCAATTAAAACCCAAAAAATTTCAAAAATTTTATTTTTAACATTGGGATCAAGGGAATTAAAATAAAAAAAAAAAAAAAAATTCCTGAACCAAATCTTTTTTTTTTTTTTTTCTTTTTTAACTTTATAGTTATAAGGCCACATAGAACCACATATATCAAGAAATAAATTCATAAATTGCTAGTAAAAGTTGTGTCGTTACTCGCTAGACTTATCAATATCATTTAGGAGAGTGACATATGGTTGTATTTCATTAACAATAATCAAATTATTAGAACGAGTCTTTACATTTTATTGTCATAATCAATATATGAACGATTTCAATGTCCCCAAGTGCTCTACTTTTCACAAGATGACCACCGTTATCATAGTGAGCATTGGGCTAGAGACCTCTTCCCTGTAAAAGCTAATAAGGCCAATCTACTTCTCTCGTTCTTTCAACTCTACTTCTCTTGTTCTTTGATTGTTCTCCTTGTTCGTAGCTAGGATTTTGTTTCTCTCATTTTTTTGAACCATATATAGCAGCACTATTGGATTATAAACCTCATTGGATATCTTTCTTCTTCTTCTTTATTCTTGTTTTTGAAGGTGGTAGTCCTTTCCATTATGTTATCAAAAAGCTTATCAAGTTTTCCATTTTTGCAACTTTCTTGTAAAAATATGTGCCTCAGAATAATTATTCAGTTAGATGTGTCTTGGTTCATTAAAAGACCTTACAGTTATTCAATTAAAAAAATCATGTGTGTGTGAAGCATTGTTCATTTGAAGATACATATTATTACCATTATTATTATGGTTGCTTGCTTATCATTTAGTGTGGCATAACATAAATATGGTTGCCTATGGTTACCCAACGTTATTTTCTGTTTTTTCGTTAGCTGGTAGTGTTAAGTTCTATACTGAAGTTTTTGTGAGATCGATGCTCCATTGCAGTCTATTGATTGTCTAGTGTAGACGTAGATTTGTTGGTTTAGGCTGGGTTTTCAGGGGTTAGCCCCTCTCTATATTCACATTTTTACAAGTGAAGTGAGGTGTTGTTGAAGAGATGTTTGATGCACCAACCGCTTTAAAGTGGGGACCTTTAAATAAACTAGGATTGGGCAGGGAGTTATTACCCTTGCTTCATCTTGAAAAATGTTTTCCCTGCACTTTTTCATTAGAAGAATAGCATATTAAGAGACATATAGGAACAAACGTTAAAAATCATGATCAACTACATAAAAAAAGTCCAATCTTTACACAAGATGTTCCTTTAATAAAATCATAGTTATGAACATCACATAAGGGGGGTAAAGTGAAGAAAGCTAAATATATGTTCCCTCCCCCAAACAAACAAAAACAAGGTACTTCATATCCAAAAGGAATATTGCAGGGAAAAAAAGGAAAGAAAGAAAGAAAGATCATGCACGGCAAGTTCAAATTGCGAAGCAAGTGTGGACCGTTGATAATAACACAAGATTCTAGTCTCTAGACATAAGGTGCAGTGAAAGGACTTGTGCTAAGAGAAAGATTACATGATATTTTTGTTGCTCAGATTTCCTCCCAAGGTGCTACGACATATAATCACAGGAATATACATCTTATATCTCACTTCCCAAATGAACAGACCATGGTTGGTCTCTTTAACACAGATGCGATGATCAACCCTGTCTTCACTTATCAGCTTGTCAAAGAGGAGCTTTTGTTGCTTATTTTGACCTTTTCAATTCAAATTTCTTCTTAATAGCCTCCCAAAAGGCAGGTATTGCAATATCATCAGGAACTTCCTTAAAATACGGGAGATAATTTACATCCACAATGACATGATCACAAGTGCCTTCCTGAATCTGAAATTTCCACACAACAAAGAAGATTACTTTTATGGTAAGCAACAGACAAGTTTGCCTTAAGTAGCAAGATACATGTATCAATCACATGCTTGGAACAAATCTTAAGAATGGAATATTGGTTAACATATCATACTTCATTATTAAGTGAAATCTCAAGTGAATGGTTAACCTATTAAACATAAATCTAAAATAATACATAATTCACTTTTGTTTGTTCCAAATAGATCTGGTTGATGCAGGTTGGTTTTTTTTCTTTTTTCTTTTTCCTTTAAATAGTAATTTGGTTGGTGCAGAAAATATGAAGGAAAGAGACCCATCGGCCATCAAAGAGCTAAGTCTAGGAAGCCAAACTCACCTATTTGAAAGGCCAAGGACAATCACATGTAAAGCTTCTCCATAGATTGTAAGCCAGCTTCTTATCCACTACCTTTTCCTTTTCCTTGTTTTTTCTTTTATATATATATATATATATATATATATTGATTAGCTTTTGACCAGCTTTTCAAGATTTCATGGATTGTTCAAACATAAGTTAAGGCAATTTCAGTTTCACTCAATGTATATAAATTGATTATAGACAACTTTTAAGTGATAGCTCCTGCTAAATTAACCAATATACTAGAATGGATACAAGAAAACTCAAAGGCAAGTCAGTCAAGATGGAATATAGTGTCTGAGATGACCTGCTTTCAACTAGGAGGTTTTTGAGGAATATAAGAAGATCAAGGGATTCCAGTTTTGGATTACATTGTGCAGGATTGGTCATCATTACTAATTATGGAAACATTTAGCATTATATTTGGTGTTAATCTACATGGTTCAGCAATAAAGAAAATCAATTATAACATATTCATGGAAAATACAATCATCATAAGGAGAAATGAGTGCAAACTACTGTAGAATATGTATTCAAGAAAACTCGACTTGGCTACTTACAACAACATTGAAGCCAAAGATGGGAAGATCAAGTACTCCCCTAAGCCAATTTGCTGCGTCTGTAACCAGATCAAGATCAACACAACTATTAGTGGTCCTGGAACAATTACTATCGCCATAATGCTGGTCTTCTTTGGCAGTGGGAAGAGATTTTTAGCTGCAGAGAGAAATGATCAAATTATGGGTTAAACCAAAAGAAGAGGGGTTTTTAGAGGTAGACAAAACTCATACACCCACAAGGGTGCATTTGAAACTTACCTATAAATAATTAATCTAAAAAAAAAAAACCCTTCACACACCCACATGTGAGTAAAACCACCACCCCACCCTCACCCATTATCTACAGAAATGCCAATTGGTCCAAAAAACGATTATCAAAAGGGAAGAAGCAAAACAGAAGCAATAAACACATACCTGTCAAAGACTAGAGGTTTGAGTCCATTACTTTCAGATAATTTCATCAAGATATCAGCATTTGGTGTAGACTTCTTAACTGCATAGAAAACTTTTTCACCCAAGACATAAAATTTGTACAAAGTAGATGAATGATCCACATATTCCTGCAATTCCAATAACTTCAAAGTCTCATTCCCAAGGAGTAATCCATTATACCAGAGAATCAACATAACCCTGCCATATAAGATATTAACCCACACATGCACGCACTTAACAGACACTCACTTCCATAACTATGTCACATACAGTTGGAGTTAATCCAGTTTCCAACTTTCCATATTGAAATTTTTTAAAGAGAGAAATTCGAGAGTACTAATTCCACAATAAGGATAACAGAAGTACTCCAAAGTCTTCATAATAAAAGTTGTTTCTTGCTCACCTGCACAACAGCTGGAAGAGGAACACTCAAGTCCTTAAAATCTTCATTTCTAAATATGATTGCCTGTTTATATAAAACATAAGCTATTTAATTCAAATAATGAAAAAAAAAGGAATTCAGATCATTATAGCTTAACATAATAGACCAAGGACAATTTCCAAATAAGGAACAGGCAAAATGAATGCTTTAAAATGACTGGGCAAGCTGAAGAGATGAGCTACAAAGTCGCTTGGATGCTTGCATAGAAATCATCACAGCCAATTAACAACTTTGAACCAGCAATACAGGAACTTGAATGGTGATTTACTTTTACAATGACTTTAGTCACATTAAGTGCCCAGCAAGAAGTATAAAGGCAGATCACTTGTCAGTAATGCATGCCAATTAGAATTCAAGCAAAACAACAAAAACGTCATTTTAAGGCAAGAGCTGGCACAAAAACTGGGGTGCAGGTAATGAATAAAAAAGGAAGAGCTATCAACAACCTGAAACAGAAAGATGACATATTCAAACTAAAAATTGAAGAAAAGGATAACAAGCTTGTTATGCATATGTTGAAGTTGTTTGTTTATCAAAAAACGTTGAAGTTGTTTGTATATTGCAACTGTATATTTTCATGGTCAAGACGAAACCCTCTTTAATTTTGTTAAGTGGTTGCTTGAAAAGGGTAGAGAACGAAAACGAGTTGATAGTTTTGATTCTTTAAATTTGTCTAATAATTCAGTTTCAAGAGAATGAACATTCAACTGGGATGAGGTTAGAACAACAAAAGCTATAAGATTTTCTTCATCGATTTGAATAAGTGTAACTCTTCTCTGTTCAAAAAAATTGTTTTCATATTGCCACCATATATTTTCATGGTAAACATGAAACCCAAAAAAGAATAAAAATTAAATGGTGACATTATATTTGCATTAAACATCAATGCCCATATTTGTGCCCTAGCCAAAAATATTTTTTAAGAAATGTCAATTCGTTCAAACATTCGGAAAATTACTAGATAATGTGCAGCAAATACATGAAGTTTTGTAATACTATACTGCTTACTTCTTTCATTCTTTTTTGATAATGCAAGGAACCTTTCTAAAGAAGAGCCCTTTGGAATTGTCTCTAACTAGTAAAACCTACGGGCAACTAACTGCACCCACCATAACCAGTTGCTGGGTAATACTATACTGCATTACTGAAGCATACATGATGCTTTGTAATACCATACAGAATGGTATGGACTCGTCTCTAGCCAGTCCATACTGCTTTACTTTGGCTTTACCTCATCTATCCTTAATATGTCTATCAATTTCAGTCATTTGTACCTTCTAGAAATATGAAAGTCCAAGGTAATTGGCCTAGATAAACGGTGGCTTCTTCTTCATCCTCTTCATATAAGTGATAAAGGGAGATAATTTGAAATTTTAATTAATAATACATAAATCCAGAATGAAACTAGATAAAGTCAGTACCATCTTGTGAGCATTAGGCTACACCTCATGCAACTTGAGGCTTCACTATACTTGGAAGAGATAATTTAGCTTCAGACATCCTTGGCAGCAAATCAGGTTCTTTGAAACTATCAACCTGCATATAAAAGATCCAGACTTTCTAAATTTGGGAAGAAATTTGATCAATTTTAAAATGGATCACTATTCCAACTTAAACTTTAAGACGAGTTTCATTCAACATGATCAGAATTACTTCAAACATTCAAATCACCCAAGGATTAAATAATTGAGATATATCTTTGTGTATAGCAACTAACACAGATAAATCCCAATTAATCATTCCCTCAAAAGAATACCATGGTTGAATTGAAAGGAAAAAAAAAACTTGATACAGCAATACCATAACCAAAAAACCATCAAGACATAAGACCTTCAGAAAATGGGGGCCCCTGGTTGTAGAGTGGCCTTCAGTTTTGAGATCCTCCAAGCGAAGTAGAATTTCTTGAATTTCCAGCCGATCTAGCACAGGGTAGATGTTGTTAAATGAATCAATCACACAGCAATCAGGGTGATCCTCCAAATATCTGTGCAAGAACAAGTTTTTTATTAAAGAAAATTTAAAGAATGTTCATTATTTTTGTTGTGACTTCCGGATAGAATAAATGAATACAAAGAGACATGTAAAAACAAACTACTGATTATGTTATCAGCTAAAATCAGAACAAAAATTTTCTCAATTTTATTTTAATCAAATATCAAAGATTTCCTCAATTATCAGAATTTCTAATAAAATGCCCCTTCAATTTCTAATAAAATATGAGCTCATGTCTAATTGCCTACAGAAACACTGCAACATAAAAAAAATTATAAAAAAATAAAAAATAAAAACACAAAATTAACCTATGGATCTACAAATCATTACAAGATTATCACTTGTCAATACCTGCTTACATACGTATACTGTAAATTTACATGCATATATATGTGCAGGAATTTTTAGTTTTTAACACTAAAATTAACTATATTGATTCAATTTATAGTATGAGAATTTTTATTATAACAAATTACAGGGAAAAATGTTTCGAATATTTATAGTTCAAAAAATAAGTGAGTTTTCCACGCATTTTGGATGCATTTCGATGAGTCTGATGAATATATGGACTTACAAATTATCACTGTATTTTTATTGGGTTCATTACCAAGGCGAGCATTTGACTTTGGCCAAGACCAAACCTTGACAAGATTCATGTTGGCATAATCACAAAACAATTCCACCAAAAAAATAAATGATAGAGATTCATGTGAGGCTAAACATAAAAAGTGGCATTGGCATGTTCATTTTTCCCTGATTACCTAGTTCATACCAGATCGTGAAACATATAGTTTTATGGACCTGAAAAGTCACCTTTGTAAGTCTTGCATGCCGCTGGTGTAAACTATTCTGTTAGAGAAGTTTGTATGGCTCTTCAATTCAACGGATATAATTTCATCAGTTGCTTTATGGAGAACTACGTCAAGCTCTTGTAATTGAGGTATAAAGGAAGCTCAAAGGTGAGGGGCATGAATATCAACCCATTCTGAGTAGGATACAAAGGAAATGCACCCCTCTGCAAAAATCAGGACAACTTATAAGTTTCTAATTGCATGAATCAAACAGTACAACTAGAAAACTAAAATTTATCATGAGCATAACTGCATACACGACCAACCAAAGTGCCAGTAACATTCATTAAATCAAATCAAACAAGATCCCTTAGGCCAAAAGCCATGTGATCAGATGATAATACATTCCAATGCATCATATTTCTTACAACTACCGTACATTCCTATGCATCAATACTTTTCTTTCAAGGAAAAAAAAGCAATGGATTGGAGTCAAAACCACTTTGAAGCATACAATTCCACATACCAAATTCTGTTCGTTTACAATATCACCTTAACATGACACCTTGATAAGGGACATTTGCAATTTTGTGTTAACTTCATATATGTATACATATCATATGAAGGGGAAAAAACTCACAAAGTTTTAATTCTTGCTTTTTTCCCCCCACTAAAAATACCTACATTTATTCATATAGGGCTCACCTTAGCAAAATCTTCTTCACGAGAAGGTTTCATAACATATCCAATAGTCACGACATTGTTACCAGTTGCCTGCTTGCAATGCAAAACAAACAAATAAATAAAAGAGTCATGAATATGTGCAACAAAAGAAGTACCCACAGGTGTACTTATTAAAAAAAAAATGGTAGTCATACGTGAATGATAAGGTACATAATAAAGCGACTTGTAGCAATCATATTTCGAAGTTATTTTTTTTATAAGTAAAACAATTATATTCAAGAGAGGAGAATGTTCAAATACAATGTGTGCAATGAAACACTCTTAAAAAGAATTAGGATCTAAGACTCAAAAGATCTATAAGGTCTAGAAAAGAGGATGAAGGGATGCTACCTAGGTTAGTCATCCAATCATACAGGGGTTTTAAAAAAATTGTTCAGTAACATGATTAGGGTGCCTGACACTTTCAAAAGTTCTTAATTCCTTTTTTTCCAAAGTGGCCCACCAAACACATAGCAGAATTTCTTTTGTATCTTTTTTTTTATAAGTAGAATTGCTTTTGTATCTTTGGTCCGTTACAATGATGCATCTTCCTTGCTAGCATTCCAAAATCTGTTGCACAGTTTTGGCAAAACACAAATTACTCGAAATAATGCAAACACAAAAGATCAAATATCTCGTGCCAAGAATAATGGAGTAAAAGATGTTCAATTGACTCCCCACTATTCTTGCACATGCAACACCAATTAACAAGCATAATACTTCAATTCTGAAGATTGTCCAAAATCTAAATTTTACCCAGGGTAAGCAACTTTACCCAAGGCACCTTAGTACCCATATGCTTCTCCATGGGAATTGCACTTAGATAGACCCTCTCATAATTCGAATGAATTTTAAAAGTTCCATATTAAAACAACCTCCATACTAACTGTTCCTATTCTTGACGAGACAAAAATTAGAATACAACAAATTAAAGAGATTGTCCATTGACTCTAGTTCCCAGTCCTGTAACAACTAAGAAGACTGAGGATTCCAACAACCACTTCTGTCATCTTCAATGACCAATAAGAAGCCATTGAAGCTTCCTTATCCCCTGCATTGCTCAACAAAAAAATCTGGAAAGAGATCTTTTTAAAAGGAAAATCCCCACACCGTAGGTTATACCAAAATGAACATGAGAACCATCCCCTGCTAGAAAATTCAGATGATTGAAAAGGAGTTCTGCCCTGCTCTAATACTCTCCCACAAGCTCACCACTGATCACCTCCATGGTCCAATAAGGCTTTATTAAAAGTACTCAATTTAGGGATCCTCAAACCTCCCTCCTTTAATGAAGAACATTTTTTTACCCAATCTACTAAATAAAACTTAGACTTATCACCCATCTCTCCTTCCAAGAAGTATCTTTGGACAATAATATAAAGCTAAGGTAGTCCCAAGACATTTATAATAACAAAAACCTACACCCTTCAAGAACAATGATATAAAAACCTATTCTTAAAAAATCTAGACTTATCTGTTTCTCCAAGTTATTTTTAAACATTAAAACCTATGCCTAAAAATAGCACCCTATGCAGTATGAACACAGAAGAGGGAAGTGCACACCTTCTGCTGATTCTTGACCAAGAGATCCTGCAATAGAACATGAAGCCAATTAGATGTTTGCAGTTTTCTTTCTGGTAGACACAAGAAAAACAGATTACAAGGTCCAAAGAAGTTAAAAAATTTATAGGTCACTGTCATCCCATCAAGATAACTGATTTCCAGAATTGCATATTTTTTTCTAAATAAGATCCCAAAGATCTCACACTGTGGTAGCTTAAACTACTTTTATCAGTATTCACCATAAGTATCTAAACATAGAGTACTTTAATTTATCATTCCTCCTTATAAGTCACAAATCCAAATTTTATTAAAAATAATGAATAGTATACAATCTGTGTTAGTTTATACAAAAAGATCCATCACCTTATGCTTAAGATATTAGGAACTATTCTCTGACCATTTGCCTGATCTAGAGAAACCACCAGAATGTCTCCTGTTGAGAGAGACAATAATGTAAAGGTTCATGAAAAAAAAAAAAAAAAAAAAAAAACAGAAGAGATGGAAAACCCCAACCAATGCTAGTATTTTAAAATTTTATAATGGAGAGGTGTGCAAATGATTTTTAGTTAAATACTTTTTAATGACATCCAACAAGTAAAAAGACTAACTATAGGTGTCTAACTTACAATCCAGTAAGCTGTTGAAGTCACCGGCATTAAATTTTCAAGTTAGGAAACCATAACAAACAACATTAAAATAATTTATGTCATCAATTATTTCTCAAGTTTGAAAATAGCTTCAAAATAATTCATGACATTAACAAACTACGAGGGAGTTTAAAATTCCAGGTTCACTTAAAGTAATGTCAGAGGCCATACTCATATATTCAACATTTTCTCACATATGGGTGAACATGATATTGATCTTTAAAATTTGTATAAATAAAAAAGCCTACTTATTAGAGAATGGACAAGTCAAAACATTAGAGTGAAGTCAATGCAATGGTCACAAGTAGAAGAGAATTTTATACATAAAACTAATAAAAAAAACAAAGGAGAAATTACATTTTACCATCTTAAACTATACCCCAGATTACATTTTGCACCCTAAACTTTTCGAATACACATTTTGCACCCTAAACTATGAACATTGTTACACTTTGCATCTCGACGCTAAGTTTTCAGTTAATTTGGATGGAAAAGTATGATATCATGTAAAAAGGTCCAATTGCCCCTATTCTCAATGCCTTAAAAACAAAAAAGAAATTACACTTTACTACCCTAAACTATACTCTTGATTACACTTTGTACCCTAAATTTAGATTTCTATTCAAGTTAACGGCAAACTTAACGTTGGGGTGCAAAGTGTAACAATGGTCATAATTTAGGGTGCAAAATGTCCATTCGAAAAGATTAGGGTGTAAAGTGTAACCTAAGGTATAATTTAGGGTGGTAAAGTGTAATTTTCCTAAAAAAAAAAATAAAGGAATTGAATTAAACAAAAATTTGAAGGTCTACATACAAAATACAGCAAAATATGTTGCACACTTGCACTACATTAAAATACAAGTTTGAAACAAAATAAAAGTGATATCACAATAAAATAAGTATACAAGAAAGATGGTAAGTGATAAAAAGAAAAACCAGTCTATTCCAAAGTGACAAGTTAAGAAAAAGAACATTTGAGAGAAAATACCAATTTTAGATTATTTTGAGCTAGCTTAGAATAGGAACCAAAACTTTTTCTGGATATTTGGAACAGGGTGAATCCTGGACCACTCTTTCCCTTTCCTGAAGTACATGGCCACTACTTTGGAAATGAAGGATAACCAAAACCTGTAAAGTATATGAACAACAAATTTAGTAACTAGCAAAAGAAATTGAAAGTAAGAAAAAGAACCAAAAAGAAAGGATTCATAATAGGGTTGTGAAAGAAAGAAATCAAATGAGAAGAAGATGAGATTGAAAGAACTCACAAAGTTCAATGAAAGATTCATTGGAACCAAGTGCTACCTGTGGCTTACAACATTGATACAATGATATCGACATGTGAAAACTACATATAATATCAAGATGGAACATATACCAAGTAAAAAGTTAGAAAATGTTGAAGGAAAAGTGAGAGGGAAGAGTGGATAATTGGCATGAATGATATATACTTATTGGATTGAATTAGTACTTCATATATTAGAAGAGAAGAGAGGATTTGAGAAAACTTAACAATCTTATATACTTCCATTATCTTGAGATTAGATAAAAACTCCCTAAATTAATTAAATATTTCCTTCAGCTGAACATAATAGACAATTGTCCCTAGTGACTGCACATTGAGGAAACAAATTTATTGATTTATAAGATAGCCAAAAACAAATATATTTGCGGAAACTGAAGAGACAAAGGTAGAAATTTGGAGAAATTGTGAAAATACTCCAATGTTGTAGGAAAGGAGAGTATAAGAGAAGAAATGAGGATAAGGTCGGAGAAAACTTACTGGTCATCCATCTTAATAATATACATGATCTTCAAACATTCGTCAAAATAGATATTTGGAATGTGGGAAATCCTAGACCACTCAGCACCACTCCCCTTTGCACATTTTTCCATTAATTTGGGGAAATGACAGATATTCAGCTCTTCAGTTGGCTTGAAAGTGGGTTAAAGCTCCATGAAAAAGAATTTCCTCTAGCTGAACAATGATATTTAACTTATTGAATAATCTTTTAGTTCTTTGAATAATGAGAATCCATGTGTTGTTAGTTTTGTACTTTTGTTAGCTTTCTAACATCCTAACTTTTTAGTTCTTTGAACTTTTAGTTAGTTCGTCATACCATGCTAAAAGTGTCAAAGCAAAGGACATTCCACACTGCTCAAGCTAAGCTATCAATGACTTTCTTATCAAAAGGTGTCAAACTACAATTCATCAATCTGACTGGACTCAATCTATACATTGTTTGGTTACATATGAACACACATTTCGAGTTGACATTGCATGCCTTTACATAGACTAAAAGTTTTGCTTATATAGATATGCACATTGGCTACAAACGCAGTGACTCTATAACACACACACACACACACCAGTTTGATATACAAATCCCAAATGGTAAAAGAGAAAACATATTTAAGTACCTTGGCATTAGTTCTAATCAAGTTGGTTATTTTTCCCAGACACAAACATTTCTGTGCTTCATGAGTTTGCCTTAAAATTCTAATTTTGGCAGGTCCCTTCAAAAGGTAAAAAGAATGTAAATAGAAATATATTAGAATAATAAAACACCTTCAGTGCTGTCTGAAACTTTATAAGAAAGTGAGTTAAACTTTGCTTACACTAGTAGAACAGAGAATCACATAACTTCATGGACCAGTAAAACTGACCTCCCAATCCAAACATGAAAACAAAAATCAATAAGACATTCACCCACTTAATTTCTCATTCGTATACAGTTCTCTATTTTCCAACAATAAATTCGCCCTAATAAATATAGCAATTATTACCCAGCCCAAATCATCAAAATCTATTGCCAAGAACTGATTCATGAACTATCACAGTATCAGTTCAAGAAACCAGGTGTAGCTATTTGACAACAAAAAGTGAAGGTTTCAAGAAACACAGAGGCCAAGAATTAGCACGTGGACTTCAGGCTCTAATAGTGATGAATCCAATATTTAAAATTTCCAAATTTACAGAAATTTTCAATTTTGAAAAATAATAAGGTAATAATTTGATGAAAGAAAATAGGCTAAATAGAAATTTGAAAAGAAGCAAGACAATTGCTAACAATCAGGAAAAAAATTTAATTACTATACTTTTAACAAATTTTTAAGTGTTTGTGATAATTTGCAGAGAAAAAAAGTTAAGTAGAACCAAGCCAAATGACAGCAAGCACAAAAATTTTAATTATATTATGCTTTTAGTGACTTTTTGCAAATAATTGCAGAAAATTTCAAAGATTAAAGAAGAAGAGTAGAGTTTTTCAAGTGTGGCCACGGTGGTTTGTGACATTGATTTATACTATTAATTTCAAAAGCTATTAAACTAAATTGCAGCATTTATATATTTCTTCAATGGCATCCAATTAAGTTTTCATACTAGGACTACTACCACCCATTACAAATATAAGAGAATAGAAGAGGATATAGGGTAGTAGGAATAGACTTACTCAGCATTGAACTGAATTAGGTTTTGTAAATGACCAATTATGAAGTAAATTATGTACACATAATGCAAATGGTAAGAGAGAAAACCTGAAGTGCCTGGGCATCAGTTGTCAACAAGTTAATTATTTTTCCAGATGCATATTTCTTGCCATCTTTCTGAGTTAGTCGTCGTCTTCAAAATCTTCTTCAAAATCTTTGCAATGTGGCTGGTTCCTTCGAAAGGTAAAAACCATATATAGATGTATTAGAACCATCAACACCTTGTGCTGCCTGAAATTTTAAGTTAAATTTTACTCGCACTAGTAGGACTTGGGATCACAAAATTTCATGGTCCCCTGTAAAACTGACCCCCCAACCCAAACATGAAATGAAAATTCAGCAAGACCTTCACCCACCCAATTTCTCATTCTTATGCAACTGAGCTCCATTTTCCACAATAAATCCAACCTCATGAACAGAGCAATTATGACCCAGTGCAAATCAATAAAATCTACTATCAAGTTTTAGATAGCCGTAAGTAAAAGAATTGATCCATGAACTCTTACAGTATCAAAATGCTGATCGAAATAATGAGTATGTGGACAGTTCTAACAGTGATTGATTCAATATTCCAAATTTCCCAATGTCCAGAAAAATTCAGTATTGAAAAATTCGTAGAAAGAAAATAGGCTAGCAAACAGAAATTAGATAGTAGCAAAACAATAGGTAACAATCAAAAAATTGTTAAATAGACTATGCTTCTAATTATTTTGGAAATTTGCAGCAACAAAAATTTGAATAGCGGCAAGCCAATTTGAATAGTAGCCATCACAAAATTTCTAATTAAACTCTTGTTTTAAAAGCTTTTCTCAAATGATTGCAAATAATTTCATAAATTGAAAAAGAAAAAAAGAAAAAAAAGAATTGGATTTATTAAGTGTAAGCAGAAGGGATAGTGAGATTAATTTGTACTATTTATTTGAAGAACCATCATTAACCCAAATTGTAGTATTTATATATATTTTCTTAATCGGGTCCAATTAAGTATTTATACCGGAATACTCTCACCGGCCCATTCCGAATATAAGAGAATAAAAGAAGAGGAAATAGTAGGGTAGTATGAGTAGACTTACCTCCGATCATTGATTTTAACCCATGGAACGTGGCTAATCTTGATCCGCTCATTGTCTTCAAATTTGGGGCTACAATAAATGATCAGCGTTTTCAATTGGGTGAGGCGTCGCATGGCTTCCTCCGTGGGCAGATGCACCAAATTCCAGCAATGCACAATGTACAGCTGTTGAAGAGAGGAAAGATTGCCCAACCCCTCTGGCAAAGATTCGATTGCATGAAAACTCTGTATCCACAGAATTTTAAGGGCAATGAAGTATTGAATTTGGTCCAGCAAAGACTCACTCCTTATTAGCTTTAACTTCAGGAGGGAGGGGTGAATGGAGGAAGTAGAAGAAGAAGGCAGACGACAATCCCCATTCTCCAAATATTCAAACCCACTGGGTGGGTCTTCAATACCACACCTTATTATGGGACGGACACCTGTCAATGACCTCAGCTCAGGACAATCCTGTACTACCAGCTTCTGAAGGGAAACATGCAGTGAGTCTGGCAAATATCTCAGTCTAAAACAGCAAATTAAGGTCAACTCCTCAAGGCAAGGAAACACAAACAACACCTCACCTGCGGTTGTCAACTCCTTTGCATCCTTCCACCCTTCTAGATTACGCATATACGTCAATTTGAGTATTCTCAATGCCGGAAATAATGTAGTAGTATTTCTGTAACTCCCATCACTGTAAAAGTAAAACTCACTTCCTATACATCTTACCTTCTCCATTTCTCCCATTTCAAGAACCCTAAGACAGGGTAATTGCCCCAGAGTGGGAACTTCTTCACATTTCCTACAACAACTCAAATTGATCTCTATCAAATTGTGATATAGCGAAGACAAACCAACCCATGATGGGAATTTCTTTCCACGATACTCACTGATTGTTAAGCTTTTCAAATTTGGGTGAGGCTGGAGGCCTTCCAACACCTTTTCATCTTCATCATACATGTCCTCTTCTCTGTCATACATGTCGTCCACTTCTCTGTCACAACTCCAGTATAATCCCAAGTTGAATATTTCCTTTTCTTTTAATTCTGCACTTTTGGCTTCTTCCTCGTCTTCCACGTTCTCTAGATTGCATATATTTATTTCTCCTCTGAGATTCTTCAAACATCCCAATTCTTTAATTCCATAACCTTCATCTGGACCCACACGAAAAAATTGCAAGGTTTGAAGGCAAGTCAACCGCCCCACATTTTTAGGTGTTTTAATAAAAGGATTCCAGATAAGATTAATATGAATATGTCTTAAGTTAATCAAATGTCTTAAGTTAATCAAATTGCTTAGGTCTTCTGGAAGCTGTTTTACAGGGCCTTCAATTCTTAAAGTTTGCAAATTGTAGAGTTTGGTGATGGATTTTGGTAATTCTTCAATTAAGGAGTCTGAGATGTCAAGAAGCCTCAAATGTATTAATTGCTCAATTGAATCTGGCAACTCCTTTATACTATCACCGGATAATTTTAAAATGCGTAAGCATTTAAAATTTGATAACATGATGTCAAAGTTAAAATTTTCTGAAATTAACGTGCGCAATTTTGTAAAATCAACTCCACTAAATGAACTTCCTAGTGTTGTTTTGCCATCAAGTCGGGCAAATAAATGTTGTATGCTACTACCATCATCCACTGAATCTCCCTCCAAGATTAGAGTTTCAAATTTTGAAATTGAGAGTGCAAAGTCATGCACCAAATCATGCATTTTGCAGCTAATAATATTACCATAGGCATCCTTTCTAGCATTTTGGAAAAAGGAAGTGGCCAACAAAATATTGAAATACATGTTACCAATATCTTCCATCTCCATATTAGCTTCTTTAGCTAGTAGGAACCCTTCAGCCATCCAATACTGAATTACTTCATCCTTTTTCATGTCATAATCTTTAGGGAATATTGCACAATATGCAAAACATCGTTTTAAAGAAGGTGTTGGAAGATGATCAAAGCATAACTTAAGCACAGGAAACATATCACTATTATCTTCATCCAACAAATCCCAAATTTCATTATTTTGAATCTCCAGCCATTTGTTTTTATCAAATTGAAAGCTCATTGTTCCCCCTAAAACTCTTGCAGCCAATGGAACCCCTCCACATTTTTTAGCAATTTCCCTACCAATAACCTCCAAATCTAAAGTTAATGGAGTTCTTCCATCTATGAATGTTCTTTTTTTTATTATAGACCAACAATCATCTTTTGATAACTTCTCTAAGTGATGTGGGGGATGTGTCTTCATGATTTGCGCCACAGTATCACTACGGGTTGTAACAACAATATTATTTCCTGTATTAGGATTAAACTCTAATAAGTAATCTTTTAAAGTATCCCATTTCTTAGGATCTTCATTATGCACATCATCAAGTATGAGAAGATATTTGTCCCGTAAAATTTCTACACATGTTTGATGTACTTTATCATCTGAATGTAAATGATAAATCAAGTCTTCTCTAAGAGATCTAAGAATCTTTCTTAATATCTCTCCAACATCAAAATTTTTGCCGACATTTACCCATGCTAGTACATCAAAATGATTTTTTATCAGTTCATGGTTATACACAAGTTTTGCTAAAGTTGTCTTTCCAAGACCTGTCATACCCACTATAGGGAGAATTGAGATAGCCTGTTGATTGTTTGAATTGATAAGTAAGTTTACTATTTTTCTGATATCGTGTTTTCTTCCTACAACTTCTAAATCATCAAGGAGGGAGTCTATATTCATGTCCAAGCTAATTTTGGGGATTGAATTCACCAACTCCATTCTAAGACCAGAGTCAGCTACATCATTCACAATTTTATCCAACAATTGTTTGATGGTCTTAACTTTATCAAAATTGCATAATGAAAAGTTACATTCCTGATCCATCATTTGATTTTGAATCCATACCTTTTGCCAAAAACTCTCATAGCTAAACTTGTCTAGCACATTATCGGCATCATAAGCTACATTTCTAAGCTCAGTTAACCAAATCCCCATAGACTCATCACTCGATTGCCTCTTTTGAGCATCACCTAACACGAATTTAATCTTGAATAATGTTTCAAGAAGATCCACCTTGAAACTCAAATTAAAATTGATATGCTCAGTGGCAAGTGAAGACACATTGGCTATTAGTCTGTCCATAACATCATTGAGGATAATTTCAGCCCTATATTCTTCCTTACCCTACAAAGAGAATGGAAATATTTGCAAAGGATTAAAAAGTAGGGCAATGTTTATTTCACACCTATTGTTGCACACAACCGTGCACGCACACTTTTTGCACTGAAATCTGAAGTCACGATTTCAGTGCAAAAAGTGTGTGTGCAGGGTTGTGTGCAACCACCAGTGTGTACTAATATTTATCCTAAAAAGTATTGGAACTGTTAGAAATAAACAACTATGTATAGAGTTGGGACTAGAGAATCACCTGTGTGACAATTTTAATTGTCTTAGTTTTTGATTTTGAAGCTGAGGTTGATACGCTTTTAAGTTTCTTGTTGGTCCCTTGAGTTACTTGAGCTTCTCTTTTTTTTTGGGTTGCTTGAGCTTTTTCTTGAACATCTTGTGGCGCGGCATTACATGCCTTAATGTCATGACCTGGAATTCCGGCCAAGTGTGCTTTAATCCTTGATGCACCTCCAGGAAAATCTTGTTGACAATAATTACATTTGAAACGGCCATTTTCATTCTTAGCATGATCCCAAAATTGATCTCTCTGTCTACCCATATTTCTTTTTCCTTGCAATAAATAAATAACACAATATCAAAATCAGATATAAATTAATTCAGATAAAAATTAGTGATATAATATAGTAATCCTATTTGCAAACTTTGTATCAAGTATCAGTTCTCAACAATTCTGTATCACAGGCTACAGACTTGGGCCTAATATATTAATCCTAGAAGAGTGAGTTCCCTTCTATTCAGCAGCTTCTCCGAAATGGTCTATCCTCTTGATATCAAACTAAATTTATCCTTATATTTTTTAAGTCTGTCTCATGTTCGATCATGTTAACAACTAGTATAGCCCTCCTCAGTCTTTGTTAGTTGAGGAGATAGAATTAGATGGAAGGGGTTCTCTGTTGCCTTTCATTGTGTTTATCAAAATATTAATTAAGCCAATAAATAAAATAGAAAAGCGAAAAAGAAAATAAAAAATAAATAATGTAGGGCCACAATTTTATAGTCTAAGCCCAATAAATATTAGATTTTGGACCAACTGACTCAATACAATAAATTTGTAGAGTGTGGGTTGAAGAGCTAGGCTATAGTAAATATCACAACGGCTAGGATGGCTTTACAAGATGATCATGCAAGAATGAAACACGTAATATGAAGGGAATACACTATCCGAGGAGTCTATTCTCTACGTAGATTGAAGAAACTGGTTACCGGTGCAACTCTGATAGCTACAGTATTTTCTTCTCTCTCTCTCGCCCTCTTCTCCTCTAGGGACCCCTCACATTATATACCTTTTTTTTTCTCTCAATCTTCTCCCTCCATCTGTCAATCATCTAAGCAATTACTTGAGTACCTGTCCCATCAGACACCCCCTTTGGCCTTCTGTGAGTTGCGGTGGCCAAGAAGACACTGTTCAGAGGTATTTTCCACATAAATGCAGCTAGAAAAGTAGTTGCAGAACTTTTAATGCGGTGGTAGCAGTCTCCCCTTTCATATATCTGGATTCCCTTCCTTCTTATATATTTGTAAGGCACGCTCCTGACATTGGAAATTCAGTGGGGATCCCTTCTATCAATGAAGCGCGTGTTCAAGCTGCCTCTGCCATGTCCGAGGGATAATCTCTCCTCGGACCACCATTTACACTCTTAATTTACCTGCGAGACCTTGGGTGGGGTCTCCTCATGAATATCTACAACTCCTCGGATTGGTTTTAAGGCCCAACATACGGACTTGGGCCTTTGCTCCTACAATAGCCCCTCAAAACTCTGGTTTTTCCCTTTTATCCGAGGAGGAAAGGCGGGGTTTTGATTTATAAGTGGCAAAGTCAGTTATTTTCCTGGTTCACATGTGCGGGAGTGCCGTTTTTCGCGCCTCATGATTGCCACTGACGCTTCGCGTTTCGCGAGGCGCCATTAATTACTCCAGGCAGCTTGATGTCCCTCACATCCAATGGTAAAGCGTAAATCCAATGGCTGGCATTCATCATTGGGTTTCGAACAGTACCAACCCCAGTTTGATTCGACCCCCTATATAATTCATCCAGCCAACTTGTTTCTTCTATTCTATACCTTCAAACTTTCCAGAGACTCAAAGCGCTCAAACTTTCCAAGCTCTCTTAGTCGCTAACTTCCTTAAGTCTTTCCCTTAAGAATTTTTTACAAGAATTTCTCTTAAAGGTTCAAGATACAATACACCGTCTTCGTAAGTATTGCCTACCCAGACCATTAATTTCACCTCGGCTGAACCCCTCGGCCTTTTTTCCCTTTTTTCTTTGTACCCTTTTCTTTATCGTCCATATTCGCATAGATGGGTAGGTTCAAACACTTAATGGACTCTCCGTCCGGCATGGAGGGTTTTAGGGCTAAATACCGTATCCCACAGGGAGTGAATTTAGAGTACTGTCCTCTGGAGGGGGTACTTATTGATAAGGAGGTGGGCCAAGTTGTCATTCCGATGATTGCTTTTATAGAATGAGGAATGAAGCTTCCCATGAGCGAGGTAACTAGGGATTATTTACGCAACCATAGGATATGCCCTCATCAGTGCGCTCTGAACATGTTTAGAGTTTTAGGGTGTGTAGATGCCCTGAACGCCCAGATGAATTTAGGGTTAACATGGCACGACGTTGTTCATATATACGAATGCCACTACCTAGCTACTGCGGGCTATTACCTTAGGTCTCGGTCCGAGGCCGTTAGGTTGATATCCTATCTTCCCAAGTCCAACAAGGGCTTGAAAGATGATTACCTGATCGTCTTCAGGGAGTGGCACGACGGTCTTCCTTACCCAACTTGGGCAGGAGAATCGGTGGGGTACCATAGGATTAGTTTCTCTGGGTAAGGGATTTGGCCCTACTACTTTTACTTTGGTTACCACTTGTGATAATCTTCGTCATTCTTACTATGATTTTCTTCTTGGCTATTTTTGCAGATAAGAATTACATCGCCCCAAGGCTCAGCTTGACCAACGTTCAAGCCTTTAACTATATACTTAGGAGGGAGGTATTTGTGAGCGAGGACGGGAAGCTGCGCGCAGCCCATCTCATTTTAGACTACACCCCCTTATCTTGCATTTTCCAGGACGCTGGCCAGGCAATAAGGGCTGGAAGCTCTCGTCTAGCCCGAATAGTCGTCTCTAAGGTGGGATTCTTGGCTCAGAGAGACCTTTAGCCTGTCCCGCCGCCCAGACCGCTCCCACTTCAAGTGATAGCCGCTCCGAGAGAGAAGGTAGCCTCGGCGCATTCATCCCTCGATGCTGAGAGTGACCGGTTTCGCTTTGAGGAGGGCGAGGAAGGAGTTGCAAACCCAATAGTCCAAATTGAGAGCTTTGAGGAGGGACTAGATAGGCATTCTGCTGCGTAATCTTCCCGATTGATTATTGTAAGGGTTGATCCTAGCTCCGAGGAGGAAGAAGGAGACATGGACGTCAACCCCCAGAAGAATTTAAGGAGCCTTCTTGCTGCGAGGGGCCAGGGGGGATCATCCAAGGGTGCCTCCAAGTCCCAAGTTCCCTCCAAGCCCCCTCATCCTCCTCCTCAGGTTCCTGTTGACCTTAGGTTGAAGCCCATTGTCGACCTGTCGAAGAAGAGGCCGGTTAAGGCACTTAAGGAGGGCGAAGTGGGCCCTTAGAAAGGGGCAAAACAACAAAAGGTGGTTAAAAACCATCGGGACAAGAGGTCCACTTCAGTAGACAGCCAAGAGGAAGCCTTTGAGGCTGATGTGCACTGACCACCACGCAACTGGTCCCCTCGACTGGAGGTGGACGGTGCCCGTATTCCTTGGGACTCTTCGGTCCGAAATTATCAAGGGGGGCATGCAGGCCATGTTGCCGAAGCCTTGGAACGGCCGCTTTTCTTGCCAAGAGACATGGACGCTTACAGGCGTTTCAAACAGCCTGATATCTTCTTATCCATCAAGAGGGATCTTGCCATAGTAAATGTTCAACCCATTTTTCTAATTACACACTTAGTCGTTTTTACTTATCCTCCTTTCCTTTTCTTATGCGAAATCCTTCTTGTCTTATCATGCAGATTACTCAGCAGGTTTTCGTGGCCGAGGAATGGGTCAAGGAAGCCTGTAATGAAGCTAAGGCAGAGGCCCAATCTCGTTTTGAGGCTGACAAGGCAGTAGGAGTTCTTAAAGAGGACCTGGCCAAGTTGTCAGAGGAGATGAAGGAGGCGGTACGCGCCAAGAATAGCGCCTTGGCAGGTCTGAAGTCGGCAGAGAGGCAGGCCGAGGACTAGAGCCAGAAGCTGTTCTTGACTGAGACGAACCTGGCTATTGAAAAGCAGCTGGTTTTGGAGCTTAAGGCCTAGCTTTAGAAGGCAAAAGAGGCGGCTCAACTGGCCAAGGAAGCGGCAGAGGCTAAGAAGAAAGCCTCATATTTGCTCGGCGTGGAGGAGACACAAGTTAGGCTTACCGAGGAGCTGGCAGAAGTATGCCGGGACTACTGCAGCCTGTCATGAGGCATGGCTTTTGACGCTGTAGGAGTCCCTGCAGACTCTGCTTTAAGGCAGCCTGGGGGTATATACTACCATCCGGAGACTCGCGCACTCCCAGGTTCTGATTCCTCGACTCTTGAATCCGCTCTAGAGGTACCCGAGCAGCCTCAGATCGGCCAAGTCCCTCTTGTTCTCCTTGAGGCTTGGAAGGGACCTGGAGAGGCTGGCGATCAAGGCCGAGGAGTTGAAGGGGTCCAAGACAAAGGCAAGGGCAAAGAGAAGAAGAAGTCCCCTTCCGAAGCAAAAGGCCCTGCCAAAGACGTTGACATCCCCCAGTTGAGCAAGGCTGTTGATCCTCTTGCCCCTCAAGCCAAGACTTAGTTTTTAGGACTCTCTTTTCTCCTTTTTTGTTGTTCGTTGTCGTTTGTTGTTTGTTGTTTGTTTTTTGTTTTTTGTTTTTTGTTTTTTGTAATTGTGGCTCTTGCCGCAAATTGTAAAGAAACTACCTTTTGATTAATAGATGGAATTTCCTTTTAACTCTTTGTGTCTTTATTTTCCATTCGCTTGGACTCATTGTTATTATTTTAGTTCCAATAGACACTAATAGTAATTGGCTAGGATCTTGGGCAAATGATTCGAGAATTTCGACTTGCACTAACACTCTTACCAACACTAACATTGACTTGTTTTTGACTCTTAGTGAGGAACAAGTAAATATCATGGACTGTTGATTTTTACTAGTTTATACACTTATAAAAATCGGCAACTGGGTGCTAACCTTCCCACATCATCTGGTCTGAGAACTCCAGGCATGATTGGGTTTTGGTTTAAATACTTATAAAAAGATGACGGTGAGTGCTAACCTTCCCACATCATCTGGTCCGAGGACTCTAGGCATGAGTGAGTTTTGGTTTAAACACTTATAAAAAGATGACAGTGAGTGCTAACCTTCCCACATCATCTGGTCCGAGGACTCTAGGCATGATTGAGTTTTAGTTTTAACACTTGTAAAAAGATGACAGTGAGTGCTAACCTTCCCACATCATCTGGTCTGAGGACTGCAGGCATGATTGAGTTTTGGTTTTAACACTTAAAGAAAGATAGGGAATGCAATGCCTTTATACTACGCGCAAATACTTTTTACGAAAAGAGCTTTTATTAATAATAATATATCTTCAAATTGTTTATATTCCATGGGCGTGGTATTACATATTCATCTAAGTCTTCCAAAAAAGATGCTCCTATGCCAGCCACTGCGGTGGTGCGGTATGGTCCTTCCCAGTTGGGCCCTAACTTCCCCCACACTGGGTTTTTTGTAGTTCCCAAGACCTTTCTCAACACCAGATCACCAGGTGCCAATGGCCTCAGCCTCACATTGGCATCATAACCCTACTTGAGTTTGTATTGGTAATACGCCAACTGAACCATTGCATTTTCCCTTCTTTCTTCGATTAAGTCTAAGCTTTTTTCTAGCAACTCATTGTTAGTGGTTGGATTGAACAAGCTGGTTCTCAATGTTGGGAAACCAGCTTCCAAGGGGATGACGGCTTCAGCTCTGTATGTCATTGAAAAAGGGGTCTCACCCGTTGACCTGTGAGGTATGGTTCAGTACGTCCACAAGAAGTGAGGGCAATTCATCCACCCACTTTGCCTTTGTGTCATCCAGTCTCTTCTTGAGTCCACTCACGATGACCTTGTTAACGGCCTCAGCTTGTCCATTTCCTTAAGGGTAGGCTGGGGTGGAGTACCTATTGGTGATTCCTAAGTCACAGCAATATCTCCTAAAAGATTTTCTATCAAACTGAAGGCCGTTGTCCGAGATGAGGGTACGTGGGACTCTGAAGCGTGTAACGATATTCTTCCATACAAATTTCTTGGCGTCTACGTCCCTGATATTTGCTAGGGGCTCGGCTTCGACCCATTTAGTGAAGTAGTCTGTGTCGACTAGCAAGTATCTTTTGTTTCCCACTGCTTTAGGGAAGGGGCCTACGATGTCTAAGCCCCAATGAGTGAACAGCCAGGGGCTGGACACCAGATTAAGTGCTCCCCCTGGTTGGTGTATGTTTGGCGTGAATCTTTGACATTGGTCGCACTTTTTCACATATTTTTGTGCTTTTTTTTTTGCATATTAGGCCACCAATAGCCTTGAGTGATGGCTTGGTGCGCCAATGATCTGTCTCCGGTGTGGCTTCCACAAATCCCCTCATGTAACTCCTCAAGGAGTAGTTTCGTTGCTTTAGGGTGTATATAGTTTCGTTGCTTCAGGGTGAATGCAGAGCAGGCATGGCCCAGAAAAAGAGCGTTTGTACAACTTTTGATCCTCAGACAGCCAGAATCGAGGGGCTTTTCTATGCACTTTGTCTGCTTCTGATTTCTTTTCGGGCAAGGTGTCTTCTTTAAGGAAAAGCACTATGGGGTCCATCCAGCAGGGCCCTATCCTAACCTGGTGAATATGGACCCCCTTCCCGTTCATCTTTATGGGCTTGCAAAGGTCTTCTACGAGGATAACCTGAGGTAGGCTCTGCGTCGAGGGGGTAGCGAGCGTGGCCAGAGAATCTACATGAGTATTTTCGCTCCTGGGATGTGCATCAGGCTGAAAGATTCGAATTCTGATTGCAGGTGCCTAACCTGGTTCAAGTATCCCTGCATCCTTTCATCCCTCGCCTCAAATTCCTCCTTGACTTGTTCGACAACCAATCTGGAGTCCGAGAACATGTTTATGGCTTTTCCACCCATTCTTCAAACCATAGTCATTCCCATCAGCAGAGCCTCATATTCGGCTTTGTTATTGGTGGCCGAGAATCTTAGTCTTAATGACTTTTTGATGACGATCCTTTCGGGCGATACCAGTACCAGCCCTACTCCAGAACCCTTTTGATTTGCCATGCCATCAATGTACACCTCCCAGGGTAGGGGGCCCTGCTGGGAGATCATGCCAACCGACTTTCCGTCCATTCGCTACGTTTCCATCTCTTTTTCTGTCGGGGATTCGGCGAACTCTGCCACTAGATCCGCGAGGACTTGACCCTTAACAGAAGTGTGAGGCATGTACTTAATGTCGAAAGCACCCAAGATCATGGCCCATTTAGAAATCTTCCCCGTATAATCAGCGCTCCAAAGCAGTGCCTTGAGTGGAAGCTGGGTTAGGATAATAATCGTGTGTGCTTGAAAATAGTGGGGGAGCTTGCGTGTGGCGTGTACTACTGCCAAGACAGCATTCTCCAGTGGCAGATAACGAACCTCAGCGTCATGCAGTGACCTGCTTACATAATAGACTGGCCTTTATGCACCGTATCAGGGCTGGACATGATTGGAGGCCGAGGAAGATAGTCTTTAAGTTGTTGGAATGCCAAGGCACACTCTTTGATCCATTCGAACCCCTTCCATTTGTTTATCAGCAGGAAGAAGGGTCTGCATCTATTCGTTGATCGAGAGATGAACCGGTTCAGGGCAGCGGTCATCCCAGTTAGCTTCTGGACCTCTTTGGGATTTCAGGGAAGTTGTAAGCCATGGATCGCTTTAATTTGGTCAGGGTTAACTTTAATTCCCCTATGGGTTACCATGTAACCTAGGAATTTGCCTGATCCCACGCTAAAAGAGCATTTGGAAGCGTTAAGGCGCAGCTTGTATTTCCTTATAATATTGAAGATATCCCCAAGATCCTTTATATGCTCGGACTCCACCTTGCTTTTGACCACCATGTTGTCTATATAGACCTCAATGCTTTTGCCTAACTGTGGTTCAAACATCCTGGTTATCATCCTTTGATAGGTAGACCCCGCATTCTTTAAACCGAACGGCATTACTTTGTAGTGATAGTTTAACGTGGGGGTGACGAAAACTGTCTTCTCCTAGTCGTCTAAGGCTAATGGTATTTGGTGATACCCTTGAAAGGCATCCAAGAAACTTATCCAAGGATGGCGTACAGTTGCGTCTACCAGCTGGTCTATTTTAGGCATAGGAAAAAGATCCTTTGGGCAAGCCCTATTCAGATCCGTGAAGTCTACGCACACTCACCATTTCCCGCTCTTCTTCTTTACCACCACGGTGTTGGCCAACCACTCTGAGTAAAATACTTCCTTGATAGCCCCTGCTTGCTTTAGTTTCTTAACCTCTTCTCTGACAACATCAGAGTGTTCCCTGGAGGAGCGCCAAGAAGGTTGTTTTTTTGGGGACAACTGACGAATTAACATTTAGATGGTGGCATATAAAGTTCGGATCCACTCCCGGGGCTTTGTAGGCTGTCCATGCAAAGACATCGACGTTTCGTCTTAGAAACTTTATCAACTCCTCTCTCTCCGCAGGGGGAGGGGGGGGTAACTAAATCCCCACCTGAAAGAATTTCTCCGGATCATCTCCTATAATAACTTTTACCAGGTCTTCGCACCCTGTCTCCTTGGCGGGTCCATCGATGGGCGGCTCCGGATTCATTGATTGCTATAAGCCCTCTTTAGTAAGGGCTGAGGATTCGACATTGGACTGGTGACAAATGGCGGCCACCAGGCATTGTCTGGCCGCGGATTGACTCTCAACGATCTCTTCAATTTATCCCTTTGACGGGTATTTCACCTTCTAATGGAAGGTGGAGGAGACAGCCCCTAGAGTATGAAGCCAAGGCCTTTCCACTATGGCTGTATAGGGAGAGTATGCGTCCATCACGATGAAATCTACCTCCACCACTTCTAAGCTAGTTTGTATGGACAACCTGATCTGTCCTTTTGGGATGATGACTTTTTCATCGAAGCTCACTAGGGGCGAGCTGTAAGGCGTTAAGTCTTCAGGTTTCATGTTCAGCCCCCAGTATAGGTCGGGGTATATTATCTCGGCACCACTTCCCTGGTCCACCATCACTCTCTTCACATCATAGCCCTCTATCCTAAGGGTGACTACCAGAGCGTCATCGTGAGGTTGGATGGTCCCTATCTTATCCTTGTCCGAAAACCCTAAGATCAGTTGGATTTCCAGCTTTGCCCTTTTTGCCTCCTGTATCTCATCCTCGGCGAACATCCGAGCCATAGACATTATTCTGGAAGGGCAGGATCCAGTTCTCCCTGGAGCAGCGAAGATGACATTTATGGTTCCCAGGGGAGGCTTTGAGGATTCATCCCTTCGGGGTCCTGAGTTCGCCTGGCTTCCCTGACCACTCGACTGATGCAAAAGTTGCTTCAACTTTCCCTCGCGGACGAGCTGATCTAGGTGGTCCCACAGACTTCTACAATCTTCGGTGATATGCCCGTAGTCTTGATGGTACTGGCAATAGAAGTTGTGGTTGTGCTTTGTGGGGTTCCCCATAATTTTATCTGGCCATTTGAAGAATGGTTCGTTTATGATTTTCTCTAGAATCTGATGTATTGGCTTTTGGAACATGGCATTAACTACTTGTGGGTGAGCAGACCTTGACCGTCCGACAAAGTCTCTTCGTGGTCGGTCATTGTTGTGTTGATCTGATCTGAAATCCCTCATTTTTTGAGGGATAACCTTCTCTTTTCCTTTCCTTTGTCGCTAGTCTTCCTCGACCTTTTTATACTTGTCAATTCGGTCTATGAGCTGATGTACACTGATGACTGGCTTGCCAGTAAAGGATTTCCTCAAATCGTGATCAGTAGGAAGGCCGAGCTTGAAGCTGCTGATGGCCACATCATCAAAGTCACCATCTATCTCGTTGAACATCTCCCAATACCTATCTGAGTATGCTTTCAATGTCTCTCATTCTCGCATGCTTTGGGACAGTAAGGAGGCCAAGGACCAAGGGACCCTGTTGCAGGTGACGAAGCGAGAGCAAAAAGCCTGGGTGAGCCCTTTAAAGGAGTTTATAGAGTTCGCTTTCAAGTTGTTGAACCATCTCATTGCGACAAGACCTAGGCTGGATGGGAAGACCTTGCACATCAAGGCTTCGTCCCGTGAATGGATAGCCATTCTCTGGTTGAAATGTCTCACGTGCTCCACAGGGTCTGTTCTACCATTGTATACAGTGAAGGTAGGTTGGGTGAATCGTCGCGGAAGTCTAGCCCCTTCAATCTTGTGTGTGAAGGGTGATCTAGAGATCTGGTCTAAAGCTCTGCTTACCGCGTCGTTTCCCGCGCCTTTACAAGGCAGGCTTTCGATCCTCTGTTCGCGGCGGCGTTCCTTTTTGTAGGAGAAAGATTCGCTGGGTGGGGTTCAGGACCTTCACTTGTAACTGACGTCCTTTTCATTGTTGGAAGAAGCATCAAAATTAGAGGGAATTCGCCTTCACCGTGCATGGCTCAGTTCCTTCTTTAACCGGTCAATTTCCAGCTGCATGGCTCTGTTAGGCCGGTCTTGGGAGACATGACTTTTGGCTTGTGTGTGACTTTTGCTCGTATGCGTAGTGCGCACACTGCCTTTTCAATCTTCCTTCCGCTCATGGTTGGCAAAGAGGTTTTCACGCTGAGATGCCATGGATTCTGCCTCGTGTGGACCTAACCCCACCATCTTTAATTGCTATACTTACTATCACACAAGCCCTTCCTACAAACGGCGCCAATTGTAGAGCCACAATTTTATAGTCCAAGCCCAATAAATATTAGATTTTGGACTAACTGACCCAATACAGTAAATTTGTAGAATGTGGGTTGAAGAGCTAGGCTATAGTAAATATCGCAACAGCTAGGATGGCTTTACAAGATGATCATGCAAGAATGAAACACGTAATATGAAGGGAATACACTATCCGAGGAGTCTATTCTCTGTGTAGATTGAAGAAACTGGTTACCGGTGCAACTTTGATAGCTACAGTATATTCTTCTCTATCTCGCCCTCTTCTCCTCCAGGGACCCCTCACGTTATATACTTTTTTTCTCTCGATCTTCTCCCTCCATCTGTCAATCATCTAAGCAATTACTTGAGTACCTGTCCCATCAGACACCCCCTTTGGCCTTCTGTGAGTTGCAGCAGCCAAGGAGACACTGTTCAAAGGTCTTTTCCACCTAAATGCGGCCAGAAAAGTAGCTGTAGAGCTTTTAATGCGGAGAAAGCAGTCTCCCCTTTCATATATCCGGATTCCTTTCCTTCTTATATATTTGTAAGGCACGCTCCTGACATTAGAAATTCAGTGGGGGTCCTTTCTGTTAATGAAGCGCGTGTTCAAGCTGCCTTTGCCATGTCCGAAGGATAATCTCTCCTCGGATCGCCATTTACACTCTTAATTTACCTGCGAGACCTTGGGCGGGGTCTCCTCATGAATATCTACAACTCCTCGGATTGGGCTTAAGGCCCAACACACGAACTTGGGCCTCTGCTTCTACAAATAACAATACAGGTTTCTAAAAACTATTTTCTGAAAAGTCCTTAGTTTTGTGCTTCCTCTCTCATTAAGGCTGTGTTTAGTTCTCGTAAAATATTTTTCGAAAAATAAATATTTTCCGGAAATGGTATTTTTGGGAAAGGAAAATATTTTCTAAGTGTTTGGCTGCATTATGAAAATTTTTCTAGAAAATGTTTTCATGTGTTTGGTTGCATTTTGAAAATGCAATTTTCCTACTACTTTCTCACATTTTCTAACCATTTTCTCGGTTCCCAAACAAATTTTATAATAGAAAATTTCAACGTATAAACTTAAAAAAACAAAAATCACAACAACTCCATTCGATCAAATCCACCATTCGATCAAACTGAGAGAGCGAGGAAGAGAGAGTGATCAAAAATGGATGGAAAGGGAGAGATCGGTCATGGGCAATGAGATCAGTCATGGGTAACGACGAGGTCGAGTGGCGAGATTGAGCAGCGCGGTGCTGCAATCGACGAGACCGGTGCTATCTGGTGCGTGCGATCGTCGGACTGGAGCTCAGGGTTCGCAGGCGACGTCGAAGGGCGTGATGCGATCTCGGTGGGGTGCAATCGGTCTGGGTGGATCGGTCTTCGGTGGGGTGCGATCGGTGTGGGCGCAATCGGTCTCTCTCACCGTCGCGTGGAGGGGACGACGACGGCGGTCTGGGTGCGCGTCTGAGTCTTTTCTCTCTCTCTTTCTCCACGCGTCTGGTCCTTCTTTCTCTCTCTCTTTCTCTCTTTTCGGAAGTGAATTGAAGGTAAAATAGAAACGAAAATGGTTTTCCGTAATCAGAAGGCTTTTTTACGGTCAACGGAAATGATTTTCCGTTTGACCCAATTTTCCTTACGCACCCAAACAGCCTATTTTACGGAAAATGATTTCCTGAAACCATTTGAAGCCAAAACAAACACAGCCTTGGTGGTAAATGATTTCAGGAAATCATTTTCCACCTGACCCCACTGTTTGGCAGCTACGAAAAATAAAATTTTCCGGAAAATAGGCACCCGTTTGACCATTATTTACTCCTTTGACCCGGAAATGGTTTTCACCTCTCATTTTCACTTCAAACCATTTTCGGGTCACGCACAAAAGAGAGAGCAGAGAAACCTCGAAGGCATCCAGAGAAAGAAGAGAACTCGCCGAGAACCAAAAGAGCCAGAGAAAGCCAAGGAACTTACCTCGCTGAAACACCGTTCCAGCCACTCCCGTGCCTCCGATCCAGCCACCACACCGAGAAACCCAAAGAACTCACCTCGCCGAAACACCATTCCAAACCCAGACCCATCGCCACGATCGTCGATCGCCTTTGACCCAGACCTAGCGACTCGCACTGCGCCGCAAGTCACACCGCGAACCCACGAACCGCGAGTCGCACTGGATTTGAATACCCAGTTGCCTCACCGCAACAATCTGACCGGATTTTATGATTTTGAAATTTTTTGGCTATGATTTTGAAATTTTTTGTAATAAAATTTGTTTGAATGCTAAGAAAATAACTGGGAAAATGTGAAAATGTGTAGGAAAATAGCATTTTCAGAATAGAACCAAACATATGAAAATATTTTCTACAACAATTTTCATTATGCAACCAAACACTTGAAAATATTTTCCTTTCCCAAAAATAACATTTCCAGAAAATAGACTATTTTTCGGAAAATATTTTACGGGAACCAAACACAGCCTAAGTTGTAATTTATATTTCTTATTAATTCACAATTGTTTCCTCCAAATTTATATTTGTTATCAATTTGATCTTTATAGTTTAAATTTAGCCAAATTTCGATCTTCTTGTTTAAGAGTTAGTTCAATTCGGTTGTTAGTACTTAGTACTGGCACTGTCACTATTATATGTTAAACAACATCTTAAACGTTTAAAGCCTAAATAAATCAATCTCAAACTCAGAGCAAGTGTGGTACTCAACGTCAGAAATGATTTTTTTTTTTTGGCTCCGGTTTAAGAAAAAATAAAAACATTAAAGAAATTTCATTTTGTTAATTTTCTTTTTATTCCAAGTTTTTAATTTTTTTTTATTGCAAACATAACAAAATTAAGTCCTCGATTTTATTCTTTGTTTCCCAACTTGTAATTACTTTTATTTATTTTTAAAATTTTATTTCTTGTTAACACATATTTGGATTAAGAAAAACCCCATAATTTATAAATTAATATAATTAAAATATATTTATAAAAGATAAAAAAATATTTATTCCATTTGTTTAAAAATATTTCTTTATAAAAAAAACGAAAGAGAGTTCACATCACATAAAATGTTAAAACCAATTTATCAATATAATATTCACTTAATGATAAGATGATATAGTCATTGTATTTGACAATTAGATCTGTATCGGTATAAGTTCTCAACAATTGTTAGTATTCCTTCCTTCATGTTATAGGAACTATTGAGCTTGTATGGCTTTTTGGTTTGAATAAGGTAGGAATCTAGTCATCTCCTCCCTCCCTTATTAGCACAGTGTGCGCTAATTGAGGAGGAGACAGAAGATGGAGGATGTTCTTCCCTTTCGTTGTGTTAATTAGACTATTTATTCAGCCAAAAAAAACAAAGCAAAACGAAAACGAAAACGAAAAAAAACAATGACAATACAGCACGAGAGACATGTTAGAGTGCACTTACTTCAGTATTAGCTTGCAAGCAAATAGGCAGATTAGATATGCAGTCAATGTACGTCAGCAAGAGCGAGAGAGAGAGAGAGAGAGAGCGAGAGCGAAAAGACTGTGAAGAGAGAGAGAAGGTAGCCTGTGAAGAATAAAAGAAAGAGAAGAGAAGAGGAGTGGTCGAGCCATTTACATTGCCTTTTTTTTTACTCTTATATTTTAATCATTATTTGTTTTAAATGGTCATATTTTCAGAAATCCTTTCTCTATAGGCTATAATATTTTAAAAAAAAAAAAATCATCTCTTTCTTAATGTATTTCTTTCCAATATTCGTGTGAAAAAAAGGGAACTAGGGAAGTTTCGATTGCCGATCCAAGAAATTTCAAGTTTTCAACCAACCACCACTGGCCGAAAGAAAGAAAAGGCACAATTATTAGAACAAGTAGGACCCATCACTTGCCAAAAGAAGGAAAAGGCACAATTATTAGAAGAAGTAGGACCCATCACTTGCCGAAAGTAGATGGGTTGTGGATTCAACGTGTCCGTAAATAATTCAAGATGAGAATACATTCTGTCCGGAGGTGGCGTAAAAGAGCTGCTTTACGCCACCAATAATAAAGCGCCACATCACACGACAACTTTAAATTTAATACAGCTTGTTACACACGATTGTAACCCACATAATATCCCAAAACCCAGCGATGTTCTTCTCTCTGGTCCGTTCTTCTCTCTGATCCCTCTCATCTCTGTTTCTCTCTCCCTCTCAACAAAACCCAGCGACGGTCTTCTCCCTGCACCCACACCACCTCCGATCTGCCATCACCCGACGATGATGCTCCAACAACCGGCTGTGCATTTCAGCCACCCACCTCTGTTTATTAGATAAGGTAAAATTTTGATATCCCTTTCTATAATTTAATTTTTTTTCCCCTTCCTTGCTATAGATCTCTGGTAACTGTAGTTGGTTTTGGGCCTCTCTCATTTTCGATTTCTCTCTCTAATGTTTTTTTTTTTCTTGAAACCCTTTGTCTTGTTTTGTTTCATAACTGGGTTTTATTATGGAGTGTAAAGCTTGATAATTTTTCTTGAGTTTGAAAATTGGGGTTGTTGGGTATGGCCGAATGTGCTGTGATTGAATGGAAAGTGCCCTGCAGTTGACAAAATTACTAAGAATAAATTCCAAATTTCAAAACATTGACAAAATCTTTTATTTTTAAGTTATATGCTGATCAAATTTTATATAAAAGTTCAAAAAACTATCTTTGGAAGGCATGACTGATTTGAATGCCTAATGTAAGTTCTCTGTTGAATTTAACGCCATATGCAATTTTTTTTTTCTTTCCTTGATTTCTTGTTTTTGTCCAATTGGTGCTCCCTGTTGCGTTTATCAATTTACAACAATTTAGAGCAACTCATGCCTTAGCCAATCTATGAATCTTACTTTGTGCACATGTCTTGGTCAATCTGTTCAAAGGTTGTGTTTTTTCTTTTTAATAGACAAAGGTTGTGATGTTGATTTAATTGAAGCAATAGATTTTGGAGGTGAAAACTAAAAAGTAAAAAGCCAAATTGAGCAACAATATTTGACTTAGGAGAGAATTTGATATCAGTGACAAGTGACTTCTAATGGTCTTTCTATAATTCTATTAGTGAGAAAAAGCAGTTGTGCCTCCTAAAATATATTGCTATGGTTATTTTTATTTTTTGATTTAGATATGAATGTATTGCTCCTATTTTATGTAATAGAAAAATTGATTATTTGAGGTATGACATGTTGGTTCTAATGATGCCATTAGGAAAGCTCAGAGAGTAAAAGGGACTATGGGTTTTTCTGTTTTCTGGATTTATGGGTTCAGTACAGTTGTGTTTGGGATTTTGGGTTTTGGAATTGGAGTTTAAGGGTTCTGGGTATTGCTAGTTTTGTGCTAATATTGCTCATTACTAATAGCTTGAGGTTTTGTGCTAATTTCGGGTTTTGTGCTAATATTATTAGTCTTTGAATTGTTATTGCTGGGTGTGATTTTGAGAAGAGAAAACATTATTGATGGGTTTTTCTGGGTTTATGGGTTTATCAAACCTGTGGATGTTTGAGGAGGCCAGGGAATATTGGGGATGTTTCTATGTATGTTCCTGGTTTTCAGATTCCTAAACCTGTTGATTTCTCCCACTCATTGGGTGATCACTTGTCCAAGAATTTAGTGGAGCGCCTATCTGCTCTGAGAACTCGTATCGTTATAGAAAAAACTTGATATTGCGTTACTAATTGTGAGACCTCAATTATTGAAACATTGGATAATTTTGTTGTTTGTAGGAGGTTCAACCTTAGCTGATCTTCAGCAGGCTCTGGAAGATTACTTGCCTGTTCTTTTGGGACTAGTTAAAGATGGTAAAGCGTGTATTAGTGCCCCTATGATTTGAATGTTTTAATTGTTTTGGATAATTCATAATAGTGGCGCTTATCTGTTATTTGCAGGAAGCCATCTACAATACAAGGTACAATTTGTATGGGTAAATCAGGAGGATGACGCAGAGGTGGGAGTATAGGACTAATCTATCAATTTTCAAATTTATGTTCTGCCTTTCATTTCTAGTTGTCATTACATCCCTCCTCCGTTCAGTGGAATTGATGTTTTTATATGGATCAATACTTTTGCAGGAAACAGGCATGTCTAATGCTTGGTATGAGCTGTTGTCAGTTTTGCACTTGATGGCAATGCTATCATTATCACAGGCCAACTTATTACTTCTCCCAAGAACATCTGCCGATGGTTACCAGCCAAAGGTATCAGAAGGTAGTTTTACTGCAAAACTTTATGCTTGAGTTATTGTGATCTCTAATTTTGTTATTTATTTGTAAAATTTACATTGGCTATCATGTATGAACTTATAATAGAGAAACATCTGGATCCAAATTTATAATAGAATTATTTTGGGACATTTTTTTTATATATATAAAGTTTTCTCTTTGTTCAACATTTCCAAAGAGTAATATCAAAATTTTGAACGTATTTTTATTCCTAATAGTCTTCAATGGTTTAGGGAAATTTTGTTTCATTTGGTAAGAAAATACTATACCAATTAAATTTCTCCTTATGTGATGGTTGGTCTTTCAAGCTTGGAGGCTGCTTATTCATTTTAATTTGTTTCTCTTCCTTGCCATAGATTTGTGGTAACTATAGTTGGTGTTAAGTATTCTACTAAAATATTTATTTTTGTTGTAATTGTATAAGTATTCTACTAGATTTTGTGGTGTTTGTATCCCTTCCTTTGTAAACTTTGTTAATAATTTGAATTTTAGCTTGTAATTATTTAGAGGGAGTCTATGTATGTTGCTTTTATATAGATTTTCTTGTTTCTAATACAATTTGTATCACTTGTCAAATAATAAGTTTACTAATATAGTTTGCTGCTGACTTGAGTTCGTATGATCTCATGCTTGAAGGTGACTACTGATCTATTCTTAGCTCTACAAAATCTAGAGAAATGTCTTTGCCCCTTTTGGAACATTGGTTGAAGACATCCAGTGGAGAGCATCACACTTCAGAAAAGTTTTTAGTTTTACAAATTCTTTATGTAATCAAGTAGCTCATATAATAGCAAAGGAAGCTCTCAAGAGAAATTCTAAGGGAATTTGGGTGGAGGAATGCCCCCTTTCCTTCTTAATTCTGTATAGATAGACAAATATATGGTAGACTAGGAAGATATTGTATATGATCTAGAACATGTCTTGTATGCTAGAGATTTGATATTGTTTCAAAAGCCTTTCAGTCGGAGGTGTCTTATATTGTACTGAGCAAGTTTGCTCTTAGTGTATAGTTTGCTTTGTTTTGAAAAAAATTTAAAAATTTCTGCCGTTTAACCTCAAAAAAAAAAAAAAAAAAAAAAAATTTGTATCACATGTCAAATAATAAGGCTTACAGAAGGTGCTCTTATCATCTCTTCTTGTGGTCTAGTTTTTTGTTTGCAAGAATTGGATTATTTGAGGAATCCTCTTAGTATTGATTGGATCCATCTTTGCATGACTGCTTATTTACAGTTGAACTCAAATCTCTACTACTCAAGCCAAATATCTGTGAAAGTAGTCTTTAAATGGTTTTCTTATAACTTCTTTATCATATATATTGTATAAGTGTTGCAAGTGGAGCACATAGGATGGCGCACATAGTCAAGCCACTTCTCTAGCTTAGGATGCTGTTTTTCTAATTTAGAATCATGTTTTGTAATCTTTGACATTAGTTGTGGACAAATGCTCTAATGGTTATTTATATACCGATTGGTTTGCTAATGGTGTACTAGTGTTTTGAATATACTTTGTACATTTGAATATATGGAATTACGATAAATTTCAAGTTCATAGCTTGTTTTGAAGCAAAAGATCATAAAAAGAAAAATTCTCCAAATGCAAATCATGAATGGAAACAACATAAGTTTTTATTTTTTATTTTTATTTTTTTTGGAGATATGACTGAAATTCATTCAGCAGCAAAGAAACTGTACAAAACCAGCCAACACAGTAGATTCAGAAGCAACGAAAAACAAAAGGACTAGCACCAATCTAGACCACAACTAGACTCAATCACAAAGAAACCTTAGAGCTTACAGAAGTTACTACCAAAAATCTTGCTTGTTAAATTCATAAGAACCTCTAATCATTTATACAAAAGTTGCAAAAGAAATTCAACATGAGACCATTCAAGGTTCACATTTTCAACAAAGAAAGCAATCTACATATCAGATACATATAGTACTTCCTACTAAGGGTTACAAATGCTTGCTCAACTTTTGGGAAGTTTCTCCATCTTCTCCTGCAAGATCTCTTTTATACTTAACACTTAGGCTTTGCCACCATATGCACCCTAGTTGTTTGTTTAATATAAGTATGATCTTGTTTTCTTTGCTTCACTCACCAAAAAACCCAAGGCCTGTAACACAAAACAGGAAATCACAGTACATATCAATTGCTATGAATTTATGGTCACAGTACATTACAGTAACATCTTTCCAAAAGCAATGAACAAGTAGGACTAATTGAGTTCTGCAGCAGCTATAAGGAAATAAAATCTTTGTTCAATTTCTCATATTTTAGGAGACACAACTGCTTTTTCTCACTAATAGAATTATAGAAAGACCATTAGAAGTCACTTGTCACTGATATCAAATTCTCTCCCAAGTCAAATATAGTTGCTCAATTTGGCTTTTTACTTTTTAGTTTTTACCTCCAAAATCTATTGCTTCAATTAAATCAACATCACAACCTTTGTCTATTAAAAAGAAAAAACACAACCTTTGAACAGATTGACCAAGACATGTGCACAAAGTAAGATTCATAGATTGGCTAAGGCATGAGTTCCTCTAAATTGTTGTAAATTGATAAACGCAACAGGGAGCACCCATTGGACAAAAACAAGAAATCAAGGAAAGAAAAAAAAAATTGCATATGGCGTTAAATTCAACAGAGAACTTACATTAGGCATTCAAATCAGTCATGCCTTCCAAAGATAGTTTTTTGAACTTCTATATAAAATTTGATCAGCATATAACTTAAAAATAAAAGATTTTGTCAATGTTTTGAAATTTGGAATTTATTCTTAGTAATTTTGTCTACTGCAGGGCACTTTCTATTCAATCACAGCACATTCGACCATACCTAACAACCCCAATTTTCAAACCCAAGAAAAATTATCAAGCTTTACACTCCATAATAAAACCTAGTTATGAAACAAAACAAGACAAAGGGTTTCAAGGAAAAAAAAAACATTAGAGAGAGAAATCGAAAATGAGAGAGGCCCATAACCAACTACAGTTACCAGAGATCTATAGCAAGGAAGGGGAAAAAATTAAATTATAGAAAGGGATATCAAAATTTTACCTTATCTAATAAACAGAGGTGGGTGGCTGAAATGCACAGCCGGTTGTTGGAGCATCATCGTCGGGTGATGGCAGATCGGAGGTGGTGTGGGTGCAGGGAGAAGACCGTCTCTGGGTTTTGATGAGAGGGAGAGAGAAACAGAGATGAGAGGGATCAGAGAGAAGAACGGATCAGAGAGAAGAACATCGCTGGGTTTTGGGATATTATGTGGGTTACAATCGTGTGTAACAAGCTGTATTAAATTTAAAGTTGTTGTGTGATGTGGCGCTTTATTATTGGTGGCGTAAAGCAGCTCTTTGACGCCACCTCCAACGCAGCCGCAAGTTTCATCACAATCCAAATGAAAGGGGCACGTTATCTCTCTCAAGACGTTCAAAAAACCTGGAATTTATCTCACGAATCATGCCAAACATGGTACATAATTGCTATAAAGCAGCGCCTTAGCATCACGCCAGTAAAGGCTGAGTTTTTTTTAATTAATTTGTCGGGCGTGGATGATTCTTTGAAGCAATGATTCCATAAGCAAATACATAAGGTTCTTTTACTTGTAGAGTTATAGGTGTGAAGAGTGAAACTGACCCACTTTCATTGACTAGTAAGTGATAGCTGTCACGTTTGCAGTCGTAACTCGTAACATGATCGAAGTTTGATCCACTGCTTTAAGGAAAGAGATGAGATGGACTATGTGATGGTGTTCCACCTGAATTAAATATAAGTTTAACAATGTGTTTAAAACTCTTAGACACTCTCTCTTTGTAAGTCGGTTTTTAAAGGTAAATTCTACTCATGGGTTTGTAACATTTGGTATCAGAGCCATGAACTGTGGTGGTATGTTATGATCCTAGTGTCCCATGTGGATTAAATATAAATTTAACCATGTGTTTATAAGTTCTTGTGCACTCTCTCCTTGCAAGCCCCTTTTGAAGGATGAGTTTTATTCTCTTTATAAGGTCTTAAGCACCTTCCCCTTAGAGCATTAGCATTGGAGAATGCTGAGTGATATTAGCAACAATAAACCCTAAAAGTGGGGACACAACTGGGCTTGCCTAAAGCTTGGCAAGCATTTACCTAAGCTTGATCTGCAAATTAATAATATTTATAAGAGATCACACGGACCACCCAAGGCACAAAAATCTCTAGGACAATTGCCCATAGTAGAGGCAAAAAGTTGTTTGAGCTAGAGCAGAGGTAGCTTAAATACGCTTTGATTCCTCAAACTTTTGTATCAGCCTATCAGGAGTATCTATGACACCTAAGTGACCAAATTTCAATTTCAAGTTGAATTTGTTCAATTAGAAAGTAAAAGAATCAATTAATAGAAGTTTATCATTTTATAGATGTTCATAATCATTAAATCAATTTTGGACTAGCTGGTGTATTAAATAAAAAAAATAATTAATGTCTAAATAATTGTTACTGTAGACAACAAAGAAATTTCACCTTCCAACATTGTTCTGCAAATTCATCTTGTTTTGTTCTAGAACTCAGCGTGGGTGGTGGTCTTAACCTGAAACATAATTAGGCCAATAAAAACCAGTTCAAAAAATGAACACAATCAACAAGTTAGTTGGAGGATTTTGTTCTATGGAATTTTAGAGTATTTTTAAAATTCTAATGAAAATTTAACCTCAAATACTTGGATTTGCATAAATGATGTGGAAAGAAAAAATTGTCCCGGAACATGTCAGGATCCCTCACTATCCTTGGGTAAGGGAAGCTTAGGTATCCTCAGAGATAAGTTGCAATACGTTAATGCTTACCTATGTATTTTTTTCTGCAGTATGTGTTATATAAGTTTCTTTGTCTAAAACAAGAAAAGTGACACGGGCAACATTAAAAAAAAAAAAAAAAAAGAATAACAACCCTTACACAAATTTCTTATGAAAAATACAAGAAAAGGATCGGATATAACCAGATAAGAAAATCCACAACATCTTACACTATATTCTCTGGCACATCCTTTGGTGAAAAAAGTGGGGGCAACAGAATCATCACATCCTCATGATCCACATCCATCAGTCCACCCTTATCTAAAAAAAAAGCGCATAAAAAGTTATAGATCAAGAAGCACTTTAATTTGTATGCTCTGTTATAATATTAGGCGTAGGTCAGCTTGGGCTCAACTTCCTATTGTAACATACTTGCAATTGTAATTTACTAATACCTTTGACTACCCTAACTAACCCCAGCTAAATTAAGGGACTAAATAAATGCGGTTATTGACATAGAAAAGATGCATTTGTCTCTTCTCTCAGTTTTATAGCATGTTCAAAGTGGTATAGATAATGAAATATATAGACTTCACCAAAATGTGGCTCCTCCACTTCCGCCCAATTTCTCTCTCTTTTTCCTTCGTGCAACATCTGCATGAACGGCCACAACATGCTGGTAGTCTACCATTCCTTCACACAAGCGCGCGCACAACAATGTTAGAATACCACAGAAAACAGAGGTAATACAAAGTACTGAAAAGAAAAATGTGAAAACTATTAGGGACATAAATGAAAACAAGTCAAAATTAGAGGGCATGATTAGTAATTTAGCCTAAATTTCAAGTCCAAATTCTTAAATAATCCAACTTTCAGCATCGGAATTTTGTTCGATTGATTGAGTTTTGGAGATTTTGAGAAGAAAATTGTTGTTGCAGGGACGGAGCTCACCGAATGCCGGGTGCGAATACGGGTCGTCGGGTCGGAAACGGAGCTCCAGTTTGTTGGAAGGCGAAGTGCGTGCCTTGAGGATGGTTTGGGCGCCGCCGAGAGAGTCGACGGCGCGGGAGGTGGAGGAAGGGTAGCCCGGATAGCGTACCGCGAATGCTTCGTTGCTTGGTAATTCGCCTGATACGGTACCGTTTTCTATCACTCCCATTATTTTCCCATGCAACGTTTGAGCAAGAGTGAGGAGAGACTGAGATGTTTGAATTGATGGGCCTTTTTTTCTAAATAATACTAGCTCTTTCCAAATTATATATTTAGGGTAACCATATTTCATTTGGGTATTTAACATTTTTAGGGTGGCAATTTAGTCTCTAATCATTTTATGTCTTGTCAATTTAGTCCATATTGATATTTTTTGGATGAAAATTACTAATGTGACAAACAACCAAAATAAAAAATTAATTTATTATCACATCAATAGAAACTAAAAAATTACTAGTAGTTTATTGTTACATCAATAGAAATTAATTTTTTATTTTGGTCGTTTGTTACGTCAACAATTTTCATCTAAGAGATAATAGCAGAAATTAAATTGAAATAATACTAAAAAGTTAGGGACAAAATTGATACAATTGAAAGGTTAGAGATTAAATTAAAATATAGTATAAAAAATAAATACCAAATACGTACTTTACTTTTATATTTATTAGTAAGTTGTATTATTTATGTGTGTGCGTGTTTTTTTTTTTTTTTTTTTTTTTTTTTGCATATTTTCTATGCTGATTATGAGTCCACCTTAGTTTTTGTTTTGGTTTTATTTCAAATAATTTATTTTTAAAATAAGTTAGCTTTTAGCTTTTTGTCTCACTTATGTAAATAACTTGTCGAAAATAAGCAATTCCCATACAACAACCCCTAAAAACTCGATTTTGTCAAAGTTAAGTTCTATGCAAGCTCACAAGTTTAGTAAACTCAACTTCTTAGTTTCATATCGGTCATGCCATGTCATTGGTTACTATTATTATGATGTACATTTCATGATGATTGCTCACTATCATTAGGTGCCCAAGGGCCAATACACCAATTGATTTTGGTATGGCCAGGGGATCGAACCCTAGATATTTTATTCAATGATAAGAGACTTTATGAGTTAAGTGGAACCCATTAAAATTAAGTTAATTACACTTTTCTCTCCTTAATTATTGAAGTAACTTCAATTTCCCCTTAAATTATAAAATCAATCCACATCTCCCATGAATTATTGGAAATAAGCAAAACACATTAAGAGGGTGTAGTTGGATGAAAAAAGAAACTAAACATGCCTTAGCTCTAGGAGCTTTAACTAGATCCACCATCGAAATTTGGTTGCAAGGAGATTCCTTGTTTGTAGCAAACTCTATATATATATTGCTTTATAGATGTCACTCAATATATGCAGGGATTAAAGTTGGAGGATGAATATGGTAATTTAGCTTAGATATTTATGTATTTCTGTATACAGTACATAAGCACATGATACGAACATAGATAAATGTATATGATAATTCTAATACAACAAACCACGAACTCATAAATTCAATATAGGTGATACCACAATAGAACTCCTCACTTTATGCTTTCCATTTTCCTCAACCCAAACAAGGGCACCAAATGAAACTTCCCCTTTCTCATTCCCTCTATAACCTATGATAATATTGTATGACTGCTTCTCATTCTTCTTTAAATTGCAAATTTTTATAGTTTAAAGTTATATATAAGCATAGATCATATAGTAAATAATATTTGATTAACACAAAATTAGACATGTATATTAAGAGCGTAAAGAATATGTAATTCAGTGGATAGATTTTCAAAATATGTAGAAACGTTTATTTTCTTGAGTAATGTTGTAATCTTAAGCTACAATCAGTTTTATAACTAAATTTTGTCTAGATTTGGATTTACTTGTTGGGTGATACATGTTAAATACATTGAATTTGAAGCCCATCCAAATTTGATAGTTAATGTTATATTTTACCTTTTACTTCTATTTTGAAATAAACATTTAGACATCAACATCAATTAACAACACCTCACATACATTAAAGTTTCTAACTTTTTTTTAAAAAAAATTTCGAATCAGTTTGTAACTTGTTTGATGCAACTAATGTGGTGGAATACTAAATGGATACTCGCAATGGCAATGGGAAGAAAATTTATCAGTTATTTCTCTCTAGTAGTCACTCTCTTTCAAAAAAAAAATGTTAAATATGTATAAAGAATAAGAGATGTTACATATGTATGAAGAATAAGAGAGGAATTGGAAGCTGAATTAAATACTTTGTAATAAATGTTTTGAGTAATAAGAACATCCTACATCCTTGTTTTAACCAACACTTTTGATTTACATGATTGGTTGGGAAAAAAAAAACTTTGAGCACAAGAATTCATGAAAAGGGCATAATATGTTGTTTTAAATTATGTGATAAACTTGTCGACATCGTATTTTGCTCCATAATTTTTTTAAAAATAAATAGTTATTTAATGATGCCCAAATATTTGAAAAGTATTGTTGTATCCTAAACTGTAATTGAAGCATTGGAAACCAAATTGATGATTCATGTTTACCTCAATTGAACATATGCTAAAAGAGTTTCATAAATTTGTAAAAAATATGTTGAGTCAAGTCTGATTTGACCAAGGTTGAACAAATTTGTTTACATTTGAACAAATTTTCAATCATCCAGTTAGAATAAATGAGTTGCCATCTTAAAAAGCATGGAAACTTCTCTCAACTTAACCTATGCAACAAAATTGACTTTGAACTAGGGGGGATTTTGAAATTAGAGTTGAAATTTCTTATCAAGTTTTCTTTAGGGTTCTTAAATTCCTCCACCATGATCCAAATGAACTAAAATTGGTTGTATTTGAATGTTAATTTAGAGTTTTTCAACTGTTTGAAATTCGCCAAAGTGGAGGTTAGCAATTAGTAAGGCCAACACAAGTTAGAGGATGAGAGGGTAAAACATAGAGTAAACGAATTGTATACAACAAATGTTGTGTGTCAAGATCATATCTTATCCGCACTTTGTTTGTGTGAAAATATCCCAATTAAAACCCAAAAAATTTCAAAAATTTTACTTTTAACATTGGGATGAAGGGAATAAAAAAAATTAACTCAACCAAATCTCTTTTTTAACTTTATAGTTATAGGGCTACATAGAACTGCATATATCAACAAATAAATTCAAAAATTGCAGGTAAAAGTTGTGTCGCTAGAGTTATTGATATCAATTAGCAATAATCAAATTATTAGAACGATTCTTTATGTTTTATTGTCATAATCAATATATGAACAATTTCTATGTCCCCAAGTGCTCCACTTTTCACAAGATGACCGCCGTTATCATAATGAGCATTGGGCTAGGGACCTCTTCCACCTGCCAAGCTTCTCTCTTCCCTGTAAAAGCTAAGAGCATTCACAGTAGCTCATCTATAATTTTAGCTATTTAGCAACAATAAAAGTTACTTTATCTATTTTACCTACACACATGCTACAGCAGTGGTTCTATTTTAGCTTTTGACACAATAAAATAATATAAATATCACAATAAAATAATAAACCTCTAGAATAAAATAATATTTCCTACTACCAAAAAAACATCAACAAACCAACCACTACCAGCTCTGCCATCACCACAGCCACAGCCACAACCCCAACAACCACCACCACCACCACCACCGGCCACAACCATTCCTCTACTTCAACCACAACACAACATTAAAAAAAAAAAAAAAAAAAAAAAAAAAAAAAAAAACCACAACCACAATCACAAATTCCACAAACACCATTTCAATTCTCAATTCATTGATACAATCACTTCTAAAGAACGATTCCAGGCACCGAGCTCTCGGCCGGAGCTGTGGGACCCAGATTCTCGATCTTAACCGTGGCGGAGGAGCTCAGATTCTCCGTCTTGACCTTCGTGTTTCGAGCGGAGCCAAACCGGAGCCTCCACATGCCGTGGATCGACGGCGTGGATTGATGTGGATCGAACGGCGTGGATCAACGGCGTGGGTCTGGTGGAGAGGATCAATGGCGTGGGTCTGACGGCGTGGGCTTGGGCTGGCCGCGAGGATCGACGGCGTGGGTCTCGACGGCGTGGGTCTGGCCGCGAGGATCGACGGCGTGGGTCTCGACGGCGTGGGCTTGGGCTGGCAGCGGTGAGAGAGTTGAGAGAGAGAGAGGTGAGCTGAACAGAGATGAGAGAGAGCTGAAAGAGTTGAGAGAGAGAGCTGAGATGATCTGAGTGATTTGGGAGAGAGAGAGGCACGGAGTGAGAGAGAGAAATAAATAATTTTTTAATTAGTGGAGGAGTAAAATAATATTTTTTTTTTTAGCTGAGATGAATAGTACACATTTATTTATAAATATGTACTGTAGCAATGGAGCTAAAATTTTTAGATTTAGCTCCACTGCTGCAGCAACGTTTTTATGTTTTTGAAGCTAAATTTTAGCATTATGCCTATATACCACCACTGCTGTGAGTGCTCTAATAAAACCAATTGTTAAGAGCACTTTAAAGGGTATTATGATATCTAAACGAAAAATTCATTAGACTTCTAAACTCTCCAGATGGAAAGTTACTAATTAATTTTCCTCATTCTTTCTAGGAACATTCCTCTTTCTCAGAAATCATGAGTGGGTGCAAGTGTGTGTGTGTAATAGACATTGCCCTTCATTCTAAAATTAAAAAAGTTATAATAAAGAGAACGAATTATGAGACTGGAAAAGCAAACTCTAATCCTACAAAAAGGCATTCAATCAACTTGTACATCAGACCACTACAGGGAGCAATTTTTTTTTTTTTTTTAAGAGAGGATTACAGGGAACACTTAAGTTATGTTTATCAGAGGAAAACATTTTCGTTGTTTTCAAGTGTTTGGTGCAGTATAAAATATCCTGGTCAAACTGAAAATATTTTTAAATGCCCACTCCATTTCAAAATTCATTTATCTCCTCCCTCAAAGTATAAGATTGCCAACTTGGTAATTTATAGTGGAATATCTGTCCACAAAATCAACTTTTAGTGGCGAGTTGCAAAATACCAAGACAAGTATCTCATTCAGTGAAATTGGACCCATTTTTGAACTTTAATGCCTCAAATAAAACATCAATAAAAGTATTTAGCAAGGCGTAAGACATTAAAGAGATGCTGTTTAATAACAAGTTGTCAAAAACAATGATGGAAAAACTTCAATAAACAAAATTTCAACAAATCAAAACAATAAAACAAAGAATGATACACATGATAAGCGATACAAGTTCATATGCAAAGGAAATTATACAAATAAATTACTTAACTCTTGTCAAGACTCTCATGTGTGTATGTGTGTGTTAGATTTATCTGTAAGCTAGCAGGCTGTCCCAATGGCTGTTATTACACCTTTGTTGACTTTTCAAAGTGTACCATGTATCTTAGAGAACTTATTATCGTGTGATTAGCATGCTTGATTTTGCAAGCTCTACATTGCAGGTTCTACTCAACTAGGAGAAAATGTTTTGACATACCTTGCGTGGTCCAATAGCCAGTTCATTATCCACAATGGATACTGCCCTAAAGCCCATGGGAAGTAATACCTCTTCATAACTGCAAAGATTTTAATCGGTAAGTTTGAAAAAAAAAAGTTGTAAGTGTAGACAAACATCCATGCAAAAGTTCCTTTCATAAATATCAATATTAGATTCAAACTACCAAGCCTTCCAACACCCAAGGGAGGGACAGGCAAAAAGGAAAAAAAAAAAAACAAAGAAGGTAAATAAATGTGTACTCTGAAATTGATACTTTGAATGGGGGTCCACCAACATGATCGCTGATCTGCCATCATGAAAATTTTAGTTTCACCAGAGCCATAAGGAAACCATTTTCACAAACATTTATAAATTGGAAGGTCTCTAAAATTCTAAGGACATGGCTATTGAAAAGAAAAGCAGGTAAGATTGTGGAAAAAGAAAAGAAAAGAAAAGAAGGTAAAATTGTGGAATGTCTTATCAAATATCATATGATAGTGTTTTTCACATGCAAACAAGAATAAGCAAAGAGAAAATAAGTGGGAAAAATTAATGAGGAATTAAGATCATTACTGGAAACATTATTGTTATGAGCTCTCCACCAGGTTTCAATATATCATGAATTCTCTGTGCCCAAGCCAACCTCATGTCTGGTTCAATGGCACAAAAGAACCTGTAAATTCTCCATTAAAAAATGATCATAAAGAGATTCTTCTCATGGACAACTAAACCACTATTCATGCCAACTCACGTATAATCGAGAATGAGATCAAACAATTCACTTGGACTCCAGGTGAAAAAGTCCGCCTTTAAGAAGTTAAAAGAACTTGCATTCGGTAATGAGGAAGACAACTGCATTAACATTAGAACAGAGTATTAAAATGAGAAGTAAAGAAAGAGATGAAAACCTGTACTAGGTCACCTCTTTAAACTGTAAAACAATTTGGATTCCATGACTTATCACAAGTTAAAGTCGCAAAAATACCAGCTTCTTATGAAATAGTAACTGAATCTATCAGGTTCAACTCTCTATTGGTCTGGGTAATCCCAACGCAAGACATTTGCAAATGATCGCCATAGTAATTGGTCTTTACAGTGCTCTAAATTTTTCTATAACATAAATTTCCTAAGCATCAATTTTAATCTGAAAATGAATAATGGTGTGTTTTCAGAAATTAGAACAACCCTGTTATTGTTCCTAATCCAATCTAACAGTGATCACAAGTGCGATACATCTAATCCCTGTCCTTAATACAACTGTGAGAAGCTGGGGTAACCCAGCTGTAATTCCTAATCCAATTCAGAAATGCTGAATAACAACCAGTTCAGGGAGGCATTCCAAAAAGTTGATAAATTAGACAGTAATGGCCAAATAAACATGGGTACTTCAGTTTTAATATTTCAATTACATCATCATAGCCACATACATGGTTGTTTCTCCAAAGGAAACAGAAAATGAAATGGTAAAAGTAAAAACTTTCGGGTGTCCTTTCTTTCTAAGAGATTGCAAGCCCTAGTGAAGTCAGAATTTTCTGACCAACTGCTCTTACCTCCACTGCTTTCTTAATGGCAATGTCTGATATATCCAATCCAACAACATAGCGTTCAGGGCATGCAATTGCTGCTACATCATAACCCTGCCATATTTGTGCAATTTGTTGTTGGCCACAATAGCAAGCTAAAATGCTAGCAAACAGATAAAGATATAAGAACAGCACATAAATAATGTAACATGCAGACAGGGTAAAGGGGGAGGAAAGATATACACTATACCTTGTCCCCTTTTTAGTAATGCTTGATCAAGTAGTAGTTAAAACTCCATGTGTGAGAAAGGAGGAGAGAGGAAAGATACCAAGCGATTGATTAAACAACTGAATTTTGCTTCAACTTCATACTCAATTGCAGAGAGATTTAATCGTTATTGTTTAATCTTTTATATTTTTTTTGGGTCCCCTTCACTGGGATGAGATAGATATCATGTCAAATATCGTCTACCGTATTTTAAGATGTCATTAATGATCATTGAATTAATCTTAAAAAAAGAAATTATTTTTAAGTGTCATTATTTTTCTCCACAAATTATAATTTCATCAAACATAGATCACATGTAGATTTTCTACAGGATCATTGACCTAATTAATCATTGATGACGGATCCTCAAGGGACTAATCTTCCTGATAAAAAATATTGAGATAGAAAACCAAGAAAAAGGAAACAGATACAAAATATTGACATGCAGAGGACTCAAAACTTGCATAAATATATAAGAAATTGAATTAATATGTCAGAAGTAATATCTTGTGAGTAAGAAGGAACCATAGAACTTACACTGCCACAGCCAGGGACTAAAGCCCTACCCTTAGGAAGAGCTCCTGTCTGATGAAGATGTACAAAAATTGGTGTCGGTTGTCCTAAATCCCATGGGGTCACACCTTGCTCCCAACTCTTTTCCCAACCATCTGATATGAGTTAACATACAACAAAATGAGTACTGAACTACCACACAAATCACATTCCATTCATAGTACAATCTGAATGTGTGCAATTTTCACATTTCTGCCATATTATTATTAATAACATTGATACAAACATAAACTTATTACTCAACCAAGTCATCATCACAATAGAAATACATAGGACATAACAAAGTTAATACAAGAAAGATCCAAAACCCAACAGAAAAAATCACATCTTTTAAACAAAATCGGCATACCCATTTGACAAAACCATCTTAAATACCCAAAAAAAGAAAAAAGAAAAATTAGTTGTTTTTGGTTGGTACCAGTAGAATCCTTGTGTACGAGTTGTTGAAGCTTATCAACACGGGGATTGTTTAATCTTGTGGTGCTCTCCACAGCTACACTCTTTTGATTTTCATCTCTTTTCTCCATCTTCCTCGGTTTCGTACCACGAATTCCAGCGTTTGTGGACCAAAAGGTCCGTATGATTGATGGCAAATTTCGAAACGGGATGAGGGCCGTGGCGTATGTGTGAACCAGTAAACGTGAGTGTGAGAGGGATTGATTGCATAATGCCCAAATTGAGAAACTGCTCTTTCTCCCCCTTTCCTATCTATCAATTTGCCATGCCAAGTCCGTTGTACATAATCCATACCCAAGCGAAAGACACACACCCCAAGCCCACTTGGGAATTATTTTTTTTGGAGAGATGCTACGTCTAGAATAATTTTACAACATTTTTATAACAAATCACAAGTGGTTAGTTGTTATTGGTTCAAATTTAAAACTAACACTAAAATTACTTTTTTGTCATAATAATAACAACCAGTAACAATTTGCCACTTAAGATTTGTTGTAAAAATGTTGTAGACATATCATTTCTCATTTTTTAGGGTAAATTACTACTATCTCTCCACTTTGTTTGTCATCTATTCCATTTTGAAATGTCTCAAAATATTGTTCTATTTCTAAAAATAAAAATCATTAATTTATTAATGTTTCTATTATATCCATATTTTATTAATAATTCAATTTTTTGATAAATTTATTTAAGGGTAGTTTAAACTACATTTAAATAAATTTATCAAAAAATGTATAAGTTTCCAAAATTTTGGAAACTTATACATTTTTAAAAGGTAGACAAGATAATAAATGATGTTTCCTTAAAAATTTTGACTTTTCAAACAGGACAAATAAAGTGGGACGGAGGGAGTAATTACCTATTTGTGGTCTGACCCAAATTTAAATTGCCTACTTGTTATTTGAAATTTACTAGTTAAGTTAGATTTCCTTAACCCAACTTTATTAAAAACATGTCTAAATACATAATTTTGCTATACTTTTATGTCTCTTCTCTAAAAACACAAAAAAAAAAAAAAAATACAAATACAAAATCAAATAAGATAATAAATAAAAAATAAAAAAAAAACCCAGCAGAACACTAAAATTATAGGATTTCAAACCAAATGTAAGTAAGTTAAATTTCAGTAAAATCTTAGGTGAGTAAAGTGTCAAATGTTAAATCATAGGTAAGCAACTTAAATTTCAGTCAAACCATAGGTAGGTAAGTCATAATTTGCCATATTTTTTATTGTTATTTTTGTTTCCATTTGTTAATTGGACAAGTTTTAGCTACTAAACATGCTTGGAGCTATCTTTAACGACTCACTACATGCAATACATAAGACCATTCATTTGTATTATTTAAACAATTCATTAGCTAATTAAACAAATCATGACATTTGTTAAGGCTTACATGCGACTCACTACATGTGATATATTGAGATTGCTAATTTTGGTTTATTCAATCTATTTCGATTTAATTTGGTCAACTTTGATCCAATTCAGTCTTTATGATCCATTTGGGCTCACTAAATCCACTTTGGTCTAAAAGAAAAGTGATTTGCAACTAAATAGATGAAGACTCGATCTAAGCCAAAAAGACTGAGAAAGAAGAAAATAGATAAAGAAGAACGTGCATAAATATGGAAATTGTAAAATTAAGTAAAAATACTTTTTAAATTTCTTTTTATTTTATTTTAATATCAATAAGGAAGTGGTGATAAATAATAAAAATATGGAACATAAAAGTTATTTTTTGTTGCAAAGTAATTAAAACTCACTGAAAAATTAATGCGAGTGCTAGCACCCAAGTATTAAGGCAGTAAGATCATAAGTTCTAGCAGCAACCTCCACATTATTGTATGCAACTGTGTACAAATACTTACGAGCTCTTAAATCATCAATAGTATCCAAACAATGGACAAAAGGGGCTTCTGCCCTTTTTGGGCAAATTAAATAGGAAAATGCCTCCATTCCCAAACTAAATAGGGAAATGCCCCTCTTTTGAAAATCGAGTTTCTCAAAATCGATTTAGGCCCTTTAGCGACGTTTTTAAGGAACCTATTGTGACGTTTTAAGGATCTATAGTGACGTTTTTTAACTCGACTTTAAAGAAATCGAGTTATAGGTAAAAAAAGGCCACTATAGGTTGATTTCATTGCCTATAACTCGATTTTATTGAAATCGAGTTAAAAAACGTCACTATAGATTTTTAAAACGTCACTATAGGCTCCTTAAAAACGCCGCTATAGGGCTTAAATCGATTTTGAGAAACTTGATTTTCAAAAGAGGGGCATTTCCCTAATTAGTTTGAGAAGTGGGGCATTTTCCTATTTAATTTTTTTGAAAAGGGCAGAAGCCCCTTTTGTCCTCCAAACAATATTAGATTTCACGGTCACGCTTTTGCTTAGGATCATGTAGAGTTTTGCAAAGAAAAAGAAAAAGAAATACTAACCCATCTTTGAATTTTGCAAACATACTTAAAACTATGAAACATTCTAAATGTTTGAACTTTGATACGGTAAGAATTATAATATCCATTTGGCAGATTCACACAATGGTAGATATGCCAAATCCATTGCATTCATTAAAAAGAAAAATTGGAATCCACAATTTTCATAATCTATATATATATATATATATTAATAGTCAAAACTGATAGAAAAATGAAAATCTAATTAGATCTTAATTGGAATCTCAATTTTGCGCCACAAATCCCATTTAATTTTTAATTTTGTGACAAGTAAATTATTGAGTGTGAAAACTGAAGAGTTCAAATCAATTAGATTCTAAATTAGATTTCAATTGGAATCCAATTTTCTGCAATGTGTTCATCTATGTTTTTAATTTTTGTGGTAAGTGAATTATTTGGTGGAAAAATCAAAGAGTCTAAATCCAATTAAATTCTAAAATCATTTATATATATATATATATATAATGAGAAACCTTTACATATTTTTAGAAATGTATGGTTTAAAAAAGGTGTAAGCTAATACAACGTATATTTTGAATATCTTCTAATAAATGAATAATTTAATCCATGTAATTGTGATTGTTTTAAATTGAACTCGTGCATATGCATGGGGTTATACATTAGTTTTTTACAAATACTACATTAAACTTAATAAATTAAATTGACACATGGCACAAAAATTTGACCCTAACTAAAATTCAATTTGAAATCTGATTAGAATTTCTCTCAACATTGACTTTAGGCAATTGAACTTCGTAGACGTAGGAAATTTGCTAAACCATATAATTTCTTGAGTCATGTGTGATTTTTTTCTTTCTTGCAATTTTTCATTTTAATTTTCACATCTCAAGTAAAATTAATAAATTAAATTGACACATGACACAAAAATTTTATCCTAACTAAAATTCAATTTGAAATTGGATTAGATTTTCTCTGAGTGTTGAATTTAGGCAATTGAACTCCATGGATGTAGGAATTTTGCCAACCCACATAATTTATTGTGTTATGTGTGATTGCTTTCTTCCTTGCAATTTTTCATTTTAATTTTTACATCTTAAGTAAAACTAATAAATTAAATTGACACAAAATAAGTGAATCCCAAACAAATCCTAAATGAAAATAGAAAGGTAGATCATCCAATAGATAGCATGTTATTGTTATTCATTACACTGGTGAGTCCATCCAAAACAAACTTCCTACCTTTCTCTTTTACTACTTTTTTTTTAGCATCAAATACTCAATGATCTACTTGTCTTTCATGACATATCCACTTTCTTGAATTTATTCACAAAAATTGGGCATGATGTGTTTGTAGGCTTATTTGGTATTTGTTTTTCTACTGGGAGAATTGAGAACCACCTGTGCATAAATAAGTTCAAATACTGCAACTACTCGTCGAAATAAAAACATAACAAAGTGTAGGAGAATCATATATTTAAATATTAAAAAAAAAAAAAAAAACAAATTGTTAGTTAAGTGTCCTAGAAAAAAGCTGCTATTGTCAACTAATGATCAGTTTTTTATCCTTTTTTTTTTTTTTTTTTTTTTTTTTTTGTACAATTGCTTAATTTTACTGAAATCTAACTTCTTAATTGTAGTTCAAAATGATAGTGTAAGGGCAGATTTTGGTTCCTAAGCCCAAACGAGGGAAAGACTCAGGCCTAAAGAGCCTAATACAATGAATTTCTAGAGAGTGGGCTGAAAAACTAGGCTTCCATAGATTGGACAATGCTTGCAATAGACCAAAGATGATAAGGAAGCAAAGAAAAAAAAGAAAAAGAAAACAAATCCTTTGCAAAGAAATCCCTCATCGGCAAAGTTCGAGAAGAGTAGTTCTTAAATATATCCTTCCAAGATTTGATTACAGTTTCAGTTTCTCATGCTACAGTATTCTCTCCCTAGGATTCCTCTTTTCCTTTCCCTGGAGGGTCTCTCTCATTATATATCTCCGTTTAGATGATCTTGGACCTCCATTTGTTGATCGTTCAGGCCACTACTCGAGTGCTTGTCCCATTAGACACCTTCCCATACCTTCCCACACCTTCTGTGAGATGTAGCAACCAAGGTGGCACTGTTCAAGGGTCTTCTCCACATAAATACAGCCAGGAGGTTTGGTGGGATGCATTAAATGTGGTGACAGCTTCCATCCCTTCAATCAAGTTAGGGTTAGCCCTCTCCCCGAAGCTCCTTTTCCACAGTAGGACCTTTTCTGGTAACGTGCCAATGACATGGCCTAGCTGTCCAAGGATGTGGCCTCCTCAGAATTGCACTGGCTTCCTCGGCCTCAAGTATGACACGTGGCAGTGCTACTTTATCAAATTTCTATTCCCCACAGATAGCATTATGCTTATAGTTGTCAACTCTTTTAAAGAAGTTAGCAAAACTAAAGCTAAAAGGACAATGTAAATGGAAGATCACTAACTACCAAGCACCTATGTTCTTATTGGTGACTTAATTTGCCAATCTGAATGCAGGCCTTATCACAATAAATATCTTTAAAAAGTCACTCACATAATTGAATCTCCCAAATCAACATTTAGTATATTCTGTATGAATGTATAAGAAAAGGGTTAGGAAAAGAAATTGGGTGCTCTTGCAAGTCAGTAACATTTCATATTGAAAAATAGACACTCTACATCCAAAATGGCTAGAACACGTTTTCCTTGATCAACTCCAAGACAGGGAAAAAAGAAAGAAAAGAATATGATACTTCCTGCCAAACTTATTGGATAGGGAAATTTTTGTTTTGTTTCCTCTATAATAATAGATTCCTTGACTTGCAAAATTTTAACATTAGTTTGTAAGTTTAGATATCATTGCACCTTTTCAATCTTCATACTCTGGTATACTTAATTTATAAGTGGTGATATCATTTCATCATTAAACAATATTTTCAAATTTGTAATCCATAGGTAGCACTTGGCCATTCTTGTGAGCTAGCCACTTGTAGTTTCCAATTCAGCAGACCTTTCCTTTCCAATGTCAAGGATACTTTACAGATAATCCACTTTGGAGCCAAATCTTCTTTTGGATACCTAAACTGTTCGGCCAACAACGGAATCTCCCAGCAAAGCTATAGGCATGTAATCCCTTTCTATGGAAAGCTAAGTTGAAGTATTACAAAGTGGTTGAAGATTTATTTCAATTTATATCCATGCAAAGGCTAAGAACACAATCAAAGATGGATTTTTTTAGCGTTTACTTTAAAAGGGATATGGAAGGAGCAAGAGTGTCCCAGTACTAGAAGATTGGTTGTAGACCAAAAATCACAACAGATAGATTTTAAATTGATTCCAATGGAAGTGTTTCATCAAAATTTGTGAGTTAACCCAATCTCCTCTTCTCTTATAATTTCCCTCTTCCAACAAAAATTGCCCATTAAGATGCCTTCCTTTTTTTTTTTTTTTCAATCTCCGTCCAATTTTGTATACTAAATACTAAATTAGATGTTTACAATTTTGTATACCATTTAAAGATGCTGGTCATCCTTCATTCCTAATCAGAGTTGTACTTCAACATGCTAATTATACATCATTTCCCAATCAAAGGCACATTGAAGCACAAAAAGGTGCAAGATTGCCCTTGTTCGAAATATCCAAAAAGGCGTTTGAATCTTATTCTAAGCTCAAAATAATAATAAAAAATCAGTATTTTCTCTTAAATGTCCTTTTGCCTAATGTTTCACATTCATGATGCATCATATTTTGTTGCATGGCATATGTAGATCTTCAAAATTTTACTGAACTAAGAATTTTTTTTATTTGCGCAATTATGTCTTTGAATTTATTTTTGATTAGGTTTATATATAAAATTATGGTCAACTTGTTACTATATATAAAATTTTAAGTTATCAACTTTGTAGTAATGAGGGTTTTTTACTTGGTCAAATAAAAAAAAGTATGTAGTAATTAGGGCTCTTTGTTAATAAAACTTCATATTTAAAAAAAAAAAATTAATTAGGGCTCTTTGTATTTATATTAATTTTGAAGGTTCACCCATTCGTATATTTGGAACTAATGGGAAGAAATGATGAATGTAAGACTACAAATTCTAAGCTTGTCATTAAGTGAATCTAGAATTCTGAACTCCAAAATAGTTATTTTTCTTGTAATAAGTAAGTTACTTAAAATTTAAATTTAAGTTTTCAAACTTGGATAATAATCAATGACATACATTATTTATTCTGTCCAAATCTGTCCAAATTAAAGTAGTTCATGAGCTTAAAAGTTGTTATTACTGTACCCTATAAGGAGGAGCATCTTGAAATTCCAATCAAATTGATCAAGTATGATATTGAGTAAACTATATTACCAGTCATTAAGATTTCTTGAAGGAGGCATTGAAACTATATAGATTTTATTTGTTTGGAGTTATCTATCTTATAAATTTTTTTCTTGGAAAATTCTTTTTTTAGGTCAAGTACCATCTCCTATCAATGTATACAGTATTCCTGACATTCTTTCGCCTTTCAAATCAAATGTTCATTTGTTATGGTTTCCTAACTTGAAGCCTTTATGCCCGTGAGGCAGCAATTTTTTAACAGTTAACTTGAGTATGAGGTAGAATTCTATAGTAAGAATTTTATTTGTTGATTTCATAAAAAACATTCACTAAAAATGACTTGTTCATGTCTCTATTAAAACATTTAAAAACATTACCTCTAATTTAGTTTTTCCATCTATAATGGTGTTTTCTTCTTGTGAAGCGTTATATTATTGTCTTACTGTACATGTGACCATAATACAGAAACAACCAATTCTACGCCACTCTCACTGTCACTGTTGGACATTCACCAATCACCATATAGATTGACCCAACCCTATTAGGAAACCCAGTTCTTTAAGAGTGAGTCTAAGCCCATTCACTTAAAAATCTAACCAGCTCATCAGTTTTACTTAAAATACCCATTCAAGTCAAGCCCGATTAGTGTCTTAAAATAGATAACTCAATTCCAGCCCCAAAACAAAAAAGCTTCAGCCCAGCTTAATTTTAAACCCTTCCTAAACTCAAATCCAGAGTGCACTTTCAGCCGAAGCCCATTTTAAAGCCACTCACACTCAAATCCAAGCCTAGACATAAACCCACATTCATAAAGAAAGACCTAGACACATTAATTCAGCGAGCCCAAAAATTAAAGTCCACTAGCCAATACTCATTCAATTGCAAATTGACCTCAAACTTTCCCAAAATTCCAGTTTAACTACAGAACTTCCCAAAATTACAACTTAACCCCCAAACTTTTCTAAAATTATATTTTTCAATCCGTAAACCTTCAAGATCATGAAAGTAATCAATTCAATCTTAAATTTCATCAAAATAATTGGAGTATTCAATTGCAAATTGACCTCAAACTTTCCCAAAATTCCAGTTTAACTACAAAACTTCCCAAAATTACAACTTAACCCCCAAACTTTTCTAAAATTATATTTTTCAATCCGTAAACCTTCAAGATCATGAAAGTAATCAATTCAATCTTAAATTTCATCAAAATAATTGGAGTATTTCCAAGATTATTAAAATTATCAAATGTTAATCCAGTTGCCCAAAATATTGACAATTACTTTCTCTTTGTCTTCTTTTTGCATGAGAAATTGTCTTGGAAAACAAATTTCACAATTAAGCATCTTGAGCTAGGCTAAGGAGTGAGGTAACTTTTCTCTGCTCTGATTCACTTTGAATGGCTTCAATCCATGGTGAACAAAAGAAAGGATTGTTCCAACGTTCCAAGTCGAGAGAGAGAGAGAGAGAGAGAGAGAGAGAGAGAGAGAGAGAGAGAGAATAATATTTTTTAGCATGTTTGATGTAAATAATTCTCAATACTAGTATTGAGGACGATTCAATTGTTATTTTTTTTAATGAATAATCTACTAAAAGTGCTTTTAAGTCTTTCATAGTTTGATAATTCTTAGGTTTCATGAAGGATACATGGGTGAACAATTATATTTTCAAATAATAGACAAAGGTGCAGTGCCTCTTTTGGAGAAGCTTCACATTGAATCAATTCCACAACTAAAAGAGTTGGACCCTAGCATTTACAACATGATGAGAAGTCTTTTGAACTACAAAACATTATGAGGAATGGTCCATTGTCCATACTCTTTACTTTAGAGATATTTTATTTTGTTTATGAAGTTTGAGTTTGTCCATGTATTTAGTGATTACTCTTTAAGTTTATCAAGAAGATATCACACAAATGACTGTTAATAAATAGTCCATAACTTGTTATGTATTAATAATCTTAAACTCATTGTCACAAATTCATGTATAGATTAGATTCCTCTAGGAAATGAAGGATTTGACATTAAACAAATTATTTGAACTTATCTTTATTTTGTACTTCTTAAAATACTATTCTTTATCAATATGCATGCTTTGATGGAGTAATGGGAAAAGCAATGGAAAAAGAGAGAAAATGAAGAAAAGCAATGGAAAAAGAGAGAAAATGAAGAACCTTTGTCAATTCTTTGGAAGTTTTTGCATAAAGTTGCATCACTTTGATAGTTTGCACGCATAAACAATCAAACAAACAATAAATAAAAGATAGGGCACTAACATAAATATAAAAAGAAGCGTAATGGACCTTTCTCTATAAACTAAAACGATTGGCTATTATTTGATATTTATAGTACAATATGGTTTCGTAACTCATGACTTAAGACAAGAGTCAAATTAGTTTTATAATTTTAGTCACTCATGATCAGTATTGACATAAGTAATTTAAACAATGGTGTAGACTGATTCTGATGACTTTTGTCATGATTTTGAAAAATCCAAGAAGCACAGCTCATGGTCCAAGCATGGGTAAGTTCTGATTCTTGCCAATGAATTCTTTGTCTTTAGTTATGGAGGACGCTAACAGAAAACATATCACAAAGGTTCAACTTTGTGTCTCGCCCATTAAAACTTTGGACAGCCAATGAGCTCTAGCTCAACTGGCACTTCCTCTCCTTATAAGTTCTAAGTGGAGGATGAGGTCATAGGTTTAACACCCTTTTATTTTGTGTGATATTTTATATACAAAATTTTGATAACTTGTCACTATCTTTAAAGTTTGAAGTTATCAATTTGTGGTCCTTATGGCTCTTTGTATTTAAACAAATTTGAAGGTTCACCCTTAGGTATATCTAGAATCTATGAGAAGAAATTCTGAATGTATGATTGAGTTCTAAGATTGTAATTAGGTGAGCCTAGAATTTCAAACTCATAATAGTTTGTTGATGTTGTGAATTAATTTGAAGTTGTTTTTTCTTTTAATAAATTAGTTAATTTGAAGTTAGTCTTCAAACTTATAAAATAATCAATGAAATTCATTATTTATTTTGTCCTACAGTTTTACACGAGCTTAAAAGTCCTTGAAGTTAGTTTTAGTTGTTCCCAGTATTGGTGATGTGATGAGGATGATATATACCATCACTTCTTATTTGGGAAACTTCATCCAAAAGTTTGAGAATCACAACTCAAGTTCCCAATCCTCAAAGGATATCACCCCAAATGCACGTACCGTGTGGGTAAAGAAGGATACACATGCATAAGCTTTAAACCATGTCCATGCATCAATTCTTTCAATATGTTGTGACTTTGTTTGGTTGTTTGCTTATGTTTTCATTTTAGCATGTTTCTTTTTCAAGTTTGTTTTGTACTTGTTATTTTTGTTGATCTTACTTTTCATGTTCTATTTTTAGTGTGTTGAAAATTTCAAAAACCCATAAAATTGAAAAATCTCCAAAAAGTTTGATTGCTAGTGTCGTGTATATCACATGAGAGTTTGGCCTAGTATCTTTGTACTAATGGCGTAGTGCATTTACGAGCTTAGCTTGTTATGTATGCACATTTTCTAAGTGTGAACGATATTTAGAAATCTATGTTTGATTGTTGTAAATAGATTTTCAAGCTTGTCATGAATGATTGGTCAATCGTCTTGCTTGATCTTGATACATGCGTAGACTTGTGCCTATATATCTCTTCACATTTTTTTTCTTTTTCAAGAGCTCTACAAATGTCAATCTCGAAAAGAGAATTTTGAGTTGAAAAAGCCATCGCACATACTATTATTTGACTAGGAAAAAGGGAAAGCGATTTGTACTAAAACGTATGGTGCCAAAAGCCAAAAACTAAATTGTCAAAGTTCATTCAAAATGTTTGTGGCATTGACTCTCAAAAATTTGAGTTGTTTGATCTAAAATATGTAAAATGGAAGCAAATCAAAAAGCTTTCAATCAATTGTAATCACATTAGTGAGGGGTCATATATATTCATTTCTACAAGTGAGATAGGTCACTTGACTTCGTACTAGTCGTGTATAACTTGATTGAATTGATCATTGAAGCTTCATACTAGACTATGTACTAGTTCATACTTGATCCACACATACAACACACAAGTTTATTGTTCAATAAATACTTATTTCATTTGTGTGATTGTACGTATTCAAATGTGACGTGTATACTCAATTGCTTGTCTATCAATCTCAAAAAGATTTTTAAGTATTTTATATGTTTTTGAAAATGTTTTTGTGCTTTTGTGTTTAGAGTTTTTGTTCATATTGCTTATTTCTTGTTTTTAACAAAAAGTTCTTTCAAAGGCATTTTCGAGAGAAGCTCGCGAGTAAGCTCTTCTCGCAAAAATGAGGATGGCAAAACTTGAAAACACAGAATTTCAGACAAAAACTTTCGCAACTGTCTCGTGAGATAAGCTTACCCACGAAACAGTTTCAATGTTTCAGTGGCATTTTTGTGAGTAACTTCGCGAGAAAATTACCTGCGAAAATCGCGTGTTTTCAGTTTTTAAAGGGCTGAGTATGACAGTTTTTCAAAACACACCTTTTGCCTCCCTCGAGCCTTTCTCAACCCTAAACTTCTTTTTCTCCCAAAAACCCAACAAAAACTCAAATTCAATCAACTCTAAGTCTTCACTAAGGTATATTTCATCACTCTTTTCTCTTTAATTCCTTAGATTAAGCCTTAGATTCTAGGTTTTCACGCATTGGGTTCATTTTTGAAAGGGTTGGGAAAACTTTATTTTTATGCAAATTTTTTTGATTTTCTTGATTGGGCTTTGTCCCATTTTCTTTGATTGTGTTTGTGTTGGCCCCAAGTGGAAATCTAACATATATTTAGGCAAGATTTACACATGTTCATGTATTGTTTTATATGTTAGTTGTGTTTGTGCATACTATGTGTTTGATAAAATGCCTAAATGACATTTTGATGTTGTTTTGGACTCCGATGAGTACGAAACTTTGGGGATTACCATGATTATGCATATTTATCATGTTTTGGACTCCAATTTTACATACTTTGACCCAAGTGTGCTTAGTCATGCCTTGATCATGCATCACATATGCACAACACATACACACTTGATGCACACACTTGTTCACTTGACATGTTTTGCATATCACTCATGTTAGATAAGTTTTGTTACATGTTTAGTATTTATAACATGATCTTGTGATATTGTTTATGTTCTTTTTAGGACTTTGTGTTTGATTTATGGACTATCTTGGTACTAATCAAGTTTGTGTTCTTGTTTTGTGTTTTGTACTTGTCTCTTGGTGTTTGTGATTGTTTTTGCAAATGTCTCCTATTAAGCAATCGGCCTCAAAGAAGTCATCAAAGCGTCCACGCACTAATCCGGAGAATTTTTGAAGCATTGAGGCAGACATGGCCTACACCGACTTCTACAAAAGGGCCCCGATCATCATGGAAAGGGTTGTAGCAATGGAGACCCTTGAAAACACTTTCATTCTGGAAGTGTTCAAAGAAAGGACATGGTCAAAATTGCTGAACCCAAGTGGGAATGTCTATGCCGAGATCATAAGGGAATTTGTTACAAATGCTATTGTGGAAGGGGAACGCATTATTGTTGGCTGAGGGGGAGAGAGTTTTATGTCACGAGGGAATCTATTCAAGAGATATTGGAAGTTTGTCCACTGACTCAACAATCTCATATCCAATATGATGATGGATTGGACTCTCTTGTGCCAATTGCTGAACTCCTTGGTGGTGATCTCAAAAAGAAGGCGCTGAACACAATTCCTTTCACCCCAGAGATGAGGACATTGGCCTACATAATGCTTCACGACCTCGACCCAATAAAGAACTAGACCACCTTGTTAGGACCAAGAGCCATTTTTCTGCTTGATCTCTTAACACACAAGGAGATAGACAAATGCAGTCACATCTTCTACCTCTTCACCAAATGCATCACCAAAAGGAATTTGAGGATGGTCTTGCCATTTCCAAGTCTCATCATGGCCTTTATAGCAAGAGCAAGGGTGAAGCTTCTGAGTGGTTATTTTGTGATGCCAAGGGATTGTCCAATCAGTGCTCAAACCATGACTCGAAGCAAAGCCCATATCACCGGACCATCTGTTGGTATTTCTCAAATCCCAAGGGACAATGTTGAGGAAGAAGGTGGGGACACGGAGGAAGAGATAGACCGATTCACATTAGCCTTGGAGGGATCTGCACAACCCTCTTCCCAAGCACGTGCACGGGCACCCAATCGCCTTGGTTGTCTTATTGCACAGGTTGAGCAGATGTATGGTATGCTAGAATCTCACGTGCAGAACACCTCAGCTCAATTTACCTACATTGAAGGCCAGATCACTGCCTCTCGTCTCAGATTGATGATATGATGATTGAGTAGCAACAGCAGTAGCAAGAGGGCTCCGAATCCGAGTCCAAGTAGTTCTAGCCTCTTTGGCTATTTTGGTCAAAAATGGAGAGAAGTTTGAGGGGGAGCTGCACAGCTTAAGGGGGAGCATAGTATAGCATATCATAGAATATTGGTTTATTTTGGTGGTGGTTTAGTAGTTTACTTTTGGTTTAGTATTTTACTTTCATTTACCTTTAAAGTTTTATAACTTATGCTATTTACATTTCTTTCTTTTAAAGCTTCAAAGTACTTTAGTTTAAATTTCAGTTTATCTTTAGTACTTTGTTTATGTATCTTTGCTTTATGTCTTTTTTAAGTACTTTTAGATTATGTATGCATTATCTTTAGTACTCCACTCTTGTGCCCTTTTTGGATCTTGTATCCTTGATGCAAATACCTTTGTGTTTTGCATTGGTTGTGTGTTGGACATGCAATTGATTTTTGCGTTGCTTTTAATTGCATTGCGTGTCCGGGTGATCATTTACTAGATAAATGTTCATTGTAGTCATTCTTTAATGACTGTTCATGTTTGGTCAAGTTATGCTTCATAGATTATATCTTGTTAAATACCTTGATCGCATTTTACTTGTTCCTATACGTATCTTGTGTTCAACTTGTCATAAGCTTAATGAAAGTTTTGTTTGTGTGCCAGTGTTTCAGGATACAGGTGTATACGGTGCAAGTACTTCACAGCTTCTAGAATGAGGTGTGAGTGAGTTTTGCCATTGTTCCCAAACTCACGTTTAATTCTAGAGTTTGTTTTAGGGGTTTTGTCATGAAATAGCCAAAGGGGTTTTGTGTTGGCTTTAATTCCGTGCCAAATTTGATTGTAATTCTATTCAATAATTTTTCCCTGTATTTTATGTGGGATTTTATTGTAAGAGTTGTGTGTGAGAGAGTGTGAAGACTCAAGCTCATATTGAAGATCAAGTGGATTTCGCGAGAAGTTCGCGAGAAGCTATCTTGCAAAGTAGCCACGTGCAGAGCACATGATTGGAATCCGAAGAGTCATGACAGTTGGAGTTTTCACGAGTAATTCGTAGGTAAGGCATTCCTGTGAAATACTTGTGAAACATTCTGTTTTGCTATTTTGTCATTTGTGCTCCAAGTCTTTACCCACACTATATATACTCTCATTATCCACATATTGTAAAGAGTGCTTTTCAGAGAGAAAATCCTAGAAATTACCCTTAAGAGATAAAGATTGTCACACCCACAATCATCTACGCATTTCCTTATTGTTTTCCTTTACTCCTATCTCTCCATATCCAAATTCTTGAGAGGTTGATAGCCCAAACACTTACCACACCCAATCTGAGTGTAAAGTGAGGTTTTGGTGTTGCTGGGAAGCATTGGAAGAAGTCAAGCGTTGGTGGATGTAATCGGGCTGAATTGCGCTATCTGGGAAAGCTAGAGAAGATAAGGCTTCGTCAAGTCAGTTGGTAACAGGAGCCTGAAGTGATCAAGTACATGGGGTAGACTAGGCTTGGAGGGTCTTTTGTTATTCGTGTACTCCAACTTATTCTCTAGTGGATCAATTTACTTCTTGGAGGGCGGCAGAGAGGTTTTTCGCCGAATTCTTCGGTTTCTTTTTCGATAACACGTCTCGGTGTTATCTTGTGTTTGCATCCTTCTTCCCTATTCTTTTAGCTTTCATTTTATTGTTTATATTTGATGAATATGGCTTAAAATAGTCTTATTGTTTGTTTGCACGCATTTACTCTTATTCCGCACTTAGTTTAAGTTAAAGTAAAAACAACCGAGCCATAATTTTTAATTGGGGGTCTAAACAAGCTCTTGTATATTTACACAAATTCGAGCTTTCATTTGGTTTTTTTTCCCCCTCCATTAAGGATTTATATGATGCGGGTTTTGGTCATCGGAGTTCTGTGAGGGAAGGTGGTGGATTTTTTTAAGCCCAATGCCTGCATTGTCAGTCCCAGTATGAGGAAATGGAGCTCAATATCTTTTCTTTTTTACTAGAAACAATCTTCAAGTATGTTTTTTTTTTTTTTCGCAAACGCCTACTTTTTGGAATTTCTTTTTCATTGAATTCATGGGCTTACTTGTTCGTATGGCAAACGCCTAAATTATAATGTAAGGCCCATTTTTTCGTCTAATGTCTATGAATTCATGGACTTCACACTGACATTTTTTTTGGGAACTAGCTCTCTTTCGTTCAACCATATTAATTATTAAGATAATGATAATGTAATTATTAAGAAAATTGGGAAATGATGATATCTAATACACTAGTTGAAGGCCATCCTTTAACTTGGGAGACTAAAAGTATTTTTTTTCATAGATTAAGTTTTCAATGAAAAAAAAATTATGAATAAAAGCTTATTGGAGAAAAGTTGTCAGTCTAAACCGCATCATATTGGAGATCCCATGAGAGCCGTAAGTCTCTCAGATTTTATTTATTGCAAAAGTGAGGGTAAACCTCAAGAGAGGTTAACAATACATAACAGGGTTGGTAAAATACTGACACTTATAAGCCATTCTACTACAGGAGCTCATTCAAGCACCTCAAACATGGATGATCGCAGGTGTTACCTAGTTTGGTTTTTTAGCTTGCTTTTTCACTTTGTAGCTTGTAACTTAAAAACAAAAACAAAAAATATGAAATTGACGATGATTGATGACCTAACCAATCCAATAGTTTGCCCCCATTCAATGAATCAACAAGGAGTAGAAAACTAAGGTATGTGTTACCTCGTGCTACAAAAATCATACCACCAATGGCTCCAAAGAGGTGTGCTCAGGCACATGTTGGCATAGTAGTGGGCAATTGTAAATAAGTATATAATATGCAATGCATTTCCAAAACTTTGACATCTATCTATTGTCAATTCTTTCCAAATTTACATAAGTGATAAGACATATAGGAACAAACGTTAAAAATCATGATCAACTACATTAAAAAAGTCCAATCTTTACACAAGATGTTCCATTAATAAAATCATAGTTATGAACATCACTTAAGGGGGTAAAGTGAAGAAAGCTAAATATATGTTCCCTCCCCCAAACAAACAAAAAAAGGTACTTCATATCCAAAAGGAATATTACAGGGAAAAAAAAGGAAAGAAAGAAAAAAGATCATGCATGGCAAATTCAAATTGGGAAGCAATTGTGGACTGTTGATAATAACACAAGATTCTAGACAATAGACATGAAGTGCAGTGAAAGGACTTGTGCTAAGAGAAGGGTTACATGATATTTTTGTTGCTCAGATTTCCTCCCAAAGTGCTATGACATATAATCACAGAAATATGCATCTTATATCTCACTTCCAAAATGAACAGACCATGGTTGGTCTCTTTAACACAGATGTGTTGATCAACCCCGTCTTCACTTATCATCTTGACAAAGAGGAGCTTTTGTTGCTTATTTTGACCTTTTCAATTCAAATTTCTTCTTAATAGCCTCCTAAAAGGCAGGTATTGCAATATCATCAAGAATTTCCTTAAAAGATGGGAGATAATTTACATCCACAATGACATGATCACAAGTGCCTTCCTGAATCTGAAATTTCCACACAACAAAGAAGATTACTTTTATGGTAAGCAACGGACAAGTTTGCCTTAAGAAGCAAGATATATATATATATATATATATATATATATCAATCACATGCTTGGAACATATCTTAAGAATGGAATACTGGTTAAATTATCATACTTATATATCATTATTAAGTGAAATCTCAAGTGAATGGTTAACCTATCAAACATACATCTAAAATAATACATAATTCACTTTTGTTTGTTCCAACTAGATCTGGTTGATGCAGGTCCTTTTTTTTTTTTTTTTTTTTTTTTTTTTTTTTTTTTTTTTTTTTTTTCCTTTAAATAGTAATTTGGTTGGTGCAAAAAATACGAAGGAAAGAGACCCATCGGCCATCAGAGAGCTAAGTCTAGGAAGCCAAACTCACCTATATGAAAGGCCAAGGTATTCACAACAATCACATGTAAAGCTTCTCCATAGATTGTAAGCCACCTTCTTATCCACTACTTTTTCCTTTTCCTTGTTTTTTCTTTTAAATATATATTGATTAGCTTTTGACCAACTTTTTAAGATTTCATGGATTGTTCAAACCTAAGTTAAGGCAATTTCAGTTTCACTCAAAGTATATAAATATAGACAACTTTTAAATTACACAAGATAACTCCTACTAAATTAACCAATGGGCAAAACTTAGGTACAGTTCCTTAGATACAGTACATTAGGTTCTCGGCTTAAAATTTTGACATCTATACAATTTAAAAACTCAGACAAACCCCAAACAAACGGCGTTTGGTGATTGAATTCACCAACTCCATTCTAAGACCAGAGTCAGCTACATCATTCACAATTTTATCCAACGATTGTTTGGTGAACTTAACTTCATCAAGAGTGCATAATGAAAGGTTACATACCTGATCCATCATTTGATTTTGAATTTGTACCTTTTGCCAAAAACTCTCATAGCTAAACTTGTCTAGCACATTATCAGCATCATAAGCTACATCTCTAAGATTCTTTAACCATATCCTCATAGACACATCACTTGATTGCCTCTTTTTAGCATCACCTAACACAAATTTAATCTTGAATAATGTTTCAAGAAGATCCTCCTTGAAACTCAACTCAAAATTGATATGCTCAATGGCAAGTGCTATTAGTCTGTCCACAACATCATTGAGTATAATTTCAGCCCTATATTCTTCCTCACCCTACAAAGAGAAAATAGTATGAAAATATTTGCAAAGGGTTAAAAAGTAGAGCAATGTTTATTTCGATTGAGCTGTAACTGGGTGTTACTTGTTAGTGGAGAAGGGTTTTCGATTGAAGGTGGTTTTTCTTTTTCTTTTCTTTTTTTTTCAGTGGGTTTTCGATTAAAGGTGGGGCAGTTGAAGGTGAGTTTATGGTGGAAGGGTTTTCAGTTGAAGGTGAGTTTTTTTTGTTGGGTTTTCAGTTGAAGGTGGGTTTTTGGTTGAATGGGTTTTCGTTTGAAGCTAGGTTTTCAGTTGAAGGTGGGGCTTTTGCTAGTTGTAGTATCAATGGGTGGTGGTGACAAAGGTTTTAGGGGTGGTTATTTTGTTTTGGGTGTTGTGGGTTGCAATTTGTAGGGATTATGGTAATTGGGGGTTGTGGTTGTGGGTGGTGGTGTCAATGGCTATGGTTGTGGCAGTGGCTGTTGTGGCTGTTGCTATAGTGGTTGTGGTTGATGATTATTGTGATGTTTATTTTATTTTATTGTGTTGTTTATATTATTTTATTGTATTTTATGCTAAAATAGAATCTTTAATGTTAGGTCTACTATAAAGTGAGGTGTTAAATGCTACAGAGTGGCTTTTTGAGTTGCCAAATGATAAAATTTTTAAAACCCTTGCTATGAATGCTCTTATATCTTGTTTTCTTGTGTTTTGTATGCAAAATGCTAAAAATTAGCATTTAGAAACCACTAACCCAGCCCAAAAACTTTTTGCTTTTTATTCTTTATTTTATTTTTTCCCCATATACTACATTTTCTCAACTGTAAGTTTAACACCTTCTAGAATTATCTTTTTTTTTTCCCAATTGATTTTCTCCTCCACACACGTATTTTCCTGACTCCTCCACTCCTCTACTTTCACCTTCTTCTCCACTTTTATCTTCTATCCTCATTTTGTTTTTTCTTTTTTTGTGTTTTCCCATTTGTTTTGTCTAACCAAAACCAGTAAACTTCCCTATAGTTCTCACTCACTCTCAGTTCCTCATAAACAACACATTACCGCCAGTATCAGTGGGTGTCACAAGCTCACTTGAAATTGCTTTGTGAAGAAAATGTAGAAGAAAAATGTACTTGATGAAAATGCAGAAGAAAAATGTAACTGCAAGGTGAGTCCAGCAACACGGCGATGTTCTGAGAATGAGTTGTGTTTCACTGTTTTGTGGTGAGCATTGGGGTCGCATGCTGTTGTGGTGAGCATTGGGGTGCTAATTTGGATTGCTTTAGGAATAACATATAATATGAAATTAAATTAAAAATTAGATTAGGTTTTGAAAAGAACTTACCCTTTGTCTGTAATAGCATCACAATAACTCCGCAATGGTTGTGGTACTCGAAAATCAATTCTTTGATATTTGCATAAAAAAAAATACTATGAAGATAAGCATCAAAGTAGTAAAGGTTCAAAATCATTCTAATTCTAATAAGGGTTTTGTTTAAAAACATGTGTAGGTATATGTATGTAAATATGCATGATATTTATGTTACTAGAATGAGAACAAGTGAAGGCATCACAAGCGAGTTTCTTATTATAATAAGTTTACAACAAGGATTAGCACTATGTCCATATCTCTTCACTGGATATGAATGAACTTACTGGATTGATTTAGGATCAACTTTTGTGGTACCAAAAAAAAAAAAAAAAAAATTATGTATATACTTTTTATTGATGATTTGATTTCAGTAGATAAAACTAGATGGGGAGTTAATGCCAAGTTAGAAATTTAGAGGAATGCTTTAGAATCTAAAGACTTTAGTTAAATAAGCACATGGAGTGTGTAATTTTAGAAAAAGTAGAAACAAAAATTAACTGGTTGAAGGGTTGTAATATTTTATCATAAAAACACTTAAAGGTAGTTATTTTGATATCTGGATTAATAATTCATAAGGACGGAGAAATTGGCGAGCATGTAGATTATAGAAAAAGAGCATGGTGAATGAAGTAGAGAAGTAGGAGCATTGTGTGATCATAGAATACCTATTAAGTTAAAGTAAAAATTTTGAAGGACTACTATAAGACCAACTATGCTCTATAGTATTGAATACTGAACTATTTAGAAACAATATATTCATAAAATAAATGTAGCTAAAATGAGAATATTAAAATTAATACGTGAAAGTATAAGGAAAGATAAAGACACAAGATGAAGAAATTCATTTAAAGATACTATTGGCTCTTATTGATGTAAAGATGAGAAAAAGTCACTTGACATGATTTGCCCATGTGTAAGGAAAGTAATTATGCACCAATGAGAGAGAGATTTTATTCAAGTCAAGGGAACAAAAAGAGGTATACTAAAACCTAAAATATGACAAGATGTGACAAATGCATTAATTATTGATTAGAAATAGAAGTTCAGACATATTCAAGAATTCTCACATGCATGAACCAGGATCTTTGTGAGGATCGTATCCTTTTCTGATCCAAAACCTGAGAAATGGTCTGCTTGAAAAGTAGTATGTGTTGGTGCAAATACAAAGATAATGGAGATAATACAAAGAGAAACTGAATAATACTACTGAATTTTATTACTTTAAAGAGAGAAATTACATAACACTATTTGGACTGAGGCGCGGCACTCGCTTTCTTTAAGGAGATTCAAGCCCTTGGTTGGCTAAACTTTGTAACCGGTGCAGACCTTCTCTGACTTGTCTCCCCCAGGATACAACAGCCCAACAAGTGTCGTATGGCTAGAACAACCTCTGCACAAAGTGTTCAAGCCCAAAGCTCCACCAGAAAGAACACCCTTCCTTGCCAAGAACCTCTCTATCTTTTAGTGTATTTTTTTTTTTGTGAGTATTGTAGTAGCTTGGATTGAGTCTGAATGAGTCTATTTATAGGCTCAATGGGCCTCACGAAATTACTACCCAATTTATTCAGATTAATTAGGTCCATTATTCTGATTTAGTGGGTGTTACAAGATTAATTGCTGGATATTAATCTGATGGGCTGGAGTTACACAATTAATGGTCTGATAAGGAGTTTCTGAAGAATGAAAAGGCCCAAACGGATAGTCGATTAAGTGGGTTAATGGCTCTTTATTTTCATAGTAAAAATGGAGTATTAATTCGGGTCATTTACTCACCAACGGATATGGAAATTACTCTGAATGGGCTGTCAAGTAGGAGGATCCAAGAGGCTGATTCATTTCCAATTTTGATACCTCCACTCTTCACCTCCCCCTTGCGCACGTATCTAGCCCAATATCTGAGTCAATACATTTTAGCCCATTAATCACCACAATTAAAAAGAATAAAAAACTCTCTCTCCTTTTCAATGTGGGATTAAACATTTTCAATAACTCTTCATCTTCCATATCTTTTCATTTATGTTATTACATTTATTCATTTTATTTATTTAATATTAAAATGCTCCAACAATCCCCCACTCATTTTAATATTAAATTTTTTAGTTAAAGAGAGATTACCAGGCAAAGATGGGTCACTATGCATCATGAAGGTGTGCTCTACATTGAACCTTCACTTAGTAAAACAGCGATCTTAACTCCAGAGTCGTAGTGGTCTCCGACTTGAACTAGGACTGTTTTAGGGAAATTAAGTGTCACTGCTTACACATAACAACCCAGGTGTTGACATGAGCTTTTATAGCTAGCACTTTACGGCCATGTGCTGATCCCGGTTTCATGAGTGTATTTGAGACTAAGTCCAAATCTCATAGGGAGCGGCCCCACCCCCACACTCACATAGGTGAAATTTGTCAAGGGTGCTCCTGTAATTCTAACACCCCACTCATACGACCTACAAATTTCATTAAGAGTTTTTTAACTCATCCTCTCCACATTACAGGATAAATGCACTTACATCATAGGGATGAACAATCAAATAATTATTTACAAAATAAATAATTAAAAAATAAATAAATTGTGCATTTCTTACGACCATCATATGATTCGTTTTTCCCATTGAACCCAATTCTCAGGATCTCTGGTCCTTGGGTTGGGTATCCTCATACATGGCTCATGATTCTATGGACTTTAGTCCCATCCCCCTCGATGTATTCCAGACTCTATCTTTTGCCAAGGCCTTGGTAAATGGATCTGCAAGATTATCATTAGATTTAATATAATCCACAGTTATGATGCCACTACTCAAATAAGATCGCACGGTACTGTGCTTTCTTCTTATAGGTCTGGATTTACCATTATAGTAACGGTTTTTAACTCTACCAATTGCGGCAGTGCTATCACAATGAATTAATATAGGTGGAATTGGCTTTTCCCACAGTGGAATTTCATATAACAAATCTCTAAGCCAATTTGCCTCTTCACTAGCTGAAGCTAATGCTATTAATTCAGCTTCCATCGTTGAATTAGCAATTATTGTTTGCTTTTTAGATTTCCAACAAATAGCACCACTACCTAAGGTAAAAATATAACCAGTGGTAGAGAGAGAATCACCTGACAAAGTATTCCAATCGGCATCACTAAAACCTTCAATCACAGCAGGGTACTTTTTATAAAATAAGCCGTAGCTTTTGGTACCAATTAAATATCTCATGACTCACTCAATAGCTAGCCAATGATCTTTACTAGGCTTGCTAGTAAATCTGCTAAGCACTCCTACTGCATATGCAATGTCAGGTCTAGTACAATCAGTAGCATAACGCAAACTACCAATGATACTAGCATAATCCTTTTGATTAAAAATCTCATCATCATTATTCACAGGAAATAAACGAACACTAGAATCAAAAGGAGTAGCTACACTTTTGTGATCATGAAAATTATATTTTCTCAATATTTTCTCAACATAATGTGATTGATCAAGATATATTCCATCACATGTTTTTGTAATTTTCATGCCCAAAATAAAATTAGCCTCACCAAGATCTTTCATATCAAAATGGCTTTTAAGCATATTTTTTGTCTCACTTATAACATGCATATTTGAGCCAAAAATTAACATATCATCCACATAGAGGCTAATAATAACATGTAAATTATTCCATGATTTAGAATAAATACATTTATCACATTCATTTGATTTATATCCATTTTCAATCATGCAGGAATCAAACTTTTCATGCCACTGCTTAGGTGCTTGTTTTAAGCCATATAGGGATTTAGTTAGCTTACATACCTTGCTTTCTTGTTCAGGCTCTACAAAGCCTTCGGGTTGATCCATGTAAATCTCTTCCTCTAGGTCCCCATTTAGAAAAGCAGTTTTTACATCCATTTGATGAATTTTCAAATCAAAAATTGCAGCAATAGCAATTAACAATCTAATAGATGTAATTCTTGTTACCGGAGAAAAAGTATCAAAGAAATCAAGATCAGCTTTTTGTTTAAAGCCTTTTGCAACAAGTCTAGCTTTAAACTTATCTATTGATCCATCCGGTTTCAACTTTTTTCTAAGGACCCATTTACAACCTATGGTCTTACAACCCGGTGGAAGATCTACTAATTTCCAAGTTCTATTAGAAATTAGAGATTCCATCTCATCATTTACAGCTTCTTTCCAAAATATAGCATCAGGTGATGTTAAAGTCTCTTTTAAATTTTGGGGATTTTCCTCAATGTTAAAAACATAATAATCAGGACCAAAATCCTTTTCAACTCTAGCTCTTTTACTCCTTCTAGGTTCCATTTCAAAATTTTCTTGATTTTGTAAATGTGAAGTAGAAGAACTAGGTTGTGATACAATATTTTCTACACCCCCACTATTTTTTAAGTTAAAAGGAAATTTTTCTTCATGAAAAATTGCATCACCAGATTCAAAAATTATTTTGTTTTCAAGATTAAAAAATCTATAGGCTGTACTATTAATTGCATAACCAAGAAAAGCACAGGTAGTAGCTCTAATTCCCAATTTAGGCATTTTAGGGTCAGTAAGCCTTACATAAGCAAGACAACCCTATACTCTCAAATATCTCAAATTTGGCTTATGTCCTTTCCACATCTCAAAAGGTGTGGTGTGTGACTTTTTATGTGGCACCCTATTCAAAACATGACATGCAGTTAAAATAGCTTCACCCCAAAAATGTAAAGGTGCACCAGATTCAATTAACATGGCATTTGTTAACTCAATTAAAGTTCTATTTTTTCTTTCAGCCACACCATTAGAAGCGGGTGAATATGGTGCAGTAGTTTCATGGATAATTCCCAAAGACTGAACAAATGAGTTGAATGCACTTGATTCATACTCACGGCCTCTATCACTTCTTATTCTTTTTATTTTTCTACCGAACTGATTTTCAACTTCTTTTAAAAAATCTTGAAATTTTTCAAAAGCATCACTTTTATTTTTCAACAAATAAATAGTTGTATATTTAGAGAAATCATCAATAAAAGTGATAATATATCTATTTCCTCCACGAGTTAAAATTCCCTCAAATTCACATAAATCGGAGTGAATTAACTCAAGCAATTCGGTATTTCTTACAACATTTTTATGAGGCCTTTTTGTAATCTTAGCTTGACTACAAGTTTCACATTTTTCAAAATCTTTTAACAGTCTTGGAATTAATCCTAAACTACTCATGATTCCCACATATCTACTATTTATATGACACAAACGAGCATGCCAAAAATTAATAGAAGAAAGCATATAAACTGAACTGGTAGATGCTTTATTATTCTCAACATTCAATTTAAACATTCCATCACAAGCATAACCCTTGCCCACAAATAATCCCTTTTTAGTGATTACATAATTATCAGATTCCATAGTTTGCTTGAAGCCAGCCTTGTTAAGCAAAAAACTTGACATCAAATTCTTCCTCATGGACGGAGTGTAAAGAACATCTTTCAATGTTAGCACGCGTCCAGAAGTGAATTTCAATTCAACCTCACCACTCCCAAGAACCTTGGTTTTGCTAGAGTCACCAAGCATTACAGTTTTTTCTTCTTCAAAAGGAGTGTACAATTTGAACCAATTTTTGTCATAGCAGACGTGCCTATTAGCACCAGAATCTGCCCACCACCCTTCAACATATTGCACCATATTGATGTCTGTAATCATAGCCACTAAAGGCTCTTCGGTTACGTTAGCCTGCGGGACAGATTCACGTTTCCGAAATTTGCAAAATCGAGCAATATGCCCACTCTTGCCACAGACAAAACAGGATCTATTAAATTGATCTTGTGAAGGTGGTCCTTGGTTCTTATTGTAATTTTTATTTGGGTTTCCCCTTCCTTGAGGTCTATTATTATTTTTAAAGGCTTTCTTTTTAGGCTTCAATTGACTATTTCTAAGAAAATGATTTTTGGGCATATTATTATTATTAGCTGAAATAAGGTTTACCTTTGTGGTGGAATTACCATTGCTTTCTTGTGTCATGAGTGCATCTTGTCCTCTAGCCTCCTCCTCCACACGGATGCGTGTGATCAAAGTCTCCAAGGATGTCTCCTTTTGTTTGTGCCGCAAAGTCTTTTGGAACTCCCTCCAAGATTGTGGTAGTTTGTCAATTATGCCAGCTACCACCAAGTTGTCCCCAATCTTTATGCCTTCGGATCTCAATTCTGCCACAATCATTTGGAAGTCTTGTGCTTGATCCACCACCGATTTTCCATCCACCATTTGGTAACGGAAAAATTTGCTAGCAGCATACTTCTTTGCACCTGCCTCCTTGGTATCATACTTGCTTTGTAAAGCTTTCCAAATTTTCTTAGCAGAATTGTAAGTTGTATCATAATAATCATAGAAATGATCAGCAAGACAATTCAATAGATAAGAGCGACAGTTATACTCATCTTTTGTATACTTATCTATTTTTTCTTGATGGAGAATATATTCTTCATCACTCATCTCATCGGTAGGAACTTTGGATGGGTTCTTCTCAGTGAGGATGTAGGAAACTTTGAGAAGGCTCAAGTAGAAGAGGACCTTTCCTTTCCATCTCTTGAAGTGGGCTCCCTTAAAGCGAAAGGGCTTGTTAAGATCTCCAACAGGCTCATTTGGTTTCTCTTGTGTGGGCTCCATGTGATTGAATCTCCTTAAAATTGTTGGTGCAAATACAAAGATAATGGAGATAATACAAAGAGAAACTGAATAATACTACTGAATTTTATTACTTTAAAGAGAGAAATTACACAACACTATTTGGACTGAGGCGCGACACTCGCTTTCTTTAAGGAGATTCAAGCCCTTGGTTGGCTAAACTTTGTAACCGGTGCAGACCTTCTCTGACTTGTCTCCCCCAGGATACAACAGCCCAACAAGTGTCGTATGGCTAGAACAACCTCTGCACAAAGTGTTCAAGCCCAAACCTCCCCCTTGCGCACGTATCTAGCCCAATATCTGAGTCAATACATTTTAGCCCATTAATCACCACAATTAAAAAGAATAAAAAACTCTCTCTCCTTTTCAATGTGGGATTAAACATTTTCAATAACTCTTCATCTTCTATATCTTTTCATTTATGTTATCACATTTATTCATTTTATTTATTTAATATTAAAATGCTCCAACAGTATGCAATCCTAGACAGATGCCTGCAAGATCAGATAGCGCAAAGGCCACTGGCAAATATCAGATTTACCCAAGTTCCACAAAACATTCAAATAAAAAATAAGTTAACTACAAATGGGCAAGTTTTCAGGCAGAAACACACCTTCTAAACATCTCAATTGTAAAACTTAAGCCTTTATCAAGCAAACGTTCATTTAGTGATTCCTTGGGCCATATAGGGCGCTCGTCAAAGAGATTAGTAAGAAACATCTGCCACTCCCATTGATTTGAGCCTTGGGTTACATATTCCTCCCAATTTACTTTCTTAGGAATCTGTATGAATGTTAAGTGCAACATGGACAAAAGTCACAAAACAAATAACATTGTGCAATGCTCATTTTGAATTTTCTCATGTTTTATTCAGTAACAATTATACCTTTTACTGGCACTTCTCTTAACTGACAACAATACTAACAGAAAGAACTCACAGCATTGTAGATTATTACATAAAATGGTAATGTAATTTTCTAAAACTGACTGCTAAGAGAACCACACGAGCCTTTAGTTTAAAAGTCAGCAACCTTGTTGGAGTTTTAAAATCATTGAAAGAAATGCATATCAGTCAACAGTGGCCTCGCAAACATCTAGGAAGGATTGCCTCCAATATATAAACCATCTCAAACACATCCACAACTGACAACCGAAAAAAAAAAAACAGGAGTGCATTTGACCACACAAGAAGAACACGATCACATTGCACAAAAAAAACTACATTCTTTGAAACGGACCAAAATAGATGTAGAACAGTGATGTGCATGACCTCTAAGCTTACAAAATTCTACTGGAGAAACATTTTTTTAAAAAAAAAAATGAGGTGAACTTGCTTAAGACAAAAGAGTGCACAAGTTTCTTATCATCCAACTTATGCAGGCAGCATAAAAAAATAGTCCAACATAATAAAGAGTAATCATATATCTAAATTTCCCACAAAATAATTAGTTAGTTACATCTTATGCCATCATTGATGTATTTGCCACATGAAACTTTAGGTTGGTCAAAATATCTTCTCACTTAATTTTCACTTATGCTTACAAAATATTTTCTGAGCTATGAGCTATCAACAACTTAAATGACATCAAAAAAGTTTAATTTACCGGGGAAAGGATAATAATAAAGATTTTCTAGTGAGACTTGAGACTAAGTCACAAATGACAGAGTGAGCTTCCATTTAGGGGAGCTTAAGAAGGATTTATGACTAGGCTTTGACTCCCTCAACACAACTAAGGCCTCTTTTTTATCATACTAAGGATGGTTGCATGATTATTTTCTATAAAAAAATTATAACCATATTATATGCATATAGGTAGCTCTGTATCCCATATTTGTCCTATATGGTTAATAAACCTAACTAAATTTACTAGTAGAAAAAATGTAACAATGAACACTACAAGGATGATATCTAAAGTAAAGGTCTACATAGAAAATTAATTTAATAGAAGTTACAGGAAGGATATCTTTTATGTTAAAATCAATTGCAAGAAAAATCAATTGCAAGAACTGGCTCCATATCCATCTGCACAGAACAAGATATATAAAAAAAGTGTGTCATTTTAACAGTTATACCCCCTTAAATATCTTCTAATACATACTATAAAGAGAGTTGAAAATTAGGTAAACTAAAATGATTCATAGGACATTTGGAATGAGACACAATACAAGTCCTAAACAACATAAAAATCTCTGGAGGAACAATTAAATTACATTCATATTATTATTATTATTATTTTAAATTGTAAAAACAAAAACAAGGCAGAAAGAAGTTATTTTTTTTATATTTATTATTTATTATAAATTTCGATAGTTGGGAGAGGGGAAGTTTGAATCCTAGACATCTCCGTTGGAAATACTAGGAAGTGCCAGTTGAACTACAAGGTAGTGGACATGAAGAAAGAAGTGATATTAGCAACAATAAGGCCTAAAAGTGGGGACACAAGTGGGCTTGCCTAAGGCTTGGCAAGCATTTACCTAAGCTTTATCTGCAAATTAATGATATTAATAAGAGATCACACAGACCACCCAAGGCACAAAAATCTCTAGGAAACTACAATTGCCCATAGTAGAGGCAAAAAGTTTTTTGAGCTAGAGCAGAGGTAGCTTAAATAAGCTTTGATTCCTCAAACTTTTGTATCAGCCTATCAGGAGTATCTATGACACCTAAGTGACCAAATTTCAATTTCAAGTTGAATTTGTTCGATTAGAAAGTAAAAGAATCAATTAATAGAAGTTTATCATTTTATAGATGTTCACAATCATAAAATCAATTTTGGACTAGCTGGTGTATTAAATAAATCAAATTAATGTCTAAATAATTGTTACTGTAGTCAACAAAGAAATTTCACCTTCCAACATTGTTCTGCAAATTCATTTTTTTTTTTGTTTTAGAACTCAGCAAGCATGGGTGGCGGTCTTAACCTGAAACATAATTAGGCCAATAAAAACCAGTTCAAAAAATGAACACAATCAACAAGTTAGTTGGAGGATTTTATTCTATGGAATTTTAGAGTATTTTTAAAATTCTAATGAAAATTTAACCTCAAATACTTGGATTTGCATAAATGATGTGGAAAGAAAAAATTGTCCCAGAACATGTCAGTATCCCTCACTATCCTTGGGTAAGGGAAGCTTAGGTATCCTCAGAGATAAGTTGCATTACATTAATGCCTACCTATGTATTTTTTTTCTGCAGTATGTGTTATATAAGTTTCTTTGTCTAAAACAAGAAAAGTGAGACAGGCACCATAAAAAAAAAAAAAAAAAGAATAACTACCCTTACACAAATTTCTTATGATAAATACAAGAAAAGGATCGGATATAACCAGATAAGAAAATCCACAACATCTTACACTATATTCTCTGGCACATCCTTTGGTGAAAAAAGCGGGGGCAACAGGATCATCACATCCTCATGATCCACATCCATCAGTCCACCCTTATCTAAACAAAAAAGCGCACAAAAAGTTATAGATCAAGCGGAGGCACTTTAATTTGTATGCTCTGTTATAATATTAGGCGTAGGTCTGCTTAGACTCAATTTCCTCTTGTAACATACTTGCACTTGTAATTACTAATACCTTTGACTACCCGAGCTAACCCCAGCTAAATTAAGGGACTAAATAAATGCAGTTATTGACATAGAAAAGATGCATTTGTCTCTTCTCTCAGTTTTATAGCATGTTCAAAGGGGTGTAGATAATGAAATATATAGACTTCACCAAAATGTGGCTCCTCCACTTCTGCCCAATTTCTCTTTTTCCTTCGTGCAACATCTGCATGAACGGCCACAACATGCTGGTAGTCTACCATTCCTTCACGCAAGCGCGCGCACGACAATGTTAGAATACCACAGAAAACAGAGGTAATACAAAGTACTGAAAAGAAGAATGTGAAAACTTTTAGGGACATAAATGAAAACAAGTCAAAATTAGAGGGCATGATTAGTAATTTAGCCTAAATTTCAAGTCCAAATTGTTAAATAATCCAACTTTCAGCAATTCAACAAAGCAGTAAATAATCCAAACTCTTACTAACAAAACAGATGCAATTCAAGGGAATGAAATGAAACAAAAAAAACGAAACTTTAGGGATGAAAATGAAAACAGGTCAAAATTAGAGGCCATGATTAGTAATTTAGCCTAAATTTTAAGTCCAAATTGGTAAATAATCCATCTTTCAGCAATCCAACGAAGTAGTAAAACAGATGTAATTCAAAGGACTAAATTGAAACAAATTAACAAAAAATGAAACTTTAGGGACATAAATGAAAACAAGTCAAAATTAGAGGGCATGATTAGTAATTTAGCCTAAATTTCAAGTCCAAATTGGTAAATAATCCAACTTTCAGCAATTCAAAAAATCATCCAGACGGTCGTAACAAAACAGATGAAATACAAAGTACTAAAATGAAAAAAGTGAAAACTTTAGAGACGTAAATGCAAACAAGTCAAAATTAGAGGGCATGATTTGTAAATTTAAAGTCCGAATTGAAAATAGAAAAAGGAGCTAAGTGCAAAACCTTCGAAGTGATAAGCCTGAGGGACTCGAGCGACAATTTCGGCGGCGAGTTCGGCATGGGAATTTTGTTCGATTGATTGAGTTTTGGAGATTTTGAGAAGGAAATTGTTGTTGCAGGGCCGGAGCTCACCGAACGCCGGGTGCGAATACGGGTCGTCGGGTCAGAAACGGGGCTCCAGTTCGTTGGAAGGCGAAGTGCGTGCCTTGAGGAGGGCTTGGGCGCCGCCAAGAGAGTCGACGGCGCGGGAGGTGGAGGAAGGGTAGCTCGGATAGTGTACCGCGAATGCTTCGTTGCGAACGAAATTGGGATTTAACCAAGATTTGCTAACTATGTAGTTAGTTGGCCTGGTTTTGAAAGAATATATTATACTAGCATCTCAAGTCTAAAAGACTCGATTTTGGGCCTAGAAATCGAGTTTTTTAGACTCGATTTTTATGTTGTCATCAGATCTGATGTGGCATATTTGCCACGTGGCACCACCTGGAAATCAAGTGTTAGAGGCTCGATTTCCTGGAAACCGAGTCTCTGTTACTCGATTTCTAATAGCAATTTTTTCAAATTTAAAACACTCGCCTTTTAAGTATCTCGCTCACCATCTCAGTCTCTTACTCTCACACAGTCACTCAGCATCTACTCTCTCTCTCTCTCACGCAGCATCTACTTTCTCACTCTCTCAACCTGACCGACGTCGGCCGTCGCTCACTCTCTCAGTCTCATCTACTCTCTCAGTCGCTCACCGAGACCGAGTCACTCTCACTCACCCTCTCACTCTCTCAACCTCACCGTCCCCAACCCACTGTCAGTCACCCTCTCACTCTCTCAGCCTCACCCTCTCACTCTCTCGGCCTCACCGTCCCCGACCCACTCTCACTCACCCTCTCACTCTCTCACTCACCGTCTCTACTCTCACTCAGTCTCCACCATTCATCAGCTTCGCCAAAAGAACAAAGGCGTAGCAAACGGTCATCACCGAGCTTTGAGGTCCTTCAGTCTACGCGGTCTCTGAAAAAAAAAAAAAAAAAAGGTGAGTCCCTTTATGCAAAATGCAAAGTATGTTTCACCGTTTGGTTGCTGAGAAACAGTGGGAAAAATCAAAGAATCTTTGGTCAAAGTTCATTTTTTTCTATTTTGGTTTCTGTTTTGAATTTCTAATAGAACTGTTAAAAAAGATCGGAGCTTTGTTGTTTGTCTTAACAATTTATGTTTCTGGCTTTGACGTATTACTTAGCCAATAAAATGTTTACTGATGTAATATTAATAAAGGGTTACATGATATCCATCTTAATGTTTGCACAAATAGTTTTTTTCTTTCTTGCTTGCTTTTTATTTCAAGTTCTTTTCATGTATTGATCATAACATAACCTATTTGTATGCTTGATTAGTTGTAAACCAGGGGCATTATTACCCACACAAAAAAACCCAAAACAAAACAAAACAGAGATCATTGTGTTTGGAAAATTTTATTTTCTTTGTCAAGACTCCATTTAGTTCGATTAGAAAAATGGTTTTTGAAGGAATTCTTATGAATAAATGTGAATGTTCCATTCATCTCAGTCGTCATGATTTTTGGTGTATGACTTGATTTTGTTTCAAAGAAATATAAAGCTCTTTTTACTATTTGAAACTTTTTTACTTTCCCTCTAGCATATTCTAGTTTTTGAAAGGATTCTTATGGATAAAATCATTCTCTGTTTTATCTCAGTTGAAATGATTTTTGGGGGCAATATAATGTGATTGATTTTGTTTTGAATAAATTAAAAGCTTGAAACTTTTTCCTATTGTTGAACTTGGCCAGATCCTAAATAAATAGCTAAATTGCCAACTAGATAAAAATGTCAAAACAGACATTCTTACCTTTCCCTGCTTACGTACCTAATATGTGTGTTACATCATATACCCTTGTCTTTCCCCTATAATATTTCAGCCGTAGCCATCAGCTTGTGTATACTGAATTGAATTTTATTGAAACTACGAAATGAAGAAAAGTGAGTGTGCATCCCTTCTCCCTTTTCCCTGTCTTGCTGATTCTAGTTGTATCAACACCTCCTTAATTCTCATAAAATGGCTGTTAAAAGAAGGCACTCAAATCCATTATTGTTGCTGTCACTTAAAAAGATTATAACAAAATATGTATATATATATGTGTGTGTGTGTGTATGTATGTATGTATGTATTTTATGAGGGCTCTATCATGAACAGTAAGGTCTTAGGACTAGTCCATTTTCAGTTGTTTATAGGTTGTCATTGCCAGTGGCACAATTCCTTCTTTTCTTTTATGTATTAGCCTTTTAATGTACCTCATACACTAACATTGAGGGATTCTAATGATTTGAATGTGTACTAGGTAATGCTGGCCTTCTTCCATTGCTAGTACTTGATAAAATCCTCAAGTTAAAACAGCTTTGTGTACTTACTCTTGCTGAGACAAACAAGGTATATAAATTTACAGTTTTTGATACCCATATACATATCTTATTCAGTTGTTTTTATTGCAATCAGTTTTATTATCTGCCTTGAACTTCTAAGTTAATTGTGTACATGGTTATAGAATTTGATTGCAGATGCAAATATGTTCTTGAGAGTTGAAATCTTCTATTTTCCTTTCCTTGATGTGGTACTTGGGTCTCTTTAAACACTTAAATAATTCCAAGGCAATTTAGTCCCATGTAATTAACATACTAGAAAATTACTATGCCAAGTTCCTGGGTGGTAGGGTTCAGACATGGGTTAACACCTGCCCCGATTACAACACAATTTTTTGCGGACTAATATTTAGTACATAAATGGGTTCGTATTAAAATGGATCAATTGTATTGCCATGTTCACATTTAGCATAACATTCTGGTTTGTAAAGCTTTGAATTGTTAAGAGTTCAACATCAAATGTGTATCTGGCCTATATGAAAGATTATTTGCTTGATACAAAGCTCAAACTATTTAGAAATATTTTAAACTTGTTTTGATTAGATTTTTTTTTACTTAAAAATAAAGTTGAACAAAATTATAGCTTTTTATTTTTTATTTTTAAACTACAGTAAAATGACAGCAACCAAACAACTTTTTCTAGCCAGGGGGCCCTTTTTTCGTACTTTTAATTGGTTTTTTTTAAAACATTCTAGGTTTAGTACACACTGCATGTTTTAGAAACATGTTTCTAGAATAAAGCTCACAGTGACAGTGGTCTTGTTCCTCTCAATTTCAAAAGCATCTCTGCTTTGTGTAAAACTTGTAGTACCACTGCAAAATGTTCCAAAGCTAGGCTTTCAGGCTCTCACTCACATGAACTTAAACAAATTCCTTTGAATTTAGGCTGGTGCCATTGGTACTTATATGAACAAGATATATATAAAATCTTATAAACTTGGATCTCCTAGAGGCACATAGAAAAGCTCAGTGTATTTCATTTTGCTATGATCTGTATGCACATGCAGTGTTTAGTCATAAACAACCTTTGCATAGCAGGTGTGAATGGTCTTTTGGACTTTTGAGCTTTAACAATGGCAACTACCCCTGAAAGCATTTATATATTAAAAAAACAGTCAACTATTTGTTTTAGGAACACAATTGTTCAAACTCTCAATTCCTTTGGATACCGAAACCCATAAATTTTCCATTATGACTAAGATGTTCACGTTACTTCTTTGTTAAAGGAACTTCTTCTTAATACCTATTCATGATTGAAGCCGCTTCTTTTATTCACCCAAAATTTAATCCCACTAGTTTGTAGGTGGAAAAGCTAAGAAGAGATTACTACTAGTTAAGTTTGGAGGTAGTTAAAAAGGTACACCATTTTGGTCTTGATGCTATGATACATCCACAAATGCACGAAGTGCTAAAGGCTTAAAGAACCAATTGAGCATTCACAATTCGCAAGCACATTTTGGACTTAAATTGTGTAGTTAGATATAAAAACTTAACCACAAGGTAGTTTGGATCTATTTTTGTCATTGTGAGATATATGATGACTAAATATTGACAACAATAACTGTTGCACAAGTACAGGAATTATGCATTTAGTTTGAATGAGGTAAACAGATGAGTGTATTTTAGCATAATGATTACTGCTTGAGATGCATGTGGCTGCCTATTTGGCTGTGAAACATCACTTCTCTTTGAGTCTTCAATCAAAATATAAAGTTTTTAGTGGTCATAGAATCTAAGAACTCCCCATATGTCTTCATTATCATTCCCCTAGAATAATTTATTTTGTTGAAATCTTGTTCTCTTGAATGAGTTGTGGTACAAAGTGGCAGCATGATTGCTTCCTTGTGAATACCTAAGCAAGAACATTTGAATGAATCAATCTAGGTAGATCATTAAGATGGACAAAAAATTTGCCGGAAAATAGGGATTCATGTATTCCATACTAGTAAAACGGGTGATCATTATAGTTTTGTTTTGATATAGACATATTGTATGAAAATATTAATAAACTTTGACTTGTTTACGTTATATGACTTTGGATAGTAAGTTTTATTGTGAACTTAGAGTTTTGTTATAAACTTGGATGGTAAGTTTTGAAAATAATGCAAATAATTAATCTCGACATGTTGCATTTCTCTAAAAATTCTTAGATTGTTTTTGTTTATGTTTTTTTTTTTTTTGTTTTTTGAATCATGTGTATTATTTGCTAATTGGTTATCATTCTTGTGTAGTATGGCTGCTACAAATGCTCGATTTCCACTGGGTTTTTTTTTTTTTTTTTGGTTTTCTTTTTTTCCTTCCCCTACTTGCATTAAACCAGATCCACAACACAAACAAACTATTTTTTTTCCTTCCCCCACGACCATTATATATATATATATATACCTATATTATTTTGCTACCACCAATCAAAGGGAGAGTACATGAGATATAAAAAAAAGGGGATTAAGCCAGTTACTGTTCATGGACATTACAATTGCCCTATGACCTACAGAGCGGAGAGATTTAAGCAGTACATGAGGCACACAAAACACATTAGTAGCTATGAATCAACTATAGTAAGTACTATCATCGCCGGCATTATAGGCAAACGCTGCACAACACAACTAATGTAACAAGTACAATGGATAACAAATAGTTCAATTACAACATTGTTCAGCCATGAACAAAATAACAACTGAGTCGATACAACATAGTCACCTTGCACTTGTCCATACCGAAGATAACACAAGTCCCATGTACAATGCCATTCCAAAATTTGTAGGATTTGCTCACCTGACAAGCATTGTTGTATAGTCGTTAGTTCCCAAATGCAAAGAGTAAAAACCAAATGAATTTCTGAGCATATTATATAAAAAACAGTGACAGCACTTGCCTAGTTTGCAGCACTACCACTTGTCGAAGCCCCATGGGAACCGCTTGTCAAAGCCCCACGGGGATTGGGACATCTTCTGCGATTATGCCTCTCTTCATGACACAGTCCGCATCGCTGCCTCGGTTGAATCTCAATCAAGTCCGGATCTTCCCTCCGACTTCCCCGTTCTCGCCGTACCCCATCCATTTCATTCCTTAATCTTGACGTCACAGGACGACCTTTAGCCCGCAACAGCTGTGGGTCAGGCACCCACTGTGGTCCATGAACGTCCCTCCACAATGACTCTGACAGTGGCACCACAAATTGATGTGCATATGTGTTAATGGCATTCTTCAAACTGTAACATGGGTCAATATAGTCGGTGGCATTAAGGTGCAGACCTTGAAGAACTTTAATTGCATGTGAACAAGGGATCTTAATGTTTTGCCATTTTCCACAATCACATGTTCTAGTAAATACGTGCACATCATGACTGTGGTTTCCCCCTCCACCTCTACGGTCGTTGTACAGGGTAACCACTTGATATATACCAAGTTCATGATTAAAATTCCTCAAAATGTGTCCTGGAATTTTCTGCTCATTTTTTATATAAATCCCCATTGCATAATCACTCCACACCTTACCTTGAGAGAGATCAGAAGTAATTAGTTTATTTCGATCGTGGAAATATGCAACAATTTTGCACCAAATGAACTCAACCATTGCAGCAATGGGCAAACCGCGGGCACCTTTAAGTACCCCATTAAAGCACTCAGAAATATTGGTTGTCATTGCCCCGTAACGTCTTCCACCATCATGTGACTGGGTCCATTTGTCCAAATCCAAACTCACTAGATATGTATATGGCATATAGCGTGTAATATTAGGATCATCAGGTCTTACACCCTTCAACATATTAATCTCGGCATCCTTAATGGTTTGCATTATGGACTCAAATTTAGCTTTATTAGTCGCATATCCAGCTTTCAAGGCCAATGCATTTAGAGTCGGGTCATCAAAGTGTGTGTTGAAGTTGCTAGCAACATGCCGAAGGTAATATTGGTGAAATACCCGTTCTCTTCCGTCCTGACCTCTAGGCCACTCTCGAATGGCGCATTTGATACCTTTATGTCAGTCAGAAATAATGCAAATGCCCTCGGCAGGTATGACATGCTCTATTGAAGTCCTGAGACACTCTAAAAACCATCCCCAACTAGCCTCTGACTCCTTGTCCACAACAGCAAAGGCGAGAGGCAAAACCTTTTGGTTAGCATCGGTTGCCATTGCAATCATCAACACCCCTCGATATTTATCATACAAATGAGTCCCATCAATACTGATCACCAGCCTGCAATATCTGAATGCAGTAATGCATGGAGCGAATGCCCAAAATACATAGCGCAGTAACGTAGTATCATCTATGCCCCTAGGTATGGTGTAATAGTTGTACTGGGTACCTGAATCCTGATCCAAGTATGCCAACAACAACTTTCGCAACCTTTGGTAAGACTCTTCCCAATCCCCATATATCTTAGCAATTGCCTTTTGTTTTGCGTCCCATACCTTATAGTAAGAAAGTTCATGCTTATACTTAGTATGTATGATCTCCTAGAGCTCATCAATACGAGCAGTGTGCTTTTGTCGCAATTTTCCCATAATCTCTGATGCAACAAAATTAGAATCCATCATTTTACTGTCTCTTCGCCGGCCAAAGGGTATACAACTATGTGGACCCACATAAGACGTGACCATCCACAGACCATTAAGTTTATCCTTCTTGACAGCCCCAACGTACCACTTACAATTCGTGTCAATGCATGCGGCGCACAATTTAGTTGTGGTCGACCTCCGGATAATAAAATTTCTATTATCACTTGCTGCGTATATTATCAATGCACACTTCACCGCCTCTTTATTTGCAAAAGTCAACCCTTTACTAAAATGCATCCCATTTTCCCAAGTAGAAACAAATGGTATCTGAAGAGCTGAAGGATCAACCATATTTTCCCAAGTATTTGCGTAAAAGGACTTGCTAGGAGGTGCGTAGGCAGTGGTCGTATTTGTATCATGGTGGACGCCAATACCATCGTTTGCATCACCTTCACCATGGTTCTCCATATTTTCCTCTTCAAAAATGGGAACAACTTCATGGTCATCCACATTGTTCTCAAAGTCGCCTCGGTCAATCCTCTCTTCGTATTCGTCCACATCATCAACATTTTCACCATCATTCGTAGCATGATCTTCGTCTTCTTCTTCCTCCTTTAAATGTGTCTCTTGAGGATGGAGGGTTTCACCAGTATTGGCAACATGATCTTGAGTTGGGAGCGTATAACCTCCCATTGTATACTCTCCCATTGTATACCCTCCCTCCTCTAAATGTGTCTCTTGAGGATGGAGGGTTTCACCAGTATTGGCAACATGATCTTGAGTTGGGAGCGTATAACCTCCCATTGTATACTCTCCCATTATATACCCTCCCATTGTAGTGCATCCATCATCTAGGGTTGTAAATTGTAAAGACGTAGTTGTTTGTTGCACCGTCTCCGTATCAACTTCTGCAAGTGCCTCCAAACTTACGTACAACTCAGCAGCATTTACTTGGGGCATTTTCTGGATCCTATTAAACATCATCTTTACATGTTTGTATTCTTTGATTGCCATATACCCGTAATTTATCCGTTCATGAAGGACTTCTTGTGGGTAACGATAAATAATCTTTATATCATACCAAGCACGGTTCAAATTCAATTCGTCCATTATTTTCTTCTTCAAATCATCCAACGTCTTCAACTTACGACGTATCATCATGTAGTAGCATTCGATACCCTCCCCTCTAAATGGGAATCCGTCAATCCCTTCAGGATTGTCAAGGGGTCCACCGAAGTATACATTTAACTCAATATTCTTCAAAGATTGTGAACCTATTAGAGAGTCAAGTATAATATGTTCGTCCTATATTTTACTAGTCTTCAGAAATTAATAAAATACAATAAAATAAAATTTGGATAAGCAAGAGCAAGTGCGTGAGAGAGAGAGTCAAGAATATGTTGTGAACCTGAGTAAAGTGTAATAATATGATAGTCACATATTTTTATCTCTTTCATTTAACATAAATTGCAAAACCTTTTCTATCTACTCAAAGTTCAAAAATTACAACTTGTCACTTTGCATTTGCATATACTCACCCCACATCACATACACGCACACAATCATTATCATTTCATACTAACACAAAAAAAATCTAAAGACAAAAGTCATCCCATTGCAAAATTTCAAATCAGCTCTAACAAAAATATAAATAGAAAAAATCAAACCAAGCAACAATACAATCATTAAAAACCTAACAATACAAATATACCAAGAATACATCTTAAATATATATCAATCATTCTTTCATAGTCAAGCAAAAAAATAAAATCAGAGTTTAGAGAATAATATTTACTCTAATTGATGGGATTTCAGTGGTTTTATCACATTACACGTTTATGTTAAATGACTAGTTTATTTTAATTTTGTTTTCTTAAGATTTATATTAACTTGGACCAAATTGGACTAGATGGACCGAATGGACTGAAGTGGATCGAAGTGGACTGGATGTACCAAGGTGGACCCAATAGACCAAAATGGACCGAATGGACTAAATTGGATTGAATGGACTAAATTGGACTGAATGGACTAAAGTGTACCTATGGGACCGAAATGGACCAAAAACAGTGAATGACCAAAGTGGACTGAATGGACCGAATGGACTGAAATGGACTTAAGAGACCGAAGTGGACCGAAATGGACCGAAATGGTCTGCTTGTGCAATTTTGAGGTACATTCATTATATTAACATAGTTACAAAATTTCCACAATAAAGCCCCTAATCTCTATAAGATAAAATCAGCATTCTTGTTTCACTGCTCAAAGTTTAAGTAGTTATTTAATACTCAAGCAATTACATTTGATATTTTTTCACTGCTCAGCATTCTTATTTTTTGGAGCAACATTTGATATTTTTAGTAGATGGCAAAACCAAAATGAAGCAATTACATCACCAAATCAATGACTATAATTTCATACTCAAGGAAAAAAAAAAATTATAGACAAAATATCAAAACCAAATAACAAACAACCAACAACTAACTAGAGAGTGAGACCCTTACCTGACATGAGGATGTGCTGGGATTGTATGAGAGTGAGAGGGAGGTTGAGAGGCAGAGTGCTGGGATTGTATGAACAAGTTGTTGTGAAAGTGAAAGCTCCAATGAAAAGTGAATAAGTGAAAGTGAATATGAGACAGAGATAGCAAATTATTTTCCTCACTAGCTGATGATACACGTGAAGACTTGGAGAAGTCAGAGTTCAAGCTGCGTGAAGGACATGGAGCAGTCAAATCTGTAGGGACCCAGACCACGTGTCACTTGCTCATCACAATCCGAAAATCGAGTTTCTGAGACTCGGTTTTGCTTTTAGCAAACCGAGTCTCAAAGACTCGAGATTTGTGGGTGTCCACGTGGCATATTAAACACTGAAATCGAGCGTGAAATGCTCGATATGCAAATCAAGTCTTATACACTCGATTTCCACGTGGGAAGCTTTCCACGTCAGCTTGCCACAAATCATAAAAACCGAGCCTCTGAGGCTCGGTTTTTTAGCCCAAAATCGAGCCTCAGAGGCTCAAGATGCTACTATGCAACATACTTCCGGAGCTGGCCCAACTAACTATAAAGTTTAATTTTTATAGTTAGTTACCCAGATTACCCCTTCGTTGCTTGGCAATTCGCCTGATACGGTACCGTTTTCTATCACTCCCATTATTTTCCATGCAACGTTTGAGCAAGAGTGAGGACAGACAGAGAGAGACCGAGGTTTGAACTGAAGGGCCTTTTGAACACGGCGAAAATGGGTAATTAGACATAATTACCCAACTATATAGTTAGTTGGGCCGGTTTGGAAAGCATATCATTTAGTAACATCTCGAGTCTCAAAGACTCAATTTTGGGCCTGTAAATCAAATCTTTGAGGCTCGGTTTTTCGTGTTTGACGCGGCCGAGTTCCATGTGGATGCCATTTGGCTCTGACGTGGTCGTTCATATGGGACTCGAGTATGTAAGAATTGATTTTTAATAGGGTTTTTTCAAAATTAACACCTCTCACACAGCATAATCACTCTCCACTCTCACTCACCCTCTCTTTAACAAACACTCACCCTCTCTCGTCTTCTCTCACTCGCACACTGAATCTCAGCCTCACCTCAGCCTCTCTCACTCACTCACCGTCTCCTCTCACTGACTGTCTTCTCTCACTGACGCTCTTCTCGTACTCACTGTTCTCTCACTCAGTCTCCACTATTTTAGATTCATCGCCTTTGCCAAAAGATTTGATAAAGTCACAGCAACGTGTACAGAGCTTTAAGTTCCTTCAGTGTCTACGCGGTCTCTCAAAACTAAACAAAAAGTTGAGGCGCTTTGTACAAAGTTCATTGTTTGGTTGTCGAGAAACTATGGGGAAAATCAAATAAACTTTGGTTGACCAAGTTTTTTTCTATTTTGGTTTCTGTATTGAATTTCTAATAGAAGTGTTAAAAAAGATCGAAGCTTTATTGTTTTTTGAGTTTGAATTGGTTTGTGGGTTTGATGATTTTGTTTTTGTTTTTGGGTTTTGTTTTGCGCTTTGTTCTGAAGTTTATTGCATTGGGGATAATAATTTATGTGTCTCAAGTTTGTGGAGACCATAAATCTTTGTATCTTGCACATATGTTAAGCTTATTTGCAACTAGACATTATTTTATACAACCATTTGAAAATCTTAGTATGCCATATATATTATTGCTAAATTTTATTGGGGGCATCCTCTTGGTTGTTATAGATATTTGTAATGTCTCATCAGTATACTAGGCATGGTTGGTTAGCTGTATTTTAGTAAAGCTGGAAATGAAATACGCTTAGGTGGGTGTTAGATTTCTAAATCTTAATTAATGAAAATAGAATATTGACAATATTGGAGACTTGTTACATCATGTGTTGTGGGCCTCGTGGCATCTAACCTTTCACATTCTCAGTTCACAAAATAACATTAGAATTTGTCGCTTTATTCTTGAACCGGTTCTTGTAAAAATTTCTATCAATTCTTATAAGAGTTTTAGGACAAGGTTGAGAAAGTAGCTTTACTTACTCTAAATCTAGGAGACATGCTTCCAGTGATTGCAATGATGCTGCTCCTTTTTGAATGTAGGTGCAAATGTGTTGCTTCGCTTTTAATTGATTTGTTATTATTCACGTTTCTAGCTAGACACAAACAATGGTCTTAATAATAATGATGTTTGGTTTTGGAACCAGAGTTTAAGTTTCAATGAGGCATGAGTTGAATGGATACCATGGATTAGAATAAATAACTAAACATTGACGAAGATCTAAGGACTGTGTCTATATTCTGCCATCCAAAAGGGTAGAGATAGAGAAAAATGTTTTGCATGACCACTAAAAGAATTCATTTTTGAATGGTTGCAGGTAGTTCCAATTGTATAGAATAAAACTTGAACTGAAAGGAAGCCCCTTTCTTCTTAATCATGTGCATCATTAGCACAAATAGATTCCTAATACAATATTGCATTTGGAACAAGATATTGTGGCAGAGTGAAGTACAGCAAGTTAGGTTTCCAAAATATTACATTTGCTCGTGTTGGAGTACTGATATCATCTTCCTTTAAGACCTATCATGTTTATTTTTTAATTTGCTTGATCATTGTTGATATCCTACTTTTATGGCTGTGTATAATTGTATAATGGTTGAAACCATAGGCTTTTGTACTTGGGACAGGGACTTTGTTACCAAAATGATCACTTTAGTAATTGTTTTATGCGGTCAAGGCTATGAGATTGCACACACAGTATGGTCCCAACTCAGCTGAAGCTATTTCTAGCATCAGGATGAGGGAAAGCTTGTTTTTCATCCAATATTTTCATCCAATGTTTTCCTCTAACTTTTAGCTTTTGTTATTTCATTCTTTTAACTTTCAATTTTGTCATTTCAGTCCTCTAAGTTTCAATTTTTATCAACGTAGTATTCTGTTAAGTTTCAGTTATTGCTTGTGTTATTATTGTAATCTTCTTATTTTATAGTGAAACTTTCATTGTCACCGTCAGTGGACGTAGGCATATTGTGAAAATTCTCATGTCTATTTATCTTCTCTTTTCTTTAATATTGCCTAAATGGGTTTATTTTCGCAACAATCATCTTTAATAGAGAATTGATAAATAATCTCTGATTGAATTTGATGTTTGGCAAATCGAGATTCTAACTAATTGTACAATTATTACATGTAGCATGGTGAAGTTTAGATTCTGATCTAGCCAACTCCTGCATCTTCCTTCCTCCCCTTTTGTTGTGTTAACTTCTGTACATCTCTAATCATTAAGTGATATACAAAGCCTAATAAGCTGTGTTGTCTGTGACTTGTTTTTTGATAATCTTTCTTAGATTGTTTTTGTTTATGTTTTCAATAATATCTATTACGTGCTAACTACTTACCATTTTTGTGCAGTATGGCTGCTGAAAATGCTGGATGGATTAACCATGCAGAGCCGGGACCCGTTCACAGGTCAGTGTTGGCACAGCAGGCCAACCATCGGTCCGAAGCTATTTGGACGGGGCAGGTAAAATGCACCACTAATTCTTTAACTACTGTACATGCATTTAATTCATACGATGTACACGTTGCAGCATACATATATTAATCCATTGTTCTGTTCTGTGCAGGACCCAGGGACCTTTGTCTGCCGCAGTCGTAGTTTAGAGTTCTCCAATCGAGAGCCAATGGTGGATGATCGAGTTGTTAACATCATTAAGGCATTTGGTTTGGAGGGACTCCTCTAGCTCTCGAGTAGAGAGATTGACCATGGCTTGATAACCGCCTTAGTGGAGCGATGGCGGCCTAAGACTTACACATTCCACATGCCGCATGGTGAGGTCAGCATCATATTGCAGGACGTGGAGGTTCTTCTCGGGCTTCCTGTTTATGGTGACGCTATAACAGGGAGCACCTACAAAACTTGGACAGACGTGTGCCTGGAATTCCTTGGGTTTCGACCTACAACTCAAGCGCTGCATAAGCAACTCACTGGCCAGAGGATTCTTATCAGTCAACTTTTGGAGCAAGTTGCTGGTCCATTGCCTCCTAATGCTGAAGAGGATGCGCTGCATAAGTACGCACGATGCTACATCCTAGCGCTACTAGGGGACACAATATTTGGGGACAAGTCCAGCGATAGGGTGCATCTAATGTAGGTACAGCAGTTGGAAGACCTTCGCAACCCACAAATGTACAGTTGGGGAAGTGCTTGCCTTGCATGGTTGTACTGAGAGTTATACAAGGCAAGCGATAGGGACACTAGTCAGATTGATGGGTGCTTACTATTGGTCCAGTATTGGGCATGGGCCAGGTTCCCCTATTTGTGCCCGGCGGTTGAGCGTGGCCCGCCATTGGGTGCTTACGGTCCTCCAATGCGTGCTCCACTGTCCATGAAGTAAGTCTCTCTTGAATCCCATCCCCAATTGAGTAAATATCTATAAGATTATGTTAGTTGTTAACGTGATTACATTATAGTTTTAATCATAAGATTATCTTAGTAGGAAAGTTGTAGAGATTGATTCCTTGTTTTTTATTGTTGTAGGTGGTTGTGGGTCCCAAACTAGAAAAATAGGCTCGCCCACATCTTCAGGGACAGGTATAGTGAGCAAATAGGTTCAATGTTGCCAGACCAGGTATGAAAATGCCCTGTTTTACATGTTTAGGAACAATCTTATAGGTTTGGTGAATTTTGAAATATAAACATTGTTGCCTAATGTGTTGTGTACTTGTTTTTTTGGCTGTTGTAGGTGGTGTGGCAGCCATATGAAGTTGAGTTAGAGGACCTTCCGCCGTGGTGTGTTGTAGGGAGGGCTGTGTGAACGGCAACGGTGCCGCTTGTATGTTTCCACATAATAGAGAAACATACACCGGATTGTGTCGTTCGTCAATTTGGGATGATTCAAGAAATTTCCCATGATGTTGACACTAATGCAGTCCTTCATAAAATTAATTTGAGGGGGAAGGTCGGTGTTGATTGGATGCGGAAACATGTTGTGCATATACTCGATTGGGGTAATTGCCTTGAACGGCGTTTTGAAGTAGTGCTTGGTGATATGCCTCCACAGCATGAGTACTTCGGCTGGTTCAACAGGGTAACTCGAAGGTTCATCGATAGGCCCGGTGCTAAATTGACTATGTTGGTAAGTTCTCCATGTCTTCTACATCTTACCGTACTTCTTAGCATGAAGTAGTGTTTACAGAACATAATATATGTTACTACATTTTCTGCTTAGCACTTGCTCTCCTTATAATTTGCAATTATTACTAGCATAACCAATTCAGAACGAACATTTATTTTATTATCAATTGGCATTGTTGATGATTTAGGCATTACTAATATATGTGGGTTTTCCATGTACAGGTATCACTTGTGAACCGTTTGTTGAGGCATCACCCAGTGCGCACAGAGGACCACAAAGAAATTACTGATGTGCTGAGGGCAGTACATCACATTGACCGTGTACAACCTTCCATTCCTGAGGCCCCGAATGAGGAGGCAGCTACTCCTACGGGCCCAAGCACTACTGAGGGCCCAAGCACGAGCACAGCTTCGGTCGGATGTCCCTCTCGTCCACCTGTTGCTACCCCTCGAGTTGTCCCTACCCTTGATCCCTCTCCATCCACCCCACATCCATCCCCTAGCCCCACCATCCCTTTATCCACCCCACATCCAGGCCCCAGGCCCACCATCCCTTCACCCATCCCACATCTAATTGGGCCCAAGAAAAATACAACTCTAGCCCCCTCCATCAAATTTGCCCAAATGAACAAGTTAATGATTATTTAGTTGTTAAAGAAATGTAATATTTTTTTTAATTATTATAAATAGGACATGAAAGTTGCATTATGTCCCTTTTCCTTTGATCAACTTAATGATTATTTAAAATATATCATTATTACTAATATTTTTTACTTTATTTTTCACATAAAGTAAAATCTTATGATCATCGATTCGATTCTATGATTTAGTCCACTCATATGCTTATAGGTCCTGTTTAAGATCTCAATTTTAATAACCTTGGTTTTACTTGTAAATTACAAATATCTACTAGAAAGATATTCATATAGATAATGTTTAATAGATCATGTTTAGGATCTCAATTCTTTTATAGATCATGTTTAAGTTATTCATAAATTTTTTTTAATTATAAATATCTACTAGAAAGATATTCATATAGATATGAAAATATTTGAAAAAGATCCAAAAAAAAAAAAAAAACATGAAAAATTAATTGAATCTTAGAGGGATATTTTTTTGTCTTTAATGTATTAAAATGGACATTTGGATAAATTTTTTTTTAGTAAATTAGTAATAAACAAAACATAGCAAAAATTTTAGATGAAAAAGATTTCAAAAATTAAATATTTAAGTATAAGAAAATGTCACATTCGCCTAAAGCCCCAAAATACATTGAGCTGAACCTGTTGTCCTGGTTCCAAAATTCAAAGCCACCCTTCTTGGTAGCACATGGCTGAAGCCTAAAGGTCTCAATAAGGCAATAAGTACCTTTGAATGAATATTTGGGTCAATACCATTATCCATATTACAGTGGTGAGCTTTTGCCAAATGGAACACTTGCAATCATAGGCCAGTTGATGCATTAAATCCAGTTTATAGAAAAATAGTAATACATGAAAATTTTGATGTTTAATATAAATAATAAAAAATGGAACTAACAATATTGATTTTAATAATTTCATTGCTAAATATAATAATATTATAACGTTTGACCAAAATAAACAATTAATTATACTATTTATAAAAGTATTGAATTTTAGTTAAGTTAAAATATTTTTGTATTAGATTCTCAAAAAAAAAATTATTTTTTTTGTATTAATGAAATAACATAGAGTAGGGGTTCATCAGACATTACCAAAAAAATATTAACAAATAAAAAAAAAAACAGTAATCTGAATATGATCATGAGCAATCAAAATTAGACATATCATCTAATTTCAAAATCAAGGCACTAATATACAATCAAATATACCACATGTGATATACAAACTCAAATTTACTCCAAATTATGGAGAAAAGGAAGTAGCTAACTTCACCGAAATCTAGCAAAAAGACTTCTTGGATCATGAATAAAAAAAATTATAAATATATATAAACCACTTTATATATATACATATATAAATCTATATATATATATATATATATATGTATATATTTGTATATCAATATATATATATATTTAAGTGGTTAATACAAACAAATATTTTTATCAGGAAATGTCATGACAAATTCAATACAAGCAACACTTTCTAAAGCAGTTATATACAATAAACAACCAACTAGAGAGTGAGGAGACCCTTACCTGACATGAGGATGTGCAAATGTACTGCTGGGATTGTATGAGAGTGAGAGTGGGAGGGAGAGAGGGAGACTAGAATGATGGGCTTGTATGAGAGTTAAGAGGGGAGTATTGTGCACTGCTACTGAATGAGTATGAGAGAGTTGAGAGAGGAGCAATGTCTGTATGAGTGAGAGAGGATGTATTGAGAGAGAAACAATTTCTGTTGACAGAGAGCTTCAGCCAAGTAAGTGACATAAAGAAGTTTTAGTGACATAAAGAAGTCAGTGACATAAAGACATGACCAGGCATGTGGTTTGACTAGGGACATAGAAAGCTTCAGTGTCATAAAGAAGTCAGTAACAGAGCTTCAATTACAAAAACGTGACCAGGGATCAGACAGAAGTCAGTGACATGACTAGTGCATGTGGTCCAACCACATACCAAAATCGAGTTTTTGAGACTCGGTTTCGCTTTTAGCAAACCGAGTCTCTAACGCTCGAGATCTATGTGGCGCCTATGTGGAGTTTCACCACCCAGAAATCGATACTCTAATACTCGATATGTAACTCGAGTCTCTAAGACTCGAGTTCTAGGTGTATTCCACCTGGCATTGGGCCACGTCAAATGATGAAAATCGAGGTTCAAAGACTTGATTTATGACTCCAAAATCGAGCCTTTGAGACTCGAGATGATACTAAATGATATTGTTTACAAACCGGGCTAGCTAACTATATAGTTCGATAATTAGCCTTAGTTACCCATTTTCGCCTTTGAACACCCTTTCTAAATAACTTTAATATGCTAAGAATTTCGTTAGTTGCCTTGCTACGAAAGAATATATAAAACTAGCATTTCGAGTTTCTAAAACTCAAGATCCAAATAGAACTCGAGCTTTTAAAACTCGTTTTTGGGGTTTTTTCATATACTGATGTGGACAAAGTATTCCATGTGGATATTGAGTTTCTAAAACTCGATTTCCATTTAATGTTTTTTATTAAAGCAAGTTTCAGAAACACGTTTTTGACCGCTTAAAACCTAAGCACTCTTAGACACTCCACACTCTCACTCTCAGGCACTCCACACTCTCAAACTCACTCACTCACTCACTCTAAACTTTCAAAATCACTCACTCTCACTCCCAAATCAGCTACCCTGTGCTCTCAGTCTCCACAGGCTCTCTTCTGCTTTGTTTATTGTCTTCGTTCTCCATCTCGGTTTCTTCGTTCTTCATCTCGCTTGCTAGGTAATAGTTCTCCATTCCTCTTTTGTTGAATTTATGTTATAGATTTGGGCTTTTTGCATGGTGTGTTACACATTGTTAGAAATCTAAATGTTAGAACTTATTTTGACTGAAGGACTTGTTGCTGCTGTTGTTTTTGTTTCTGGGTTGTGGATTTACTTGGGTTTTCAGTTGCTTTTGATACATGCCCATTTGGGTTTTGTTTAAAATTGCTTTATATTTGTAGACATAGATGTCATTGAAATCAGAATTTCGTTTTTTTTTTTGGTGGGATTGAGAATAAATGGATAAAGGAGTTCTTTATTTTGTTTGTCATTCAAGAATCAAGATTGTGTTTATGGGCTTTTAACAAAAATTCAAATTTTAATTTTCTTTAGTGATAAAAAGCTTAATGGGTATTCCTTACTATGTGTGTTGTTGGATGGCCATATAGGAATAAGAAAAAGGTGAAATAGATTTGATATTCACCATAGTTACTATGTGAAATTTCCCAATAAAGCATGGCTTATGTTGATTCAAGGAGATGTAAAAACCTATGTGGAGATAAGTATGATACCAAATTCATATCCTAGTTGGTGGTTAAGGCAATTATTGATGGTATTAGGAACACGGTGACCAAGTGCAGAGCACCCTCCTTCAATTGGGTTCCTATTGAGATGAATAGAGCTGCCCATGAACTAACTAGGTGGGCAAAATGCTCAAAACTTGAAAAATATATATATGCTTTTTTTTTTAGTTTGTAGGGAATTTGTTTATCCTAAAATTATATTACCACTCCAAAAAGATTAGTTTTGATTCACTCCAAACTATAACAAATTTGCAGTTCCTATCATGTCTAGAATTCCTTAGCAAGACAAAGAATTTGAGTAATGTTGATAATACCAACCGGTCCTGAATTAGGAACTATAATTGTAACTAAGGCCATAGAAATAAAAGCTCCATCATGCTAGGAAAATTCTGCATAACTTATTAACAAAGAGTCAAAATTTTAAATGAACATGTACATGAATAAATATATAGGTACATATTGATTCTTTTAGTTTTGCTTCTTAGATTCCTCCGTCTCTCTCTCTCTTTCTCCAATTTTAGATTTTGGAATTTCATGATGTGACCTAGGGTTTTTCGTTTTTCAATTTTGGATCTTTTTGGGTTTTTTTTTTTTTTTTTTTTTTGTGTGTTTTTTTTGTTAGTGTTCTGAGAATATGGTTATGTTTTGGCAATGACATTAGTTTTTAATGTGATTGTTAGAATTGAAAAAAAAAAATTTAATGTGGTATTTCAAGGAAACCCAAGTACCCATTTTTGGATTTGATTCAAAGATGGCATTTTGGAACTTTGATTCACTTTTGAGGCAAATACTTTGCTGAAATATTGTTTACTAAGCTTATTGGGTGTCGATTATTTTGCTAAAATACTGTGCCAGAATTGATCTTACTAAAAGAAAATTTTCATTAATTTGATTGATAGCTTCATGAGTTTGCTCTGGCAGCAATGTGTGTATGACTGGGCTTAATGGACAGGAGTTCCTTTGCCTCCCAGTGACCAAAAAAATTGTTACTTCTTGCATAGGATACAAAATAGCCAGTTTAATAGTTATACATGAATTCTTTTAACTATTTGCTTTCAACCTGGTTCTTTGAAAATCTGTATTATCTTATCTTCACAAGAAAAATGAATTATCTAAAAGTTGGAATTTGAAACTCTGGATGATAAAATGGGGTATATCCAATTTTGTCTCCTAACAATGGACTTTGTTGATTCTGAACTTTATGCATTTTAGTAGAATATCTTTCAATGGAATTTCAATTATTGTCATAGTTTCATTTCGAGGTTGAAGATATTTTTGTTCTTTGTCATAATAAAACATATTATGAAGTGAGAATAATGGCATAATATTAGAATACATAAATGTCTGTTCTTGTGGCCTGTTTGGTTGCTTAGAAAGTATGGGTTAAGATAAAAATATTTTTGATAATTTTTCTTTAGTATATTATTGTGTTTCTTAGGACTCGCTCTAGGCAGCAATATGGCATGGGGAATGACTATTTTTGCTACATGAACATTCGAATCCAAGCCAATGGTTTTACCTTTTTTTTCCCCTCTGGTGCAAAGCAAAAAACAAGAAGAGTAGCAACAAGATTGACATTTCTATTTTTGCCCTCAAATTCTTGAAACTAAGTTTAGGAAAAAAAAAAAAAAAACTTTGAATAGCCATTTACCATTAATTTATGCTTAATTTGAATTGCTCCCCCCCCCCCCCCCCCCCCAACAAACTGTCATCTTGAAAATTCGATTATCCACCATGTTTTAAGTCTTACACTAAAAATGTGTCCTTTATGAATGGTTCTGTGGACTTGTTATGGTTTTTATCTTTTCTTGAATGTCCTCCATGATCTTCTTGTGATATTTGAAGATTTCATTTTTTGAAAAACATGAAACAATCTTTGAAATATGAGAGCACAGATAAGATAATTGTAAGTTTTTAGGGCATTTACATTTCTTTATCTTCATTTGTTTGGATTTTAAAAGTGCAAAAATCTTTCCTCTTAAGGGAGCCCATTACAAATCTATGAATCTATTGAGTTTCTATGAAAGGTACTTTATCTTCTTCTTTATTTAGCTTTTTTATTTTTATTTTTGTGGCTGAGGGCAAAAGCTAGTTACAGTTTTATAAGTGGGGTTGTGAATATGATGCAGCGTTAAAGAATAAAAGACTGATATTGTATTGATTGTAGACTTCCTTCTTCTTTTTTACTGCTTAAGGGCCAATTTAAGGAGTCCAAAAAACCTATTCTGAAAGGAAAACAATTTGTTGGCTGATTATTGTTTAAATAATCTGTATTGCTTCCCAAATTGAGATGGAAATCATCCAATGGTAAAAGTTTTTAATTGCTTTTAGCATGGAGACTGCTTGTATAATAGCTTATGCCTTTATCTACTCCAAATGTCAATGGAGAAAAATAATGTGCTTTATGTAGGATTTGTTAATGGAGAAAAATAATGTGCTTTATGTAGGATCAGCTGATTTCTTCAATTCTTTGGAAATTATTATCCTTATGATTTTTTTTCTTTTGTTTTCTTTTTTTTACTGTTTTAAATGCTTTTTCTTCACGATTTAGCTGTGAAATTTCAAATCCATCTCTCATGTAGATATTTACATGTGTGTGTGTGTGTGTGAGAGAGAGAGACATATATAAATACTCCTGGTCAAATCCATTAAAACATATTACATGTGTATTTGTGTGTCAGAAAAGGCTAGAGAAATAAAGGATTCCACTTGTAAATATCTATTATTTTTAAAAATAACTTACCAATTACAAAGGAACAGAAAAGATCAAGGCTGGATTGAATCCCCAATTACGGAAATGATTCCACTTGTACTTCTTCTTGCTTTCCATTCTTTTAGCATCCTTTTTAAATAATGCCAATACGCTGCTCTTTAGTATAGATTTTCCTTGCATGTAGAATAGCATTCCTTTGCCCCCACACTATTAATGATCTCACAGTAGCACTCTTTGCGAAATGGAGCCTCGGATCGATGAGGAGTTAGAGATCGTGCACCCTGGTCCGCTTAATGAGTCATTATTGACATGACAACAATAACATCGATTAGAGGACATTTGGAATGGCGGGGTGAAATATCTAGTTCTAACAACCGCTTTAATTTTTACCTTGTCTTTGACTTTTGGTTAGCAAGTTCTTTCAATTGGCACAATGCTTTGTTCAGGAAGAATGGTTGCTCTGTTTTGCTCTGATTTAGTCCGTTTTTCCCAGTGAAACTTGAGTCTATGAAACTCAAGTTCCACTGGGATTTTTTTTTTTTTTTTTTTGTTTGTTTTTAGACATGCAGGCAAACTAGAAACTGAAATGTGTGCATGCACCTGCTGAAAAATAGAGATAAAGAAGCTAAGAATGTAATCTATAAACACTCATTCAGAGGCAGAAAAGCTAAGAATGTAAATGCACTTAAATTACATCAAAAGACGTTCTTAATAGGCACCAAACTATAGAAACTGTTACGCTCTCTTCATAAATATAGTTTTACAATGCAAATGCACTTACATCACAGCAAAAGGCATTCTCAACATACATTCTAAACATGCGTAATCATGCTTAATTTGCAGTTCTAATTGTACTACTCAAATCACAATCTTCATAGAGGTACATTGGATAGAGAATTACAAGTACATACAACAAAAACCAAAAAGTTAATTATGCCAATACAACGTAGTCACTTTTTCTAAGATCAGCAGTTCGCACAACAAATTAGGCATCCATGGAAGCATGCTTGCAAAACGTAGACTAATCACATTAGGAGACAAGATAGTAAACATTAGTTAATAGTAGAATGAACAACAATTATTTAACCAATGCATAATTTTTTCCCATCTACCTACCTACTGTGCAACATGACCGCTTGTGGAAGCGCCATAGGATTGTGGACATTTTCTACGGTTATGCCTGGAAGCATGACATAATCCACATGTTTGCTTCGGTTGACTCTCTATCAAATCAGTGTCCTGCCTCCGCCATCTCGGTTCTCGATCCTTATTCCTCACTCCATCCATCTCATTCTTTATTCTTGACTTCACTGGTCGACCTTTGGCCGGCAGCAATGCTGGATTAGGCAACCACTTTGGCCCCATGGGATCCCTCCACAATGACTGTGACTTAGGAACTGCAAATGCATGCTGATAAGTGTTAAGGGCATTGTCCAAACCATAACATGGGTGAATATATGTGGTCGAATCAATATTTAAATAGTCACATACTCTAATTGCATGTGAACACGGGATCGCTATGTTTTGCCATTTCCCACAACTGCATGTTCTTTCTTGTATCTGAGCTTCATAACTGTGGTTTCCCCCTCCTACGCTACACGTGAATGAAGTAACTATCTGATATATCATCTGCTCATTGCTAAATGCCTTGAGATAGTGTTTATCATATTTACGCTTATTTCTGTCCCACGTGTCAAAGGCATATTGACTCCATTTCTTACCCTCTGAGAAGCCATTGAGGTATTCTTTATGCCGGTCGTGGAAATATTAAACAAGTTTGGACCAAGTGAACTCAACCAACGCGGCAATAGGAAGGCCCCGTGCACCTTTCAGTACACCATTGAAGCACTCGGATATATTGGTTGTCATTACCCCAAAACGTCTCCCACCATCATGTGATTGGGTCCACATATCCACAGACTCGCTCATTAGGTATATGTATGGAAGATAATCTTGATTTTTTTCCTTCCCATCCTTCCTCGTCACATTCTTCTTAATCCTAATGGCCTCCATTTCCACCTGCTTAATGGACTCCATTATGGTATCAAATTTAACTACCTTAGTAGCATATCCTGCTTTCAAGCAAGCTGACTTTAGAGTCGAGTTTTGAAAATGTGTGTTGAAGTTGCTAGCAACATGTCAAAGGCAATATCTATGAAATACTCGTGTTCTTCCATCATCCCTTTTAGGCCAGTTTGCAATGGCATTTTTGATATCGAGATGTTGGTCAGAAATTATGCAAATGCCTTCATCAGGTATCACGTGGCCAATCATATCTTTGTGGCATTGTAAAAACCACCTCCACCTGGACCCTAACTCACAATCCACAACAGCAAAGGCGAGAGGGAATACCTTGTTGTTAGCGTCGGTTGCCATTGTGACCAATAACTTTCCCTAATATTTACCATATAGATGGGTCCCATCAATACTGATAACCGGTTTGCAATATTTGAATCCATCAATGCTTGGACCAAAAGACCAAAACACATAATTCAAAAATACGGTGTCATCTTCACCGGTGGATGTGGTACGATAGAACACCTGGGTAGTCGGATCCTGATCAATATATGTCATAAGCAACTTTTGCAATCTTTGGTAAAACTCTTCCCAATTCCCAAACATCTTCCCAATCGCCTTTTGTTTCGCATCCCATACCTTGTAGTAAGAAGGCTTATGGCCCTCATTTTTTGACTCTATCATAGATTTGAGATACTTAATTAGGGTAGTGTGATCCTCACATAACTTCTGAAGGATGTCTGATGCAATAAAATTACAATTTATCATTCTACCATCATTTCGCACCCCAATCCGTATACTCGTGTGAGGACCCTTGCACACGGTGACCATCCATAGTCCCTGGAGATTGGGCTTTATAACTGCGCAGACATACCACTTGCATGACTCATCCATGCATTTCGCACAAAGTTTTGTCGTGGTCGACCTACTGATCATATAATGTTTGTTTTCCTTGAGGGTAAAAATTGTTAATACACGCTGCACCTCCACTTTATTGGCAAAAGTCAAGCCTTTACGCAAATTTATCCCCTCTCTCCAAGTAGACACAAATGGTGTCTCAATATGTGAAGGATCAACCATATTTTCCCAAATATTTGCAGAAAATGACAAGGCAGGAGGTGCATAAACAGGGATTGTGTCCGTAATGTTTTGGACACTAAGAACATTATTTGCATCAGGTTCATTACCTTCTAATGTCTCATCGTCATCAATGTCTCTCTCAAAGTCCCTAAAGTCCCCTCTCTCAATCTTGTCTTCAATCTCATCTCTATCGACAAAATCTTCACCGTCAATGTCAGTACTCTCATCAACATAGTCATCATCATCATCGTCATCCTCATCCTCATCATTATTCTCATCCTCATCCTCATCTTCATCATCATCATCATCGGCATGAACATCATCATGCTCTACATGTGTAAAATACTCATACTGAGCATCCGAAACTGTAACCTATAAACTTGTTTGTGTTTGTTGGATTTCCTCGATACCAACTTTTGCACGCAGCTCCAACTGTATGTACAACTCAATGTTAGTTACTTCAGGTATTCTCTCCAACTTGTCAAACATAATCTTCACATGTTTGCCTATTTCTATCACCATATACTTGTAATTAATTCGGTGCTTCAGGATTTCATTCGGCATACGATAAGTAATTTGTATGTTGTGCATAGCAGGATTCTCACACAACTCTTCCATAACCACCATCTTCAATTCGTCAAGGGTCTTCAACCTACGGTCAATTTGGGTATAATAGCTCTTTATACCTGACCCTTCAAATGGCAATCCCTTGTTCGCATTGGTATTCTTCAGCGGACCACCGTGGTATAGGATTATATCAATTTCAGGCATTGTGAACCTGTTAAAGTCAAGTTACTATGTTAGTTAAAAAACATTTTATCTAGTCAAACTATACAAAGTACAAATTCCAATTCATTCAAAGGGTATGAATTTCATTACACATTCGTTATCGAAGATACAGGACTGCATGATCAAAATAATATTTAGATATCCAGATTCACAAAAAATCAAATATTAGTAGGATAGATCTTATGACCCTAGAAATGTTGTTTAGTATTATATAAGGGAATGAATCCCAACATGAAAATAGGTTTCAACAAATGATAAGAAACATAAAAAATGAATCATATATTTCACATATTAGACATCACTTTTTTGTAAGATTTACAATAGCCCAAAGGTAGTTTTCAACAGTTAAATGTTGAAGCATTACACAAAACTTCATAATAAGCATCCTAGTAAGGAAGAATGGCTTTTAGTGAAACCAGAAGCAGCATTCCAAATATATTGTAGAAGTTCAATTCAAATTATTAGGGTGCATGTAATCTCCCACTTCAAAAATGAAAAGCTAAATTCTTCAAAAGCACCGGACAGCCCAAGTCTAGAAATATTTTTTACAATTTATTAGTTTGGTTACATAGTAACTGTATAAAAACAAAGGTCAGGATCTAATTGGGGGCAACTCTATAAAGAATTCATAGAGCACAACCAAATTAGTTAGGATAAGATCTTAGTTTTTTTTATTATGTTTAAGATCTAATAATTCTCACAGGCAATATAGTTGATCCTTCACATATTGTAAGATCATTGGATTAACTAAGTTTATTCTCTATGTAATCCAATGATAGTTTCAAGATAAGTTTATTCTCACAGGCAATAAGTTTAACTCTCACAGGCAATAAGTTTATTCTCTAAGTTTATCCTTCACATATGTAATCCAATGATAGTTGATCCTTCACATATTGTAAGATCATGCAAATAAAGACTCAAAAAATTAACTAAGTTATGTTAACTATCTACAAAATAAATACTCAAACTCTTTAACCCACACCCATAGACAACTAATACCCAACTACAATGATAATCAAATCAAAAAACCCTTACCTGATATGAATTCGTTGAGAGGGAAAAGCAGTGAGAGGCAATGTGGTGAGTGAGAGAGTGAGAGGCAATGTGATGTGAGAGTTATGGGTGAGTGAGAGTTAGTTAGGCTGAGTGTATGGGTAAGTGTCTGTGTGTCTCGACTGAGTGTCTGTGAGGCTAAGAGTTATGCTTTGTTTTTCGATCTATTGCGTTTGACATGTTTTATAATTTTTTCCCAGTAAACTCGAGTCTTTAAGACTCGAGTTCTACACGAATTTTAAATAGATTTTGAGTTTGTAAGACTCGATTTTTATTTTGTAAAAATCGAGTCTTAAAGACTCGAGATCTAAGTGGAGTTTTTAAGTCCACCTCAGCAACTGGATTCAAACAGCATCTCGAGTTTCTAAAACTTGAGATGCTATTTTCCTTAATTTTTCCAAACGTTGGTTAACTTACTTCATTGTTAAGCATTACACAGCTAGTTTGCAAATTTCCCCCCTCCTTTTAGGGTAACCATATTTCATTTGGGTCTTTAACATTTTAATCATGGCAGTGTGATCACCAATAATTTAGTTTCGTATCAATTTAGTTCATACCGGTATTTTTTAGATTAAAATTGCTGATATAACAAACAGTCAAAATAAAAAATTAATTTATTGTCACATCAATAGAAACTAATTTTTTATTTTGGTCGTTTGTTACGTTAGCAATTTTCATCTAAGAGATAATAGCAAGAGACTAAATTGAAATAGCACTGAAAAGTTAGAGGCCAAATTGATACAATTGAAAAGTTAGAGACCAAATTAAAATATGGTATAAAAAATAGGTACCAAATACGTAGTTTACTCTTATATTTATTAGTAAGTTGTATTATTTATGTGTGTGTGTGTGTGTGTGTGTGTGTGTTTTTTTTTTTTTTTCTTATTTTATTTGCTGATTATGAGTCCACCTTAGTTTTTGTTTTGGTTTTATTTCAAATAATTTTATTTTTAGCATTTTGAAAATATGCTAGCTTTTAGCTTTTTGTCTCACTTATGTAAATAAGTTGTTGGAAATAAGTAATTCCCAAACAACAACCTTTAAAAACTTGATTTTGCCAAAGTTAAGTTCCATGCAAGCCCACAAGTTTAATAAACTCAAGTTCTTAGTTCCATATCGGTTGCGCCACATCGCTGGTTACTACTATTATGTGTACACTTCATGATAATTACTCACTATCATTAGATGCCCAAGAGCCAATACACCAATTGATTTTGGTATAGCTAGGGGAATTAAAAGCTAGATCTTTTATTTAATGATAAGAGACTTTATGAGTTAAGTTAAGTGGAACCCACTAAAATTAAGTTAATTACACTTTTCTCTCCTTAATTATTGGAGTAACTTCAATTTCCCCTTAAATTATAAAATCAATCCACATCTCCCATGAATTTTTGGAAATAAGCAAAACACATTAAGAGGGTGTAGTTGAAAATAAGCAAAACATATTAAAGATCTGTTTGGATAACGTTTATTGCTGAAAACTGAAAACTTATTGTTGAAAACACTATAGCAAAATAATTTTTAAATTATAAATAGTGCCCGTGGGACCCAGTTTTAAAGTTACATTTGCGCGAAAAAACACAAACGCGTGCTACATTTGCTATCCAAACTCACACTAAGAGTTTTTTTTTTTTTTTTTTTTTAGAGAATACTAAGTATTTTTAACATACACATAGAGAGAAAGGAGAAGGTTTTTTAACTCAAAAAAAAAAAAAATGCTTTAGCTCTAAGAGCTTTAACTAGATCCACCATTGAAATTTGGTTGCCAGGAGATTCCTTGTTTGTAGCAAACTATATATATATATTGCTTTATAGATGTCACTCAATATATGCAGGGATTAAAGTTGGAGGATGAATATAGTAATTTAGCTTAGATATTTATGTATTTGTGTATACAGTACATAAGCACATGATACGAACATAGATACATGTATATGATAATTCTAATACAACAAACCACGAACTCATAAATTCAACATATGTGATACCACAATAGAACTCCTCACTTTATGTTTTCCATTTTCCTCAACCCAAACAAGGGCACCAAATGAAACTTCCCTCTTCTCATTCCCTCTATAACCTATGATAATATTGTATGAGTGCTTCTCATTCTTATTTCAGAACACCAATACCTCTGGTGAGAGAGTAACTACAGAAACTTCTGGTGCTGTCACTCAGCATTGTATAAGTTGCATAACCCTTTCCAACATTCGTTGCAGTTCTACGAAATCTTTTGACCATCCATTTTATATAGTCACTGTATAAAGCAATAAAGACGGTTCGGCATTTGTTCCAATTCGGTTTACTTTTGTTCATTTCTGCCCACTCAGTTCATTTTGGTCCATTTCAATCCAATTTAGTTCATTTTGGTCTAATTTAATCAACTTTGGTCTAGTTCAGTTCAATTCGGCCCACTTTAGTCCATTCCAGTCTATTCAATGCACTTCATATAGTTACTTAATAGTAGGAAAAGACATGTTTGGGTTAACTAGTCTGCATTGTTTAATTTAAAATTATTAAACTAAAAGATAGAAGTATTTAGTGAGTTTAAGAATTTGTGTGAAAGTATTTTAGAACACAAAATGTTAAAACCCAAATAAAGAATACTATTATTAATAGTATAGATAGATAACTTTATTGTGTTTGGTTGGCTCTTAACATTCTGAGGATTGTTACAATTTTTACTTTTGAATTTTCAAAAAATATCCATTTTACATAACTACACAAAATTTTAGTTTTTAATAAAAAAAATCAGAAAATAACAAAAAAAATTTTTATCACACTTTCTCACTAACCAAACAACTCAAATCTATAAAAAGTAAAACAATTTTCTTTTCGTTTCCCACACTATCTCACCAACCAAACAGCTTAGATCCACAAAAAAATAAACAAAATTTAGTCATTTTCTTCACTTTCTCACCAACCAAGCAAACAAAGAACAAACCAAAATTCAAGAATATTTTCCAATCTCCACCACCCCTTCGTGTACACACACACACACACACACACACACACACACACACACACACACACACACAGAGCACGGGCAAAATGTAGATGGAGGAGACAAAATTGAAACTCTAGGGCTCAATATAGGTAATCAAAAATTGAAATTGAAATTTGCCCAAAGAAATTGAACCTAAAACCATGGGCAACGAAGACTATGGTGGTGGATACCGTAGGAGAGGAGAAAGAGACATTGGTGAAGAAGAGTGCCGGAGTTAATGTCGACGGTGGTGTTTGTCACCAGTGCCAGAGTCTTGAGAGAGAGAGAGAGAGAGAGAGAGAGAGAGAGAGAGGAGGCTAGGGTTTAGGAAAAAAGAGAGGAGACTAGGATTTGAGTTTGATGAGAAAGAGGCTAGGGTTTGAAAATATACATGGGCAATTTTTGTCATTTCATTAAATTATTATTTTCCACCCATAAGTAATGTAAAATCATCCCATTTAAGAGAGTAATGTGATTAAGGTGATGTGATATATTTTGTTAAACTACATTACCTTAATGTTAAAAAAAATGAAGTAAACCAAACATCTTAATGTCACATTACTGTAATGTGCATCACATTAACGGCGCATCACGATGAACCAAACACACCCTAAGTGTACATGGCAAGTGATGGTGAGGATGTGTATGTGAGGTATGATTCACAAAAGTTTGAGGGAATGGATAATGGAGGAGTACCATTTGTGATTTGTCATATCTAGCTAGTAAATGTTTTGAGCATAAGCAACTTATCCATGTTCATGCACAATTTACGTTGTCTTCTCTGGTACAAATAATTTAACATGGAAAGTCAAGAAAAACAATAACATGATAAAAGTGGAAAGCCAGTAAGAAATCCCATTGTTTGGTTCATGATTGAGAAGATGACTTATACAAGATGAATGATATTGTGTTCTATTTATACATTACTAGTATACGTGAGTGAAGTGAATTTTCATTAATGTCAGTCAAAAACTAGATAAAGAAATGATGGCATATCTCTAAGGAGAGTGGTATGGCTAAGCATCGTGTATACAAGTGAGTGAATCAACCTTAAAGGGCAGCCTTGACGCGCGGTATATTTTGAATATTTTGTAATAAATTATCCCATATATAATACTTCTTATGGATTATAAATAACTTTAGTAAGAGAAGAAGAAAATAAATTGAAAAAAAAAAATTGGAGAAAAAACAATTAAAGAGCAACATGACATTGACCACAATCTATATATATAGCCAAAGTTTAGAGAAAATTCAACTAAATTTTAACTAAATTCTCAATTTTGCGCCACGTGTCTCATTTAATTTTTAATTTTGTGCCAAGTGAATTTTTGAATGTAAACATCAGAGAGTCAAAATCCAATTAGATTTCAATTGGAGTCCAATTTTTCACCACATGTCAATCTAAATTTTTAATTTTTGTGATGAGTGAAGTATAAATGTAAGCTAATACTATGTATAACTAGTATGTAACCCATGCTTACGCACAGGATTGAAGAATCGTAGTGGTGCTATTGATATTAGCTTGGCTTATTAAACATAAAGGACATAGTTTGACCAGTACATTTGGAGGTGCTAAAATGATTTTTTCTTACAATTTTCATGATATTAGTTATGCTAAGTTTCTCAATACATTATTGCTATTACGTTTATAATTTTGAAAATCACTATCGAATCTACATATACAATATTAATTCACAATTATTATCTATGAAAGTCTACTAAATACAACACAAAATAAAATAGTAAATTGGTCAAATAATATCTCTTAAATTAAATGGAGATAGGTGTATGGGATCATTCAGCTCAATTATAGTTTGTTATGTTTATTATCTTTGTAAGGACTCAATTTGTAATGGACCCATGACAATAAAATTTGTAGAGGGTGGGTAGAAGGGCTAGGCACCAACAAAGCAAGCAATGAGTGATATGAAATTCATAGGAATAATAGCAAAGGAATTTGACTAAGTGTTTTTGAGGATAATCACCGTGACCTTGGTTAAATGTTTATGAGGATCTTTATAACGATTTTGGTTAAGTATTTGTGAGGATCTTTGTGATGATTTTGGTTAAGTATTTATGAAGCATGATCGTCCTCGGCTCAGTCCGAGGACCTTTTTCCTTAGAACTGACAAACACAAAGGTTGTTCTTGAATGCCCTCTCAGATCCCCCATATTTCTGGGGGTTCTATCTGTTTATATATTCTTACTTAGTTAATCCTCCACCGTCCACTTGTCGGTTATCCGAACTCTGTGTCTAAGGGTTTGTCCCATCATCTGCCTTTGCAGGCTTTCTGTTAGTTCCTAGCCGCCTTTGCAGACTTTTTGTTAGTTGAAGTAACCAAGGCATCTGGGTTTGCTGGTCATTTCACCATTAAAGCGGCCAGAATGTTGGTGGTGTACGTTTAATGGGTGAGTGATATTTTCCCTCTATCAACGTTGGTGAGCAGAGGATGTGGGCATCCTCGGCCTCTATATTCTCCTTGGCGCGGGCCTTGGGCCGGATATGGAGTGGGCCGAGGTTGTTTAAATATTTGGGGCCCCACAATCTTCGTATAAAATATATATTCATTCGTTCAGCTCAAGTATTTGAATAGAAACTGTATAAAATATATATTCATTAGTTCAAAGCTAGAAAAAATAAAAGCAAAATTCTAAACAATTTATTTTGTATGGAAAGCTAACAAAAGCAAAATCCAATTTTGATTCTAATTGAATTTTCTATAAACTATGGTTTAATATTTACATATATAACCTAGTTAGTAATGGACCATACATAGTCATGGTATTTTACATAAATAAATTATAAAATTGATTTTTTTTTTAATTATATGATTAGGTGTTTTATAGTTTATTTATATTAGACTCCTCATTTTCTACACTAAATTAACTCATTTGGCACAAATATTAAAAAAAAACTTAGATTTGATGGGCACGTGGCATAAAATTAGACTTTAATTGAATTCCAACTTGAATTTCAATTGAATTTTCTCTCAGCTTCATCTATTATTATATATATAGATTTGGAAACTCAATTTCAATTATTTTACCTCAATTGAACATATGCTAAATGAGTTTCATAAATTTGTAAAAAAATGTCTAGTCAATTCTAATTTGACCAAGGTTGAACAAATCTGTCCACATTTGAACAAATTTTCAATCATCCAGTTAGGATAAATGAGCTGCCATCTTAAAAAGCACGGAAATTTCTCTCAATTTAACTTATGCTACAAAATCAACTTTGAACTGGGGAGAGATTTTGAAATCAAAGTTGAAATTTCTTATCAAGTAATCTTTGGGGTTCATAAATTTCTCCACCATGATCCAAATGAACTAAAATTGGTTGTATTTGAATGTTAATTTAGAGTTTTTGAACTGTTTGAAATTCGCCAAAGTGGAGGTTAGTAATTAGTAAGGCCAACACAAGTTAGAGGATGAGAGGGTAAAACATGGAGTAAACGAACTGTATACAACAAATGTTGTGTGTCAAGATCATATCTTATCCGCTCTCTATTTGTGTGAAAATATCCCAAATAAAACCCAAAAATTTTCAAAAATTTTACTTTTTACATTGGGGTGAAGGGAATAAAAAAAATTACCTGAACCAAAAATCTCTTTTTTAACTTTATAGTTATAGGGCTACATAGAACTGCATATATCAACAAATATGATAAAAAATTGCAGGTAAAAGTTGTGTGTTGCTAGACTTATTGATATCATTTAACAACAATCAAATTATTAGAACAATTCTTTATGTCATAATCAATATATGAACGATTTCAATGTCCCCAAGTGCTCCACTTTTCACAAGATGGCCGTAGTTATCATAGTGAGCATTGGGCTAGGGACCTCTTCCACCTGCCAAGCTTCTCTCTTCCCTGTAAAAGCTAATAAAGCCAATTGTTAGAGCACTTTAAAGGGTATTATGATATCTAAACCAAAAAGTCATTAGACTTCTAAACTCCCCAGACGGAAAATTACTAATTAATTTTCCTCATTCTTTCTAGGAACATTCCTCTTACTCAAAAATCATGAGCGGGTGCAAGTGGGTGTGTGTAATAGACATTGCCCTTCTTTCTAAAATAAATAATAAAGTAATAATAAAGAGAACGAATTATGAGACTGGAAAAGCAAACTCTAAGCCTACAAAAAGGCATTCAATCAACTTGTACATCAGACCACTACAGGGAACACTTTTTCGTTTTTTGAGAGAGGATTACAGTGAACACTTAAGTTATGTTTATCAGAGGAAAACATTGTCATTGTTTTCAAGTGTTTGGTGCAGTATAAAAATATCCTGGTCAAACTGAAAATATTTTTAAATGCCCACTCCATTTCCATACTCATTTATCTCCTCCCTCAAAGTATAAGATTGCCAACTTGGTAATTTAGAGTGGAATATCTGTCCACAAAATCAACTTTTAGTGGCGAGTTGCAAAATACCAAGACAAGTATCTCATTCAGTGAAATTGGACCCATTTTTGAACTTTAATACCTCAAATATCATCAATAAAAGTTTTTAGCAAGGTGTAAGACATTAAAGAGATGCTGTTTAATAACAAGTTGTCAAAAACAATGATGGAAAAACTTCAGCAAACAAAATTTCAACAAATCAAAACAATAAAACAAAGAATGATACACATGATAAGCGATACAAGTACATATGCAAAAGAAATTATACAAATAAATTACTTAACTCTCCTCGAGACTCTCGTGTGTGTGTGTGTGTGTTAGATTTATCTGTAAGCTAGCAGGCTGTACCAATGGCTGTTATTACGCCTTTGTGGACTTTTCAATGTGTACCATGTATCTTAGAGAACTTATTATCGTGTGATTAGCATGCTTGATTTTGCAAGCTCTACATTGCAGGTTCTACTCAACTAGGAGAAATTGTTTTGACATACCTTGCGTGGTCCAATAGCCAGTTCATTATCCACAATGGATACTGCCCTAAAGCCCATGGGAAGTAATACCTCTTCATAACTGCAAAGATTTAAATTGGTAAGTTTGAAAAAAAAAAAAGTTGTAAGTGTAGACAAACATCCATGCAAAAGTTTCTTTAGTAATATCGATACTAGATTCAAACTACCAAGCCTCCCAACCCCCAAGGGAGGGGCAGGCAAAAAAGAAAAAAAGAAAAAAAAAAAAGAAGGTAAATAAATGTGTACTCTGAAATTGATACTTTGAATGGGGGTCCACCAACATGATCGCTGATCTGCCATCACGAAAATTTTAGTTTCAACAGAGCCATAAGGAAACCATTTTCACAAACATTTATAAATTTTGAAATTTCACTAATTAATCCGAACTTCAGTTTAAAAATTGGAAGGTCTCTAAAATTCTAAGGACGTGGCTATTGAAAAGAAAAGCAAGTAAGATTGTGGAAAAAGAAAAGAAAAGAAAAGAAGGTAAAATTGTGGAATGTCTTATCAAATATCATATGATAGTGTTTTTCACATGCAAACAAGAATAAACAAAGAGAAAATAAGGGGGAAAAATTTATGAGGAATTAAGATCATTACTGGAAACATTAGTGTTATGAGCTCTCCACCAGGTTTCAATATATCATGAATTCTCTGTGCCCAAGCCAACCTCATGTCTGGTTCAATGGCACAAAAGAACCTGTAAATTCTCCATTAAAATATGATCATAAAGAGATTCTTCTCATGGACAACTAAACCACTATTCATGCCAACTCATGTATAATCAAGAATGAGATCTAACAATTCACTTGGATTCCAAGTGAAAAAGTCTGCCTTTAAGAAGTTAAAATAACTTGCATTCGGTAATGAGGAAGACAACTGCATTAACATTAGAACAGACTATTAAAATGAGAAGTAAAGAAAGAGATGAAAACCTGTACTAGGTCAACTCTTTAAACTGTAAAACAATTTAGATTCCATGACTTATCACAAGTTAAAGTCACAAAAATACCAGCTTCTTATGAAATAGTAACTGAACTATCACGTTCAACTCTCTATTGGTCTAGGTAATCCCAACGCAAGACGTTTGCAAATGATTGCCATAGTAATTGGTCTTTACAGTGCTCTAATTTTTCTATAACATAAATTTCCTAAGCATCAATTTTAATCTGAAAATGAATAATGGCATGTTTTCAGAAATTAGAACAACCCTGTTATTGTTCCTAATTCAATTTAACAGAGATCACAAGTGCGAGCATCTAATCCCTGTCCTTAATACAACTGAGAGAAGCTGGGGTAACCCAGCTATAGTTCCTAATCCAATTCAGAAATGCTGAATAACAACATGTTCAGGGAGGCATTCCAAAAAGTTGATAAATTAGACAGTAATAGCCAAATAAACATGGGTACTTCATCCTATCAAAAAAAAAAAAAAAAACATGGGTACTTCAGTTTTAATATTTCAATTTTATCATCATAGCCACATACATGGTTGTTTCTCCAAAGGAAACAGAAAATGAAATGGTAAAAGTAAAAACTTTCGGGTGTCCTTTCTTACTAAGAGATCGCAAGCCTTAGTGAAGTCAGAATTTTCTGACCAACTGCTCTTACCTCCACTGCTTTCTTAATGGCAATGTCTGATATATCCAATCCAACAACATAGTATTCAGGGCATGCAATTGCTGCTACATCATAACCCTGCCATATTTGAGCAATTTGTTGTTGGCCACAATAGCAAGCTAAAATGCTAGCGAACAGATAAAGATATAAGAACAGCACATAAATAATGTAACATGCAGATAGGGTAAAGGGGAGGAAAGATATACACTACACCTTGTCCCCTTTTTAGTAATGCTTGATCAAGTAGTAGTTAAAATTCCATGTGTGAGAAAGGAGGAGGGAGGAAAGATACCAAGTGATTGATTTCTGATACAATCGAACAATTGCATCAGGAATTCATTAAACAACTGAATTTTGCTTCAACTTCATACTCAATTGCAGAGAGATTTAATTGTTATTGTTTAATCTTTCATATTTTTTTTGGGTCCCCTTTACTGGGATGAGATAGATATCATGTCCAATATCGTCTACCATATTTTAAGATGTCATTAATGATCATTGAATTAATCTTAAAACAAGAAATTATTTTTAAGTGTCATTATTTTTCTCCACAAATTATAATTTCATCAAACATAGATCACATGTAGATTTTCTACAGGATCATTGGCCCAATTAATCATTGATGATGGATCCTCAAGGGACTAATCTTCCTGATAGAAAATATTGAGATAGAAAACCAAGAAAAAGGAAACAGATACAAAATATTGACATGCAGAGGACTCAAATCTTGCATAAATATATAAGAAATTGAATTAATATGTCAGACAGTAATATCTTGTGAGTAAGAATGAAAAATAGAACTTACACTGCCACAACCAGGGACTAAAGCCCTACCATTGGGAAGGGCTCCTGTCTGATGAAGATGTACAAGAATTGGTGTCGGTTGTCCTAAATCCCATGGGGTCACACTTTGCTCCCAACTCTTTCCCCAACCATCTGATATGAGTTAGCATACAACAAAATGAGTACTGAACAACCACAAAAATCACATTCCATCCATAGTACAATCTGAATGTGTGCAATTTTCACATTTCTGCCATATTATGAGGCACAATAACATTGATACAAACATAAACTTATAACTCAACCAAGTCATTTTCATGTTCTTAGGACCCATTACAATAGAAATACAAAGTTAATACAAGAAAGAACCAAAACCCAACAGAAAAAATCACATCTTTTAAACAAAATCGGCATACCCATTTGACAAAACCATCTTAAAAACCCAAAAAAAGAAAAAAAAAATTGTGTTTTTGGTTGGTACTAGTAGAATCCTTGTGTACGAGTTGTTGAAGCTTATCAACACGGGGGTTGTTTAATCTTGTGGTGCTCTCCACAGCTACACTCTTTTGATTTTCACCCCTTTTCTCCATCTTCCTCGGTTTCGTACCACGAATTCCAGCGTTTGTGAACCAAAAGGTCCGTATGATTGGTGGCAAATTTCGAAACGGGATGAGGGCCGTGGCGTATGTGTGACCCAGTAAACGTGAGTGTGTGAGGGATTGCATTGCATAATGCCCAAATTGAGAAACTGCTCTTTCTCCCCTTTCCTATCGATCAATTTGCCATGCCAAGCTTCCCATAAAAAAAAATAATAATAATAAAAAATAAATAAATAAATAAAAATTTGCCATGCCTAGTCCATAGTACATAACCCATATCCAAGTGAAATACACACACCCAACAATTTAAGTTGCCTACCTGCTATTTAAAACTAGCACGTAACTTTATGTAAACGCATTGATATATTTAAAATTAAACAAAATTTTTATTATAAAAATATAAATAATTAGTCAAATTAATTTTTTTTAAAGCATGGAACATATGAATTCATGCATACATATTGATACATTTAAAATTAAATATAATTTTTATCATAAAATATAGATAATTAGTCAATTTTTTTTAAGTAAACGTAATTAATTACATATTAAAATTCTTATCTAAATTTAATACTATTTATGATCATTTTTTTTTCTAATTTTTAATAAAATAGAATGTGCGGTGATTTTTGTTATGTGGTGATTTTTATTTTATTTATTTTTTGAGAAACATGTGGTGATTTTTATTGAGTATATGTGATGATTTATTAATTTTTTTTTATAGTTTGTTAATATTAGATTCTTAATATGTTGCACTCATTAACTCACTTGACACAAAAATTAAAAAACTTAAGTAGACACATGGCACAATCTTAAGTAGATAATTATGGTGTAATTCCCACATAAATTTAGACACATGGCGCAAAATTGAATTATAATTTCTAATTCTAATTCAATTTTCTCCAAGCTTTACTTATTAATATATATATATATATATATATATGCTAAGAATTAGAATTAATTATGTTCATATTGAAAACACCATAAGGTGTCAATTGAGTTGCAAACCTCTTGGTGCCTACCACGTCCTTACTAGTTGGCAACAATTGGAATTTAATTAATGCTATCGGATAATAAAATTACCAAATAATTAATATCAAACCAATTGCGTAAATTAGATTATATATTTTCACCTATCCGCAGTTAGGTTGAATCTTAATCAATCGGTTGAACTTGAAATACAAATGGAATAATTACAACAATACTTTTACCAAAACCAGCAAACACTAAAAAAATTACTGAAAAAATTTATCAATCTACCAATCTAATCACTTTTAGGTTTGTTGTATGGTGATTTTAAGGTTGAATAAAGTTTTCAATCAAAATATATACAATTTTAAATTTTCTAATAAATATTGCATCATTAAGGTTTCAAATTCTATAAATTGTGGTTCCATAATCGGGGGTTTCAAACAACAAAATATTTCTGAAATGGCTAAAATTAATGGTCATGAAAGGAGTTATTGTGATGACAATGTTGTCCATTGTAATGGTGCAAGCTTCTTCTAGTCATTCCCTCCATCTGCCTTTCTCACTCGTTCCATTTTCACGTGCTCCACCTCTCCCTTTCTGCACATCTAGATAACACACCTCTAGTAGAACCTCTCCTGGAGGATACGAAAAAAGTGTGCAAAGGAAATATAGTGGGATAAATCAAGTTCAGGGAACTGGTATGTTTGATGGAATCCTTGATGAGGCACGATATTGATATAAACGTTTTAAAGGATGTTCTAAAGGATAAAATAAAGTACACCTCTCTCTCTCTCTCTCACAAACTAATCTAATTAATCTATATTTGCATAGATTTTTATTTTATTGTACTGGTTGTTGACCCGTGCTTTGCATAGATTTTTATTTTATTTGTAATTAGTAAATTTTATATTCTTTAGACAACCATTGCAATTTCACGAAATTTTTCACATAAATATATATAGTTTTTATTATATATATGATGTCGTTTGGTGTTTTTTTTACGAGGAATTTATATTTTTATGTTTTAAAATTTAAATTGTTTAGATTTTATAGTTGTCGTATTGTTACGTTCGAATTGTTGTTACGCTTTGAGAAAGTTTTGTAATGTCAGAATTTGTTTTTTCATATTTCATGAATTTTAATATTATAAATGATATATTTTAAATCAAAATTTATTTATATACTTAAAAATGTTTATTTTCTTGAGTACTACAACTAATTTTGTAATTAAATTTTGTCATTTTTGATTTACTTGTTGGTGAAACATGTTAAATAAGTTGAGTTTAAAGTCCATCCAAATATGATAGTTAATGTTATATTCCACCTTTTACTTTTATTTTGAAATAAACATCTAGATATCAACATCAATCAACACCACCTCACATGCATTAAAGTTTCTAACTTTTTTTTTTTTTTTTGAATCAGTTTGTAACTTGTTTGATGCAACTAAGGTGGTGGAATACTATATGGATACTTGCAATGGCAATGGGAAGTTTTATCTGTTATTTCTCAGTAGTCTTCACTCTCTTTAAAAAAAAATTGTTATATACGAATAAAAAATCAGAGATGTTATAAATGTTTTGTGTAATAAGAACATCCTGCATCCTTGTTTTAACCAACACTCTTTGGTTTACACAATTGGTTGGGGAAAAAAAAAAACTTTGAGGACAAGAATTCATGAAAAGGATGCATAATTTTTTGTTATAAATTATGTGATAAACTTGTCAACATCGTATTTTACTCCATATTATTTTTTTTTTTAAAAATAAATAGTTATTTAATGATGCCTAGGTATTCAAAAATTATTGTTGTATCCTAAACTGTAATTGAAACAATGGAAATCAAATTGATGATTCTTGTTTACCTCAATTAAACATATGCTAAAAGAGTTTCATAAATTTATAATAAAAAAATGTTTTGTTAAGTTTGATTTGACCAAGGTCAAACAAATTTTCGATCATCCAATTAGAAACTAGAGTAAATGAGTTGCCATCTTAAAAAGCATGGAAATTTATCTTAATTTAACTTCTTATGCTACAATATCAACTTTGAACTGGGGGAGATTTTAAAATTAGAGTTGAAATTTCTTTTCAAGTAATCTTTGGGGTTCTTAAATTTCTCCACCATGATCCAAATGAACTAAAATTGGTTGTATTTGAATGTTCATTTAGAGTTTTTCGACTGTTTGAAATTTGCCAAAGTGGAGGATAGTAACTACTAAGGCCAACACAAGTTAGAGGATGAGAGGGTAAAAACATGGAGTAAACGAACGGCAAATGTTGTGTGTCAAGATAATATCTTATCCGCTCTTTGTTTGTGTGAAAATATCCCAATTAAAACCCAAAAATTTTAAAAAATTTTATTTTTAACATTGGGATCAAGGGAATAAAAAATAAAAAAAAATTCCTGAACCAAATCTTTTTTTTTTTTTTTTTAAATAACTTTATAGTTATAGGGCCACTTAGAACCACATATATCAAGAAATAAATTCATAAATTGCTGGTAAAAGTTGTGTCGCAACCCGCTAGACTTATCAATATCATTTAGGACAGTGACATATGGTTGTATTTCATTAACAATAATCAAATTATTTTTTTTGAAAACAACAATAATCAAATTATTAGAACGAGTCTTTACTTTTTATTGTCATAATCAATATATGAACGATTTCAATGTCCCCAAGTGCTCCACTTTTCACAAGATGACCGCCGTTATCATAGTGAGCATTGGGCTAGAGACCTCTTCCCTGTAAAAGCTAATAAAGCCAAAGTTTATCAATAAAGATCTAGTAACATTTAAAAATAAAATAAGTGTTACTGATTTCAGTCAAAGTTTATCAGATTGTATATTTGTATTTGTATCCAACTTTTAAAGGAAAAATTCTTGATTTCATATTCAGATTCCCCGTTTATGTTTGGATACGACAGTTGTAAGGTTAGGAATCAGAGATGTTCATTGCCAAGAACTGAAACAAAAATAAAAAAATCTATATAAGTTTCACATTACAGATTTGCTAATTTCACATGGGTTACAATTGGGGAGAAATAGAAGAAAATGGCTTCATTTTCAATTCGAATCTGCCGAATAGGAAATTTCAGTTCAGATTTCACAACTTTCCCAATGTCAGTGCTCCAAAATTACTAGATGAAAGAAAATCTCTCATAAATAATAGAGAAAAATAAATGGTTAAACCCAATGCTCACTTCTCTCCGCCGTTGTCATGGTGAGATTTATCAAAGCTATTATTCAACTGTTGAGTGTTGAGGCTCTTTTTCTTTGTTTTTTTTTTTTTTTTTTGGGTTGATTGTTCTCCTTGTTCGTAGCTAGGATTTTGTTTCTCTCATTTTTCTGAACTATATATAGCAGTACTATTGGATTATAAACCTCACTGGATATCTTTCTTCCTCTTCTTTTCTTGTTTTTGAAGGTGGTAGTCCTTTCCCTTATGTTATCAAAAAGCTTATCAAGTTTTCCAATTTGCAACTTTCTTGTAAAAATATGTGCCTCAGAATAATTATTCAGTTAGATGTGTCTTGGTTCATTAAAAAAACCTTAGTTATTCAATTAAAAAAGTCGTGTGTGTGAAGCATTGTTCATTTGAAGATACATATTATTACCATTATTATTATGGTTGCTTGCTTATCATTTAGTGTGGCATGACATAAATATGGTTGCCTATGGTTACCCAACGTTAGTTTCTGTTTTTTCGTTAGCTGGTAGTGTTAAGTTCTATATCGAAGTTTTTGTAAGATCGATGCTCCATTGCAGTCTATTGATTGTCTAGTGTAGTAGTTGATTTGTTGATTTAGGCTGGGTTTTCAGGGGATAGCCCCTCTCTATAATCACATTTTTACAAGTGAAGTGAGGTGTTGTTGAAGAGACGTTTGATGCACCAACCACTTTAAAGTGGGGACCTTTAAATAAACTAGGATTGGGCAGGGAGTTATTACCCTTGCTTCACGTTGAAAAATGTTTTCCCTGCACTTTTTCATTAGAAGAATAGCATATTAAATGAAAAATAATAAACAATAAATAATAAAAATCAATTGAAGTTTTGTTGCATCTTAATATAATTGGTGGGCCATCATTGTTCTATTTGATGGACCTTTGGGTTTGAGTCATCCAATTGGTCGTCTTCTATATAGGTCAGTTAATAGAATCTGCAACTCTCAAAGATACAGTATTAGGTAAACTAATTTTACAGATAGTATATTTATGGTTAAAGTTCAGCATTGGTCTTATAGTTGATGAAGGGGTTATTTTAGAAAATAACCATCAAACCCAAACTATTTCATTAGTTAGGCAAACTTTCAAACTAATTGCATTTCTAACAATTCGAGTACGCTGGAGTCGATTTTACTGTAGTTAAATGTACTGTTTTGTCAGCAGCTGATGTGAAGGAGGGTGCAACGTAGGCCAGAAACCGAGTCCAGAGGACTCGGTTTCTGTACATAGAAACCGAGTCTAGAGGACTCGATTTCGATGTATAGAAATCGAGTCCTCTAGACTCGTTTTTTATACATATAAAACGAGTCCAGAGGACTCGATTTCTATACATAGAAATCGAGTCCTCTGGACTCGGTTTCTATGTACAGAAACCGAGTCCTCTGGACTCAGTTTTTTCTTTTTCTTGTCCAGTCTCTTCCCACAGTATCCAGTCTCATCCCAACAGAGAATCTCACGTGAACTGAGCTGGGACGCCGGACCTATTTTCTTCCCATGCCTCCACGTGTTGCCATGGGAATGCTAGGACCTATTTTCCCCTTACCCGGTCCACCTTCAACTCTTTTTTTTCTCCTCATATTTACCTTCAGCTCTTTTTTTTCTCCTCATAAAACACCTTCAGCTCTGTTTTTTCTATAAAACAACAGCTCCTCATAACAACAACACTCCTCTTCATAAACAACCTTCCTACTCTCTCACTTGCATTCACAAAACACTCTTCTCAGGTAATGTGTTTACAATATTGTGATTATTTGCTAGTATTTTTTTGAAGAAAAATTTAGAACATATTAGGAAAAGTTTTGGTTTTGTTATTTGTTAGTGTAAAATATTGTGATTAATTTATTTGTTAATATATTGTGATTATTTGCTAGTTTTTTTTGGACACATTATATATACACATTTATATGATCATGAATCTACTTAAGAAAAAATATCTATAATGACTAGATATTATGATTAAATATTGGGGAATATTTAGTACTAAAATATTGTGATTAAATTACAACATAGTGGGAATTTTTTTTTTGTTAGTGTAAATATTGTGATTAAATTATTTGCTATGTTTTTTTTTAAATTAATATTGTGATTATTGGGGAATATTTAGTACTAAATATTGTGTGATTAATTATGTTATTACAACATATGGGAATATTTGTTTTGTTTGTTAGTGTAAATATTGTGATAATATGCTAAATTTTTTTAAAAAATTACTATTGTGATTAATTATTGGGAATATTTAGTACTAAATATTGTGATCAATTATTAGGAATATTTAGAACTTTTAGGTCTTTATCATGAGTATGAAATGAATTATGAGTTTGATACCTAAGATAGTATTTGTAGTATTTTTACCATAAATTATTTCAAGATATACTTCTTAGGATTTGTAACAGAGATTTCAATGGATATGAATTTGGTAATGACTATTTTTGTAAGATTACTAAAGGTGAGTATATGCAAATTTGGTTGAGGTTAGTATTGTTGGCATTTCATACGCAAAGTTTTGTGATTGATGTTGATTGAGCGTTATAAATTTGTGACTAACACAATTGCACTTGATGATCTATATAGGTTGACAATGATCCTTATAAATATATATTACGGTGGACCCCTTACCAATACCAACCCTTATGACGGAGCCTCATTTCAAGGTCCGGGTATCTAGTGCTATTATATGATGATACGCCATAAACTAAAGACCCTGACTGAGCTGAAAGTAAAAATCATGGAAGAATTGCAACTGAACCCTACTTTGCATGACATACATATTACTTTCCGTTCTCCATATGAAGTCCTCAATCAATGCATTAATTACAGATATATGGAGATAACAGAGGACAAACTTGTGAAATTCATGTTTAGTAAGATGCAAAAATGGGAAAAAGCAGCAGATTTTGAGTTGTACATCACTTTGGAGCCGCGTGCGAAAGTTGGCGTAGAGGAAGAAATGGTACAAACAACTACATCTCTACAGTTTGCAGTCCTAGATGATCGATGCACCACATTGGGAGGCTATACACCCCCTTTTCAAGAGACACCAGCAACAATTGAGAGCGAACTTGGAAATAGATATGAAAATCAATTTTCTACACATTAAGGTGAATCGTCTACAGTTCCAATAGTTGAAGATGAAGACGAAGACTATTTTGGGGAAGATTCTGACGATAGAGATGAGTACGAAGAGAGGATTGACAATGACGACTTTGACAGGGGTGTTGATGATCATGAAATTTCTCCAATTCCTGATGTTGATGATATGACTGAATGTGATGAAGATGATGCGGACACTAATGTCAGAGTTCAGCATGTTACAAATACGACCCCCGTTTATGAACCTCCTGCCTCATCATTTTATGAAAATACTTGGGAAAATATGGTTGATCCTGAAGTTGTTCAGCAAGCATTTGGTTCTTCTTGGAATCCAGACATGAATTTTGCGAAAGGGTTGATTTTTGCGAATAAAGAGGCGGTGAAACGTGCATTAACAATTTATACCGCAAAGCATAACAGAAACATTATCACTATTAGATCAACCAGAAGTAGACTGTCTGTGAAGTGCATCGATGAGTCATGCATATAGTACGTTGGGGCAATTGAGAAGCCTCAATATGGTCTATGGATGGTCACATCTTATAGGGGTCCTCACAGTTGTATACCCCTTGGCACGGCCCTTGATGGTAGAATGATGGATTGTAATTTTCTTGCAGTAGAATTTGTTCCATTGTTGCAAGAAAAACACACGGCAACAATTTATCATCTCAGAGATTTCATTAAAGGGAAGTATTATGGGCATAAGCTTTCTTACTATAAGATATGGGATGCGAAACAACGAGCTATTGCAAAGATATTTGGGGGTTGGGAAGAGTCTTACCAAAGGTTGAGAAAGGTATTGTTGGCATACTTGGATCAAGAACCTGGCACCCGGTTCTGGTGTCACACCATACCTAGTGACGAGTTCGGTGATACAATATTGCGCTATATATTTTGGGCTTTTGCTCCATGCATTGAAGGATTCAGACATTGTAAGCCAGTGATCAGTATTGATGGGACTCATTTGTATGGTAAATATCGAGGGGTGTTGTTGATTGCAATGGCCACCGATGCCAACAACAAGGTTTTGCCTCTTGCATTTGCTGTTGTGGACAAAGAGTCAGGGCCTAGTTGGAGGTGGTTTTTAGAAGGCCTTAGGAATGCACTGGGGGATGTGATAGTAGATAAGGACATTTGCATAATTTCTGACCGACATCTAGGTATTCAAAATGCAATTGCAAACTGGCCTAGAGATGATGATGGACGAGTACGAGTAGTTCACAGATATTGTCTTCGACATGTTGCTAGTAACTTCAACACGCATTTTCAGGACGCCACTTTAAAGTCATTGGCCTTGCAAGCGGGGTATGCTACTCAGGAAGCTAAATTTGAGTTGCACATGCAACCTATCAAGGAAGCCGAGAACGAGGCCCTTAGGAAGAAACGGAGAACCGAGCGGCAGGAAAGTGAACCCGACTCATCCATCATGCCATACACATATCTAATGAACATTGATTTACAAATGTGGACCCAGCTATATGATGGTGGATACCGTTATGGGGCTATGACAACCAATGTCTCGGAGTGCTTCAATGGAGTACTCAAAGGTGCCCGTGGCCTACCCATTGCTGCAATGGTTGAATTCACTTGGAACAAACTTGTTGCATATTTCCATGATCGACACAAAGAAATTACTCATGATCTCTCAAATGGCAAGGTATGGAGTACATATGCCTTACGAATCTATGAAAAAAACCTGCAAAAATCTTGTTCACACCAAATTTCAGCGTTTAATAATTTGAATGGTATATATCAAGTAATTACTGCATACAACATCTATCGCTCTGGAGGGGGACACCATAGTCAGGAAGTAAACCTAATAGCCAGAACATGTCGTTATGGAAAGTGGCAAAATCGAAAGATCCCTTGTTCACACGCAATTAAAGCTATTCAGCACGTGGGGCAAGATGCGACTACATATATTGACCCATGTTATAGTTTGGAGAACGCCATTCGCACCTACTCACATGCATTTCTGGTGCCATTGTCAGAGACATTGTGGAGGGATGTGGACGGTCCAAAGTGGGTGCCTGACCCAAACTTGTTGCGGGGCAAAGGTCGACCTATGGCATCTAGGATACGGAATGAGATGGATGGGGTTCAGCAAGAACGAGGACGCCAGAGGCCAAATTTTGACTTGAGAGAGATTCAACAGAAGCAAAGCTGTGGACTGTGTCATCAACTTGGGCATAACCATAGATGATTTTCGCTTTCTCGTGGGGCTTCGACAAGCAATAACGATCCAAACTAGGTAAGTAATGCTTTTTATATAAAATACCATGATTGTATCAATTAGCAAAGTTGCCAAAAGTGCCATAAATTTATATTGTTTAGAGTAGAAGGCATTGCAATGTAGTACATTGATTGCTGAGCATATTTATACCACAAAAATTAGGAAACATGTATCAACAGAGCAAGAAACTCACTGACTATTAAAAATGAAGACAAAACATAACAGGTAATCTAGGGATGCTTTTATATAAAATGCCATGATTGTATCAATTAGCCAAGTTGCATAGATTAGTGTGTATGTTTTGGCTTTTGGTATCTAACAACAATATTTGAATTTTTTCAGGCATGCAGAAACTTGATTTTGAAATGACATTGTAGATGTAAATTGGGGTACGGTTTATTATGTATTTGAACTTACTACTAGGTTGAATGCGGACAATTATTACTACTATGTTGTATGCGGACAATTATTATTTTGTTTATCATTGAATGAACTTGTAATCGAAGTATTCTATATCCAATGAATTATCATTGGATAATTTAATGAACTTGTTTTTCCTATTTTGTGTGAAAGAGACTACAAATTATGTTGAGGAACGGAATTTGTCATTTTGCCTCAACGATTTGATTGTGGGCAATGTTTTTGCCCTGGAATAAGGGGCTTTGGTGAATATAGTGATACACTCAGCTATGGAAGGAGATTTTAGCGAGCAGGTGTTACTTTATTCATACTGTTAGAAATTGAAAATCCTTCCTTTGGGTGGATGTATTTTTTCCTGAGCTAAAAAGATTTAGGATTGCAGGATCATATGTTAAAAACTGTGTTTATTATAGCAACACCTGATACCCTTTAATTGCCCAAAGTTAGCTTCTAAAGCAATCTATATTTTTGGCTAATGTTGGGAGATATAGGCTTTTTCTTTAAGAGGTCTCTAGGTAAGTTGACTTGATATAACACTATCATTTTCATTAGTTCTTAGTTACGTTAAATTGTTGGAGACATAAGTCTTTGTCTTTGCTTCTAGAACTTGACTTAATATAATTAATGTCCAAAGTTTGGAATTCCAAAATTCCATGACAAAGTATTCAAAGTTTTTAAAATGTTTTTGACCATTCATATTAACGATGATTTTAGAAATACAATTTTAGAAATACAATTTTTAAAAATGTTGTTAAAGGACTTGTTCAAGCAACACAATTTTAGAAATAAAACAACGATATACCCATAAAGGCTACTTTGTAAGGCAACATAAACAAGAGCTTTTTCTACATAATCAACCACGCTTAAATAGTAATAGGTGCATTTCATGCAACTTACTCTTTTTCAAATTACATCAAACATGACTTGATTAACAACGATGCCAACAATTGTAAAATTGAACAGATTTATGCAATTAACCTCTTACTTGCATTCATGAAACATAATAAATGGCCAAGATGCCAGAGTGTCCAAAAAGATGGGAGCTTCATATATTCACATTCAGGACATGCACACAGGTTCAGTTGGACATTTCTCACAATTCTGAGCCATGTATACAAGCAACAAATTAGTAATTAGGCAACTTACAAATCCACCCGTCAAAAAAAAAAAAAAAAACTTTTATAAATGGAGTTTTGGCAATTCTAGAGACATAAATTACCAACCATTGGACAACGTGAATCACTTGCTCTAAGCCGAAATATTGAAATTTAAGAAGAAAAATAAGTTGGCATCACAGTATGTTAAGACATATGTGTTCACATGTTAAGAACATATGTCATACTTTATGTAAATTGGCTAATCTTTTGACAAAATGTACTTTACTTGTATTTGGGTAGATCTAAGTTGTGTTTAATACTTGAAGAAACATGTTGTTCAAGTCTAGTATTAAAGCCATGAAGATTGGACCAAGAAACAAGTGAAGAAAAGGTGTTCAATAAAGCTGGACAGATATCTCGACACCTGCGGATATATAGCTCGATAGCTTCTCGACACCTCCTCGACACCTGGCTATCTGTCGAGCTCTTCAGCTGATTCTTATCGCAATCTCGATAGTTTCTCGATAGCTGGTCGATCGATCGAGAAAGTTTTTGTCCCCTCGACACTTTCTCGACACCTCCTCAATAGCTGTATCTGTTGAGATTCATTAAACCTCGACACCTCCTTGATAGCTGCTATCTGTCGAGGTTACAAAAATTCAGCTTTTTGATTTTTGGGCCAGGCTTATGTATTTGTGTAGGGTTTCTTTTCTCACAACCCTAGACCTATATAAGGCTTATTTTAGAGGTTGTTACATAAAAGAATAAGAGAATACAAGGAGAACATATGCAAAAGGTGACCGAAGCCTTATTCTCTCTAAAGAAGCTACTGCATCTTTGCGCTTTAGGGTTTTGTAACCAAGTGCTTCTTGATCTTCATTCTTGATGAAGTGAAGAACTTTGCAACCAACATCTTCTTCTAGTTGGTAATTGAAGTCGCGTATTGGGATCCGCGCAATTGGTTAGTTACGTACTTCGGATTCGTGCAACAAAAAGGGTGGCGTTCATATATTGAAGAGTTCAGAGGTTCTGAAGCAGTAAAAGGTTTCTGCTGTGAGTTCATCTACGGGGATTGTAGAGTCTAGGGACAAAAGTTTTGTACTAGATCTGAAACTTCTCTTTACTATAGTGGATTGCTTTTCGGGAAGGTTTCCCCCCAGGTTTTTTACTGTGAAACTGGTTGGTTTCATTTGTTTTCCTGGGTCATCATATCTTGTCTTATTTATTTTTTCCGCTGCATATTATTTTGACATGATATTGATGTTTGTTTGTTTTAACAAGTTTTATTGATAATAAATCTAATTAACAACTTGAGTTTAAAACTTGTTAATTCTATCAACCGGGGTCTAAATTTCCCAACACAGTATGATGATTAGGCTCAAGCAGGTATATATTAAACCAAATTTCACCCAGTAGCAATATTAGTCAAGTTCTTTTTCAAGTTTTTGTAAAATCTGGAGATGGTCCAGACTGCCTACATTTACTGAATCTCCCATGTAATTAGGACTAATAAAAAAAAAAAAAGGTTAATAAACATATATAATAATAAGAAAACCAAATTATCAGGAATATTTTCTGTGATGAAAGATCAATAGACCAAAGGAGATATTATTTTACTACACAGTAACTTCGATGAGATATTATTTTTACTACAAAGTAACTACGATTCGAATATGTGATTTTTTTACATGGAGATCAAATTTTTTTGTTTACAATAAAAAAAAAAAAAAAAAAAAAAAAAAAAAAAAAAAAAAGATCAACGAAATCCATATCATAAAATCAAAAAAAAAAAAAAAAGAAGCAAAAAGATTGCCCAACATGAATATCTAAGGAAGTAAAATTTTGTTGCGTAGTATTGTATCCTTCTGTTTCTGCTAGCCAATAAGATTGCCTGCAAAACATAATGCTATAGCCAATTAATATCTCAAACTGCTAAAACCATTTGCAAGGGAACATAAACAACAAAGAAATCCATATCATAAAATCAAAACTGAAGAACTTAAATAATATGATGTTGTATGGCCATTCTCCTAACACACGTCTATGCGTGTTCTACAAAACTCTACAATCTCAAACTGATACCAGTAATTTTATAAGTAGCACAAGATTGGGCTAACTATGGGCCATTGGAAACCAATGAAACTTAAAGATTTAAATTTAGTAGGCATACAAATTAAACAAAACAAGATGTCAAGAAGTTGATTGAGAAAAATGACTTCCAAGTTCCAACAAAATCACTAAACTGAAAACAGCAAAATAAAAAAGAGGAACTCAGGCATTAACTGATGACCAGATACACAATAGCTACCCAAGAGAAAATAAAGACCGATATGCCATGGAAAACAAATTTTTTGTGGAAACAAAAACAAGAATAAAAAGAAAGCAAATGGTTTAACACATTTTCCCTACCAATGCTGAAAAAACATTACCTGGACCAACTTGAATGGTTTCATACTCAATGCCATCAGGCACAAGGGTGGTGTTGTATCTATAAGGCCCCTTTCCATTGATGAGAACTCCATCAGGCGTCGCAAGGCCTTTTCCAGCATCAAGAGCTGATCGCAGCGCCTAAAATTTGAAAAAAGTTAAATCTACAATCCCACTACAAATGTCCACAAGCAAACACCAACGTAAAAACAAATACTGACCGTATGGTTCTGGATATACCAGTGAATTTGCAATCATAGCAGCTGTTGGGTTTTGAATTTGCTGCAACCATTAATGAAATACCAAGCAATGAAACACCATTTAGAAAGATTCACCCATTAGCTAGCATCTGAATGTACCTGAGGAAGTAACAAATGACAATCACACGAAGTCATTAAAATACTTCTTAGTCTACAATAGTTTATTGTCCTCGAATTGAACCAACTCAACTAAGTAAAATTGGGGTGGATTCTATGGATCCTCATCAACCAATCTAAGTCAGCCACAAACATTGTTTTCTGCCATTCTATCTGACCTAACATCATTCCCTCTATCATCAATAAATTTTTCTTTTTTTTAAAAAATTATTGGTAAGTTTCATGTACCTCTATTATGGGAGAAGGAACACATAGAAATTTGCAAATATATATCTGAAAGCCAACACTGGGAACACACACTTTTGAAAGCCCAAGTTGCTATAGTAAATGAAATCACCACAAAAACAAATTGGTGCATTTCGGTTTCTACGAGACAGCCATAAAGAAGAGCATTACATACCTACAGTGCTGATATTCCCGTCTGAGGCTCTCAAGTTCTGAAACAAGAGCAGGAATCTGCTGAGTATCTGAGTGAGGCCTCTACTAGTAACCTGACCAATTTATTTGGGAAAAAAAGAAGAAGCAAACAACTCTTATTATCAAAGAAAGGAGAACTTCATACATGATCAAATAGCTGACTGCTCTTTTTTTTAAAAGTAGTACTTGCAAAAGATTTAGTAAAAGCGCCACAAATTCATACTGAGCATTTGGTCCCTTTGGGTATACCTGGCGCATTTCTTGTTCTTCCAAGGTTGGAAGCACATCATCGGTCTAGACAAAACATTGGAAAAATTATCATGGGAAAGTAGAATAATAATAGAAGCCTAATAATTCAATCATAAAATAAGCTCAATGATTTCATCAAATCCAAGCTTTGGACTTAAGACCTACAAACTCAAGATATTGAAACTGATATTCCCCGTTTAATTAATAGCAGGAAATCCTCTTCACTTTCTATTTTTACTTGTGAAAAAACAGGGAATACATTCTTCAAATTGTTAAATACAAACAATAGTTCAACACAATTAACTTTCTCATAAAAACTCTATGACTAAACATTACAAGGAAAAAAGGCAGGACGGATAATTCGAAACTAGGCTATTCAGATGTATTTTGCAAGAAAGAATAATAAAAAATAAATAAACTCTCTTTCTTACAGTGTAGTTGCTTCCACAACAAACATAAGTCCCTTCAGTAGGAGGGTGAGGCTCAGGAGCTGACTTTGGGTTTTGTAAGTAATCTTTGTATAGTCTGTAATACGGTGGTGGTGGTGGGTACGTAGCTGTTGCCCTTAGCAGCTCTTCCTAACCAAACCTTGAACATCAAACAAGTTCATGACAAATAAATTCAATTGTCAAAGATTAAAATAAATAAATAAATAAAAGAATACTCCCAAATACATACCCACAAATCTGAAGTAGATGCCGCAGACGTGGGTGATGTCCATGCTTGTTAACACCTCTTATTATATATATATATATATATATCAGAGTACACATTCTGGTTCAGCTAGAATAGCTGAGGATCATTCTAAGCCAGTGATGCACTTGGAAGCTAAAATGCTCGCACCATGTTTCCCTTATTCAGTGGTGGCATCAGAGCGAACTCTCTCATACAAGCGATATATCAGAGAAGACCTAGACATCTGGGGTTCCCTTTCCAGGACTGCAATCACATCTTTAATGGAGATGCTACGAGCAACCCTAGTTTGAGCCAGAGTAATTTGATTCCTTCCAGATCTTCTAACAGTCCCAGCTGAAAGAAAAAGAATTTTGGGGAGGGGGCCAGGGATGCAAATTCAGTGAAACACATTATAGAGAGAAGGTATATAGGACATTTATTCAACAAATAATTAACTAAACTAATAATAAAATAAAATAAGTAAACATTGCTTGCTAGATCTGTTGGATAAGGCTGGTGGTAATAAACTCTAATATTAACTTCAGCATATTGCCAGCTACGTACCTTTCAAAATTGAAATCAAATTAAAGCACGCTTACCAGAAGCAGCAACAGGAGCTGCATTGCCCCTTTTCTCTGTTTCTTGGTTGTCCTTTCTTCCAGATGTTGCTAAAGGCTTGCGACTCACATCTTTACTTGGTTGAGAACCAGATGTATCCACCCCTCCTTCACGTTTCTGCCGGGCTTGCTCAGCCATTAATTGCCATTTTGAAAGCATGTCATCTCCTCCAACAGCAGCACGGGCTACAACGTTTACCGCTGTTGGATGTATTTTGTCATCTTCCTCTTTGTTGTACCGAAGCAGATAGCAAAGTCAAGAATTTCGATATTTGGTTGAATGGTGAAGATATAAATGAATTATCCTGTATACCTTAAGTGATTTACCACGACCATCATCTTTCTCCTTGCCACCATCAACTCCATTATTACCCTCAGGCTGCATTTGGAGGGATATATCATACAATATCAAATATATAGAACTTTAATCAGACCCAAAGTAAACATTTTGTGTGTATTTTACCACATTCAAAAGAAGTATATTGCAATATGCTCATTTAAAGAAGGGATACTTTAAGAATTCAGTTCGTCGTCTCATAAAGTGCAGGGGCACTCACATCATTAAGTCTCCGCAGCTTCTCTGCTTCAGTCTGTTTTTTTTTTCCCCATTCCTCCCTAGCTTTCCTATTCATTGTCATGATTTGTTGTTGAACATCTTAGGTGACAACAGTTCGGTGTCTTGGTTTCTCAATATCAACCCGCTACAATGATCCACTAAAATTCAGAACCATTTAATCACAAATAATTGAAGTGAGAATAAAAAAAGCGGAAAAAACCTGAACTGTTTTGAAAGTGTGATTAGATTACTTATTAGTCCGCGCATTCTTTCTTCCACGCACTGAAGGTTTAGTTGCATTGCATAAGAAAACATGTAACTTGTAAGCTATGTTGCAGAGGCAAGAAGCAAGTTAGCCATCATCAACTATGAACAAATGATTACATGACACGTACATTTACTTTGCATAATTATATTTTTGCAGCACAAAGTAAACCAGAGAGAAAGTAAGTCCATTTTAAAATTATTCATCCACACAAGGTTTTTACAGTAGAAGTTAAAAGGAAAAATGTAGCATTTAAAAAATGCTCAGACACATCTACCATTATCAAAAGTAAAGTGCAAAGAGACTTCAATGCTAAAGAAATGCTTGAAGAGAAATCCTATGAACAGAAATCCTGAGGGATCAATCTTTGCCTTCTCAATTACAGAAATGGTCATTACAAACATCGGGGTGGGGGGAAGAATGCTTGAAAAAATATTACACAAAGGGAACAGTACGTTAACCATACTTGCATTAGTAAAGCCCCCAGAGCATCAGAGGACACATCATCATTGATGGAACCAACCCAAATTCTTAAAGCAGCACAATCAACAAAAGCAAAGCCATAAACAATTGAACCATTATCCATGCCACAATTTTCCTAAAGAGAAAATTTAACAAAACATAGTGTTAATATATTGGAACAAATTTTCAAGTAGATAGCAGCAACAAGATAAACTCATAAAACCATTACTAATTCAAGTAGTGCCAACTGTAAGAGGAAAAGGTGCAGGAGCATGCTATAAAGTGAACTGGTGCATTACATACGATTAAAAGAGAAAGACACTAGACACTAGACACATAATCATTAGATAAATATAAAATTCTCTAAAAGACATAAAAATAAAAAAATAAAATAGCAAATTTAATTTTGTTTTTGTCTCCTAGAGTACTACTAATAAAATTTAGTATGATTAACTAGTTGACAATTCTAGGTTTTTCAATGAAAACATCCGGGATTCAAATCCCCTCTTCCCCAATGTAACTATCGAATTATCAAAAAAATGGAAATACAAAATCCTCTCTATATCAAATTTTGATATATAGAAGAAATATTAGGTCTTGAATCTTGATAATGTTATGAAATCCCTGGTTATTAGAGGGACAATATACCATATAATAATGCTATAATATATGAACTTACAAATTACAATATCCTGTAGGATTGCAGTATAACATATGAAATTATAAAGATTTAAAAGATATATTTGACCTTAAAAACGTCGGTGATACTTGTATAAAACCCCACAAGTAATGCTTGCTCGGGCCACTTCTGACAAAAGGAACCGAATATGTTTTTATTGTTTTATGCTTTATGAAAATCCATGCCATTCTCACTCACTTCAAAATGCTTTGCAAAAAGTTCTACTCTTTATGGTCTATTATTGTAAGGGCCAGTTTAGTAACTCTCACATTTTATTAAAGTGTTTTTCTTTAAACCATTTCTTTGTGCTATACGCAAATTCAACCTACAAGCCCTCAAAAGTCATTACGTGCCATTCTAGAAATTGTATACTCGTATAACTAAATTTCATATAGTTGATGACAGATTCAATAGTGAAACCTTCAAAAATTCTCTTAAATTTTTGAATTTTTTTGCTAAGTAAAAGTTCTCTTAAACTTATCATTCAATAGTGAAACCTTCAAAAGTAGTTTTGGGTTTACCTTATTATTAGCAACATCTGTTGGTAGATATATGTTCAAAAAACATTTTTGAGGATAAACCTGATTCCTGATCTCAGCCAGAATTGCACTTATGATTGGTAAACACTCCTCAGTGGCCAGTGTATAGTCATCTACACTACTCTTACCTCCAACCCTGAAAATCAAGAACGCAAATCACTTGTAGGAGAAAAGGAACCTTATTATGATGGCAAGATAAATTTAAGGATGAAATGTAAAATAGCTGAAACAGTTCTTGGCCGAAACATAACATGACATTGTTGTCACATTCATTATATTCTGCCTCAACCATGGTAATATGCTATAACAAATTGTATAAAAATTTGACTTTGAACAAAATCTTTATTATATGTTAGACTATTGCCATACATATATGTTAACATACCAATCATATGATATAGAGACAGAAGGTAAATCATTGAAAAAGGCCTCTCGAGCACCTACTACTGTGCCAGAGTAAATGCTGCAATTCCAAACCAATCAAAAAAGAAATGAACATTAGCTGCCCAAAGAAGAAAATTACAATGTATTAAAAGAACTCCAGCAGGGATACTAACAATATAAACAAGAAAGTGTCCCATAATGGGTGTACTAGTGATCTCATATTCTCATGAGACTAAAATCACTAGATTTTCTTAAATCAGTTTAGAGGGACATGTTTCCTTGTGATTTTTTTTATTCCCAAGGGGATTGATGGCACAGACACAGTGTGTTTGAAAGAACATTTTTTTTTTAACGTTTAGAAGTCATTGTTTGTAGGAACCTTGAAATAATTGTATGTGGTTCTAACAATTTTTTTTTGATGAGTATGTGGTTCTAACAATATATACCAACTTCTGTCACAAATCCTTTAAAAGTCCAAAGTAGAAAATATTAAGAAAAAGAAAGGGCTGATTTTATTTTTAGATCCTTTTTGTTTCACTTTTTGGCACTTTAAAGTAAGTGGAAGCTTCTTTTCCCCTCCTTTTCTTTCAATTTCTCTTCTTGACAAGGTATCCATTTTAAACAATAGAAAGGGGCATTAACACAGTCAGAATTTTGAAGAGAAGGCACAAAGGAAGACTAACATGTGATAACCACAGTTGCTACCCATGTTGATGCCACTAACTACCTGCATGCAGAAATGGGAAAAACATTAGCAAAAATAGCAAAGATCAAACAACTTTAATAACTACAACTTCTAGTCAAATACAAGAAATACAAGTCCCACAAGCGAGAACACTGTGTACTAGATATCAAAAGCAATACTTAAGCGGGAAAAGGGTGCTTTCCCCAACATATGCTACAGCTGCAAAATGCATAACAGCATCAAACGCATTATCTGAGAATATTTGATTAACCTGAAAAATCTGTTAAGGTAAACTCCAGGTGTGACTATTTATATTAAAGTAACAAAGTCTTACATGAAGTTTTTTCTATAAAGGGCACCTTCAGCGTAAAATATATATATATATATATATATATATAAAGGGCATAATAAGGATACAGCTTTTGCATCACCCAAGTCAGCGTAAATAAACTGAAGTCTTCCAGGTTCTGGAAACAATTCTTGGAGAACCCTTACAGCACCCAGGTTTCCCCGCGGGAGGTTGTCCTGTCAAAAGGGAAAATCTCAAACGTATGTAATTAACTTTGAAATTGCAAAATAATTTGAAAATACAATTTAGAGGTCCTGTCGAAAGAGAGAATCACACAGATATGGAATTAAAATTGAAAATGCAGAAAATAAAATTACATTTATAAGGAAAAAGGCATACCATTATAGTTACACGGTATTTGTCCTTCAGAAGTTGTAAGGTAGCATGTGAACCAATGTAGCCAGCACCTCCTGTTACTAGGACATGCGTTACCCCGTCTTCCATGTCTTCTAATTCGCATTTTTCCTTCTCGCTTAGCTTCCTTTTCAGCCCTACAAAAGCAGATTTAGTCAGGAAAAAAATCATTTAAAAAGAATATTTTTTTTACAACATTTAAAAAATAATAGTGATGCACCAGATCTCATAGATCCAGTGTAGATACGTACATGTCTGCCCCATTTATCTGTAACAGCTTATCCATATATGAACGAATATCTGCTTCCTTAAGCACTTTACCAAGCTTTTTGACCGCCTTTGCCAGGTCGTGTTTGTAACTCTTATTGCTTTCCGACTTTTGTAATGCTGTCATCATTGCTGAAATATGCCACAGACTAGATTAGAGCACCAAACAAACTTAGGTGTGCATAAAAAAATACTGGAAAACCTTAAAAGAATACCTTTTGTTGTGCGTTTACATCTGCACATATCAGTAAAAATTATTGCCCTAATCCACTATATAGGCCCCTCTCTTATAAATCAAGCCATCAAAACATACATCTAAGGAATCATATTTGTTAGGTTCTAAGGTCTTAGGATTTTATGTATTTAGAACCTAATTTGTAGTGTTGGCAAACCATGATCAAAACAATGTATTTAGTCTAGTTTAGGCTTGCTCAAAGTTGGTTAAATATTGTAAAGTTGAAATCGAGTGACTGCAGAAGCATTGGGGCTTCTCGGCCTGGCTCGATCGATCGAATGTAATTCTCGATCGATCGAAAATCGGCCCAGATGCGATTCTGCAGAAATTCCAGCTCAGCCCAAACTCTTTTAAACGTTTAGGGTTTTATGTTTTTGCCCTAGGTATATAAGGCAAAACCCTAGCCACGTTTTCAGTGTTGCACAAGTTGTATTATTGCTCATACATTGCGGTTTTGTGTAAATCTCTTGTGAGATCTAGAGGAGCTTTCCTTTACACAAAACTTAGGGTTTTCAAGATTGAGATTCTTCTACATCTTGATGATCAACTTGGTTGCTGCCATTGAAGCTTAAAGACAAACAAGCGGGGAGCTTGTACCTGATTGAAGGAATACAAAGAAAGAAGTAGTCCGTGGACTCGGAGCCTGCGCGTGGTCGTGTCAGGAAGTTTTACTGGTGGGTAGCATTAGGAAGTCAAGCGGGGAGCTTGTAAGTCCTCTTGTAAGAACTTCAATTCTTTCTTAGTGGATTCCGTTTTGCCTTGAGGATCGGTGGGTAAAATCCTCCCCAGGTTTTTCCGTGTAGTTTTCTAGGTGATCATATCGTGTGTTCTTTATTATTTCCGCTGTTTTATATGTTTTACATGCATGATATGATTATTTGATTGTTTTAACCTAGAATTGTTAATTTGACTAAGTAACAACTTGGTTAATTAATCTAGGCTACGCAATCTAATTGTGGTTTAAGGGGTCTATATTTCCATCAATATTACCAAAAACAGCAGTAATCCTCTCATGGATCTTTTTTCAACAAGTGCGGCGAAGATTCAATTCTGCACGTATTGCTTTTGGAATCAACTTCATATCTGTCTATGCAATAATTTATAATATTAAAAAAAAAAATAAGTACAAAAAACATAGATTCATATTAAATAAATAAATAAATAAAGTAAACAATGTACCACATCCAACACATAACCATCAATAAAAAATAAATAGATTCATATTCAATTGCAAAAAATATATTCCTAATGCTAGTGCTACTATATGATTTAGATGTCCTTTCTTCTGTTTGCCTGCCAAAAGTTACAACTTTTTAAAATTAAGTGACGAAAGAAATCTAGCTTACACCAAATTTTGGAGACAACAATATATTACATTTAGCCTAAAATAAATGAATTGAAAACCCACATACACTTACACATTCAGATGGGGTGTTGATCTTAATGCATTTTACGTTTATGCTGTCTCCTATAATGTTTGGTATATGGGGGATGGGGTACTGCATCTCCTTGGTGAGGCTCCTCGCGTTGCTGCAAAGATGGAGTTACAACCAAACAATGAATTACATGAATTATAATAGCATTAACAACAATTACTCAATATTCATTACATTAAATGAGTTGTCATACCGTGGGGCCAGTCTTGTGTCCTGCTTTGCGACCACCTGTCCCACAAGAAGGTGCTTTTGTTGTGCGTTTAGGTCGACCTTGTGGGGGTGATTGTAACCCAACAACTACCTGCTCATTCTCAACATGCACATCTAGCTGTTTTGCTTGACTCCCAACAACTGAAGATCCTACAACTGCGAGGGAGGATGGTGTAGCAGATGAAATGTGAGTGAGGCCCGTAGTCATGGGATCTATATGCAGTCCAGGAGTGGGCATGAATGACATGGAGTGACTATGGGGTGGTACATGGTGTATATGACCAATGTTGTACGAGGGGGATTGAGTGTGCATGACAGGAGGGGTCTAACTGAAATCATAGCTGAGATCAAAGGATGGCGAAGTAAATGAAAGATGAGGGGGGTCGAAAAATGTACGTGGGGTGTGTGAAGGGATCTCGAGGTGAAAAGATGCATGAGCAATGGGTAGAGGGATCTCTAGGTCAGGAACTACATGAGTAGTACGTGGAGGGATCTTTGGGGAAGGAGATGCATGTAGAGGTGGAGGGAACTCTGGGGCAGGAGATGCATGTGGGGGTGAAGGAGGATCCGGCCTACTGACAACCTGATGGGGTGCACCACGCTAACCATGGCTATGGCTGGCACGATTTGAGCTCGTGCTTAGTCGTCTAGTATCTTCTGCCGCATCTGGATTTGCCCCATCGGTCTCTTCTAAGGGAAGTTGGGCAGTTATACGATAAAGGCGTTCCACATATTTAAGTACAGCTAAGATATGCTTGTAAATGGGACTGCCCACTGTATATTGCATCAACATCTGCTTGTGACTGGCAACCTGCAAGTACAAAAATACAATTAGTACATCTAACAAAAAAATGGTGATATGCAACAAAAATTGAAAAGAAAGGTCGAAGCGATTACCATAATAAGAAGTGAAGCGGAAGTGTGGTCGACGAACCTCCAAGTCACCCTATCATACCAACCAAAGTATGGATGAGTAGGCGACATAGCACCTTGTAGTCGTGCTCCATGACATAGAGATCGTGCTCGACTATTCCATACTTGAATATGGCCATAATGTTTATCCCCCCAATTCACCTCCATCTTCCCCCTCAAGTCTATGTCATGAAGGGCCTTGTCAGTATCAACATATAGGGGGATTTCTTGTACCATCCCAAACTGACAAAGAACATGGTCTGGTGTATGTTTCTCTACCAGCCAAAAGCATACAAGCGGCACCCTCACCGTCCATACGTCCCTTCCTGCGACACAAAACGGAGGCAGGTGGGCTAAGTCATCTTGATATGGTTCCCACACCACCTGAAATAGCCAAATAAAAGGGCAGCACATTATGCAATGTTCCATTATTTCCAACTATGAACTATTTTACAAGCAGTAAATACAATAGTCATAAACAATAGAAGGAACACAATTTGGGTACCTAGTAGGGACGCATACAATCTAATAGCTGACGGTACCGAACTAGACAAATTTCTTGGGGGCTATTTTTTGTGGTCATGACCCACACAGTCCTACAATTAAGAAAGAGAGAGTCAATACTTAGAATTGAGAATTTGAAGTAATCAACAACAATAAATGATGGGCAATCGTAAATTTCACATTACATACTACTAAGTTTATACCAAACAATGATTATCTAAACATATGATTAGTGGTGGAGCTAGAAATTAACAACACTTGAATTTGAACGGTTTAAGACCCCTTACAAACAACCGGATTGCGTAGCCTAGATTAATTAGCCAAGTTGTTACTTAGTCAAATTAAACAATTCTAGGTTAAAACAATCACAAAATCATATCATGCATATAAAATATAAAAAGCAGCAGAATAATAAAAGAACACAAGATATGATCACCCAGGAAACCATACGGAAAAACCTGGGGAGGATTTTATCCACCGATCTTCAAGGCAAAATGGAATCCACTAAGAAAGAATCGAAGTTCTTACAAAAGGACTTACAAGCTCCCCGCTTGACTTCCTAATGCTACCCACCAGTAAAACTTCCTGACACGACCACACACAGGCTCCGAGTCCACGGACTACTTCTTTCTTTGAATCCCTCAATCAGCTACAAGCACCCACGCTTGATATTCTTTAAGCTTCAAAGGCAGCAACCAAGTTGATCATCAAGATGTTGAAGTAATCTCAATCTTGAAAACTCTAAGCTTTATGTAAAGGAAAGCTCCTCTAGATCTCACAAGAGATTTACACAAAACCGCAATGTATGAGTAACAATACAACTTATGCCACACTTAAAAACGTGGCTAGGGTTTGCCTTATATACCTAGGGCAAAAACATAAAACCCTAAACGTTTAAAGAGTTAGGGCTGAGTTGGAAATTCTGCAGAAAACGCATCTGGGCCGATTTTTGATCGATCGAGTCTAACTTTCGATCGATCGAGCCAGGCCGAAATGCCCAAATGCATCTGCAGTCACTCGATTCCAACTTTACAATATTTTATCAACTTTGAGCAAGCCTAAACAAGACTAAATATATTGTTTTGATCATGGTTTGCCAACATTACAAATTAAAGTTCTAAATACATAAATTCCTAAACCTTTAGAACCTAACAAACTCCCCCTTTAGCAATCCATGACAAAACACAAATTAAAAGCTCAAAGTTTACAAGTAACAAAGCCCTTTACAAAATAATGCTCATAAACTCAAATTCAACCCTAACTACTATCTATCGGTTGCAAGTGTAGACAGCAGCTTTGTTGAATCAACCTGTATATTCCTGAAATACTCAACAAACACATAAACGCATGTGTGATAGGAAATAGTATATAAACAGGTATAACATTCTTGTAAGATTCACACAACACAAAATAAAGATATATATCAATGAATCAACTCATAAATATAAATCAATAAGTAGTGAATCATAAGACAACAAGAATCAAATAAAAAAAATGTATATCAATATATCAATCAATGTTACTCCCCCTAACATGAATATCCCCAAAAATGATATACAAGGTGAAGCACCTAGATACAATCTAATAAACTCCACAAACTAACAAAAAATCTCCCGCTAACAAAAAATTTGCCCCTAACAACAAAAACTCCTCTACAAGTCAAAACTCTACTCCCCCTTTTTATGACGGAATGCCAAAGGACATCATAGGCCATCATCAAAAGTAGGTGGTGAGGAGGAACGAAGATGCGCCAAATCCGCTCTCAGAGCACGAATCTCATCGAACATATCCACCAAAAGCTGACCATGAGCCGCCTGAATGGTCATGACAGTCTCCAAAGTACGACGAACATCAAAGTCAGCCGCAGGAGGTGGAGGAACAGCAGTAGCACCTACAGGATCAGGAACAGCCTCACGAGCAGGAACTGTAGAAGAAGGAGGAGGAGGAGCGCTACTAGACGGCTCAGACCTAGGGTGTTTAGAACCAGCTCGAAGATGAGCGGCCCTCTGTCTAAGAAAAGACGCACCTATAGGAGCTATCACATGAACAGGCTTAGAAGTAGGGAAATCATCTAAACCAAGATGAAGTAAAATCCTATGAATGAAGATAGGATGAACAAGAGCATGAGCAATAGAGGAACTCCTATAAACTTCGTTCAAAGAACGAAGAAAAAGATAAGGAAAACTAATAGGAGCATCAGTGACAAGAGCGTATAAGAATACACACCTATCAAGAGGAATGGTGTGCAGATGAGAAATGGGCCAGAGAGAGTGACAGGCTATCCTAAAGAAAAGATAGGTAGTCTCAGGAAGCTTAGCGGTGGTGATCCGAGGATCAGAACCCCACTGGATAGAAGACCCAGTGATGTAAGACATGACATCACTCAACTCTGGTGACTCATCATAAGGATAGACAGGGTGCTGTACCAAAGGTACCCCTAGAGCATCAGACACTACTGTAGGAGTAATGACGTACTCTTCACCTTGTATCCAACACTTTACCAAAGTGGTGGAATCATAGACGTGGACAGAGAGGTTCATAAAGAACTCTCTAATCAGGGTAGCTGGAGGAGGAGGATCAGAAACATCCAGCAAAGGTAACCAGCCCCTACGCTCAAAATTTGCCCTAATGGCAGGATCAAGCTCATCTAATATGACAGAACGCTCAGCCCAAACTTTTCTCTTAAGGTTTAGAGTCTCAAAAGTCTCTTGGTTTTTCTCACTAGGGAACCTCTCACTATCAAAAGAAGGTGGGGGTGGAGAAGAAGAAGGAATAGTCCTACGGGCTCTGGTCTTCCTAGGCATGATGCTAAGGAAAGAACAGAGACACAAAGAGAAAACCAAAAAGAACAAAAACAAAACCAAGGGCAGACTGCAAGTTAGCACAATAAACATAATAGAATAAAAATCTATATGATGCATGAACAATAACAATGTTATGATGCATGAACTAATGCAGTAAACAAGGTCAAATTAAGTTCAATTTCACAAAATTGGCTTGAACATAGAATTTCTTAACAAAAACCCTAAAAATTTGAAAACCACTTGAAAAATTTTGCACCAAATTGATGAATTAAGCATTACAACACACAATACAATGATTATAATGCATAATTACATCAATACATAAAGCCAATTTCATCAAATTTAACTCAATTTCACAAAAACCCCAATTCGGACCAAACATAAACCCTAGAATTTTCAATTGTTCACAAAACTCAAAATTGATCAAATTAAACTATTAAGAACATGTTTATAGTGTGTCCCCACAAAAACCCATTGATCAATTTCACACAATTAGGTCTGAATCATCACAAATCCCAAAAAGAAAAGTTCCGAAAATCTCCCTTAAATGCATGAAAAAATGCATGAAAACATGAAAATAAGTTGAAAAGGAAGGGCAAAAGAGACTTACCGGCTTGAGGAAAGAGATTCCTTGCAAAAAATCCGGAGGAAAACGACAAAAAATTGGAACTATTGAGCTTGCCTCGTCGGAGAGAGAAAAAAGTTTTGAAAAAGAGTTTTGAAAAAGTCAGATCTTAAGTTTTTAAAAAAGCTTTTCCACGATCTTCGATCGATCAAAAATTACATTCGATCGATCGAATGTTCCAGTCATTTTAGAACAATCTGGGAAACTTTTTCGATCGATCGAAAAACACTCTGAATTAATCGAAATGGGCAGAGGCTTACTAAAAATTTGAGAAAAATCACTGTTTTGAAAAATGCAAACCTAATTTTGAAAACAACTCCTCAAAGCATTTGAACAATGAAATCAAAATGCATGAGTATGAGATGGAATGCTTTTTCAAAAACCCAAATTTTTAAACCCAATTTTCTCAAACACAAGTTTCAATCATCCTCCCATTTAATTTTCTCAAGCAACAAATATGTTGTGCACAAATCTCAAGATATTTTCAAACTTGGTTGGTCAGACCAAAAACACACACACTAGCATGTACAGTGTTTAACAAAGAGTAACTTGTGTAGTGTGTGAAACTAGCAAAAACTTGAGATACATGTGAAGTGATGTGTGAATAGCAATCAAACGCAAAGTCTACACAATTCATCACATAGAATTTAAAAGAGACTATCACCTAAAGAGTTACATCCTATAACTCCCACATCTCCTAGATCAAAAGCTTGCAATCATGTAAGTTTCTTGCATTCTTGCCTCTTATTTATATATGAATTGGCATTCAGCCTAATAGTACACACCGGTTTGAATTAAGTGAATTGGCATCAAGCCTAATAGTACACACCAGTTTTAATTTAATTTTGAGGCTACATCTTATGTTCTTTTTGTGCATGTGCTACACTGTCTCGAGCACAAAATCTTATGATTTGCACTAAGGTGTTCATGATTGGCTAGTGAACAGTGGTGAGATGGTTATTTATGCCTTTCTCAAAAGGATCAAGACTGACAGTCAAAGAACAAGTGACTTCATGATTAAGGTAAAGTGATTAAAAACCACACACATCTTTCCCACACAACATGCACTACAAAGTTTCAACTAGTCAAGTGCAGTAAATAAGCTCATCAAGGTTAAACAAGGTACAAAAGACATGACATGTGTAAAAAGATTGACCAACCTTGTTTTCAAAAATAAAAAAAAATAGTGTTCAACATAGTTTTTGCTTTCTCCTTTTTTTTTTTTTTTTTCTTTTTTATATTAAAAGAGAAAACAAATAAATCCTAGAATGAAATGCATGTATGTAATGCAATGCAAGTCCTAGAACAAAAAAAATAAATAAAAACCAAAGAACAATGGTCACAACAGAATAGAGCAATGAAGCACAAGGACCATTTCAGAAAGACTCAGTTAGTTCGAGTCTTTTGCATCCAAAACTTTTTGGATGCACCGCGAGCATTGGAGTTCTTATTCACATTAGAGTGATTCCCAACTCCAGAATTGGAATAAAGGTTTAACGCCTTTACCAATTCACCAATTAGTGCCATAGGATCTTATGCTTGAGGCACAGGCACTTTTGGTCTGTTTGCTCTCTTATCAGCTTAAAGCTTGTAACAGTTAGGACGGATATGTCCAGACTTACCACAATAATGACAAACCCAAGCGGGTTTACCATGCATATTGTCCTTGGATTTGGTAGGCTCCTTAGGTTTAGATTCTCTTAAGTCTACCCTAATCTTCTTAGGTGGTGAAACTTCTATAAGTTTAACAACTTCACTCACAGGGGGTTTAATGGTTTCATTCACAGCCTTACTGACGAGAGGTTCAGAAGAAGAAGAAGAAGGAACAAAATTCGTGGAGTGTGGTCCAAAATCAAAGATGCTTTCAACATATCCTAATCTAGATTTATCAGAAGGATACTTTTGAACATTCAACATGTGATCAAGTTTAGCACTAGCAAATCTAGTAACAGATAAATCATATTCCAAAGATTTAACTTTGTCAAGCAAAAGCATGTTCTCAGATTTAACATTGTTCAAAAGATCATTAGCATCAAAAAGTTTGACAAGCAAATTCTTCTTTTCAAGCTCAAGAGCATCAATTTTCTTCAGGCCTAGATCAACTTTCATAGCATCCTTTGCAGCAATTTTGCAAAGTTTGTTGTAGGCCTCTTGAAGATCTGCATCTTCAGAGAGTTCCCCATCAGCAGGGTTCTCCTCAGCAGATATGCTTTCATTGACTACAGCAGTAGCAGTGAAAGCAATGAAGTTTCCATACTCGTCACAACAGGACTCATCATTAGAAACCTCATTATCACTAAGGGTTACAGCCATAGCTTTACTCTTATTTCTCAAGAAAGTAGGACATTCAGATTTGACATGACCATACCCTTGACAACCAAAACACTGAGGACCCAAAGAGTTATTTGAAGATTGACCTACTTGTTCTCTAAGTTTTTCAAAATTATTAACCTTAGTGGGATCATTCTTCCTAAAATTTCTAGGTTCAACAGTGTTGGTATTCCTTGCCTTCCTATTAGTGTTTCTAAGGAAATTTCTAAAGTTCTTGGCAAGGTAAGCTATCTCTGTAGGAGAGAGCTCATCATTAAATCCACCAGCCTCAACATCATCAACAGACTTAAGAGCCATTGATTTGGATTTGATAGTCTTGGGTAGGTCAGACTCATAGGACTGAAGAGACCCTACAAGCTCATCCACAGGGATGGAGTCAACATCCTTACTCTCAATAATGGCTGTCACTTTGGGTCTAAAGTCTTCAGTTAAGGATCTAAGTATCTTCCTAACAACTTTAGGTTGATCATAGACTTCACCCAAATTATAAGCAGAATTAACAATATCATTAAGTTTAGCATAAAACTCATCAAAGGTTTCATCATTAGACATTCTAATGCTTTCAAACCTAGAATTTAATTGCTGCAATTTGTTTATCTTAACAGCCTTTGTGCCTTCATGCACAGTTTGGAGGATTTTCCAAGCAGTATGAGCAACCTCAACATTAGAGATCCTCTTAAATTCCTCTATTGAAACAACATTGAAGATGACATTCATAGCTTTGCTATTGAAGCCTGCTGCTTCTTTTTCAGAAGTTTGCCACTCACACACAGGAGTAGTGAGCTTCTCCCATCCGTATTCAACGGAATTCCAAACCCTCTCATCTATGGATTTCAGGAATGCTTTCATCCTTACTTTCCAGTAAGCATAGTTGTTCCCATCAAAGTGAGGAGGAACAAACAGAGAGTGTCCATGCTCCATGACAACCGGGGTCAAGGATTAGCTCAGAAATAAAGATCTCAAACAGAAGAGCAATCCGCTCTAATACCACTTGAACGGTTTAAGACCCCTTACAAACAACCGGATTGCGTAGCCTAGATTAATTAGCCAAGTTGTTACTTAGTCAAATTAAACAATTCTAGGTTAAAACAATCACAAAATCATATCATGCATATAAAATATAAAAAGCAGCGAAATAATAAAAGAACACAAGATATGATCACCCAGGAAACCACACGGAAAAACCTGGGGAGGATTTTACCCACCGATCCTCAAGGCAAAACGGAATCCACTAAGAAAGAATTGAAGTTCTTACAAAAGGACTTACAAGCTCCCCGCTTGACTTCCTAATGCTACCCACCAGTAAAACTTCCTGACACGACCACGCACAGGCTCCGAGTCCACGGACTACTTCTTTCTTTGAATCCCTCAATCAGCTACAAGCACCCACACTTGATATTCTTTAAGCTTCGAAGGCAGCAACCAAGTTGATCATCAAGATGTTGAAGTAATCTCAATCTTGAAAACCCTAAGTTTTGTGTAAAGGAAAGCTCTTCTAGATCTCACAAGAGATTTACAAAAAACCGCAATGTATGAGCAACAATATAACTTATGCCACACTTAAAAACGTGGCTAGGGTTTGCCTTATATACCTAGGGCAAAAACATAAAACCTTAAACGTTTAAAGAGTTAGGGTTGAGTTGAAAATTCTGCAGAAAACGCATCTGGGCCAATTTTCGATCGATCGAGTCTAACCTTCAATCGATCGAGCCAGGCCGAAATGCCCCAATGCATCTGCAGTCACTCGATTCCAACTTTACAATATTTTATCAACTTTGAGCAAGCCTAAACAAGACTAAATACATTATTTTGATCATGGTTTGCCAACATTACAAATTAGAGTTCTAAATACATAAATTCCTAAACCTTTAGAACCTAACAGTATTATACATCAATAATAACATATGACCTCAGTGGTTGTAAAACAATATATAAAAATAAATAAAAATCCTATTAATTTTCAAGATTTGAGGAATATCAAGATTAAAATTTTATTTTCTATGTCTAACAATGTGTCATGTCGTTTAAAATTATGGATCTATTTCCAATTTTCAGAATCGGTCAAATAAGAGACTTACTTAATGGACAGTGGAGAAGGTGCAAATGGTGGGCCATATGCATCATCTGGTGGGAGGTCCTTCCTTGGGCACAAAAAAGGGAGTCTGAACCATGCCCAATACTGAACCAGTAGCAGCATAACTCTATGTACAACCATGCAAGGCAAGCGCTCCCCCAACTGTACTGAGGTGGATTGCGAAGGTCCGTCAACATCTGTAACCACATCATATGCACCCTATCGCCAGACTTGTCTGAGAAAATTGTGTCTGCCAGCAGTGCTAGAATATAACACCGTGCATATTGATGCACAACCACCTTTGTTGCATCATTAGGCAACCCGTGGTCAATTTTTTCTAGTAGCTTCTTAACTAGGATCCTTTGTCCATTAAGCACATTTCCATTAGGAGGAATTCCAAGCATACTCTGACATTCATCTTTCCATTTCAAGTTAGTTAATCCAACAATTGCCTCACCATCGACTGGAATCCCAAAAATAACTTCCACATCTTGCAATGTGATTATTGTCTCACCACATGGCAGGTGGAAGGTGTGGGTTTCAGGGCACCATCGTTCAACCAAGGCCTTTATCAAGTTATTTTCGATCTCTCTACATGGGGTCCTATGCAGCCCAATTAACCCAACTCTCTTGACAATGTCGATGACGCGATCATCCACCACTATAGGGCGTTGTTTTCGCATCTCATCATTACGACCACGGCATTTCAGTGGCCCCAGATCCTGCACATGATAGAACCATAGTGATGAGATGCAATATGCCATAACCTTTGTATATGCAATTGTAGCTATTGAAAGTGGAGTTGCACTCCCCCTAAGACTACACCTGAGTTTAGGTCAATCTCTTCAACTACAGTTAATAAGTATTGCTTGCGTAGCTACATAATAGCATTTATAAAACTCAACTAGCTACCAATAAAGCAATAACAACTATATCTCCCAAATCTCAAATCTTTACAAATTTTACTACAAAAAGCTTACACATTGTTGTGGAAACAAAATTAAGAAACTAAAAAAAAAATGTAACTTGGTGGCACTTCCACAACTGCAATATAATAAATGAATATTTGAATTAGTTATTGTGATAGGTGACACAACAATTTTTAAGACTTAAAAATAAAATTTGTAAAATATCTAACATCACTTTTTCTTTTCTTTTTTTATACTTCTTAAAAGTTGAGATAAAAATATACGACTCACACGTTTTATTTTAAAATAAAAAATCAAGTTAAGCTTTGGGGGCTATAATATGTTAGGGACCCTACATGGGAATGTTTCTAAAGCTAAACCAAAATAACTTGGAGATCATAGATAGGTTTCTTTCAGGCCACAAAATTAATATCTTGTCTTTAAACAATATTCTTAGTTTCTCACTGTATCTACTTACAAAGACTAGGGATGAGGGATGTTAATTATTATATATGAGCCGTCAACTTATGCATCCAACTCCAAGTAACAAAGAATTATATCCTGTATCGAGTATATATATCATCTCTCTCATCGCCAATAGGTCCCACTTTTATATATATCATCTCTCTTATAGCAATAGTCAACCAATCTAACTTAACCCAACTAATGGGCATGACTATGCATTCAAACCTAGTAATACCATTGACAAACTTAGAATTTTAGAAATGGAAAAAAAAAATCAACATAATGTAAAAAGGACTCAGCATGTGGTCGGTTTTAATTTTACCTTGCCTTCCCAAACAGCGCATGATCGATGAGTTGTTAGAAACCTTAACACCGAATTCTCAATGGGACTAGGTCCGAACTCATCACGACTCTGAGCAGGAACAGCAGCCATACTGCATGAAATTTAGGGAGTTAAGAGTAAATATAAGCACATGTTGAACATAAATTGGCAAGGATCAACAGGTCATGATCAATTAAAATGTGACTCAGCAGGTCATGATCAATACCAGCTAAAAGAGCTTAATTCTCCTTGTTTTTCAGTAAGAAGATAGGCATTTAAGGCAATGGAAGAATTAAAATGTACAAGCAAAATCTTTAGCTTACACATATTACATTTGACAGAATGAGAAACTTTTTGAATAAATAATACAAGTAAAGAACATTTAGTATATAAGTGTAAAAAAAAAGCTCGAGCACATTTTATTGAAGGCCAACTAGATGACCATAATCAAAATCCTACATTTTCCTTGAATTGAACAAATCATTGGTTTTACCCTCACAATACTCCCACCTATTCACACTTAAGCCGAAAAACAACCACAATCCAAGTTTTTGCCACAACCAACCAATCACATTCAAAACCTCCAAACCCAATTGCCCATAAACAACAGAGTCATTCAAATTCACTAAACCTTTTACCCTCAGTTTTGGTACTCTGTATGGCATAGAATTTTATCCAACTTTTTGCCACAACCAACCAATCACATTCAAAACCTCCAAACCCAATTGCCCATAAACAACAGAGTCATTCAAATTCACTAAACCTTTTACCCTCAGTTTGGTACTCTGTATGGCATAGAATTTGATCCAAATTTAACATATATATATGTGGAATTGCAACAAAAAGCAAAAATACAAGGGGACCAAAAAAAAAAAAAAAAAAAAACACCTACAATCAACAATTTGGCTTTGAAATTAAAGAATTCAATAGACACCCACCACTCACCTCTGTTTGGTAGCATGGAAACTTCAAGAAAGTGAAAGAAAATGAAGCATTGAGAGGCAATAAGTATACCACATTTTTGATATCTCGAAAACTGTTAAAAAACTCACACTCAACTCAATAGAACTATATACTCTTAGAAACCCAAGTTCCTATTTTTTTTTTCCTACACTTTCTCGGCAACCAAAAAGATACAAGCAAAATTACACAGATTACATTTGACAGAATGAGAAACTTTTTGAATAAATAATACAAGTAAAAAGAGAGAGTCCTTACTTTTGTGAGGTAGTCGGAGCGACGAAGCGAGAGGCAGCGACGGCGATGGAGCGAGAGGCAGCGATAGCGACGGAGCGAGAGGGAATGAGAGTGAGACTGAGAGGGAATGAGAGTGAGAGTGTGAGAGAGGGACCTGTGAGAGTGAGAGTAAAAGAGAAACTGTGTGTGAGAGATTGAGAGAGCGAGGCGGAGAAGGACGTGAGAGTGTGAGAGAGGGACCTGTGAGAGTGAGAGTGAGAGAGAAACTATTGAGAGAGCGAGGCAAAAAAGGACGACGAGAGCAAGAGGCCGACGGCGACGGAGCAACGGAGCGAGAGGAGAGTGACAGCGACGGCGACAACTGAGAGTGTGAGAGAGAGAGAGACTGAGAGTGAAAGTGGGAATGAGAGAACTGTTTGATGAGAGTGTGAGAGTGGGAACGGAGAGGTGTTTTTTGAACTTAGACGCGTGGAAAGGAAAATCGAGTCCAATGGACTCGTTTTCCTTTAAATTAAACCGAGTTCATTGAACTCAGTTTGCAAGCCCAGAAACTAAGTCCAATGAACTCGATTTCTGGGCTTACAAACCAAGTTCAATGAACTCGATTTCTGGGCTTGCAAAACGAGTTCAATAAACTCGATTTTTGGGCTTGCAAACCAAGTTCAATGAACTCGATTTTTGGCCTACGTGGACACTCCAGCCACGTCAGTTACTGGCGAAACAAAGCAAATCGAGTACAATATACTCGATTTTATAACCCAGAACTCGACCCCTTTGAACTCGAATTGTTAGAAATGCAATTAGTTTGAAACGTTGCCTAACTAATGATATTGTTTGCGTTTTATAATTATTTAAAAAAAAAAAATCCTTGATGAAGTCTATGATGTGCTCTATTGCTAATTGTTATGAATCAATCACTAATGTTCAGCATTGGTGCTCAAATGATTCTAAGGTTTGTCTAGATGAGCATTACTAATGCCTTTGTTGAACTGGCAGGTAGGTGATGTTAATTGTAGCGCACGTTCACTTTCAAACTCTGATTTACCCACTCTGGAACAGTTAAAAGAAGAGAATCAAGAGTTGAGGAAAAGGTACTTATTCTGTCTTTTATCGAACATGAGTTGTAAATGTTCAACATAGTTACTATGGCATCAAACCACCCCCCCCCCCCCCCCCCTTTTTTTATTTTCATGTGGTGTAGATTTGACAAAAGGGAGGGAGAAGTTTTAGGTGAATTGCTGCACGATTTACAGTCTGAAGGAGACAAATGTAAATCTCTTGAAGCTCAGGTATGCACCTTCTATCTTGGTAACCACGCTGGAAGACAGAATAATTTTCAAGTAGAAATGGCTCTGTTTTGTTCGGATGATATTTGAATTTCCTTGTACAAATTTTTTCAACTTGGATCAGTGCCTACCATTTATGCATCCAAAGGGAATTTTATTTGTTTTACAATTGAAGAAGAGGCTACAGGTTCAATTTCCCACCAAAAACAAAAATTTTGGAATTGCATATTTGTGTTTTTTTTTTACAATAGTTCATTTTATATCTTGAGAGGATTACTCGTGTAGAGCAATGTTGTTTGTGTAGGATGCAAATTCTGCCATCGAAGTGTTGCATGACAAGATAAGGCAGCTTGAAAAAATGCATTCTTCTGTCAGCAAATGACAACATTGAAGAAGTTGTGTATGATTGTATGAATAGATACTATGCCCCCTCTGCATCTTTGGCTCGGCAGGCACAAGGTTTTTATGATGACTCAGTTAAACATAACTTAAGCTTCCTAACTTAGGTATACAGTCATTCATTTATTTTTCTTTTGTATAATCTGGCTCGTTTATTGGGCTTTTGTATTATTAGTAAGTGAAAAAAAATTTGAGAATTTTTTCCATTTTGGCCTTTTGGGTATAGTATTTACTTAAGCTGTTAATTGTAATTTCCTTCTAAGATTTTATCTGTTACTTAACTATCACAAGGTTCATTTGTATCTGAAAAGTTTTGTGTGGTTATATGTATGAAAGTTTTACAAATTGCTTCAACTCCTTTAACAGCATTCATAACTTGACTTAGTATCACTATGTATTTTACATAATTTTATGGTTTGAAGTCAATCATTTCCCTTGTTGCCACTAAATGGTCATTGGTGTCATTAAATGCAATGGCAAAATGGTAGTGTCTGAACTGGTGCCAAGGCATTCACATATGCAAAATCTAGTGTGGATCTGGTCAAGTTAGTTTGCAATAATACAGAAATCAATCTTCTAAGTTCATACATGTGTTTGTGATTGATACCCTTTTTTATGTAGACCAGCTGTCTCATTGGTCTTGGTTAGACACCTGCATATATCGTGCTTTGCATGGTGTTTTAGCTGCATCGTTAGCATCTTGTTCTGATGTGGTCAGTATAAATGCTAGTTTATTATGAAGTCTACACTGAGCAGTGTTCAGATGATCCAAATACTTATTAGAAAATTTAATTTGTGGTTTCAAAAGGAGTCTATCTGTTTGTAGGTAGTGTTTGTAATCACGATCTGTTGTGGTTTATTATAGCATAAGAGAGGTACTTGCTGAGTAGTGATTCGATTACGAACCTGCTGAGATTTTTGTTTTTTGATAATTAAAGAAAATTTTATTCAAAATCCTAAAAAGGAGTCACCTAAGTATACAGGAAGTATACAGCAGGAGTCACCCGGTATTCCTAGTTCTGACAATTTCTGAAAAACATTAAGATGATTAACCGCACCTTGGATTCACGCATATAATCTATGGTGAGCAAATATTGCAAGGTTTGCATGCAATCTGCCAGTTAAAGAATTGGGAGTGGTACCTACATAGTCTAAGAACATTCTAAATTTTATCCTTCCTTCTGTTTTTATTCTCTTTTCTAGTTTGTAGAGACTGATTACTGATTCCCACATAATGCTTTTTTCTGTTCAATAAACCGGATCCATTAGTAACAATTCATGAACATGGAATATTTCAGTGACTCATGTTAAAGACTGTTAGTGTATATAATGTAATGCAGTACTGTGTATATAGACTACATGTAGGATAGATTAGTTGAAGGTCAAAACGACTTGTAGTTTTTTACTCATAATTAGTTAGTTTGTTAGTCACTGCTTCTGACACGTGTAAAGCAGTTATAGGTTGTTTAGTTGGTTAGAGTTTTCCCGCCTTCTGTACTTGCTATATAAAGAACAGAGCAAGATAATTATCAATTAAGATTCATTTCACAATATTTGTTTCCTTACTCTCTGCCTCTCTTCTTCGTGTGCTTTGCAATCCACCATTGTAGGAGCTTAGGCTTCAGAGTGAATTTCAACAACTCAAATAGCGGGACTATTGGAATCTGATTTTGGAACAGTCTTGTCACGTAACAAAAATAACACTTGGTACATTAGGTTCATGAGATTCTCTGTCAGCTCGTGCAACTATGAACTGTAACATTTTTAGACTTCAATTCTCATTTATTAAATGCAAATAATGCTTCTCAATTGGATTACAAATAAACTGTTACTGATAAAATATGCTAACCTATAATTCGAATTCAAAAAGGGAAAGAAAAAAAAAAATCCAAAAAACTAACTGCTAAACTAGTCAAGAAATCAGCTATAAAGTTTGAGAAAAAGATTTATGAATCAGCTATAAATATTTTCATGATCCATATGTACATGGATGTGTATGTCTACTTCTAGAGTATAAAAAACCATCAAAGATCTTTTTCCTATATTGCATCTTGTATATAGTGCCATGAGATTTAAGTGTTTCTTTTTTTCATGCCTCATTTCAACCGGATTATCTACAAATAATAAGTCAGAAGATGCGTGTAGTGCAAGCTCTTTCTTAGAAACCTACAAGTCCCCATATGCAGGTAATTATAAACAAAAATCAATGAACTGATAAAGAAAGAAGGAATGAAATGAGGGCAAAGTATGTGTCCTTATTCAGATGGAAATGGAACAAAGTCACAAACTATGATCACTCCCACTAGGTTCACTTTGCCAAGAAGCATGCATTATGATAACACAAAGAGTCCTTGTTCAGTTGCCTACATCATGGCTGCCAAAAGTTCTAATGATCCTTTTATAAGTTTATCTTTCAATTGCAAACAAAATGGTAACTCAAAATTCAAATGGAGGCATGGAGGGGTGACATAAGTGAAGGCAGTAAGACATTTAAAAAAAATATTTCCTCTTGCATTTGGTTGAAAAATATTTCTTATACCACATATGGAACATAATAGCCCAATTAATTCAACACAGAATTATTTCCTTTTTCTCTCTTTGTGCAAATTTAACGGATATTTCAAATATATTAGCAAAGCACAATAACAAATATAATAAAAAAATTCAGCAGTAATTCATAATCAAGATACCAAATTTTTACGTGAAAAATCCTTCAATGAGAAGGGAAAAACCACGGGACCTAGTCCAGTAAAATCTTCCTCTATAGAATATGGGTTTACAACAATCTTCTCTAGAACAAATGCTATCAGCTACCGAGACGACAAAAACATGCCATTCTTGGATTACAACAAATATTTATCAAACTAAGATAGCAACAGTAAAAAGAAGAAAAGATCCCACCGCGTGGGCTTTAGCTCTGAGCAAATGGAGAGAAATTTCAAGTAACAACACCAATGACCAGTCAACATGAAGCTCTCTTCATTAAGAAATTCCATCAAAATTGGAGTTGAATTTGATTTTGGCTAGAAAGTATCTGGTTTTGTACAAAATTTCTCTAAAATTTTCTTGTCTCATACACAGCAACTTTAGCACTGGAAAATTTATAATGAAGATAGCACAACTATAACAAGCAGATTAGAATTTAATATTAATAAAGAATATAAAAACATAAGTGGATGTGATAATTCAAATGAAATCCTAAAAACTTTCATAATTTCTGAGAAATATTTGATATACAAAAAGAAATCCAACCATCACAGAAGAACCACAGTAAAATAAAGCTAAAATTTTCAGATACACAAAAGCTATGAAGCAAAATATGTTAAAGAAATCTGAATTAATGATTTGACATAAAACTCTTTGGATATCATTAACCCAGGAATAAGCCGAATAGAGAACAAATCATGAATAGTTAGTCAACTTCAAAGCAAAATAGCTAACAAGAGGTTTGAGAGGAACATACTAGTTTTAAATTATTTTGACCTTAGAATAGGATGTATCAACGGTTTATCTTAATTAAAGGAACATGGAAATCATAGACCCTTTTGTGCTAAACTACATGACCTCTAATTGGGACAATAAAAGATCATTTGTATTTGTTAACCCAATGAGCCAATTACACCATAAGCAGATATTGTGGCTTCTTGCAAATGTATAGCTCATGTATAAATGATAGGTTCTCCAGTTACTGTAGAAAATATTCTCACTATTTGGTTATGTAATTTTCAAAAATGTTAGTATAGTGTGTTCAAGTAGATGAAGAGGAGATAAAAGATTAGGCCATCCACATATATAATAGTCTATTTTTCACTGTTGGCATGTAATTGACTAGAGAGAAGACAGATTCTTTTACTTTTCCTTTTATATTACAAAAAAATTTCTCCCAAGTGCGAGATTTTAATTGTGTTGTTGTTAGTAAGAAACTCAAATGTGATGAAGATGTTGAAGATGCATCTAAGTATAAACTGTTTAGCCCATCAGGGGTGAATGCCCTTGGATTTCCCAACAACTGAATCTTATAGGTGAGGTCAGTTGCCCTTATGTTTTATTGGCTAAAGGCGAGTCCTAAGCGCACTTCTTTGGAAAGATATCCTAAGTTAAAAAGGAAAAAAAAAAAAAAAAAAAAAGAAAAAAGAGAGAGACTGAATTCAATAAAAGAGGAAAACTGGGGAAAATTTGAGAGAAATTGCAACTTCATTGACCTTTTGTAGGCTTGCAATTATAATAAATTGCTCCTACAGTTGGAAACAGTAGACATCTATCTATATATTACTAAAAGCTGAAGCGTAGAATTTAATTATGCTGCTCTCACGTTGCGCCACATCAGCTGCCACGTCATTGTCTTTATTAAAAAAATAATTTTTCCTTCAATTTTTAATTGGTTTTTACAATTTGTAGCCCTATAAATCCCAGCCCTATAATTACAGCCACTACTTATTTATTTACTCTCACTATCTATTTATTTAATTCCAGTATCTATTTAATTCAGCCCACCTTATATTTATTTAGTTCCACTATGAAGCCCAACATCAAAACTTTCAAGCCGGATTGGAGGGAAGAGAAAAGAAAAAAAAAAAAACAAAAACAAAACAAAAGGAAGCGTAATTTAAAAAGGAAGCATTCAGGGTAACGTAGAGGGAAGCTTAAAGGGCGGAAAAAGAAAAAAAAGAAAAAACGAAAAAAAGAAAAAAAAAAAAAAAAAAAGGTACGTTCAAGGCCGTTTGGAAGAAAGAAAAAAGGAAAAAAATAAAAAGGGAAGCGTTCAGGTTTTGCATTCAAGGTTTTGAAATATTTAGTTCAGGGTCTTGTAATATGTAACGTAGAGGGAAGCTTAAAGGGAGGAAAAAGAAAAAGAAAAAAAAAAAGACATTGAAGCATTCAGGTATTGTGTGAGAAAACAGAGAGTTTGTTCAGGTATTGTGTGAGAAAACCGAGAGTTTGAAAGCTACTCATCTTCCTGCTCTACTGTTTCTCAGTAACGGCTGCCTATCTGATTTCCTTCCTCCCTGTATTCCTTTCCACACAGTTTATAAATACTGACAGAACCTCCCTGCTTTGGTTTAGGTATCTCTACATCTCAATTCTTTTTTTTTAGGTGCAAAACTTTTATTCTCTGTTTCAATTCTTTTTTTTTTTTTTTTTTGTGCAAAACTTTTATGCTTTGTTTATATTAATATGAGACGCTTTTTTTTTTCTTTTGTTTGTGTTTATATTAGATGAGCATCATTGGCATGCCATTGATGTGTTTGTGAGATTGCCTGAATGACGTTTCAATAGTGCTACAATTTTACTGCCAAAAAAACTATTTTATTTTACCTTGGTTTATTTGGAAATATTTCAAGTGTCATTTTTTTAATGTGTTGTGGCTTATTGGAAGAATGTAAGACTCTAAAGTAGTGAAGTATAAAGTATTGGTGGCACGGCTCATCCATTCCAAGGGGATTTAAAGGTGAGTTTTCATCTCTCTCAATTGTTTATATTCCATGACTGAGGAAAGTAGTTTGGAAGTGGTATATTGGAGTTTGAGTGGTTGTTAGGAGTGGGTATGGCTGGATTTTGGCTTGATCAATTGGTATATTGGAGTTTGGTAGTGGTACATTGAAATGTCTTTAATTTAAATCAAGTTTTGGGCCTGATTTTTTGCTACATGATTTCTAAATCCCAGTTATAAGATATGAATCCAATTATTAATTTTGTTGATGTTGAAATAGTTTAGGGTGCATATCAAATATATGATGCATTTGTCTTCACATCTGACCATAAGCATCAGCCAACTATGATCCTATGCTAACACATGATATGTGTGTCGGTGAGAATCAAAAGTCACAGCAAAGTCACAGCAAACCACTCCTTAATTCTTTAGTCAATTGCACTCAAAATTAAGGGTAGTAATTAAAGATATCATCTTAAGGTTCTTCCTTAATTCTTTTTTCTTTTGTGAATTGCACTCAAAGTCACAGCAAACCACTCCTCTCTGCCCTTAACTATAGCTACAATACATAATTGACCACCATTGTGAATTTACATTAACTCCCAGAACAAGCTTAGCTCACATACAAAGAAGAACACTAGCAGTACATAATGACTCAAAATCCATTTAACTGATGCAGCAAAAGCCGGCATTGGACAAAAGACATTTCAATGTTAGCTAGAAACAATAAAAATGATAAAAACAAAGAACAAATATTGTAGTAGTTGGGAAATATTGTAGTAGTTAGGGAGGGGGGCATTCATGTTGGGATTTTAGGCAATATTGTAGTAGCTGGGAAAGGTCTTTTGGTTACAATTTACTCTCCCCATGATCCCCCAGGAACCTTTATTAAATAATCAAATAAGAAAAAAAAATGTTAACCGTTCTTGAGTAAAGCAATAATGCTTGCCAATGAGCAAACAAGAATACTTAAATATAAATGATGTGAGGTTCCTCAAAGGACCAATTAGTGAAAAATAATTTCAACAACCTTGGTATAATATATATGGTCATGTCCCAATTATGCAGAGTTCAGTCTTCCAAATGACGTAGACCTGAGTACATCAAACAAGCAAAGTGAAACACATTTTTGTAAGACAATAACAATCAAGTTTTAATTAATTATATAGAGCAATACATCATAAAAATTATAAGCTTACACATATTATGTGATGTAAGTGCTATTTAGTACTGTGTGCACCTAAATCAATGCCTATTTTCTATCTCTGTCCTAATCCCATGACTGTCTATCCTGGCCCATGGCCAGTTTTAATCTATAATCTATGAAAGAACATTACAATCCCTACTTTCCCTTCAATCTAAAGACATACAAATACATTTATCATACAACTTAAAAAATATTCAAGGAATACCTACCTGGAGACTTTTATCCAATGACCCTGTGACTGCCTCCTCATATATTTTTGCACAGGTAGCACTGATAGCATCATTATTGGAAAATAGAATCTCTTTGTTGTCACCATCTATGTTGTCGTACATAATCTTAGCAATACAACGTAGTTATTAAAAAATGTGTTCTCCTTTGTTAAATTATTTAGCTGCACAGAACATAGATTGTAATTGCAAACATTGATATGAATGTTTAGTAAGTTTGCTATTACTATTAAAATTTATTTGTAAGAAAGAATAAAAAGAACTAAAAAAACTATAAAAAAAAACCATTTAGGAGCCCCATGGGTTTCTCATGACAAGTGGAACCAACTCCTATTCTATACATTATCAGAAGCTATAGACTCGTCATTTAAAATGGATTTAGAGGAACAAATGTGAGGTGTCATTTATTTGACCACCATTGTGTTCTCCTTTGTTAAATTATTTAGCTGCACAGAACATAGATGGTAATTGCAAACATTGATATGAATGTTCAGTAAGTTTGCTATTACTATTAAAATTTATTTGTAAGAAAGAATAAAAAGAACTAAAAAAACAATAAAAAAAAACCATGTGGAGCCCCATGGGTTTCTCATGACAAGTGGAACCAACTCCTATTCAATACATTATTAGAAGCTATAGACTCGTCATTTAAAATGGATTTAGAGGAACAAATGTGAGCAATCACATTGATAAGGTTTCTCATCCCATGACACACGGCCATTAGGATTTTCTACCATTATTTATGAAGGCTGCCTTTTTCATTAGCATCCCTCTTCAGTTACAGACAGAACATAATGGAACAATTCAATGCAAAAACACCTTCAGCAAATGTAGTCAGTTCAACTTTAAATGTTGACGGCAGAAAGAAAATTAATGAAATGAATAACCAAAGTACATCAGCCATGTGCCTCTTTGGCCCACAAGTGTCATTGATAGATCCAGAGCTATTACCACTATGGATGCAGAGGTAGCAGTCCACCTGAATAAAAAACAAATATGCGAGCGGTCAGAGCTTGACACAGTTGCACATTGTCAGAAAATATTACTTCTACTTTACTACAATGTATTGTTTAATGAGTTGCTTTGCTGAGAAATTCCACATTTGGCTGAACAGTTTGTGTAACCAAAGAAAATAACAAAAAAAAAAGGACATTGTTGAATGAGTTGCTTTGCTGGGAAATTCCATTGTAATAAAGTTGGAATGTTTTTTCAAGTATGTCCAACACTCAATTGTAAATAAAATGAAAAGGCTATGCTAAAATATTTTTATATTATCTTTTGGTATGCTTGAATAATTTTATATTATCTTTTGGTTGTGTAGGGTGTTTAGTTCAAAAATTGGATTGTTTCTTTAAGTATTTGTAACTTTTAATTATAAATAAAATGAAAAGGCTATGCTAAAATATTTTTTATATTTTCTTTTAGTCGTGTAGGTTGTTCATATTTTATACCAGTTAATTACGAATTATCTATTAAATTGCAAGTTCAACAGCTAGATTGTTTCGTACAGTATGTCCAAATCTCAATTAATGAAAAGGCTATTATAGAATCGAGGTTGTATTATTTTTTGTTGTGCTAAACTAATTTTTATATTATCTTTTGGTTTCTACCAAATTATAATGGATTATCTTGGGGGAATTTTATAAATTAATAATTTTCCAAATACTTTAGAACCACATGATAATCAAATTTTGAGATGATCGTCATATGAGATTGTAAAATAATTTAGTGAAAATTCCAAATTCTTTGGAATCACATGATGTTCAGATTTTGAAATAACTGTTAGACAAGATTGTAATATGTTTAGAGATTAGATATTTTCTATTGAAAAACATGAATGGTGCAAAAATATCACATTTAAGGTGTTGGTGTTGAATGATGTGGACACCTGTTATCGTTCTGATTACTATTTTAATCACCAGTTCCTCACAAGTTACCTGTTAATTTACACGTTTTAAAGTCGGATTGTTTCTTCAAGTTAAAATATTTTTTAAATTATTCCTAGTAGTTGATTACGGAATATGTATTAAGTTGCAAGTTGAACAACTATAAAATGAAAATGCTATGCTAAAATATTTTTTATTTTTATTTTTCGGTTGTGTAGGTTGTTCATATTTTGTACCAATTGATTACAGAATATCTATTAAATTGCAAGTTCAACAGCTGGATTGTTTCGTAAAGTATGTCAAACTCTCAATTAATGAAAAGGCTATTATAAAATTGAGATTATATTATCTTTTCATGTGGTAAAATAATTTTTATATTATCTTTTGGTTTCTACCAAATCATAATGGATTACCTATTAAATTACAAGTTCACACGAGCTGTAATATTTCTTCAGGTCTCACTAAAATGAAATTCTTAGCTAAAATAGTCCTCATATTATTGGTAGGGTGTTCATGTTATCCACCAGTTATTTCAAATGATCTTTTACTATAATGACGGTTAATAAATGATGGTTGGTAGGTACTATGGAGTCATGTCAGCAGCTATGGTGTCTATCTTTCAATATAAAATTTTACTAAATTACATTCCCACGATACAAAAGAATTTAAAACCCAAACAAGTTGGGAAAATGGGGAAATTTTATAAATAAAATATGTTCCAAATACTTTAGAACCACATGATATTCAAATTTTGAGATAAGATATTTTCTATTGAAAAACTTGACTGGTGCAAAAATATCTCATAATTTTTATTTATGTTTTGCAGCCACAATGCTTATTATTTTATTTATATTTACATTTTGAATGCACTTGCATAAAAGGCTGGAATGTCCAAATAGTCTTATAAAAATGCCCTTCATGTTACATGCGTGGACTTACTTACTAACTCGGAAGACACTATAAATAGATGACAACAAAATGAATGCACCACAAAAAAGAAGGGTAAAATATTTTTTATGTTATCTTTTGGTTGTGTAGGTTGTTCATATTTTGTACCAGTTGATTACAGATTTTCTATTAAATGTTCAAAAGCTGGATTGTTTTGTCAAGTACGTCCAACTCTCAATTATAAATAAAATGAAAAGGCTATGGTCAAATATTTTTATATTCTATTTTGGTATGCTAAAATCATTTTTATATTATTTTTTGGTTGTGTAGGCTGTTCATATTGTCTACCAAATTATTGCGGATTAGCTATCTAATTGCAAGTTAAAAAGCTGGAAGTTTTCTTCAGGTATGTCCAAATGTCAATTGTAACTAAAATGAAATGTTTTTCTAAAATTGTTGTCATATTATTTTTGGTAGTGTAGGTTGTTCATATTATCCAACATTTATTTGAAAATATTTTTTACTATATTGACAGTTAGTAACTGATGGTTTTTTATAAAATTATTTCTATCTAATTTTAAGTTAATTAAATTTAACTAACTTGGGAAGATGGAATATCATCTCTTGACTGACTACAAGGCCAAATATAGTTGTATTGTTTCCACATCTAGTTCCAAGACAATACCTTCTACCATCATGAATCCTACAATATATTGTTTATACATATATAATGCAACTTAAGTAGTAACACTTACAGAAATATTTCAAATAATAACACAATCATAAAAAAAAAATAACCACATGCAATGCGCGGGTCTGCGACTAGTATATATCTAAAAGTTGAAGCGTAACATCTATTGTTGCTTCGCTCATATTGCGCAACCTTATCCACCATGGCATTGATTATGTAATCATTCTTTTTCTTATTTAATTTTTATATCTAAATTTTGTTGACAATATTAAATATATAAATATTTTTTTGAGATTGACTTTACACATTTATCTTAGCAGTTTTAACTTTATATATAACTTTGCCTTTATGCATTCATCTACTTTAATTTAGATGTTATAACTAAGCAATAAAATCAATGAAGAATCTAAAATAAAAAAACAATGTCTATACAAATCTATCTATACTATTATATAATAATGGATGCTTTAAAATAAATTTTGCAAAAGCTCTTTTTGTGTCATGTCATTAGCAGTCTTTTTTTTAATTTTTTGCAATTTCTACTTTGTTTAACCTTTCATCTTTTTCAACCATTGTCTTCTTAGTTCAATTTTTCATCTTCTCCAATCATTGGCTCCTTGAATTCTTCATAAACTCTACGATTCCACTTTTTTGAACCTTTCATCTACTTCCACCCTTCCAACCTTTCATCTTCATAAATTCTACGATTTCACTTTTTTGAACCTTTCATCTGCTTTTACTCTTCCTCTTCCAACTTGATTTTCTTATAAATTTCTTTTACTTCATTTCCACCTCTCTCCCCTATTCCTTCCAAGTTGTTCATTGCAAAAAATGTCAATTCTCTCTCTCTCTCTCTCTCTCTCTCTCTCTCTCTCTCTCCAATTTTGTCTCTTTTGATGCTTTTTTTTATTGTTTCAACCACTTTTTCCCCCCTAATGGTTCTTTTTGTTATTGTTGATTTAATTCACTTCACATTTGTTTCTCTTTTTGGCTTGTATCGACTTTTATGCATATTTAGGTATTTTTGTATTCCGATTCCCGATCAAAAAAAAAATTCCTTTTTTTTAGTGATTCAATTAGATGTTAAACTATGAGACTTACTAAGTTTTGTTTATTTTTAAATCATTTTGTGTGAACAAAATTGTAGTTTTTGTAGAGAAAGTACTCTTAATAATTGTATTAGAAATACTTTATAGTGCCACTTAATTAGATAAAAGTAGAGGTTAATCAAATGGAAATAATTGAATGAGTGACATATTTTAGCTTTCGCAATTGTATTTTCATTATTATTTTTGTTATTGTTGTTGTTATTATTATTAATTATTTCAATGATGCACATAGAAACTTAATTATGAGATTTTGCTAATAATTATTTATTCTATAATCTTTTTGAGTGGACAAAATTGTAGTTTCTGCAAAAAAAATAATCTTAATAGATTATAAATAAAAAGTTATTTTCCTAATCGATCAAATTAATCATTGTTAAGCAATGAATGATATGACATTTTGCAAAACAATGATTGATGAGACGTTCTTTTTTTTTGCAAAGCATCTTCTCATGGTTATGTTTTGATTCGATGTATTTTTATGGATGTATAGAGATAAGGAATGTATTCAAGAAGAGAGATCATGATTATACTTTGTATACTTCAAAAGAGATAGATTGGTTTGGAAGTAAAGATAACATTAAAATAGGATTCTAGAAGTTGAAATTTATTAATGGTGGGAAAAAGCTATTTTTCTCATTCTTTTCTAAATGTCATAATTGGAAAATTTCAATCCACACTATATTCTATCACTAGCAAATTGGCTCATTATATGAATAGATGAAAATAATCTTAATATAAAATAAAATAAAATATATATAATTTTTTATTTATAGGGAACAAAAAATTCATTACTTAAAAAAAAAAAAGAAAAAAAAAAGACCCTTGCCCTTTGTTGGTTTCGTAAATAGTTATATAAAAAAAAAAAAAATTCTTAGTTAATAGTTTAATACATTTAAAATGAAATTCTCTTATGAGAAAACACTATGTTAGTCCTAATATATAATTTTATGAATATTTTTTTAAAAAATTATATATTAAATTTTATTTTAAAATAATTAGATATTTCCGCGCGTCACGTGGGGTTGCAACTAGTTGTCTCAAAAGCCAACACATGACAACAATATAATAATAAGGGAAAAAACAGTATGCTCAAAACAAGCTTTGAGAAGATCCAAATAGAGGCTTTAATCTCTTGCAAATGACTAACTACAATTGAAAAAATGTTTCAGCTGCAATTAATAGCACTAAAGTTTCAGGTCATAGAAGGACATGGTTGGTCATTAGTTGTCAAATGTTTCAAAAGCGTTACACCAAGTAGAACCTATGTGATCTTTTTGGTTAACATCATCAACAACCAAAGACATCCAACTCATTCACAAGAATTTACAACTTAACCATTTGTTTTATATATATATATATATATATATTAAGAAACCAGTAGATTCGTGCATTTATCCAGTTTCAGGAGAAAGTTCCTCACTAAACTATTGAGTTCAAAGAAACTTAAAACAATGATATTGGTGCCTTTTTCTAAACCAATAATGGAAGTCATCAGAATGTATAAACACTGTGGTAGCTTAAACTACTTATATCAATATTCACCGTAAGTAGCTAAACATAGAGTACTTCAATTTATCACTCCATCTTATAAGTCACAAAACCAAATTGTATTAAAAATAGTGAATAATATACCATCTCTGTTATTTTATACAAAAAGATCCATCACCTTATGCTTAAGATATTGGGAACTATCCTCTGACCATTTGCCTGATTTAGAGAAACCACTAGAACGTCACCTGTTGAGAAAGACAATAATGTAAAGGTTAAAGGAAAAAAAAAACCCAAAATAGATGGAAAACCTCAATCAAAGCTAGCATTTTTAAATTTTCTAATAGAGAGGTGTGCCAATGATTTTTAGTTAAATACTTTTTGATGAAAACCAACAAGTATAAATACTAACTATAGGTGTCTACCTTATAATCCAATAAGTTGTTGCAGTCACCGACATGGAAGCTTCAAGGTAGGAAACCATAAGAAACAACATTAAAATAATTTATGTCATCAATTACTTCTCAAGTTTGAAAATAGCATCAAAATAATTCATGACGTTAACAAACTATGATGGAGTTTAAAATTCGAGGTTCACTTAAAGACACTGTCAAAGGCCATAGTCATATATTCAACATTTTCTCTCATATGGGTGAACATAATACTGACCTTTAAAATTTGTAAAATAAAAAGCCTACTTATTAGCACGGTTGGCCTAAGGCCTAGGCCATTTAGGCCATCGCCTAGGGCCCTCTACTAGAGAAAGGTCCCCAAATTTTGGGGTAAAAATTAAATAAAAAAAATTGGAGATATAGGAAAATAAATTAGTTTTACCTTTTTTTTTCTACTTTTAAGAAGTCCTAAAGAATTGAGTAATGCTAGAGACAATATAACTTTAAATACATGAGTCTTACAAATATATGTGTCACTAATCACAAGAAATAATTCAAATAATAAAATGCTAGAAATACTATAAATTTTACTTCAAAATCTTTACAAATTAATGTGACAAGTAATATGATTTGTGGACGTCAATAACTTATCAAATGCATTTTTTAATTTTTTTTGTGATTGGTTATACATCTTTGTAAACCTCATATTGTAAAATTTATAATATCCCTAACATCATTCATTTAAATACTTGTTTATTATCTTCTTGAAGTGTCATTGCATTCATTGCTATATCGTTTGTAAGTTTTTTTGTAGTAAAATTTGTAAGGACCTGATTTGAGTTCCTAGCCCAAAAGATAGACAGACTTAGGCCCAAAAAGCCCAAAACAATGAATTTGTAGAGAATGGGTTGGAAAACTGGGCTTTAATGAATCAGACAAACACTAAAGCAAATTCAGATGAAAATAGACAAATTTATGTTGAAGAAAATCGCCCTCGGCAGAGTCCAAGGAGATCTATTCCTATATATTGCTTTCAGGTTTGATTACAAAGTTAGTTCTTTAATGCTATATTGTTTTTCTCTTTGTTTCTCTCCCCTTCTTTATGAAGGGTCTTCCCTATTATATAATTCTCTTTAGTCGATCTTGGCCCTCCACTTGTTAACCATCCAAGTTTCTACTCGAGTGCTTGTCCCATCTGACATCCTCTCATGCCCTCTGTGCGTTAGGGTTGTCAATGCAGCACTATTCAGGGGTCTTCTCCTCATTAATGTGGCGAGAGAGTTAGCTATAGATTCAATGCGGTAGCAGCAGCTTTTTCCAAGATATTTATGAGCTTCCATCCCTCTTGTATGTTCATAATGCACGCCCCTATCAGTGGAACTTCCTGGAAGGTTACTTTGAGTGATAGGATATACATTTGGTCTGTGCTTCGTTGATTTGAGAAGACACTCCTCCTCGGACCACCTTTCCCAATCTTTCCACTTGTATGTTACTTATGGGACTTTGAACTGGACACCCTCACTGCTGTTTATTCGTCCTCAGATCAATTAACGTCCTCGGCCAAGGCCCAAGGCCCGATATACAATTCTGGGCTTTTATCCCTACAATAGCCCCTCAAAACTCTGGTTTTTCCCTCTTATCCGAGGAGAAAAAGTGGGGTTTTGATTTGTTAAGAGTCAAGATCATTAAATTCTTTAGTTTACAAGTGTAGGAGTACCGTTTTGCGTGTCCCATAATTGTTACTGACGCTTCGGAGTCCACGATGCGTCATTAATTGCTCCAGGTGGCACTTTGTTCCCCGCATCCAATGGTGAGACGCAAATCCTACAGTTGACATTTCCCCTTGAATTTTGAGAGGGATAACTCCCACTCAATTCCCCCCTATATAAGGCACCTTGGGAAATCAACTTTCCTCATTTCAGAAGTCTTCAAGCTCTCTAAAGATTTCTAGCTCTCCAACCTTCAAGGCTTCCTAAATTTCTAAAGTCTCCAAGTCTTTTTCTCTAAAAAATTCAAACCTCCAAGAAGTATCAGAAGCAACTAACGTACTCATTCTTGTAAGTTTCCTTTCTTCTAGGTTATTTTCTCCTCGGCCAGTCTCCTCGACCTTCCATTCTTTACTTCCTTTTCTTAAACTTCATCCATTTCCCTTTAGTTTGACCAAATGGGTAGGTTTAAGCACCTTGTAGACTCTGAATCTAGTATGGAGGGTTTTAGAGATAAGTATCACATTTCGCAGGGAGTAGCCCTACGGTATTGTGCCCCAGACCAAATTCTTACAGATAGAAGAGAATGTGAAGTTGTCATTCTTATGATCGCCTTTATAGAGGGAGGAATGACACTTCCCATGGGTAGGGTGACCTGAGACTATCTGATCAACCATAGGTTGACTACCCATCAGTGCGCCTCTAACCTATTTAGGGTCCTGGGTAGCGTAGATGCTCTCAACGAGCAGATGGGCCTGAGATTCATGTGGCATGATGTTGTTCATATGTATGAGTGCCACAAGCTCTCTGGCACGGGATATTACCTTAAGTCTCGGTCCGACATTGTTAGACTAATATCATGTCTTCCTAAGTCTAACAAAGGCATGAAGGATGACTACCTAATCGCCTCCGAGGAATGGCACAATGGTCTTCATTGCCCAACTCGAAAGGGAGATCCAGGTGGGTTACCCTAGGTTTAGGTCCCTCAGCATGGGATTTAGCCCCTCTAGCTTTACCATCTTTTCTTTCTTACATTTTGTTTTACTTGGATGGTGGATTTTGTTAATCTGACCATAGTTTACTCTTTGGATGTTTTTGCAGATAAAGGCCACGTTGCTCCCAGGCTCAGTCTAGTCAACATTGCAAGTCTTAACAAGGTGCTACAGTCCGAGATTTTTGTGAGTAAAGACGGGCAATTGCGAGCCGTCCACTTAATATTGGACTTTCAGCCCTTGTAAAACGCATTCCAAGACATGGGCCAAGCAATAAGGGCAAGCGATCCTAGAATCCACCGGATAGACGTCTCATGGCCCGGTTTCTTGGCTCGAGAAGACCTTCCACCAATTGAATTGCCTCTTCAATGCTCCCCCTCAAGCAGTAGCTGCTCCAAGGGAGGAAACAGCTTCCTCACATCTTTCTCTTAAGGCCGAGATTGACTGGTTTCGCTTTGAAGAAGAAGGAGAGGTGCCAGAAAGGCCTGTAGAGCTTTCGGATTCGGAGGCGGAATTTGATAGATTCTCCGTAGCTCATTCTCCCAGATTCGTGTTTGCCCGGGTTGATACCAACTTCGAGGAAAAAGAGATGGCCTTAAATCCGAGGAGGAACCTTAAAGATTTAGTGGCAGGGAGAAAGGGGTCATCATCCTAGGATGCCCCAAAGGTCCAAATTCCTCCTAATCCTCCACTTCCCCCTCTCTCTTCCCCCCTCGACCAGCACCCTAACCCAAATTTGTAAAAGAAAAAGAGGAAGGGGAAAGAGATCGAGCAAGGGCAAATTTCCCCACCGAAGGGACAAAACAGCAAAAAAAAAAGCAAAGATAGACAAAGGGAGACTTTAGTGGAGAGCAAGGAGGACTCCCAAGGGGCCAAGGTGCGCTGACCACAACATACTTGGGCCTCCCGACTGGAGCTGGACAACACTCCCATCTCCTAGGATGCTTCAATTCGAAACTTCCAGGGAGGGCACTCAGGCTACGTTGCTGAAGCCCTAGAGCAGCCTCTTCTCCTCCCCAGAGATATGGACGCTCTTAGGCGCTTCAAACAGCCCGATCTCTTTCTATCCCTAAAGAGGGATGCTTAGGTACGCTTTCATTCTTTCTTTTCTTTTTTCTTTTCTTTTTATATGGGATTCCTTCATTTTTTTTTATGCAGGTTACCTAACAAGTTTATATGGGACCAGCGCTAGCAACTTCACATGACTGAGGTTGAACTGGCCACCCAGAGACAGCTGGTCTTGGACTTTAAGGCTGAGCTACAGAAAGCCAAGGACACAGCTCGGGTGGCTAGGGAAGTTGCTGAGGCTGAGAAGATAGCATCCTATGAACGTGGGGTGTTGGACACGGAGATGAGATTGGTTGAAGAGGTGGCTAGGGTGTGCAAGGACTACAGCGCCGAGACTTGGGTAGAAGCGCTCAACTAGGCAGGGGTTCCTGTTACTTCTGAATTGAGGAGCACTGAGAATATCTTTTTCCCGGAGGATATTAGAGAAAATCCAGCCATGCTGCCTCCTTCCACTATTCTCCCTCTTCCTCCTTCTGAGCAGCCCTCCACCATTCAAGCTCCTTCTTCTAGTGTTGAAGTCCCAACAGGGGTTATTAAGAACAAGGAGGATGACATGGGGGGTCCTCAGCTTGAAGGTGAGGGTGAGGGTAAGGGTAAGAGGGTCCAACCATCGACCGAAGCCAATCCCTTCGAGGACGCTCTCACAATTAAGGATGTGGTCTCTAAGGCCAAAGATGCTAAATCCAAGTCCAAAACTGGGGATACCAAATCCATGACGGCTGATCACCAAGAAGACCCTCTCCGAGCAAAGCCACAGTCATAGGACCTTTTTACTTCATCTTTTTGTATTTTATTTTATATTATATTATCTTTTTTGTTGTGGTTGTCCACCACTAGTTTGTAATGTATCCTCATTTTGATCAATGAAAAGACTCTGCTTTTTGCTTTATGTGCTTTTCCTTGGTGTCTTTAAGGTTGATAATTTTGCACATAGCATTAAACTGTTGCTACTCTTTTTTTAATAAAAGCTAACAGTAATGCATTGATAATAACTTAAATAAGTTGGACAAGCATCAGCAATAAAGAAAATTATCACATACTTGTACTGAAAAATGAACCTTCTGTAAGGAAGGCAGAATCTTATAGAGATGAACAATATACCACATAAAACATAAACAAGGCAGGCAACTCTCATTTTGTTCAACACTTAGATAAAAATCCAAGAATCTTAACTTACTTAAAGCTACTGATCTGAGGAATTGTGTGTAACCTGGGATCTATTCTGGTACTTAGGAAAAAGAGGATATTGCAGGGTGTTAATTTACCCAAAGTATGTGGTCCCTAGAGCCAGGCATAACTAAGGTTATGTTTAATACTTATAAAGATGTCATAGAGTGTTAATTTTCCCAAAGCATGTGGTCCGTGGAGCCAGGCATGACTAAGGTTCTGTTTAATACTTAGAAAAATGTCATTAAAAGATATCAATTTTTCCAAGGTATGTCGTCCGAGGGGCCAGGCATGACAAAGGTTTTATTTGATACTTAGATAGATGTCGTTAAGTAATAATTTCCCCAAATCATGTGGTCCAAGGAGCCAGACATGACTAAGGTTCTGTTTAACACTTAGTAAAATGTCATTAAAAGATATCAATTTCCCCAAAGTATGTGGTCCGAGGGGCCAGGCATGACCAATATTCTGTTTGATACTTAGATAGATGTCATTAAGTAATAATTTCCCCAAAGTATGTGGTCCGAGGAGTCAGGCATGACTAAGGTTCTGTTTAACACTTAGTAAAATATCATTAAAAGATATCAATTTTTCCAAGGTATGTGGTCTAAGGGGCCAGGCATGAGTAAGGTTCTGTTTGATACTTAGATAGATGTCATTAAGTAATAATTTTCCCAAAGCATGTAGTCCGAGGAGCCAGGTATGACTAAGGTTCTATTTAACACTTAGTAAAATGTCATTAAAAGATATCAATTTTCTCAAGGTATACTATCCGAGGGGTCAGGCATGACCATGGTTCTGTTTGATACTTAGATAGATAATAATGGGAAGTACAATGTATCACATAACAAATGAGAATATGACGAAGGAAACTTTTATTAATAATAATACCCTCTTAGGTTGTTTACATTCCAGGGGCGTGGTATCACATGCTTATCTAGGTCTTCAATAAAATATCTATACCAGCCACCGAGGTGATGCAATATGGCCCCTCCCAGTTGGGCCTTAGTTTTCCTCATGTTGGGTTCTTTGCAGTACCTAGAACTTTTTTTAACACAAAGTCACCAGGCGCTAATGGTCTCAGCTTCACGTTGGCATCATACCCTTGCTTGAGCTTGTATTAGTAATATGCCAACTAGACCATAGTGTTCTCTCTTCTTTCTTCAATCAAGTCTAAGCTCTTTTCTAGTAATCCGTTGTTATCGTTCGGATTGAAAGAGCTTGTTCTCAGCATTGGGAAGCCAGTCTATAAAGGAACAGCAGCCTCGGCTCCATAAGTCATAGAAAAGAGGGTCTACCCTGTTGACTTGCGAGGTGTGGTTCGATACGTCCATAGGACATGTGACAGTTCTTCCACCCACTTTCCCTTCACATCATCCAATCTCTTCTTGAGTCCATTCACTATGATCTTGTTAATAGCTTCAACTTGTCCATTCCCTTGGGGATAAGCTGGGGTGGAATATCTATTCATAATTCCAAGATCACAATAGTATCTCCTGAAGGCTTTACTATCAAATTGAAGGCCTTACTATCAAACTGAAGGCCATTATCCGAGATGAAAGTATGAGGGACCCTAAACCAAGTGACAATGTTTTTCCAAAAAAATTTCTTGGCATCTACATCCCTGATATTTGCCAAGGGTTCAGTCTCAACCCACTTAGTGAAATAGTCCCTGCCGATTAGTAAGTATCTCTTATTTCCTGCTGCCTTAGAGAAAGGGCCTAAAATGTTCAAGCCCCATTGAGTGAATGGCCAAAGGTTGGACAGAGGATTAAGGACTCCTCCCGGTTGGTGTATGTTTAGTGCGAATCTTTAACACTGGTCACACTTCTTTACATACTTTTGTGCCTCATTTTGCATGTTTGGCCACCAATAGCCTTGAGTGATGGCTCTGTGAGACAAAGATTTGCCTTTAGTGTGGCTGCCACAAATCCCTTCATGTAACTCCTCAAGGAGTAATTCTGATGCCTCGGGGTGTATGCATAGCAAGTATGACCCAGAAAAATAGCGTTTGTATAGTTTTTGGTCCTCGAACAGCCAGAACCGAGGAGTCTTTCTGTGTACCTTGTCAGCTTCTAATTTCTCCTCGGATAGGATATCCTCCTTCAAAAATAGTACTAGGGGGTCCATCTAGCTAGGCCTCACTCTAACTTGGTGAACATGGACCACCTCTCTTTTCACCTCTGTAGGCTTGTACAAGTCCTCTACAAGGATGATCCGAGGTAAGCTATGTGCCAAGGAGGTTGCGAGTGTAGCTAGGGAATCAGCATGTGTGTTTCCACTTCTAGGGATATGTAATAGGTTAAAAATTCAAACCCTGATTGCAAACGCCTAACTTGACTCAAGTACTCTTGCATTCTTTCATCTCTCGCTTCTAACTCTCCCTTCACCTAGCCAACAACCAATCTTGAGTCCAAAAACATCTTTACTGCCTTTCCACACATTCTTTGAACCATGGCCATTCCCATCAATAAAGCCTCATATTCAGCCTCATTATTTGTGGTCGAGAATTCCAACCTTAATGACTTCTCAATGGTGATTTTTTCAGGAGATACTAGGACTAGCCCCACTCCAGATCCCCTTTGATTTGTTGCACCATCAACATATACCTTCCAAAATGAAGGTTCTTGTAGGGAGATTATGCCAACCAATTTCCCGTCCATGCCCTGGGTTTCTACTTCTTTATCTAATAGGGGTTCAGTGAATTCGGCCACCAAATCAGCAAGGACTTGACCCTTGACAAAGGTACGAGGCATGTACTTGATATTAAAAACTCCTAGGATCATGCCCCACTTGGCAATCCTCCTCGTGTAATCAACACTCCGAAGTAGAGATCTTAGCGGAAGTTAGGTTAAAACAACAATTGTGTGTGATTGGAAATAGTGGGGGAACTTACACGTAGTGTGTACTACCGCCAAAATTGCCTTCTCTAGTGGCAGATAACGGACCTCGGCCTCATGTAGTGACTTGCTCACATAATAAACTGGCTTTTGCACACCACTATCAACTCGCACCAACACTAAGCTTACTGCATGAGGGGCCACGGCAATGTAAGCAAACAGGACCTCGTCCATCTTGGGACTAGACATGATAGGTGGCCAAGAAAGGTATTCCTTGAGTTATTGAAAAGCCAAGGCACATTTCTCGATCCATTCAAATCCTTTCCATTTGTTCATCAACAGGAAGAAAGGTCGGCATCTATTAGCTGACTGAGAAATGAACCGGTTCAAGGCAGTAGTCATTCCTGTTAGTTTCTGGACTTTCTTGGGATTTCGAGGTGGTTGTAGGTTATTAATTTCTTTAATCTGGTTGGAGTTGACTTCAATTCCACAATGAGTGACCATATAGCCCAAAAACTTGCCTGATCCCACACCAAAAGAGCACTTAGATGCGTTAAGGCGCAGCTTGTGTTTCCTTAGAATTTCAAAAATGCTCCTGAGGTATCCTACATGCTCAGATGCCACCTTACTTTTCACCACCATATCATCTATGTTGACCTCAATATTCTTGCCCAATCATGGCTCAAACATCTTGGTCATCATCCTCTGATAGGTAGATCCCGCATTTTTTAGACCGAAAGGCATCACCTTGTAGTGGTAGTTTCCAGTGAGGCTGACAAAAGCTGTCTTCTCCTGATCATCCGAGACCAGTGGTATCTGATGGTATCCCTGAAAGGCATCTAAGAAACTCATCCGAGAATGGCCCACTATTGCATCTACCAATTAGTCTATCCAAGACATGGGGAAGGAGTCTTTTGGACAGGCTTTGTTCAAGTCTGTAAAGTCTACGCACACTTGCCACTTCCCATTTTTTTTCTTTACCACCATAGTATTGGCTAGCCACTCAGAGTAAAACACCTCCTTAATGGCCCCAACCTGTTTAAACTTTGTCACCTCATCTTTGATGGCATCAGAGTGCTTTTTGGATGAGCGCTGAAGTAGTTGTTTTTTAGGGGTGACAGATGGATTAACATTTAGATGATGACAGATGAAACTCAGATCCACCCTTAGAGCCTCGTAAGCATTCCATAAGAACACATCAACATTTCCTCTAAGAAACCCTATTAGCTCCTCCTTTTCTTGAGGAGGCAGCTGAACTCCGACCTGAAAAAACTTCTCCGGAACGTCACCCACCACAATTTTTTCCAAATCTTCACATTTCGTCTCCTCGGTTGTTCTGTTGACAGGCAACACCGAAGTTTTTTATTGCTATAAGCCTCTCTGAGCAGAGGCCAAAGATTTAGCTTCGGGCTGATGTAAGATGGTAGCCACCAAGCATTGCCTAGCCGTGGATTGACTCCCAACAATTTTTTCAATCTGACCCCGCAACAGATATTTCACCTTCTGGTGCGAAGTAGAAGAGACAGCTCCCAGGACATGAAGCCAAGGTCTATCCACAATAGCCGTATAGGGGGAATAAGCGTTCACCACAATGAAGTCCACCTCCACAACTTCTGTGCCAGCCTGCACGGGCAATCTAATCTGACCCCTCGAAATGACAACCTTCCCATCAAAACTCTCCAAGATTGGTTGTTGTTGTATCGGTCCGACCTAAGATCCCTCATCTCCTGAGGGATAACCTTAGCCTTTCCTTTCCCCTACTGCTGGTCTTCCTCAACCCTCTTGTACTTATCAATCTAGTCCATGAGTTGGCGTACACTGGTAACAGGTTTTCCAGTTAAAAACTTCCTTAAACCGTGCTCGGCTGGGAAGCCGACCCCAAAAGTACTGATGGCCACGTCATTAAAGTCATCATCTATCTTATTGAACATCTCCCAATATCTGTCCAAGTATGTTTTCAGGGTCTCCCCCTCTTGCATAGATAAGGACAGTAGGGAATCCAAGGGCCAAGGAACCGTGCTACAAGTAATAAAGTGAGAGCCAAATGCACGGGTAAGCTTCTTGAAGGAATCTATAGAACTCGCCCCTAAGCCATCGAACCATCTCATTGCCACAGGCCCCAGACTGGATGGAAACACTTTGCACATCAAGGCCTCATTCTTGGAATGGACAGCCATTCTTTGGTTGAAGTGGCTCACATGCTCCACAAGATCCGTTCAACCATTGTAGATGGTGAACGTTGGTTGATTGAATCATCGAGGAAGTCTTGCCCCTTCAATCCTACGCATAAAGGGCGATCTAGAAATCTAGTTCAACGTTTGCTCATAGCGTCATTTCCCAGACCTTTGCGAGGTGAGCTCTTATACCTACTTTTATGATGGGGCTCCTCATCGTAGGAGAAAGACTCACTAGGTGGGTTCTTGACCTTCGTCTATAACTAGCATCCTCTTTATCATCAAAGGAAACATTAGAGTTAGAGGGGGTTCACCCTTGCCATGCATGGCGCCTCTTTAAATGGTCAATCTCCAACTACATGGCTCTGTTATTTTGCTCTTGAGAGACGTGACTTCCAACTCGAGAGTTGCTTCTATTTGTATGCGTGGTATGAATGCTACCCTCTCGATCTTTCCTATGTTCAAGATTAAGGAACTCGTCTTGTCATCGAGACCCCGTGGACTCTCCCTGATGGGGTCCAGATCCTACCATCGTTAACCGTTGTACTTACTATCACCTATGTAATTTTTCCATAGTCAGTGCCAATTGTAAGGACCTAATTTTAGTTCCTAGCCCAAAAGATGGACGGACTTAAGCCCAAAAAGGCCAAAACAATGAATTTGTAGAGAATGGATTGGAAAACTGGGTTTTAATGAATCAGACAAACACTGAAGTAAATTCAGAAGAAAATAGACAGGTTTATACTGAAGAAAATCGTCCTCAGTAGTGTCCGAGGAGATCTGTTCTTATATATTGCTTTCAGGTTTGATTACAAAGTCAGTTCTTTAATGCTACAGTGTTTTTCTCTTTGTTTCTCTCCCCTTCTTTATGAAGGGTCTTCCATATTATATAATTCTCTTTAGCCAATCTAGGCCCTCCACTTGTTGACCATCCAAGCTTCTACTCGAGTGCTTGTCCCATCGGACATCCTCTCAGGCCTTCTGTGCGTTGGGGTTGCTAATGCAGCACTGTTCAGGAGTCTTCTCCTCATTAATGCGACCAGAGAGTTAGCTATAGAGCATTCAAGGTGGTGACAGCAGCTTTCCCCAAGATATTTCTGAGCTTCCATCCCTCTTGTATGTTCATAACGCATGCCCCTATTAGTGGAACTTCCTGAAAAGTCACTTTGAGTGATAGAATATACATTTGGTCTGTGCTTCGTTGATCCGAGAATACACTCCTCCTCGGACCACCTTTCCCAATCTTTCCACTTGCATGTTACTTATGGGACTCTGAACTGGACACCCTTACTACTATTTATTCGTCTTCGGATCAATCAACATCCTTGGCCAAGGCCCAAGGCCCGATATACAATTTTGGGCCTTTATCCCTACAAAATTCGTTATAGCTTTAGCATTTTTCCAAAAGAAAAAAAAAATCATATTACAAAATAAAAAGAATAGATTTTTGTTATAAAAAAATTATGATATTAAACACTAGTTAAATATTATTTAAGTGACAGCAAAAAAACTCCATTTAAATATATCGTCTTAGGCCTCTAAATTTGTTGTGCCACCCTGCTTATTAGAGAATGGACGAGCCAAAACATTATAGATAAGTCAATGAAATGATAACAAGTAGAAGATTATTTTATACATAAAACTAATAAAAAAAACAAAAACATACTGAAGGCATTGAATGAAACAAAAATTTGAAGGTCAACATACACTTTACAGAAAAATATATTGCACACTTGCACAACATAAAAATGCAAGTTTAAAACAAAATAAAATAAATGAACAAGAAATATGGTAAGTGAAAAAAAAAAAAAAAAAAACTAGTTTATTCCGAAGTGAAAGGTTAGGAAAAAAGGACATTTGAGAGAAAATACCAATTTTAGATTTTTTTTTTTTTTTTTGAGCTAGCTTAAAATAGGTGCTGCGACTTAAATAATGCTCCTAAGTGCAAGATTGTCACGAAGTAATAACTTGGTAAGTCCGAGGTCGAATCCACAGGGAAAAGGGAATTGATTAGCAAACCACAAGAGAATAAAACTAAAATAATAAAGTTTAACCAAAGAGATTTTTTATAGTTTAGTAAAGGTAATTTAAATTGAGAGAAAATAGCAATATATTAAGCACTAAGGTTTAGGGATCCACACATAACACATCTATTGATAGTCTTAACAATATTTATTTTATAATTCAACTAAAATTCATACGAAGGATAATCTTAGTCAGATGATTTAACAATAAAAACTCAAAAAGTAATTGTCTAAGGTAGTTTCATGCAATTGATTGATTTTAGGCTCGTTAAACATGATTAAATTTACTTCAAACATTCAATCACCCAAGGATTAAATAATTGAGATTATCCTCGTGTATAGCAACTAACACAGATAAATCCCAATTAATCATTCCCTCAAAAAAAAAAAAAAAAATACCATGGTTGAATTGAAAGGAAAAAAAAAACTTGATACAGCAATACCATAACCAAAAAACCATCAAGACATAAGACCTTTAGAAAATAGGGGCCCCTGATTGTAGAGTGGCCTTCAGTTTTGACATCCTACAAGCGAAGTAGAATTTCTTAAATTTCCAGCCGATCTAGCACAGGGTAGATGTTGTTAAATGAATCAATCACACAGCGATCAGGTTGATCCTCCAAATATCTGTGCAAGAACAAGTTTTTTATTAAAGAAAACTTAAAGAATGTTCATTATTTTTGTTGTGACTTCCAGATAGAATAAATGAATACAAAGAGACATGTAAAAACAAACTACTGATCATGTTATCAGCTAAAATTAGAACAAAAATTTCCTCAATTTTATTTTAATCAAATATCAAAGATTTCCTCAATTATCAGAATTTCTAATAAAATGCCCCTTCAATTTCTAATAAAGTGCTCATGTCTAATTGCCTACAGAAACACTACAGCATAAAAAAAATTATAAAAAAATAAAAAATAAAAACTCAAAATTAACCTGTGGATCTACAAATCATTACAAGATTATTACTTGTCAATACCTGCTTACATACATATACTGTAAATTTACATGCATATATATGTGTAGGAATTTTTAGTTTTTAACACTAAAATTAACTATATTGATTCAATTTATAGTATGAGAATCCATATCACAACAAATTACAGGGAAAAATATTTCGAATATTTATTGTTCAAAAAATAAGTGAGGTTTCCACGCATTTTGGATGCATTTCGATGAGTCTGATGAATATATGGACTTAAAATTATCTTTGTATTTTTATTGGGTTCATTAACAAGGCAAGCATTTGACTTTGGCCAAGATCAAAGCTTGACAAGATTCATGCTGGCATAATCACAAAACAATTCCACCAAAAAAATAAATGATAGAGATTCATGTGAGGCTAAACATAAAAACTGGCATTGGCATGTTCATTTTTTTCCCCGATTACACAGTTCATACCAGATCGTGAAACATATAGTTTTATGGACTTGAAAAGTCACCTTTGTAAGTCCTGCATGCTGCAGGTGTAAACTATTCTGTTAGAGAAGTTTGTACGGCTCTTCAATTCAATGGATATAATTTCATCAATTGCTTTATGGAGAACTACGTCAACCTCTTGTAATTGAGGTGATAAAGGAAGCTCAAAGGTGAGGGGCATGAATATCAACCCATTCTGAGTAGGATACAAATGAAATGCACCCCTTTGCAAAAACCATCGATCCTTATTCTTCACTCCATCCATCTTATTCCTTATTCTTAACTTCACTGGTCGACCTTTGGCCCGCTACAATGCTAGATTAGGCAACCACTTTGGCCCCATGGGATCCCTCCACAATAACTCTGACTTAGGAACCACAAATGCATGTTAGTAAGTGTTAAGGGCATACTCCAAACTATAACATGGGTGAATATATGTGGTCGAGTCAATGTTTAACACATCACATACTCTAACTGCATGTGAACATGGGATCTTAATGTTTTGCCATTTCTCACAACTGCATGTTCTTTCTAGTAATAGAATTTCATAACTGTGGTTTCCCCCTCTAGTGTTACACATGTTGCGTGAAGTAACTACTTGATATCTTGAATGTTCATGGCTAAATTCCCTATAATACCACTTGCATGACTCGTCCATGCATTTCGCACAAAGTTTGACCTTCGTCGACCTACTGATCATAAAATGTTTGTTTTCCTTAAGGGCACAAATTGTTAATGTGCGCTTCACCTCTACTTTATTGGCAAAAGTCAACCCTTTGCACAAATTCATCCCTTCTCCCCAAGTAGACACAAATGGTATCTCAATATTTGAATGATCAACCATATTTACCCAAGTATTTGTAGAAAATAACAAGGCAGGAGATGCGTAGGTAGGGATTGTGTTCGTAATGTTTTCAACACTAATAACATTGTCTGCGTCAGGTTCACTACTGTTAAATGTCTCATCGTCATCAATGTCCCTCTCAAAGTCCATAAAGTCCCCTCATTCAATCCTCTCTTCATACTTATCTCTATCAACAAAATCTTCATCGTTAATGGCAGACTCATCAACATAGTCATCATCGTCGTCGTCGTCATCATCATCATCATCATCATCATCATTATGAACATCATCCTCTACATGTGTAGAATACTCATATTGAGCATCCAGAACTATAACCTATAAACTTGTGGTTGTTTGTTGGATTTCCTCGATACCAACTTCTGCACGCGGCTCCAACTGTATGTACAACTCAATACCATTTACTTCGGGCATTCTCTCCAACTTGTCAAACATGATCTTTACATGTTTGTTTACTTCTATCGCCATATACTTATAATTAATCTAGCGCTTTAAGCTTCAAGTGACATACGATAAGTAATTTGTATGTTGTGCACAGCATGATTCACACACAATTCTTTCATAACTATCATCTTCAATTCATCAAGGATTTTCAACCTACGATCAATTTGGGTATAATAGCACTTTATACCCCCCCTTCAAATGGAAATCCCTTATACGCATTGGCATTCTTAAGCGGACCACCATAATATAGGATTATATCAATTACAGTCATTGTGAATCTATTAGAGTCAAGTTACAATGTTAGTTAAAAAACATTTTATCTAGTCAAACTACACAAAGTACAAATTCCAATTCTTTCAAAGAGCATGAATTTCACTACACATTCGTTACACATTTCATATCCAAATCATTTTTTCGTCATGCTAAGACTATCCATTTCATACCCAATACCAAAAAAAAAAAAAAAAGTCAAAATCCTTGTAAAAGTATACAACATTTTATTTAATTATATACCCATAACATTTACATACCAATTTCACACTCAATACATAAAAAGCCATTTCATTACACATTCAAAAGGCATAAATTACATACCCATTTCATTACAATTCATTCGAAGAGCATGAGTAAGTCACTCATTTCATTACACATCCATTCAAAGGGCATGAATTACATACCCATTTCATTACAATTCATTTGAAGGGCATGAGTAAGTCAATCACTTCATTACATACCCATTTCATACACATTCAAAGGGCATGAGTAAGTCACTCATTTTATTACATACTCATTTCATATCCATTCGAAGGGCATGCATTACATACCCATTTCATTACAATTCATTCATTCACTACCCCTTTTGTACCTAAAACAATGATGAATAAAGTCAAAATCCATGTAAGATCATGATAAAAATAAGAGCCTAGGAATGATGAATAAATTTTGATAACAAAAACCATGCAAATAAATACTCAAAAAATTTACACTAACAAAATAAAATTATATAATTCACAATATTGGTATCTTAACTAAGTTATGTTAACTGTCTACCAAATAAATAGTCAAGCTCTTTAACCCACAGCCAAAAACAAATAATACCCATCTACAACGATAGTGAGGCTGAGTGTTATGGGTGAGAGAGTGTTAGAGGCTAAGTGTTATGGGTGACTGATGCGTATCTGTGTGTTATAAAATTTTGCCCAGCAAAACTCGAATCTATAAGACTCGAGATCCAAGTAAATTTTAATTTAATTTTGAGTCTTATAGACTCGAGATCTATGTGGTATAATCGTTTTTCCCTAAGAAAATCAAGTCTTAAAGACTCGATTTTGATTTGAAGTACTCAAATCTTTAAAACTCGATATCTATGTGGCATTTTATTCCCTAACTCATTAAGTACAAAGCGAGTCTTTGAGACTCGAATTTTATATAGAACTCAAGTTTTTAAAACTCAAGATGCTAGTTTGTTAAAACGATTCAAATGTGTATTAACTTACTATATTGAATGGCCTTATTATGCCCCAAATATCCCCCACAAAGTTTCTCTTCAAACTAGTTTAGAGAGAAACCTTACAAACTCATCATATATATTTATATTGAGTGTGAATTTTAAAAATCTGACCATTAAATTGCATGTTTTTATTACATCTATAATGCTTATAAAATTTCAAAAAAATTAAAGATCAATTGTTATGTCATCAAATAAAAGTTCTAATTTCAAGTTTTTGTAATCTAAAGTTGTACATAAAAAATAAGTTAATTGATTAAATAGTGAATAATATTCGATTTAAATGAAATTTGATATATATCTTAAGAACATAAGGGACTTTAAATTTAACAGTTAGATTTTCAAAATTTACACCCAAAAAAGAAATATATGAGAAGTTTGAAGAGTTCTTTTCAAACTAGTTTGGAAAAAAACTTTATTTCGATTTATTTGTATATTTCAAAGGTAGGAGTATGAGGTCCACCACTCACTAAAAGATGGAACAAAAAGTAGGACTCCACTCACCTAATAAAGAAGTTTAAAAGCAATATATTCAAGAGAAAAACCTAAGTACAACACTGAAATGTTGTTCCGGTTTCCTTTCTAAAATTGTCATATAGATTTTTTCTCATAAGATGAAAATATATTTTTTAATTAAGTAGTCACATGACTAAATCTTAAAAATGAAACCTAAAGAATTGTAACTAAATTTTGTCCATATTTTTCGAACACAAAGCTCACCTTCCTCAAGATTTCTTTGAAAGGTACTAATAGGCTACTAGCTATAGCTAATACATCAAAAATTAAGTTCCTTCACTACCGAACGAGTTGAGGCATCGTTGGATTGCTTTTTTTATTCTTTTATTATCAAAATGTAACTGTTTTTGCTGAAGAATCGTTTGGTAATTTAGTACAACCATTCATGTAAGTAAAAACAGTGGAACATTATTCCTCTATACTAAACTGTGCATCAACTTTCATCTAACATATTGTGCATGCTTAAATTTCCCATCTTCTAAATTGCTGTAGTTTCTCTCTTTAGTCCTGACCACTCAATAATTTATCCACCTCCGTTTCCCTGACCTTATAACATTCACAGTGATGAGGGAATCCCTCTCTAAAGGACCACTTCTTGAATTCCCACTTCCTTTGCAAATCACCACTCTCTCAGTAGCAAATGGCTTCGATTTCATCGGATTCGTACACAAACTTCTCTTTCTAATTCATCAGTCATCACGGTTATAACTAGTCCCTGTGCATCTCTGATTATTGCCCCCATTCCATCTTCCTGCTTGTTCTTAAAAATTGATTCCTCAATATTAAGTTTATACATTCCTCCTCTGTTTGTCGGCTTGCAATTATAACCAATTGTTTCTCAGCTAGCTGGAAGCAATAGACATACTTCATTTACATTTGCCTACACATGATAAGAATATAATTATGCGATGAATTAAGGAAAAAAAATAAAAATAAAAGTTATGGAAAAACAGAATAGAGGATGAAGAAATAGTAGTCAATTATTAGTTTGATTGCCTGTTTCAAAAGTACGCTCAAAATAATCCTGAGAAGATCTGAATAGACGCCTCAATCTCCAAGGCTCCTTTCTCTCTTGCTGGGACTAGCTATGATTGACAAAAGGTTTCATCTGTGATTAATAGCACCAAAGACTGTGTGAGTTCATAGCAGGACATGGTTGGTCATTAATTGTCCAATGTTTCAAACAACATTACACCAACTAAAACCATATGTGATCTGTTTTGGGTTAGCATCCTCAACAACCTATGACTTCGACCTCATTCACAAGAATCATTTCTTACCCATTTGATAAAATCCAGAAACATTAAGAAACCAGCAGAGTCGTGCATTATCCAAGCACTTCAAAGGCAAGTTGCATACTAATCTGCTTTGTTAAAAATAAAACAATAGGGAATCTTGTATTACATCTTTCCTTTCCTAAATCGTTATGGAGGTCATCAGACTGTATCAACACCCTGGTAGTTTAAACCAATTTCTATCAGTACCGATCATAGTGGCTCAACTTATAGAACTTTTCACTCCTATTTTATAAGTTGGATGGGTTGACTTGACCTTAGAAATACCAAATTCTAAATCTAATTGTACAAAAATTATTGAATAATATAGCAATCAAAATGGTCACCTGTTGGGTACGAAAATAATGTAAACCTTATAAGAAGAGAAAACCGCAATAGACGGAAAACCTTAATTGAATCTAGTCTAGTCTAAGGGTCTGTTTGGGTGCCGTTTATTGTTGAAAACTAAAAACACTGTAACAAAATAATTTTTATATGTGTAAATAGTGCCGTAGAATCTAATTTTAAAGTTGTTTTTACTGTAAAAAGTACTTGCGGGTTCCGTGAACAGTGCACGGAATCCATAGGAAAAACGCAAGACGCACTTTTTTTTCCTTTTCATCACAATCCAAACCCAACCTAACTGTCCAAAGATATAGATACAAATGATTTTCAGTGAAATGCTCAACAAGTAAAAAGACTAATTATTGATGTCTACCTCATGATCCAGTAAGCTGTTGAAGTCACCGGATGGAAGCAACTACTCCATAAGCACAGGAAAATCCTTGGCCTCACCTAATGCACTGCTGGAAGTGTTGTCAAGTATAATATACTGATCATAACATGTAGATAAATTTACAATATGGTTCAAATTGACTAACAACCAGGTTTTTCTGAGGAAAGAAAGAGAAAGCTCAAGAAAATAAAGTTCAATATTTAAGCAGTCCAAATACTAGTAATATGGCATATCTATAGTCATAACTTGATCTTTGGACAAAAATGCAATTAGGGTCTAGTTCAATTAATTTGAATCTCAAGATGCTCAGAGATCAATTCTAATTAGGACAAAATAGGACTTTAAGTTCGTGCACAATTCTAACTAGGACAAAATAAATAATTTGTCTCAATATATATATATATATATACATATATATTTTTTGATAAGTAACGTAAGGATATTATTAATAATAGAAAAAGTGCCAAGCCGAGTACATTGGGGATGTACTATGGGGGCACAAATCAAGAGACCAAAGTACAACGATCAAGAAAAATAGGAAAAGAAGAACAAGAAAAATGAGAAAAGACCACACTCCATTCAAAGAGAGTGTGCAAGAAAAAAGACTTAATCTCTAGCAAAGAACGTTCACAATCTTCAAAGCTCATCGCATTCCTTTCACGCCAAATGCACCACATTAAGCAATGAGACACTAATCTCCAAACATCAATATGACGATGTCGCGCAAACTTCCCTTGCCAAGCCTCAAACAACCCAAGAACATTATGAGGCATAACCCATTGAATACCAAACAAGCAGAAAACCATAGACCACAACATTAACTTTAAAAAATTCACAACATTAACAAACTATGATGGAGTTTAAAATTCCAGGTTCACTTAATGATAATGTTAAAAGCCTCATACATTCCATATTTCTTCCCATAAGTTCTAGATACACCTAAGTCTGAACATGATACAAATAAAATGACTTTTGAAATATGTACAAATAAAATGCCCTAATTATTTCAAAGTCTACAAATGCTGTGCAGAAAAATATGATGCTCCACATGGAAATATAAGTTTCAAACAAAAATTGAAGGGATATTGCAATGAAATAACAGGATAAGATATATGGTAAGTGAAAAAAAAATTTCCAAATAGCTAGTTTATTCGAAAGTTAAATCTAAGAAGAGAGGACTGTGAGTAAATACCAATTTATTTTGAGGTTGCAATTGGGATAAAAAAAATTATCTGGATATTTGGAACTGGGCCATTCTTGGACTACTCTGTGCTGAAGAACAGGACCACTAATTGGGAAATGCCTTGGCATCAGTTGTCATCAAGTAAATAATTTTCCCAGACACAAACTTCTTGCAAGGTTCCTGACTTAGCCATAGAATTCCAAGCAATATGGTCTCCTTCATAAAGTAAAAACCATATATAGATATATTAGAACAATCAACACCTTCAGTGCTATCTGAAATTTTAATTTTAATTTTGCTTGCTCTAGTAGAACTGGGGATCACAAAATTTCATGGTCCATGAAATGAAAAATCAGCAAGACCTTCACCAAGCCAATTTCTCATTCTTATACAACTATCCACTTTCCACAATAAATTCACCCTTCATAAACAGAGCAATTATGACCCAGCCCAAATAAACAAAATCAACCGTCAAGTTTTAGACAGCCCTAAGCAAAAGAACTAATCCTTGAACTCTTACATTATCAAAATGTGAAGGTTACTAGAAATGCTGAGAGAAAGAATGAGTATGTGGACATAAAGCAGGCTCTAACAGTGATGAATCCAATATTCCAAACTTCCCAATGTCCAGAAAATTTCAATTTTGAAAAAAATTGCAGAAAGAAAATAGCTTGGCAAGCAGAAATTGAATAGCAGCAAGACATATTGGTAACAGAGTCAGCTGTTTCAACCACTGGAATGCAAACAACCTAAATTGTACGAGTAAACTATGCTTTTAGTAACTTTTTAAGTCTTGTGATGATTTGCAGAAACAAAAATTTAAATAGCACCAAGACAATTGGCATCAGTCACAAAAATTTTAAATATGCTCTGCTCTTAGGGACTTTTCTCAAATGATTGCAAATTGTAATTTCATAAATTGAATTTTTCAAGTGTTACCAGAGTGGTTGATAATATTAATTTCTACTCTTTATTTCAAGAACTATTAACCTAAATTGTAGCATTTATATATTTTCTTAATTGTGTCCAAGTAAGTATTCATACCAGGAACATTATCACCCATTACAAATATAAGACAATAGTATGAGCAGACTTACTGAGCATTGATTTCAACCAATGGAATCTGGTTAATCTTGGACAGCTCATTGTTTAATTTGGGGCAATCATAAATCTTCAGCGTTTTCAATTTGGTGAGGCGTCACATGGCTTCCTTGGTGGGCAGATGCATCATGCTCTAGCAATTCACAAGATACAGCACTCGAAGAGAGGAAAGATTGCCCAACCACTCTAGCAAAGCTTGGACTTTATAAAATCCCTCTATCCACAGAATTTTAACGGCAGTAAAGAATTGAATTTGGTCCAGGAGAGAGTGGAGTGTAGGCTGTGCAGCCGACCCTTTTGGAAGGAGTGTTGAATGGAAGTAGAAGGCAGCACTCTCCAAATTTTGAAGAAGAGAGCTATAAGACTCTGGCCAATTAAGTAGTTCTCCAAATATTATGGACGGGAAACCTGGCAAAGACTTCAGCTCAGGACAATAGCCTACTACCAACTTCTGAAGGGAAACGCAGGTGTGCAGTGAATCTAGCAAATAACTCAGCTTAGGACACCATCTGGAAAAATAAATATTTAATATTTAAAAATAAAAAATAAAAAATAGGGTAGCAAATAGACATTAAAATAATAGCAATTAGAAAATATTTAATTATATTATGCAACCTTTTACAAATATAAGGGAATAGAAGAGGATATAAGGTCTGAGTAAACTTACCCATCATTAATTTGAATATATGGAAAATGATAATCTTGGACCACTCATTGTTTAATTTGGGGCAACCATGAATAGTCAGACTATTCAGTTTGATGAGGCGTCACATTTAGTGAGGCTATTCAGTTTGGTGATGCATCACATGGGTTGCACAGTGGACAATACAGCAGGTTACTGCCATCCACAGTATACAACTGTTGAAGAGAAGAAAGACTGCCCAACCACTCCGACAAAGCTTCCATTTTACCAAATCTCACTATCCACATAATTTTAAAAGCAATGAAGTATTTAATGAGATTGAGCATAGCCCACCCACACAATCTTAGCTTTTCGAGGGATGCATGTGAGTATGTGATGGAAGTGGAACCGAGTCTTGGGAATGCATTGAACTCCTTACAAAATTCACCAATAGCCAAAGTCTTCAACGTAATCTAATGACCCCTCAGGCAAAAGCTTAAATCTTCCAAAATTCAAAAGTGTTGATCAGGCAGGAGAATGCAAGCTCATTGATCTAGAATGGATATCAAATTAGGAAAATTACGGATACCTAATTGTGTAAGAAAACCCAATTCTGGTAGATTTGGAATTGATATCAGATTGGGTCAAGTCCAAATTTTTAATTGAGTAAGAGAATGCAATCATCTCCTAAATCTGGAATTGACTTTAGATTGGAACAATTCCTCATCTCCAAATATTGAAGAGACATAAAGGATCGAAGAAGTGATGAGACCCTTGCAAAGAGCTCAGGTCATGACAATTCTGTATTACCAACTTCTGAAGGGAACTGAGGGAGTGCAATGAGTATGGCAGAGAAGTAAGTTATAAAATATCAGCAATATGGAGGGACTTGAGTGTGGTAAGGTTGAGAATCTTTTCGATTGCTGTCTTAATGACTTTCATAATCTTTAATTTCTGAAGAGAGGGAAAATAACATGGAGCACTTGTCAGTACATTACAATCTTCAATAATCAACTCCTCCAGGCAAGGAAACACCTCAGCTCCTATTTTCAGCTCCTTTGCATCCTTCCACTCCACCAGGTTATGCATACCTTGCAATTTGAGTCTTCTCAATGCCGGAAATAATGTATTTCTGGTATTGCCATCACTGTAAAATTCAGTTCCTATACATCTTACATTCTCCATTCCTTCTATTTCAAGAAACCTAAGGCCAGGCAAATGCCCAAGAGTGGGAACTTCCTCACATTGTGTACAATTTTTCAAAATGATCTCAATCAAATTGGCATATTGCAACAAACCAACCCCAGCATCACGACTTGTAAGCATCCATGACGGGAATTTCTTTCCTTCATAGAATTTGATTGTTAAGCTTTTCAAATTTTGGTGAGGCTGGAGGCCTTCCAACACCTCTTCATCATTATCATAGCCGTCCTCTGCTCTACGAAAATCATCATCAACACCCCAATGAAATCCTAACTTGAATAATTTGGCCTTTTTTGCTAAACTTGCACTTCTGCCTTCTCCCATATCACTCACATACTCTAAATTGTAGATATCTAAGTTTCCACTGAGTTGGTTTAAGTGTCCCAATTCTTTGATGCAATGACCTTCATCTTCACCCACAACAAAAAATGGCAATGTTTGAAGGCAAGTCAACCGCCCCATATATATAGGTGTTTGCAAAATGTAACCTTCACCCTTGAAATGATCAAGATAAATATGTCTCAAGTTAATCAAATTGCATAGGTCTTCTGGAAGCTCTACAAAATAACAACAATCTTCAATTCTTAAAGATTGTAAATTGTAGAGCTCAGTGATGGATTTTGGTAATTCCTTAATCTTAGTGTTAGAAATTTGAAGAAGCCTCAAATGTATTAACTGTCCAATTGATTTTGGCAATTCTGTTATGCCATGTCCAAATAACTTTAGAACACGTATGCATTTAAAATTTGATAACTTGTGGACAAAGTCAAAATTTCCAGAAACTGCTGTGCGCAATTTCATGAAACCATCTGTTGTGGATGAAACTCTTAGTGTCATTTGGCCATCACACAAGACAAATAAACATCGTACGTTGCTGACATTATCCATTGAATCTCCCTCCAAGATCAAAGTTTCAGATTTTGAAATTGAGAGCGCAAAATTATGCACCAAATCATGCATTTTGCAAGTGATAACATTACCATAAATATCCTTTCTAGCATTTTGCAAAAAGGAAGTGGCCAACAAGATATTAAAATAAATGTTACCAATATCCTCCATCACCATATTACTTTCTTTAGATGGTTCAAGGAATCCTACAGCCATCCAATGTTGAATTAGTTCGTCCTTTTTCATGTTATAATCTATAGGGAGAATTGCACAATATGCAAAACATCGTTTTAAAGATGGTGTTGAAAGGTTGTCAAAGCTTAACTTTAATACTGGTTCAAAGATATCGCTACCATCATAATCCAACAAATCCCGAATTTTATTATTTTGAAGTGATAGCCATTCGTTTTTATCACATTTAGAGAACATTGTTCCCCCTAAAATTCTTGCAGCCAATGGAACCCCACCACATCTTTTAGCAATCTCCCTTCCTATAGCCTCCAACTCGAGAGTCAGTGAAACTCCACCATTTGTAAATGTTCTTTTTTTAAATATAGACCAACAATCATCTTTTGATAACTTTTCCAAGTGATATGTCTGATGTGTCTTCATGATTTGTCCCACTTTCTTACTACAGGTTGTAACAACAATATTATTTCCTATATTTGAATTAATATCTAACAACTTACTCCTTAAAGTGTCCCATTTGTCAAGATCATCATTTTGCACATCATCCAGCACAAGAAGATACTTCTTCCTCTGCAATACTTCATCATCCTTAAAATTTCTCGATTCTTCATCAAGAATATTAGAAATCTCTCTAGAAATCTCTTCAGCATTGAAAGTTCTACTGACATGCACCCATGCTAGTACATCAAAATGTTTCTTTATCAGTTCATGGTCATACACTATCTTTGCTAAAGTTGTCTTTCCAAGACCTGCCATACCCACTATAGGGAGAACAGAGATAGCTTGTTGATTGTTTGAACTAACAAGTATGTTTACTATTTTTGTGACATCGTATTCTCTTCCAAAAACTTCTGAATCATCAAGGAAGCAGTCTATATCCATTTCCAAGCTAATATTGGGAATTGGATTCACATAATCCATTCTAAGACTAAAGTCAGCTGTGTCATTCACAATTTTATCCAACGATTGTTTGATGGTTTTAACTTTATTAGGATTGCAGAATGAAAAGCTACGTACCTGGTCCATCATTTGATTTTGACTATGTAACTTTTGCCAAAAAATCCCATAGCTAAACTCATCTAACACATTATCAGCATCATAAGCTACAACTCTAAGCTCTGTTAACCATCTCCTTACAGACTCATCACTTACTTGTCTCTTCTGAGCATCAGGCAACAAGAATTTAATCCTTAATAAGGTTTCAAAAACATTTCTTAGCACCTCCTTGTAATCCCACTCAAAACCGCAACACTTAGTGGTGGCAAGTGAAAACGCATTGGCTACTAGACTTTCCACAACATCATCAAGGATAATTTCATCCATATATTCTTCCTTGCTCTGCAAAAGAGAAATTAGAATGAAAAGGTTTGCAAAGTGCAAAAATGTATGGTTATGTTAGAAATAAAAAACTACGCATAGAGTTTGGGGCTAGATAAATAAACACCTGTGTGACAAATTTTTCATTATTTTTTGACGCTGAAGCTGAGGTGATTTTACTCTGCTTAGCATTGCTTGAGGTCGATGCACTTTCAAGTTTTTTGTTAGTCCCTTGAGTTGCTTGATAAGCTTCATTTTGTATATCTACAGGCACTTTTTCACATGCCACAATGTCATGGCCGGAAACTCCAGCCAAGTGTGATTTAATCCGTGTTGCACCTCCAGAAAAAACACGTTCACAAAATTTACATTTGAAACGACCATCTAGTTCCTTGGCATAATCCCAAAATCGATCTCTCTTTCTACCCATATTTCTTTCTTCCTGAGAAAAATGCCTTAAAGAAATACAATATCATAATCAAATATAAATTAATTTAAATAAAAAGGATGGTGTATAAAAGAATATAAAAAATAAGTTCATTCTATTTCTTAAAAAATAAAAAAAAATAATTAGTTTATTTCTCTTTCTCTAAAAATAATATGGAGAGATATTATTCACATAATATAAAAAATTAAAAGTTTTATATTCACTTTATGATATGATGATGATGATCTGAGCGTATATGAAATCCTAATTGCCTACTCCGTGAATCAATTTTCCAGAAGCTCAACAATTATTTCTACTCCTCATTCCTACATGACTAGATCTGAGCATTTATAATTAATAAAATAAACAAAGGTGTCTGTTTTGGTTTTATCACAGACAGGCTAGAGAATTGGACCTAACAGGTTAATCCTAAATCAGCATGCTTTAAACTTTATAGACTATCTTCTCGATAGTGGTAGACATCATATTAATTAATTTTTTCCATCTTGGTTTCTACGTTTTATTTAGGCATAAAATCAATAGCATAAAAACATGTGAAGAATGCACTTACTGTATTAGTTTGCAAACAGAGGTAGATGCAGCCAAGAGAAAGAGAAGAGGTCAAGTCAAGGAACTGGGAAGAGTAGGAGATGAAGTATAGCAGACAACGATACAAAGAAGTAAGAAGTAGACAGAATGTTATTTGATTAATTTGCCAGAACCAACCAGAACCTAATCTCCGAAAAGTCAACCTCGAGATCTGAAATGGCAAGTGAATAAAGCAGGATGGCTAGCTGTAATAGAATCATAGGTTGGGCCCAAGTAACAGTCTCTATCCCAGATAATTTGATCCCTATAGTACTTAATTGGGCCGCAATTCTTCATGATGGTCTTAAGCCCATCAAATACAGCAGAACACAAACAAAAGTTGATGTTAATAAAATGAAGCCTGCAAAGTAAGGTTTTACTGGGCATAATTTGATTTCTGTTAGGGATAAATTAGGTGGTCTCTTCTTTCGTCGGGAAATGGACATTGATATAGAAGAATCGGCCCAAAACCGAAATTTCATCAATCTTTTGATCTTCAAGGTTCCTGAATCATGATCAGTTAGCCACTCAAATAGTCATAGCATGACATTTCATCAACAAGATTTATGTACATATCAACAAAATTACACTATTTCATTTCCTAAAATTACCATTTAGATAATTTGATTTATACATTTCATTTTCTTCAGGTTTCTTTTTTTGTGTTATCATCAAACAAATGGATAGTAATAAATATTATAATATAGTTTCTTATATTCTTTATAATACCTATTTTTATTCCTATATAATTACCATTACAGTCTACGAAATGTGCCCTATATAGATATCTGTTTTAGTCAGAAATATCACCTACTTGGTAAAATTTTAATTAGTAGATCCACCTCCCATGTTTCCTATTTGTTATGGCTTTTTTTTTTTTTTTTTTTGTGTTAGCATATGTCAAAATTTTCTTGTAATTATCATTGAAATACATAGTATTTTGTTTTAGTGGGTTGATTTGTATTTGAGCTAGTTCAAGTGCTAAAAATTGGAATTGCTAAAAGAAGAACTTTGGTAGAGTGATTTCCATCTTGGTCACCCGAGTTTGACACATGTTTGGCATTTGAAATTCAGTTTGTGACAATTTCACCTGATACTTGCCCAGTCCTAGGTTGACCAAAATTACAAGAATAGCATAAAATTCTATTATGAACTCTCCTATTGTAGTATTGTTTTAGCTTTTACTTTGCCTATATAAGCCTCTTTTCCCACGATTTTAACCATAATCCGAATTAAAAGTTGAGAGAAACTCAACATATTGTGAGAGCCAAACACCTTGTCTTTCTCTCTACTTTCCTCCCTCTCACCAAAGCTAAATTTTTTAGAGGAATTTAATTCCTTCACACCCATGATCCATCACTACCTTTGTGTTATGGGGGTTGTTTGAAGCTTGGAATCCCTAATGGTCTGTTTGGATGTTTAAAAAAGGAGGGAGAGTAGAGTAGAGGGAGGGAGAGTAATCTAATTACCTTGTTTGGAAGTTTTTTAAGGAATGAGGGGGAGGGGTTTGGAGGGGTTTGGAGGGATTTCAACTCCCTCTAGCCCCTCATTTTTAATTCCCCCAAATTGGAGAGATTTGGAGGGAGAGTAGAGTACATAAACTATTGACCAAGTAAATTACCTAATTTACCCTTATTATATTAACAAAATTACACAAGGGAAAAGGCTAATTACTCCCTTCCCCCTTACTAATTTTAAAAACATCCAAACAAGGTGGAGGGGAATCATTTTCCTCTACTCTCCTCTCCACTACTCCCCTCCCCTCTACTCCCCTCTACTCTCCTCCCTCTCTAAACTTCCAAACAAGCCATAAAGCTTTCACATCGCAGATGGTGTGTACTCACGCGCCATAGATGCTCCTTTAGGCACCAAGTAGAGAGAGAATTTTTACCTAAGGGTCATCATTTGCTTGTTTAGTTGATTTGAATTCATAATTCAATTCAATGGATTAACGAGCCTAATCCAAACCCACATGTCAAATTTAACCAATTTTCAAGTCTTGTGTTTCTTTGTTCTATTTTTGTGGTTGCATATATGGATGGAACACTCAATAGGCTTTCAAGAGGCAAACAAAGGCAAATGTATTAACCTAGGGATTTCTTCCATCCAAAGGCGGAATCGGTTGTGGTTCTACTGTTCGTGGAATGCCATTTTAATTGGAAAAAATTCAAAATGCATGAAGTGCAAAGGTTAGAACACGTGATCCCCCACCATAAGATATCCTGACACGCTAAGTCCTAAGTCCTAACCACTAAATTAAGACCAATGTGAAAAATCCTTGCCCATAATAAATAAATAAATAAAAGTTTCACTTAAACTCAACGAACCCAAACCCCAACTCTTTGGCCCAGTTCCGAAAACCCATACAATAAACCCAACACTTGTAGGAAGATCTAAACCCAACAACAAGGCACTCCATCAAAAGCCAAGCTTGCTTCAGCCTTCAGCTCGAAAAAATTATATTATTTCATATAATTCAGTAAGTGTGTGATTCTTCTGTTTTTGCCAGTGGCAACTCTAGGAATTTTGTCCAGAGTGTTCCTATTTTACTTTGAAAAAATTTTGGGTCATTTCAGTCTATTTCTGATGTTTCGGGATTTTTCGATAAATACCAGCCGAAATTCAAGATTTGGCCGGTATGAAGTTTGTGCTTTAAAGTTTTTTTTCTTTTTAAAATGTTCTTAAAACCAAAACAGATTTGCATTCTTTATACCGAAAAACATCAAAAGGAAAAAAAAAATGAAAAGAAAAGAAATTAACAAAGGTACCTATATAATAAACTATAAGTTCATTTGAAATATTAATAAAATTATTAATTATTGTTGTTTAGTTGTTTTATTAATTTGTTTGTCTTTTATAAACTATAATTTGTTATATTGTTATTTCATTAATTATAAAATTATTAATTGTTGTTTAGCCTAACATAATTTAATTTATTTGTCTTTTATAATGTATTGATTAATTAAATTATTAATTGTTAGGATCATTAGCCAATCAGAAAATTTCACAATCACAAATCACAATAACATTACACTAAAAGACAATATCTCACCAACTGACCAACACCACCACCAACACACACCAACTAACGGATAAGAATCATAAGATAAAGCCAAATTCAAAAAGTCAAAAATATAGGCAAAATATTAATAAAGTTAAAGCTTCAGCTGCTTCAGCCAATCACAGTTCAGATAATTTACTCTTCACAGTTCAGATAAAATTACTCTTAAAGAATAAAGAGAGAGAGTCAGAGACAATGACCCATTTATTTCATTTCAAATTTTAGATAGAGAGAGAGAAAGAGAGAGTGAGTGAGAGACTGAGAGAGTCAGAGAGAAAAAGAGAGAGAGATACCTTGAGGAAGCACCGGAGCAGCCAAGTAGGGAGGCCTGAAGAATGAAGGCTGAGGCTAAGGCTGAGGCAGTGACCATCGAGCGATTTGCGAGCGATGTGTGAATGATCTCCAACGAGCGATCTCCGATGAGCGACGATGTGTTCTAGACTGCGACTAGACCAATCTCCGATAAGGGGTGTCGTGCGATGATGTGCTCTGGAGTCTGGACTGCGACTGGACCGATCTAACTTCTAAAGGGAGGCATTGCTCTGTTGCTCTATTTTTAGGTTTGCTTTAGCCTTTAGTGATTTATGATGTACCGATTTACTAATTTGAGGTTTCTCAGTTTCTAATTCAGTGATTTGCTCTATATTGGGGGTTTTTTTTTTTTTTTTTTGGTAGAAACCGTGGGTTTGCTTCCTCTGTAATCTGTTGGGCTTGCCGTGGGCTTGATGTTGGGCTTGTCGTTCGTTGTTTTACTCTGTTACAATTTTTTTTTTTTTTTTCATATTTTAGTTAAAGTTATTTTTTGGGCTTTTTTTTTTTTTTTGCTTGAAAGTAGAACAAATAAATTTTTTTTTTTTTTTAATTTGAGGGTGTTCCTGATTTTGATGGAGGGTGTTCCTATTTTTTTTTTTTAAGGGTTGTTGAAGGTCATTTTTGTAAAACAAGAAAGGAGACCCAACTCAGCAAGGCAGGTAGCAATAGAAGTGGCAAGCATAGAATAAAACCATTAAGCCCAAGCGGCAGGAATAATGGGTCATAGGTCTATAAAATAAAGGCAGAAATACTATTTTCGTCCCTACATTTTCACCTGATTTTCACTTTGGTCCCTATCTTTTTTTTTCACCACTTTTAGTCCCTATTTTAGAAAACGCGTCTCGTTTTAGTCCTTTCCGTTAGTGCCCTAACGGCCACATCCTACGTGGCAGACGAAACTATTAAAATAATAATAAAAAATTTTATTTTGGCATTAAAAAACGCCACGTCAGCATTTAAATTAAAAAAAATTAATTTATTAATTTTAACTAAATAAAAAAAAATTAAAAACAGAATTAAAAAGCAAAAATTACATAAATTCAGATCTAAATATGTCTTAAATAAGAACAATAAAAACTCAAACTCAAATACAAGAACTAAGACCCAGAAATTAAAAATTTCAAAATTATCAAATCAACCCAAAAATATAACACAACCCATCCAGTTTTGATATGTCTTAAATAAGAACAACAAAAACACATACCCAGATCTATGAACACAAACACATAAATTAAAATCCAAAAATTAAAAATTTTAAAATCACCATTTTCTCAAACCAACAAAATCATCAAATCCTAAAGCCCAAAGTACCAAATCAATCCAAAAATACAGCACAACAAATCCAAACAAAAAAATCTCAAACTCATAAAAACAGTACCCTCATTCAAGATTCGAATCCCAAAAATCTTTTCTCAAAAAAAAAAAAAAAAAAAAAGAAGAAGAGAATCCCAAAAATTGAAGCTCCCATCTTCATCATCGTCCGATCGGACCGATCGTCCCCCTCCACCGCCGCCAGACCCGAACCCACCCATCACCAACAAGCTCAGCATCCCACTCCCACTCTTCGTCCTAACCTCGCACCTCTCCCCCAATAAAGACGCCGTTTTACTACCAGACCCCACCATCTTCATCGCCTCCTCCATCGAGATTCCGTTCAGAGTTCTCGAAAACGGTTTCTTCTTCGGAACCGAGAGCTCGCGGAGGTCGGTTTCGGAGAGCACACATGTCATCGTCTTAGTGGTTGGATCGCTGATCACTGGAGGAGAAGATCCGACTGTCATCGTCGGCGTCGGTGAGTTCTCTTTCTCTCCCTCTTTCGTGGGTTTCATGGGTTAATTTTTGTTGGGTTGTGGTTCCAATTTGGGTCAGGGTGGCGATGGTTGGTTGGTGGTTCCGATCTGGGTTTGGTCATTGTGATTATGGTTTAGTGGTCTATGATTGTGGCGGTGGTTGATTGGTGGTTCCGATCTGGCTTCGTGGTTTGGTTCTTCATTTGTGGTTTGGTTTGTGATTTATTGGTGGGTTTGGTCACTTTGATTGTCCCTGGGTTCGTGGCTTGATTCAAACGTGTTGGTTGATGGGTTTTTCTGAGTTTGAGATTTTTTTGTTTGGATGGGTTGTGTTGTATTTTTGGGTTGATTTGATAATTTTGAAAATTTTAATTTCTGGGTCTTAGTTCTTGTATTTGAGTTTGAGTTTTTATTGTTCTTATTTAAGACATATTTAGATCTGAATTTATGTAATTTTTGCTTTTTAATTCTGTTTTTAATTTTTTTTATTTAGTTAAAATTAATAAATTAATTTTTTTAATTTAAATGCTGACGTGGCATTTTTTTAATGCCACAATAAAATTTTTTATTATTATTTTAATAGTTCCATCTGCCACGTAGGATGTGGCCGTTAGGGCACTGACGGAAAGGACTAAAACGAGACGCGTTTTCTAAAATAGGGACTAAAAGTGGTGAAAAAAAAAGATAGGGACCAAAGTGAAAATCGAGTGAAAATGTAGGGACGAAAATAGTATTTCTGCCTAAAATAAATAAATGGGTCTTGAGGAAGCAAGTGGGCTCAAAAGGCTCGAAAAGAGAGAATAACAAACTCATGGGCAATGTATGATGTGAAAAAATAAGAATGAGCCGCGGCAGGCTCAAAGTAATATAAGTAAAGAGAGTAGGGGATTGTTGGCAGGCTCACAAACCCCAAGGATGAGTATTGATAGGCCACAATCTGAATGACCCCTTGTGATTAAACCAATTAATTAATTAGCCAAGATGTTAATTAATCAATTAATCATGCAAACGCGTGGAAGCACAAACAAATCACCAATAAACTAATTAAGCAACGGAAAATAAATAACTCAGTGATTTGTTTACGAATGGGGAAAACCCTCGCGGCAAAAACTCCACCGGGTGATTTTCAGGTGAGCACTCCCAAAACTCCACTATTATCAAATCAAGCGATTACTAGTAAATGAATCCCAAGTACCTTACCGACCTACAGTTGAACCCTTACCCCAATACCCAATTGGATTTGATCTGTAGTGACAGTTTCTATCTTTGATGCACGGCTCCCAAGTACGTGACTAACCAATGCGCAGATCTCAGTACGCAACTTCAAACACCAACTTAGAAGGAGAGGTTGGCTGCAAAGTTCTTCAGTTCATCCTACACGATAAAGATTAGGAAGATGCTTGGTCACAAAACCCTTTGGTGCAAAATACACAGTAACTTCTTCAGAGAAGATAAACTAGGTCAAGAACTTCGTCTTTGATCACAAATTGCTTGAACAAAGTTTTCTCAATGCTTTTGCAACTTGTGTACAATTTGATGGCTCTTAAAACAATCTTTTTATATGTTTAGGGTTAGGAGAAAAGAAGGCCCAAAAACATATTCACAGATCCCAAGAAATCAAATCAAAAAATCTGATTATATAAATCTCGATAGATAGCAGGTGTCGAAGAGCTATCGAGCAAGTGTCGAGGTTTAATGATTTTGCACTTTAGCTTGTTTTTCTTGGACAGACTTGATGACTTCAATACTTGATCTTGAAACCTTGTTTCTTGAAGTATTAAAAACATCTAGAACTACCCAATTACAAGTAGAGTGTGTTTTGTCAAATGATTAGCCAATTTACATAAATAAGTGACATATGTTCTTAACAAGTGAAAACACATATGTCCTAACAATCTCCCTCTTTGACAATCCATAACAAAATCACAACAAACAAATGAACATATGAGAGAAGTCATAAATCACTCAACTCAAATTCACTTGTTGAATACAATAAAATCTATCCTAACACAAACTCTTGAAAAACTTTGCAAGAAAAGAGTTTATGGCAAGTAGACTTTGACAACCTGTATTTCTGAAACACTTTAAACAAAACTTATCAAGGTATCTTGTGTGAAACAGAAATAATAGATTGCATATAAGTATAGTGAACATGTGTATAGAGATAGAGAAGAAACAACACATGAAGAGAGAGGTGAAAGAAACATACATCCACATATAAAAAGAAAATAAGTACAATGTATGTAAAACTGGTCACAAGACCTCATATACAAGATCAATGTATCTAAAAAGAATAGAAAGAGAAAATACATCAAAACCTCACTACACCCCTCAAATATCAACACTCCCCCTATCAAAAATGTCCTATACTAACTCTACCCCTAAGATGACTACTCTCATAATCCAAAAATACTCCCCCCTTTTTGTCACGAGTGACAAAGGGTAAAGTGTCATATAGACATCTCATTAGTAGAGCTAGCATCTCCATCATCATCATCCAAACCGTTATTATCATCACCATCATCATCATCATCATCCTCAGAGTCAGAAGCCGCTGAAGAAGGTGGTAAAAAAGTAGCCTCAGGAGCAAAACCACCCATGGTCGCCTACCGTCGTGCAATACGACCAACACGAACATTCACCTGATACAACTCAGAGGAGAATGTATCGAGGCGAGCATTCATACGCTGTAGCTGCGCCATGATGTCTCCAAGAGATACATCGTCCGTAGAGGAAGAAAAAGCAGATCTGGATAGAGCTGAACGAGAGAGAGGAGTGGAATCTGTCTGTCTCGATGTGTGTAAAGTGGTTGGACACAGGAAAAGTGATAGAAAAATGGCGTAGGATCCTTGTGATAGCAAAAGGAAAGATGAGTTTATCACGGGACATCGAATCTAGATAAACATCTATGATAGAAAGGATGAAATGATAAGGAAAATCTATAGTAAGATACTCAAGAAGAGATAACAAAAATCAAGCACGAGGCTCTGTGATGGAGTTGTAGTGAGAGAGTGGATGGAGTACAAAAGTTATTACCATATTTAGGAATCTAGGACCTTTAGCAAAAGGTCTACATGATGTATACTGATGCTTACCCCAATCAGCTGGGCATTGACAAAAAGCAAAAATAAGCTCATCTTTGGACACAGTCCTCAGACACTCACAAGAAGGATAGTTACGAAACTCTATCCTAGGAACCCTAAGCACATCTGCAATTAGCTGCGGTGTGACAGGGATGCGCGTACCTCGAACGCGAGTGAAAAAGAGAGCTACTGAACGATCGATCCCCTGCATTTTGGAGTAAAACTCCTGAATGAGTATGAGAGGACATGTGATCGGGACGTCACACAATGACTCCCATCCCCTACTGTGAATGACAGAGGGAAGGTCAGTGTCGGCGAAGTCCGCCAAAATGACTTGGCGTTCCGAATGAACACCTCGTCTAGAAAAGTTCTCCGAAAATGCCTTGTGGGCATCTCCATCATGGAATCGAAGATTTAAAGGAGCAGAATCAGAAGAAGAAGAAGCTCCAGAACGCAAAGAGTTCCGAGCCAGAGTGGATTTACGCTTAAGTGCCATAGACACTACTAACGTAAACAGAATGAAAAAGAGATAGAGAATGAGACAATCAGAAAAGTCCCAAAACAGTTCACATATATCAAATATATTGAACAATAAGTACGTATACATGGGGAATGCATGAACATGTGATATGCAAATTAAAAAGTATCATGGGCTCAGCCCAATCCAATCCTACCAGCACACAAGTGGAAAACACACATCTAAATGCATAAAAATACTATTCTACACACATGAAATGCAATGTATGACATTTTGAACACATTTAAGTGAAAACCCAACCCAAAATTTCAAGAAAAACTCATTAATTTTGAAAAAGCCCAAAAATTTTCAAAAACCCCAAAACCTAAGCTTCAAAACATGAAATGCATGAAAAAGGAAGGAAAATGAGATCTTACCAAGTGATTTGAAGCAAGGAAGGGCTGAAAATCAAATGGGTTGAAGGTTTTGAGTGAGAAAATCAAGTTTGGGAAAGGAACAGTCGCGGATAGATGAGAGAAATCGAGCAAATGAGTTCCTGATCGCGACAGCAGCTTAAATAGGAACCTTATTAATTCTCGACAGCTAAGGTGTCGAGAGGTATCGAGGAAGCTGTTGATGTAGGTGTCGAGGAAAAGGCCTTCAACAGCTAAAGGTGGACAAAATTAGACTCCGGTTGATAGAATTAACAAGTTTTAAACCCAAGTTGTTAATTAGATTTATTATGAATCAAACTTGTTAAAACAAACAAACATCAATATCATGTCAAAATCATGCAGCAGAAAAATAAATAAGACAAGATATGATAATCTAGGAAAACCAATGAAATCAACCAGTTTCACAGTAAAAAACCTGGGGGGAAACCTTCCCGAAAAGCAACCACTATAGTAAAGAGAAGTTTCAGATCTAGTACAAAAATTTTGTCCCTAGACTCTTCAATCCCCGTAGATGAACTCATAGCAGAAACCTTCTATCGCTTCAGAACCTCTGAACTCTTCAATATATGAACGCCACCCTTTGATGATGCATGAATCCCAATACGTAACTAACCAATTGCGTGAATCCCAGTACGCGACTTAATCACCAACTAGAAGAAGATGTTGGCTGCAAAGTTCTTCACTTTATCAACAATGAAAATCAAGAAATACTTGGTTACAAAACCCTAAGGCGCAAAGACGCAGTAGCTTCTTTCAGAGAGAATAAGGTATCGTTCACCTTTTGCATATGTTTTCATTGTATTCTCTTATGTGACAGCCTCTAAAATAAGCCTTATATAGGTCTAAGGTTGTGAGAAAAGAAACCCTACACAAATACAAAAGCCTGGCCCAAAAATCAGATCTAAAAATCTGAATTCCCATAACCTCGATAAATAGCAAGTGTCGAGGAGGTGTCAAGCTTTAAACCTCGATAGATAGCTAGGTGTCGAGGAGCTATCGAGAAGACAGAAAATTTCTCGACCAATCCACAAGCTATCGAGAAGGTGTCAAGATTGCGATAAGAAACACCTTAAGAAGCTTGATAGATAGCCGGCTGTCGGGAGGTGTCGAGCAGGTGTCAAGCTAGACTTGAACAACATGTTCCTTAAAGTATTAAACACATCTTAGATCTACCCAATTACAAGTAAAGTGCATTTTGTCAAAGGATTAGTCAACTACATAAAATATATCCTTAACAAGTATGAAGTAATTAGGCCGGAAAAGCCCAATGAAGTAAGTAAAAGCCCATGGGAACACAAAGTTAGGAAAAGGGCCGAAGAAGCCCAAAGCAAGTAAATGGATCGAGGAAGCCCAAAACAAGTAAACGGGCCAAGGTTGCCCAAGGGGACACAAGAGCCCCTAAGTAAGAAAGCCCATGGTCATGCAAAGCCATTTAGGGAAGAGAGTAAAACGGCAGGTCTAAAAGAAGACCAAGAGAAAATGGCAGGACTAAGTCATTACAGCAAAAATGACAGAATAGTATGGCTGGACATGATGGTAATCAAGAACTGGGCCAAGAGAAATGTAAAACCCAATATTAAATGAAGCCTAGCCCCAAAAGGGAACAGTGAATTATGAAACAGCCCACGTAAAAGAACAAAGAAGTGCGGCAGACTGTGCAAACAAAACTCCAAATCGCGGCAAACGCAAGAGCAGCAGGCAGATTTTGAACATACATGACAGGGAAGCACGCGCAAGGCCCAAACACCACCAGCTTGTACCCAGCCAATATGGGACGTGGTGGGGCCATGGGTCAAAGGTAAGAGGTAAGGGGGGTGTGGTTTGGTGATAGGGAGAGAGGAAAAGACCTATTCTGCGATTCCTGCGCAAGCCCTTTTGGGAGGTACGTTCTGCTGAGATGACAGACCGCCCAAAAGAGGCAAAGTTGAAGGGAGAACCGCTGGGTGCATGCCATGGGAGAGAGAGATAAAGCATTTACGCCATAGCAGGAGAGGGTGCCACGGCGAACTAACAAACGACACAAACCTGCTTTTGTCCAGCGAGGGTAAGTGGTACACAGACAAGCTCCTGGGTGGTCGGCAAGTACTCCCAGACCAAACAAAGGCGGTTAAGGGGTAAAGTGGTAAAATCCGGTCACGGCAGGTCCTATAAAAGGACCCTTGCTATGCCCTGTAGAGGGGATCGAAAAGTAGAGGTATTACGAAGGGAAAAGAAAACAAAAGAAAAAGAAAGGAAAAAAGATAAGATAAGATAAAAAAACAGAAAACAAAAGATAGATAGTATAATGAGCATGCACCAATACGTCGGTTCCTTTCTCTCCCCCTCGAAATCACACTCTCTTGTAGGCAAGTAAACAATAGAGATTCCTTTGGGCACTAATCATTTAGGTCCCGCTCCTTCAAAGTCATTAATCTCTACGGTAGGATCTTTTCCTGGGAGATTAGTTTCATTGAGAGAAGGCGTTCTTCCTATTTGGTCTTTCCCTCTACGAATCCAAACTTGACATGACATTTATTTTCGATTAACTCATATTATCACTTAATCCTTTATTTTTTTTGTAAAAGCCATTGTTATCACTGTCATTGCTATTACTGTGATTGTCATAAAAATAGAGATTACTTGATTATTTTCCATCAAGGAAAGGTCACTATATCCTGTTTTTCTATTGTTATTTAATTTGCCTGCTGTAAATCATTTGAAACAGCTCTGCCTGTCGTAAGCACACTCCTGGCAGACGAAGCCTAGTTTGCGCACAAGCCGGCCCAAAGTAAGTTACAGTTGGGCCGGTCTCAACTCTCATACTCAGAATACTCGAGCCCATCACCGCAGGAGGCAATCCAGCCCAACGCACAACACAAAATAGGCCCCTACAAAGGTAATCAAATAATTTTTTTTTATTATATAAAAAAAAAAAAAAAAAAAAATTCAACTCAGGGTGTTCCTGGGAACACCTTGAGCATAACGTGGCGTCGCCACTACTTTTTGCTCCATCTTATTTAAGATGATGTTTTTGCAATCACTCTTCACTCTTTTGTTTTTTTCCTTTTTTTTTTTTTTTTTTTGCCTTTATTTAGTTCACCAATATTGTATTTTTCCACTTGTTGCACCGTTGATTTTCAACCTTAATTGGAATCTTCTCTAATATATATGGAAATGAAAAAAAAAAAAAAGTACTAGCCATGCCTTGTTCTGTCAGGTGCCAGCCTACCAACAATGTTTTTATTCAATAATTTGATTAGATATTTGTGACAACAATAATGCACGTATAACTTGATCCTTTCATTATATGATCATCTTTTCCTAACATCCATTTTGAATGAATTCTAAGCAATACTATATATCTTGTTCTTAATTCGTACTGATTTTGCAGGTTTGATCATATTTTTTTCTCCCTGAATGTTCTGTTATTTCCTTGCCTCTGGTTAGACATTCAAACTATTTTAAAAACAAATTTACATTATATTCTAAAACACTAAATTTCAAATTCTCCTTGTCCTCACCCCTGTTGTATGATTTTAATTACTGAACTCTCATTTTTAGCTGGTAAGAATGCTTGAATCTCTGTTTTAAAGCAGGGGACATGGAAACAAGCTTGAATCTCCATGTATGTCCCGCTTTTATCTGAACAAGGTTGATATGCTGAAGAGCAAGTTTGGATTCAATCACGCTTTCAGTTATAAAGGAAGAGCATGACTTGCAACTCTAAAAAGGCCTGTGGACAATGTGCAATTAAATAATCTAAAAGAATATAATTAAGGAGGGGCTAAACTTGTTTCCATTGGTAATTGCACTGCTTTCACTAATGTAATGAAGGTGACTGCGAATTGCATAACATTAAAGAATAAAAATGAGTAAAACTACTGTTTGATAAATATCACAATAACAATATCATGGACTAATTGTTAATTGCCAGAGCAAGTTTTATCAAAAACTGAGAGGAATTAGCTTTTTGTGTTTTTTTTTTTTTTTTTTTGGGTCATGCTGTTAGGTGTTTTCCTGAAGGCGTTGACATATACTTTGAAAATGTCAGGAGGCAAAATGCAAGATGCAGTGCTCCTTAACATGAGACTCCACGGTCGCATAGCAATAGATGGAATTATCTCACAATACAATCTTGATCAACCTGAAGGCATAAGAAATTTATTGTCTGTGGTGTATAAAAAGGATTCGTAAAGAAGGATTACTATCACCTCTTTCCCAACTTCTTAGACCTTGTGCTGCCTTACATTAGAGAAGGAAAGATAGCATACGTGGAAGACATTGCTGAAGGCCTCGAAAATGGCCCTGCAGCTCTTGTAGGAATCTTTAGTGGCCACAATGTCGAAAAGCAAATAGTTGTAGTTGCTCGGGAGTGATCATTTTACCTCCTTTTGCATATGTATTGAACCTTGAGAATTTACTTATACACCACCATGTATAGCGTCTCTCCCCATTACCATGGTGAAAGTCGTTCCTGCTTGACAGCCATAGTAAGCAAATTCTCAGGGTTTAATATACTATCGTTAGTAAAAATAGCATTCACGTTAAAAAATAAAAATGAAAAGAGCATATAATAAAACATGTTGCTTAAGTAGATTTTTTAGTCACTTTTAGTCGCACCTTAACAAATGATATTATAATAATAATTAAAGATAAAAGCAAAAGGACATAAGAAAAGAGAATAAATAAATTTAATTAAAGATGACATGAAAGAAGAGCAACCAACATAGCCTGTAATGACCCCACCCCACCTCTGTAGATATTGTCCGCTTTGGGACCCATACTTCTTACGGTTTTGTTCTTCCCCAGATTGCGCTAGAAAAAAGGCCTCTACACATTGAAGGGAGGTCATTCCTTATAAACATATTATCATGTGCTTCCCTAGGCAATGTGGGATTCTATGGAATGCAAGACCCCTCCTTTTTGGGTCACTACAATCCACCCCCCTTACGGGCGCATGCGTCCTCGCATGTGGGACCCACACTTCCGGCTAGGGCTCAGTAACGACTCCGCCCCAACTATGTAGATATTGTCCGCTTTGGGGCCTCATACCCCTCACGGTTTTGTTCTCCCCCAAAGCACACAGCAATGGGAGAAAAGACCTCTACACATTGAAGGGAGGTCATTCCATATAAACACATTCTCATGTGCTTCCCTAGGCAATGTGAGATTCCATAGAATGCAATACCCCCTTTTTGGGTCACTATATAGCCAATTCTACAAACACACCAATATCACCGGGAGCTCTCTTTGGACTCATTGCCTTGGATATTACTGGAGAAAGCACATCTTCCCTGGGCTCAAGTTTATGCATTAGATACTCCTTTGAAACAACCTTATCCATGCTTCTTTGACCTATATAATTTGCTTTCGTCTTTCAATAGCAACAGAGACAGAATAAATTTGTGGAAAGCACTCTGAATTTCTGATACTGCAGCGAAAGTTGATGCCAAATTTTCAGTTACAATTTCAGTTAATGTCCTTTTAAGACTTTGTTAGGATATATGTGGTTTCACTTGTTAAAGAATATATATCATTCTTTTATGTAATTGGCTAATTCTTTGACAAAATGCACTCAACTTGTAATTGGATAGTTCTAGATATTTTTAATACTTCAAGAAACAAAGTTTCAAGATCAAGTGTTGAAGTCATCAAGTCTGTCCAAGAAACAAGCTGAAGAAGTGTTAAATCATTAAAACTCGATACCTGCTTGATAGCTACTTGACAGCTTCTATTTGTCGAGATTTATAAAATCAGATTTTCTGATATGATTTCTTGGGATCCGTGGATGTGTCTTTAGGTCTTCTTTTCTTCTAACCCTAGGCATATAAAAGGATTGTTTTAAGCGCCGTCAAAGTGTTCACAAGTTGCACAAACATTGAGAAAACTCTGTTCAAGCAAATTGTGACCGGAGACAAAGTTTTGCCCTAGTTCATCTCTTCTGAAGAAGTTGCTGTGTATGTGCACCTTTGGGTTTTGTGACCAAGCATCTTCTTGATCTTCATCGTGGATGAACTGAAGAACTTTGCAGCCAACAACTCTTTCTAGTTGGTGATTGAAGTCGCGTACTGGGATCCGCGCAATTGGTTATTCACGTACTTGGGAGTTGTGCATTGAAAAGGGGAACTGTCACTACAAAACAAGTCCAATTGGGTATTTGGGTAATGGTTCAACTGTAGGTTGGTAAGGTACTTGGGATTCCTTTACTTGTAACCGCTTGTTATGATAATAGTGAAGTTTTGGAAGTGGTGACCTGAAAATCACCCGGTAGGGTTTTTGCTGTCAAGTTTTTCCCCATTCGTAAACAAAACACCGTGTCATTTATTTTCCGCTGCATAATTAGTTTATTGGTAATTTGTTTGTGCTACCACACGTTTACATGTTAAATTGGTTAATTAATAACTTGGCTAATTAATTAATTAGTTTAATCACAAGGGGTCAATACGTTTGTGGCCTATCAAGTGGTATCAGAGCAGGCACACTCTTATTAGGTTTAATCTTTGCTGTGTTGATCTATTGACCCCTGTTTGTCATGGATAGAGGACAGTCATTAATCATACCTCCTTTATTTGATGGCACTAACTATGCATACTGAAAAGTACGCATGAGAGCTTTCTTGCAGTCATTAGATGAAAAAGTGTGGCAAGCTGTAGAGATTGACTAGACCAAGCCAAAAGAAGCGCCAGCCGATTGGGATGAAGCAAAGATCAATGCGGCAAACTTCAACAGCAAAGCATTAAATGCCTTATTCAGTGCAATCACCAATGAGGAGTTTAAGAAGATATCCTCCACAAAAACTGCAAAGAAAGCATGGACCATCCTTCAGACAACCTATAAAGGTACGAAGGCTGTCAAGGATTCAAAACTTCAAAGGCTCACCACAAGCTTTGAAGAAATAAAGATAGAGGAGGATGAGTCGTTCGATGAGTTCTATGCCAAGCTCAAGGACATAGTGAACTCAGCCTTCAATCTTAAGGAAACCATTCTTGAACCCAAGATTGTGAGGAAAGTGCTTAAATCTCTACCCGAGAGATTCCATGCAAAGATTCCAGCAATCGAGGAATCAAAGGATATTGATAAGATTCTATTGACTGAGCTGGTTGAAAACTTGCAGACCTCCGAGTTAGGACTATCTAGGATTGGTAAGTCGAGTAAAGGTAAGAGTATGGCCTTGAAGGCAAAGAGCAGTGACACAGATGAGTCCTTCGATGATGAAGATTCTAAGATGAAGTCCTACATTACAAGACAGTTCAAGAAGTTTATGAAGAAAGCCAATGGAAGGAACTTCGATAAGGACTGCAGGCAATCCAGTTCTACCCAGTTTAAAAGCCAAGACAAATGGAAGAAGGATGCAGGGAATGGCGGTCAATACACTATTCCCATAAGACCTAAGTGCTTTGGGTGCCATGGCTTTGGTCACATGAAGCAAGAATGCTCCACATATCTCAAGAGCATTGGGAAGAGTAAGGCACTTACTGCAACCTTGAGTGACACTGAGCCTGAAGATAATTCCGATAATGAGGATGACAGAATCTTAAATGCCTTCACAGCCACAGTCAATCCTACTGAAGGGATTGTTGAAGACATGGAAGAAAAAGAAGAATTGGTGGATTCTAAGTGTGAGAAGATGGATGATCAAGATGATATACATACAGCCTATGAGTAGCTTTACAAGCTCTCTGAGAAGTATGAGAAATTGTATAGGCTGGCCACCAAGAAGTTCAGTGATGTGGAACTTGATCGTGAGGAGCTTTACACAAAATTTGATGAAACTAATCAAACAATTGGTGCACTGAGGTTTGAGAGCAATTTCTTGGTAGAGAAGACCAAGAAGCTTGAAGCGAAACTGTTTCAAGTCAGAGCTCAATTGGAGAGAATTTCAAGTGCAAAGCTTGATGAAATGCTCAGCTTTCAGAAATCTGCTTCGGATCGAACAGGTTTGGGGTATGGTCTTTCTTCCTCTAATATTGCTTCTACTAGTGCTATTGTTTTTGTTTCTCCTACTAATAATACTGAAATTGAAAACACTGATGTTAAAATTGAATTAGCTAATGAGAACCTAGACAAAAGTAAATCTATCTTAGGAGCACCCCCTAAGTAGGATAAGAAAGATGTTAAAAACCCTAGGGCTAAGAAGGCTAAATCTCAAAAGGCTAAATAGAAGAAACAGCATCTCCGTCATCATTGTGGAGTTGCCGGTCATACACGACCAATTTGCTACAAGTGGCTAGCCACTCAGCAGAGCAATGGTATAATCGCATCTAGAAGCCAAAATCAGCTTCAATCCTCTCTTGCTCCTCTTGGTGATCTTCTCAAAGCCCTCATATTCCTTTCGAACTTAAACGGTTTCAATTCTTCCCTCTCACCACCAGTTCAAGGGTTTAATCAAAGGAAATGTTCTTCTACTTTCTTGTTTTTGTTTGTTGCATTATTTATATGTTTTGCATTTCATTTGAGTCAGTCTAGTTTTATGCTTTGTTTTGTTTAACATGTTTTTGTTTGTTTGTTTTCAATTTTGACTATTTTGTTTTTAAAATAAAAATAAAAATAAAAATTGAAAAATCAGAAAAATGCAAAAACAGTGTGTGTTTTGTGTACTTTGGTACTTGTGTACCTTGGATGGTCATTGGAACAAAATTTCTTAACTTTGTATCATTTGTAGCTTAGATGAGTACTCTTATGCACAACTAAGCAAGTGAGTTTTGGGGCTCTTGTTTGTGATGAGTAAGATTAAGTTATCTCTTATACTTAACACTCGTATCACTCATTTTGACGGGTAGGGCTAGAAAATCCTAAAAGAAATGCATAAATAACCATCTCACCATTGTTGCCCACCAATCATAATATGACACCTGTATGCTTCGGCATAGCAAAAGTGCAACGTCAAAGACACCCGTATGCTTCGGCATAGCAAAAGTGCAATGTCAAATGCTTAACATCTTGGGTATTTTTTTTCTCTCTTTCATATGCCCATACATGATATGCTAAAATAAAAGAAAATATGCAAAGAAAATAAAAAGCAAAAAGATCAAAAATGCTTTAAATATGATTGCAAAAGTGTATTCTAGGAGATGTGGGAGTTATAAGATGTACCTCGAAAGTGATGGTCCCTATCAAACAGTTATGATTATGTATGAGTTAAAGTTATTTTCTCATATCTCAGATCGTCATAACTTATATACACATATGCAATCTTGCGATGTTTTTCATACACAACACGCAATATTCTTTGCTATTCTTGATACATGTGCACGTACAATGTGATTGGGTATCACAAAGGTTTTACATGTGCTAATGTATGCTCACTAAATTATCTTGACTTGTTTTTGAAATATAAAATTGGTTAGACTTGTTTAGTGTGTGTGTGTGTGTGTGTGTGTTTTTGAGGATCCATGTGCTTAAATTTTCTGTTGAGAGATAATTTTGAGAGCTTAATATGTTGATTGGATCATTGGTTGAGTTGTATGTTGGATTGCATTCATGTCTGTGTTTTTCTCTTCTCGAAAAACTATTTTGGAAAGCTGTCTTGACACCTCCTCAATACCTAGCTATCTGTCAAACTTCTCAAGCTTTTTCTTATCGCAATCTCGACACCTCATCAATACTTGGTGGATCGATCGAGAAAGTTCTTGCCTCCTCGATACCTTCTTGACACCTAGTGGATTGATCAAGCTTCTGTTCCTTGAAGGTGATTCTTGTTCCTCGATACCTCTCGACACCTACAACTATCGAAGGCCATTTTTCTCGACACCTACCTCGACAGATGTCTCGACACCTCTCGACACCTTATCTGTCGAGATTTACTGAGGTTTCTATATAAACCCCTTATGCAATCCGGTTCTCATTTATGTTGATCTCCTTCTCAATAGCTCTCTGTTTTCTCTCCCAAACTCTCTTATCTCACTCCAAACTTGCTCCTCAAGGTTTCCTCAAGCTTTTTCAAGATTTTCTACACTTGGTAAGCTTCTAATCTCTTATTCTTCATGCATTTCATGGTTTGAAACCTAGGTTTTGGGGTTTTTGAAAAATTTTAGAGTTTTTCAAAATTGATGAGTGTTTCTCGAAATTTTGGGTTGGGTTTTCATTTAAATATGATTAAAACCTCATACATTGCATCACATATGCATTATAACTGTATTTTCATGCATTTAGATGTATGTAATATGCTTGTGTGCTGGTAGGATTGGATTGGGTTGAGCCCAAGATGAATTTTCTTTTGCATGTCACATGTTCATGCATTCCCCATGCATACGTACTCTCTTTTTAATATATTTGATATATTTGAATTGCTTGGAACTTTTCTGAGTGTTTCTCTCTCTCTTTCTCTATCTCTTTTTGTTTACGTTAGTCGTGTCTATGGCACCTAAACGTAAGTCTGCTCCATCCCAGAACCCTCTACGTTCTAGGACATCTTCATCTTCTGATCCTACTCCTTCTAACATTCGGTTCTGTGATGAGGATGCTCGTAAGGCTTTCTTGAAGAACTTCTCTAGACAAGGTGTTCATTCGGAATGCCAAGTCATTTTGGTGGACTTCGCCAACACTGACCTTCCCTCTGTCATTCACAGTCGGGGATGGGAGTCACTGTGTGACGTCCCGGTCACTTGTCCTCTCGTGCTTATTCAGGAGTTTTACTCCAACATGCATGGGATTAATCGTTCAATGCCTCTCTTTTTCACTCGTGTTCGAGGTACGTGCATTCCTGTCACACTGCAACTTATTACGGATGTGCTTCGGGTTCCTAGGATAGAGCATCCTAACTATCCTAGTTGTGACCATCTGCGGACTGTGTCCAAAGATTAGCTCATGGTTGCTTTTTGTGAGCGCCCTGTTGATTGGGGTGAGCGTCAGTATACACCATGTAAGCCTTTTGCTAAAGGCCCTCGCTTCATGAACATGGTGATGACTTTTGTACTCCATCCACTCTCTCACTACAACTCCATCACAGAGCCTTGTGCTCGATTTTTGTTATCTCTTCTTGAGCATCTTACCATAGATTTTCCTTCTCATTTCATTCTTTCTATCATAGATGTTCATTTAGATTCGACGTCCTGTGATAAGCTCATCTTTCCTTCCGCTATCATGAAGATCTTATGCCATTTTTCTGTCCCTTTCCTATGTTTGACCACTTCACACACATTTATGCCATAGACGCCGCTACAGTAAAACGTAGTGCAACGCAGTTTAGGTCGCGACAGCCGAATTCCACTCCTCCTTCCCACCCGGCTCCATCTCGTTCAGCTCCATCCACATCTGCTCCCTCCACTTCCATGGGTGATGTATCACTTGGAGACATCATGGCGCAGCTGCAGTGCATGGATGCTCGCCTTGATATACTCTCTACTGAGTTGTATCAGGTGAATATTCATGTCGGTCGTATTGCACAACGGTAGGCGACTATGGGTGGTTTTGCTCTTAAGGATACTCCTTCACCACCTCCTCCAGTGGCTTCTGATTCTGATGCTGAGGATGATGATGATGATGATAGTGATGACGATGACGCTTCGGATGATGATGGAGATGCTAGCTCTACCGATGAGATGTCTACTTGACATTCTTACCCTTTGTTACTCATGACAAAAAAGGGGAGTAGTTTTGGATATTGAGAATAGTCATACTTAGGGGGAGAGTTAGTGTAGGACATTTTGTTAAGGTGAGAGTGTTGATATGAGGGATGTAGTGAGGATATGATGTATATTTTTCTTTTCTACCTTATTAGATACATTGTTCTTGTACTTTGGGTCTTGTGACCAGTTTTTACATACATTGTACTTATTTTTTCTATATGTGGATGTATGTTTCTTTCACCTTCCTCTACATGTATTGTTTCTTTTCTATCTCTATACACACGCTTCTTATTATTGTATGCAATTTATTTTTTCTGTTTTACACAAAGATGCCTTGATGAGTTTTGTTTAAAATGTTTCAGAAATACAAGTTGTCAAAGTCTACTTGCCATAAACTCTCTTCTTGCAAAGTTTTTCAAGAGTTTGTGTTAGGATAGATTTTATTGTATTCAACAAGTGAATATGAGCTAAGTGATTTATGACTTCTCTCATATGTTCATTTGTTTGTTGTGGTTTTGTCATGGATTGCCAAAGGGGGAGATTGTTAGGACATATATGGTTTTACTTGTTAAAGAACATATGTCGTTCTTTTATATAATTGGCTAATCCTTTGACAAAATACACTCAACTTGTAATTGGGTAATTCTAGATGTTTTTACTACTTCAAGAAATAAGGTTTCAAGATCAAGTGTTGGAGTCATCAAGTCTGTCTAAGAAACAAGCTGAAGAAATGATGAATCATTAAAGCTCGACACCTGCTTGATAGCTACTCGACAACTTCTATCTGTCGAGATTTATAAAATCAGATTTTCTGATTTGATTTCTTGGGATCCATGGATGTGTCTTTAGGCTTTCTTTTCTTTTAACCCTAGGCATATAAAAGAATTGTTTTAAGGGCCGTCAAAGTGTTCACAAGTTGCACAAACATTGAGAAAACTTTGTTCAAGCAAATTGTGACCGAAGACAAAGTTTTTCCCTAGTTCATCTCTTTTGAAGAAGTTGCTGTGTATGTGCACATTTGGTTTTTGTGACCAAGCATCTTCTTGATATTCATCGTGGATGAACTAAAGAACTTTGCAGCGAACAACTCTTTCTAGTTAGTGATTGAAGTTGCGTACTGGATCCTGCGCAATTGGTTAGTCACGTACTTGGGAGCCGTGCATTGAAAAGGGGAACTGTCACTACAAAACAAGTCCAATTGGGTATTGGGGTAAGGGTTCAACTATAGGTTGGTGACTTGAAAATTACCCGATGGGGTTTTTGCCGTCAAATTTTTCTCCATTTGTAAACAAATCACCGTGTCATTTATTTTCCGCTGCATAATTAGTTTATTGGTGATTTGTTTGTGTTACCATGCATTTGCATGTTAAATTGATTAATTAATAACTTGGCTAATTAATTACTTTGTTTAATCACAAGGAGTCAATACGTTTGTGGCCTATCAGACTTGTAGGCATCTGTTTTTATTTTTAATAGTAAGATTGACAGTGCTTTCCAAAACATGCTTCCTGAAATTCTTATGTAGTGCTCTTGGATTATGTTTAGTGGTTTCCTTGTACCCCTCAGGAGCCAGCCTTGATTCAAATGCTGAAAATCAAATGATAAGGGGCATTAAGAATTAGGAACCATGTTGGAGTGTTTCCATTTTACCTCAGAAAAGTAGTAAAATAGTAAAGAAAGAAAAAACATGGGAATAAACGTGTTGCACAAAGTAAGGGTGTAAAAAATATAAACTGGGGCTCCATAGAATTCAGGATCTTCTTCATCTTCATCATCATCCAACCTGACAACCCAAGAAGGTGTGGTGCTAACATCCCGATTATGTTTCTTCATGCTGAGAGTATGTCTCAAATTCTTGGCCTCCTTCAATTTGGCGGGAACTCATTTCTTGTAATGATGAACATATTCCTTCTGGGGCAAGATCCTTTCCAAATGTAGGAGATGAGGAGGTAGCCAACCACTTTGAACCTTATAAAAAGTGTGTTCAAGTCATGGAATTTTCATTCAAGATTAAATGAAGCCTTTAACAAATATACCAAGCTGAAAATGCTATATATGGTTTAAAAGTGACGATCTGAGTATGTACCAGAAACCTCTCTACCACCAGGACCAAGACACAAGTTTATGTTGGATGCTTAAATCACAATGGCATGGTTGGAACTGCCATGGCGAAGCTTCGAAGAGGGGCTGATATGACTTTTAGTTTGTCACCATTTCTTTGCATGCAGTCAAGTAGAGCCATTTTCATAGTGTATTTATGCCTTCAAATATATCTTGGTTTTGTTGCTCCTTTTATCTCCTATAACAGAGAGAAATGTAAGAGAGATGAATGATGCTCAAGAATTGGTTTATGGGATTCTTGCATGGTTCTGGATTGCATACATTTGTGCACATAAGCATATATATGAACTTTATAGCTGTTACCTGGCCGCAATTAGCAGGCATATTGAGTCCTCAAATGAACATATGCAGCAGATGTGATAGCTAGATGGTCGATATAGAGAGAGACTGAGAAAGCATATGGTTCTAACTTTTCACTTTTAAAATGAAATCAGATTACGACCAAAGCATATACAAAATGCTATTTCTTAATATTCTATAACAGCCATTTGTATTAGAAAATTGACAAGTTAAAACATTATAGTGAAGACAATGCAATGGTAACAAGTAGACCAAATGTCCTACGTAAAATAAATCCAAAAAATTTGAGGGGATTGTTTGAAACAAAAATTTGAAGGTTTACATATGCTGTGCAACAGAATATGTTGCAGTACATAGAGATACAAGTTTGACATAAAAATTGAAGGGAAATTGCTTTAATAAATGGATAAGAAATATGGTAAATTAATTGTAAAATGAACAAGTTTATTCCAAAATGAAATTTTAGAAAAAAAGGACCTTTGAGAAGACATATGGATTTAATATTATTTTGAGCTTAGAATGGGAATCATGTATTTATCTGGATATTTGGAATAGGGCGAATCTAGGACCGCTCTGTGCTGAAGTGCATGAGTACTAATTGGGATATGAAGGATGACCAAAATCTATAAATAGCATACAAACAACAAATTTAATAATAATAATAATAATATATGAAATTGAAAGAGGAAAACAAAATCAAAAGGAATCATATTATGTTTTGATGGAAGAGAGAAAACAAATGAAATGAAGAAGAGAATGTGACAACTCACAAATTTCAATGAAACAATTAGATTGGAAATTTGAAACCAATTCAAGCTTCAGTTCTTCATTTAGCATTCCGTGGAAAGTGAGTGCGCCACCTACTTTGCTGGTAGGTAGTAGCACTCTTGCTCCTAAACTTCTATTCTTGAAGAGATAAATAGTTACCCCAACCCCAAACAATCGTGAAGCTTCCTTGACATTGGAAAAGTATTCGCTGATAAAAAAGAAATTACTGGTGGCAATTACATCAAAAGAATTGCCAAGTGCTGCTAACTATGGCTTACAGAAATCACAGTCATAAATTCAACATTTTTTCCCTTAAGATTTAGATACACCTGAAAGCTCGAAAACGTGTTGAAAACACACGAGCGGTTTAGACCCCTAAATTAAAATTACGGCTTGGTTGATTTTACACTAACTTAATGATAAGTGCGGAATAGTGTAAACGCAAGCGTATTAGCAAGATAACTACTCTAATCCATATTTAAAGCAACACAGCAGTAAAAATGAAATAAACAAGAGTAGGGAAGAAAGATGCAAACACAGATAACACCGAGACGTGTTATTGAAGAGGAAACCGAAGACCTCGGCGAAAAACCTCTCCGCCGCCCTCCAAGCAGAAATCGATCCACTAGACAATCAGTTGGGATACATGGGTTAGCAAAAGACCCTCCAAGCCTAGTCTACCCGCTGTACCTAAGCCTTCCAAGCTCCTACTCCAACAAGGCTTCTCGGAACCGTGTCTTGTCCTAGTTATCCGGATCCCGCAACAAGCTCCATGTTGCATCTGCCATTCAAGGCTTCTTCCAATGCTTCCCAGCAGCACCAAAACGTCACACAGCACTCACAAGGTGTGGTAAGTGTTTGGGCTATCAACCTCTCAAAGATATGGATAATGGAGAGGGAAGGGTTGAGGAAATACCACAAGCAAATGTATAGAGAAAGATGGGGAGGACAATCTCTAATTACCAATGTGTTTGGCTAGGGTTTTCTCTCTGAAGCATCCCTCAACAATTGTGGGTAATGATGGTATATATAGGATAGGTGCAAAAGGTGTGACTCAAAAAGTACAGGCTGGCAGAACAGATAGCCTCGCGGGTGTCTCGCGGGAAGGCCTTACCCGCGAGATACTCGCGAGACATAGCTGTCTCCACCTGGCCTGACCTTTCGCATTCCAGCATGTGCCTGGCACATGATTCACTTCGCGGGATGCTAAGTCGCGAGACACCCGCGAGAATTCTTCATTCTTCAAATGCTTGAGTCTTCAAACCCTCTCTCTATCACACAACCCTTACAACAAGTCCCACAACAAATACAGGGTTTAAACGATTGAACATAATTACAATCAAATTTGGCACGGAATAAAAGCCAACATAAATACAGTTGTAAATTACAGTTTTACAATCTCCCCCTTTGGCTATTCCGTGACAAAACCCTAAAACAGACTCTAGACTTAAACGTGAGTTTGGGAACAAAGGCAAAACTCACTCACACCTAATTCTAGATTCTGAAGTGCTCTTGAAACATATGAACAAGTAACTCCTGAAACACAACAACACAATAACATCATTGTATGCAGAAAAAACTTGAAAAACATATGGAGCAATAATGGCAAGATCAAGCAATAAAATAGAAACACTAGATCATGGCAAGATCAAACAAGTAATCACTATACAGAAGCAATTACTATGCTCATTCACACAGGGAATGAACATCCGGATTTGCAAGAAGATACGCTCAATTGAAGAGAGTCACTTGCAACTCCAACACTCAACCAATGCGAAATACACGAAGTATTTGCATCTAGGAACAATCCTACTAGGGCACAAGAGTGTTAATCACTCAACCAATGCATAGAACGTGTATGCATCTAGGAACAATCCTACATGGGCACAAGAGTGATGTACTTGAAGTAAAATGCATGACATTGAACAACAAGCAAACATGCATGAAGGTTGCATAGGCAAGGTATTGCAATTGCATGGCACAAACCACAAAGACCTACAAAATATGCATGAAACAAACCCTAAAGCTTACATAAGCAATCATGGGAACAAATTAAAAATGCCACATAGCACATATGCCACAAAGCATAGAAATAAACACACAGTTCTGAAAATATACTGAAATTAATACTGAAATTAAAGCATAAGTGTCAGAACTATAAACCAAAAAAAACAATAAGACATTAACTATAAACTGAAAAAAAACTTAGTAAACCCGTCTGTAAAACCAATAACCAATAGTTAATGTAACTATGTATCTAAGCTACACTCCCCCTAAGGCTGTGCAAGCTCTTCTTCATCAGCTCCCCCTCAAAATTTTCTCCCCCTTTTTGACCGGAATGGCCAAAGGGCTAGAATTGGTCGGATTCAGAGTCTGAACCATGTGTAGGAGATAAGCTCTGAATCTGGGCTGATAATGTGGTGATCTGCTCCTGGAGGTATGCAAACTGATCCGCTGTGTGCTGTACGTGAGTGTCAAGCATTGTAGACATGTGATCCATCTTAGCTAGGATCTGATCAAGCTTGCTGAGACCGTGTGTTTGTGCTGGAGCAGAAGACGATGGCTGTGCAGTCTCTGGAGCAGAAGTAAACCTGTCAATCTCCTCCTCTGTATCCCCACCCTCATCTGGCGCATCCTGAGGCACAACCCGAGGCGGTGGAATGAGATGAGCACCAGTCTTGGGGCCTTTAATGTGTGCAGTGCTCCGAGTCAGAGTATTTGCACCAATGGGGTAATCCCTCTGAACAACCGTAAGGCCACTAGGGAATTTCAGCTTCGTCTTGGCAATGAATCCTATTATCAGTGAGGGAAAAGGCATTATGGTTCGTGAATTTTGCTTTGTAATGCTCTTTTTCAGGACATGAAAGATGTGGCTGCAGATATCAATTTCCTTGTGAGTGAAGAGGTCGTAGAGAAATCTCGTCCTTGGAGCAGATAAAGTGGTGAGGTTGGTGACCGGATACAGGTTATGGATCATGACATAGTTCAGAGTCCTCATCTCTGGAGAAAACTTAAGAGTATCCATTGAGGATTTCTTTGGAACCCCACCAAGAGTGGATATCATCTCCGTGATAGACCCCAATCTCTCATCATATTGAATCGTCATCGGTTGTGAGGTAGGACGTATCTCCAAAAGGTCTTGAATACTGTCCCTTGTGATCTCAAATTCTTTGTGCCTCACCCAGCAGATTATCTTGTCATCTTCTACAGCAGCATTGGAGAAGAACTCTCTGATTATTTCTGAGTACACGGTTCCAATTGGATTCAACAGTTTGGTCCAAGTTCTTTCTTTGAATGCATCTGGAATGCATGTGTGCTCAAGCTCCTCCAATTGGACCACCCTTTCCATGACAATGGTTGCTTTCTTGTAGCAATCATTGTACTTCATATCTGTTTCCGCGGATTTGAAGTGATCGGATTCAGTGCGAGCACGCTTAGGAGCCTTCTTCTTTGAGGCAGCATGCTTGGTGGGAGACATCTGCACAAGTGGACACAACACACATAGCACAAGTGCACAAAACATAAGAGCAAAGACTTGATTAGATTCAAGTTAGTTTGCACCTATTGAGATAATCCCAAAACAGAGTAGATTGTGTGAGAGACCGTGCCCCCGGCCCCCTTTCTTTATAGGAATGTTGGGCCAAACCCACGTAAATGGGTGGAGTCGTGTTATTGCCTCTCAAAATGGAGGTTCGACTAGTTATATTTTCCCCTTTAGATTAAGGGTTTTACAATGGAGTCGCCACTTATTTAATTATTGAAAAAATAAGAAAACCATAATTGAAAATTTTCTCATTTTATTAATTTGCAATTGAATTTACATTGATCATAGGAAAATTACATGACTTTGGTCCTAGATACAATCTAAGATAAAGTACATGGCTTTGTTTCCTAGTTACAATCTAAAAATCGAAAATTACATGGATAAGCACTTGATCTAAGTTCGGAGGCTATGTTACAAAGTGGGAAGGTGTTAGGCACCCACCTTGCCCGGTGAAACCGGTCTTCTAGACTATGGTGGCCAACATTCATATCATATCATCCAATATGTCAATCAATTTGCATGTTGAATTTAATGTGTGTGCATGTGATAAACCCTAATTCAATTTATTGAGTGTTACATTTGGATTGAAAAATAAATTCTAGTGAATGTGTGTGGATGGTGATATCCTAGATTCAAAGATTTGAAAGAATTGTTAGACAAACATGTTTTTCATATTTTTGATGTGGATTTAAGATTAAATCTAGTGATATGCAGGAACATGTAATGAACAACCAAGAACATGTGAAGAACATATAAGAACAATTAAGAACATTCAAACATATTCAAGGGAATTTAAGTGATTACTATCATGCTTTAATCTTAAACTCTCATCATGGAAATATAAAAAACTAGTTAGGGAAAGAGATTCTACCTTCATGCAAGATCCATATGGTGGAGGAGGAGACTTTTGGTAGAGGTCCTAAGAGAGGAGGACAAAAGAAGAACTAGGAGAGGGAGAGTGAGTCTCACTCAATACCTTGAGTCTCAAGAAGACCAAAATATGACAAGACTACTCTACTTCACTAGAACTCAAGAGAGGAGAAGAGAGGGGGTTTTTTGTGTGTCCTGAGAATGAATGAGATGGAGGGTTTATATAGTAGTAGTGGAGGGAATATGAATGGAAGATCATTTAATGAGGGTTGACAAGGATTATGAACCTAGATCTCATTTTAGCCTTGGGAAATATCTGGTGCATTAAATGGAGAGATTGGTGGGAGTGGGGAGCAAGCCAAAATTTGGTTTTCTCGTAGCTGCTGTAACAGCTTGTAGAGCTAACTTCAAAAAATCATATCTGACTCAATTCTGATCGGAATTGCCTCGTTCTTGTGCTCAAATTGAAGCCCCGGATGTCTAGTTTCTGGGAAAATTAACCTCATTCACAGATTCAAAATATTCTGAGAGATATCGATGAAATAGTGAGCAGAGGTCATTTGTTAGAAAATGGTTTCAGCACAATTAACATTAATAGGTCCCAAATTAGTCCCCAATTAACATTAAATGGCTCCAATCACTCCCATTTCAGACTTAATTGGTTCCAAATTTACTCTAATTAAAAGATAATTGCACAAATTACTCATTGAATAATTAATGTTTAACTATCTAATTAATTAGGTATATGCATCCTCACCATAAAATGTAGTCCTAACCAATCAAATTATGACACATCATTAATCTCAAATTGATTAGAATTATAACCAATTGGAATCAATTGTTCATAATCACATATAGTCAGACTCAATTTGTGATGGTGCATCTCGGCCATTAAAACTTGATTTGATGATAACTTTCAATCTGATGGTCCGATTAGGGCTTATGACCAATCGATTTGATCGTTACAACATCAAGATCATTTTGATGAAATGAGATTAAGAATCTAATGACCAGAATCAAGATGCATATTTCCAAGTCAAAATTACCCTTTTACCCTCCAGGTGAGGTTAAATACGGGTTGCAAAATGAGGTGTCAACAGATTGCAAAAAAAAACAGAGCATGACCAATTCACACAAGCATGCTTCAATACATACAGCACTAAATCAAAAACAAGAATGCATGAAAACAAGACATTATGCATGAAATTAAATAACTGTGCAAGTGTGTGTGTCTGTGTGTATGCAAGTGTGTGCAACAAGTGATGCATGAGGGTGTGCCTAGGAGTTTGGTTGTGTGCCAAGTAGCAACATATTCAAAATACAATATACACAAGATCAAAGATCGATTCTAGACCAAACCATGGTAAGACACATGCAAACCTTGAAATTGGGACATACTTGAGACCAATTAGGCACAACAATATCACTTAGACATTTAATCAAACACCTAGTATGCTTAAGAACATTTTAAGTATGAGCAATGCATGAACATGGTAAAATTATGCCTAAATACATGATCAAATGCCACAAGGGGCCAACACAGATGCATCAAGATCAAAAGAAACAAAACCCAATCAAAAATTTGACAAAAATTTCACCCAATTTTGAAAACCAATCAAAGTTTCGAAAAAATCCCCAATTTTGAAAGCCCTAACAAAAATTCTGCATAATCTAATTAAAAACTTAAGAAGAAATGGTTAACAAACATACCTTGAAGAAGAAAATGCAGAAAACGTCTTGATTTGGAAAGGGATTTGATGGAATAGTGTTTTTGGTTGAGAGAGGTTCGAAGAAAAATGAGGGAGGGAGTTTTTGTGTTTTTGAAAAACTGTCACATCAGCCCCTTTAAAAACTGAAAACACGCGTTTTTCGCGGGATAGGGAGTAGCGACACAGTCGCGAGACAACCGCGAAAGAGACCACTGAAGCAAAAAATTTTCGCAAGAAGCGCTAAGTCGCGAAACAGTCGCGAGACAGTCGCGAGATTCTCTGTCTGATTTGGAGAAAATTCCAGTTTTTGCCAAACAGCATTTCGCGAGAAGCTGTTGGTCGCGAGACAGTCGCGAGATAGTCGCGAAAGTCTCTGTGTGACAGGATGAAAAAAATATTTCCCTCAAATATTTTCGCGGGAAGCAGCTTAGTCGCGAGCTTCTCGCGAAAGAACCCCTGAACCAGTTTTTTTTGATGAAAAACACACACAAAGCATTTTGACCAAAAAGAAACACAAGAAAGTATAAAATCACTTTCAAAAACTAATAAAACTCACAAAAATCTTTTTGGATTTGATCAACAAGTTCATGGGCATTCACATCACATTTGGACATATACAATCACACAAATGAGATAGGCATTGATTGAATCAAAAACTTGTGTGTTGTGTGTGAGTATCAAATGGGAAATAGTCCTTAGACCAGAGCGAAGCTTCAATGATCAATTCACACGAGTCATACACAACTGATACGAAATCATGTGGACTATCTCCATTATAGAAATGAGTATATATGACCTCCTACACATTAAAAACATAACTTAGAAGCTTTTCATTTGGCTTCTTATAACTCATAACAATTGGTCCATTTTCATTTTGATTGGACAAATACATCTCTTTTTGAGATTGGTGCTTGAAATTTGTGATATTTCAACTTTGATGATAAGCCTTTGGCTTTTTGAGCACCATAAAATTTTACATTAGAAGAGTCGCTTTCCCTTTTTCCTAGTCAAATACTAGTATGTGCGACAGGTTTTTGCAGCTCAATATCTCTTTTCATTTGGAGATTTACAATTGGAGAGCTCTTTTTACAAAAACATAAAAATACAGTGGGAAGAGATATAGACACAAGTCTATGCAAGTATCAAGACCAACAAGACTATTGACCAATCATTCATGACAGGCTTGAAGATCTATTTACAACAGTCACACATAGTTTTCAAGGTTTCTTCCACACAGAAAAGAGTGCATACGAACAAGCGAAGATCGTAAATGCACTATGTCATAAGTACGAAGGTACTAGGCCAAACTCACATGAGATATGCACATAACAAGTGATCAAACTTTTTAAAATTTTTCAATTTTTTATGGGTTTTTGAATTTTTTTTTTGAAACACACCCAAAACAAAACAAGAAAAGTAAGATCAACAAAAACAGGTTCAAACCAGACAAAAGAAAATAAAAAATGCATGAAATGATGCAACAACAAATGTCCCTACACATGGAAAGAATTGATGCATGGACATATTATAATGCTTATGCATGAGTACCCCTCTTCACCCACACGTCACGTGTGTTTGGGGTGATATCCTTGACGGATTGGGTACGAGAGTTGGGACTTTCAAACCTCCTTGTGAAACTCTCCATGCAAGTGGTGAAGGCACCTATCATCTTCATCATGTCTGTCACTCCGGGATCACGATTTTGGCTTCTTGAGTTCTCACCGCTCCAAGCTCTATTGTCATTTCTTCTTCCTCGTGACCGCGGTGCGCTTGCATTGTTGTCTGCTCTTAACTTTTGGCAGTTTGGTCTAGTATGTCCTCGCAGTCCACAACAGTGACATACATAATCTGTTCTAGGACCCCGTTGAGGTCTTGAAAAAGATCTTGCTCTGGTTTCATGTCTTCCTACAGATTGATTTCGGGGCTTATTCACCATCCGTTGCTCAATTACATTCTTCTTTTCAACCTTAACATTCTCAGGAACGGCCTCCTCTACAATTTGCTCTACGGCCTTCACAAATTTTACTTCTTTGGTAGCTTTGACTGATGAGCTACTTACTCCGGCATATCCCAATCCGGACTTGTCTGAGGAATGTTTTTGGGATGAGATAACATCATTCAACTTTCTGGAGGAGACCCTATCTACCTAGGCTTGCGCTTGAACCACCTCTTGTTCAAGAAATCTGATCTTTAAGTAAGCTTCTGACAGCTCACCATTCATCTTTTCTATCTCGCATTTTGCCTCCCTATGTCTGACCATGAGGCTCTGGTAATCTTCCTCAGCCTTCTTCATTTTTCTGACGGCCGCCTTGGCTACCCTTGCATATTCTCCCGACTTCTCAAGGAGTAATGAGTAGTTTTCTTGAAGATTAGCTGCACTCTCATCCTTTTCTTCATCTGATTCTTCTACAATTCCAATGGACTCTGAATCAGAATGCTCACCAAGTTCCTTCACAAGTGCACCCAAGTCATCCGAGGAGTCTACATGATCAATGGTCATGAATGCAGAGTAGTTTCCCTCACCGTCACAGCTCTCTTCCGAGTCAGTATCAGAAGACTCAGAATCACTGAGCGTTGTAGCATAAGCTTTCCCTTTTCCCCTCAAAAAATTCGGACACTCTTTCTTTAAATGTCCATGGCCATTGCACTCATAGCACACAATGTCTGAAGAAGGTTGATAATCCTTCCCTTCTTTTCCTTTAAACTCTTTCTTATCACCTCTTGATGGAGAGAACTTTCCTCTGTTGAACGGTTTTCCACTGTTCTTCATTTTCAGAAACTTGCGGAAGTTCTTTGCAAGATATGCTACTTCCTTCTCCATTCCATCTTCTTCGGAGGAATCATTTATTCTTTCGGTGATGGTTTTAAGAGCAAGCGATTTGCTCGTCTTATGGGAAGGCAGTCCCAGCTCATACGTTTGGAGAGACCCAATCAGCTCTTGAATCTTAATCTCATCCAAGTCTTTGCTTTCTTCTATGGCTGTAACCTTTGCTCTAAAACTTTCAGGTAGGGACCTCAAAATTTTTCTCACCACCTTAATGTCTCCAATCTTCTCCCCAAGATTGAGTTTAGCAATGACAATTTCATTGAGCTTCCCATAGAATGAATCAAATGGTTCATCATCACCCATCTTGAGTTCTTCAAATTTGGTGGTAAGCATCTGAAGCTTCGTGTCCTTAACTTTCTTTGTACCCTCATAGGTAGTCTCCAAAATCTCCCAAGCTTCCTTGGCTACTGTCATATGAGAGATCCTGTGGAATTCATCAGGGGACACACCACAAAAGATGGCATTTAAAGCCTTACTGTTAGCATTGGCTGCCGCTAGAGCTGCCTTATCCCAAGTGGACTTAGGGGCCTCCGGCTTAGTCCAACCTATCTCAACCGCATCCCAAACGGTATCATCAATAGAGCATAAAAATGCTCTCATTCTAACTTTCCAGAATGCATAATTATTTCCATCAAAAAATGGTGGAACATTGAGCGATTAAGACCGGTCCATCTCAACAAGGGTCAAGGATCACACTTAGGTAATTAAACCTCAGCAAGTGTACCTGCTCTGATACCAATTGAAAGCTCGAAAACGTGTTGAAAACACACGAGCGGTTTAGACCCCTAAATTAAAATTATGGCTTGGTTGATTTTACACTAACTTAATGATAAGTGCGGAATAGTGTAAACGCAAGCGTATTAGCAAGATAACTACTCTAATCCATATTTAAAGCAACACGGCAGTAAAAATGAAATAAACAAGAGTAGGGAAGAAAGATGCAAACACAGATAACACCGAGACGTGTTATCGAAGAGGAAACCGAAGACCTCGGCGAAAAACCTCTCCGCCGCCCTCCAAGCGGAAATCGATCCACTAGACAATCAGTTGGGATACATGGGTTAGCAAAAGACCCTCCAAGCCTAGTCTACCCGCTGTACCTAAGCCCTCTAAGCTCCTACTCCAACAAGGCTTCTCGGAACCGTGTCTTGTCCTAGTTATCCGGATCCCGCAACAAGCTCCATGTTGCATCTGCCATTCAAGACTTCTTCCAATGCTTCCCAGCAGCACCAAAACGTCACATAGCACTCACAAGTTGTGGTAAGTGTTTGGGCTATCAACCTCTCAAAGATATGGATAATGGAGAGGGAAGGGTTGAGGAAATACCACAAGCAAATGTATAGAGAAAGATGGGGAGGACAATCTCTAATTACCAATGTGTTTGGCTAGGGTTTTCTCTCTGAAGCATCCCTCAACAATTGTGGGTAATGATAGTATATATAGGATAGGTGCAAAAGGTGTGACTCAAAAAGTACAGGCTGGCAGAACAGATAGCCTCGCGGGTGTCTCGCGGGAAGGCCTTACCCGCGAGATACTCGCGAGACATAGCTGTCTCCACCTGGCCTGACCTTTCGCATTCCAGCATGTGCCTGGCACATGATTCACTTCGCGGGATGCTAAGTCGCGAGACACCCACGAGAATTCTTCATTCTTCAAATGCTTGAGTCTTCAAACCCTCTCTCTATCACACAACCCTTACAACAAGTCCCACAACAAATACAGGGTTTAAACGATTGAACATAATTACAATCAAATTTGGCACGGAATAAAAGCCAACATAAATACAGTTGTAAATTACAATTTTACAACACCTAACAATGAAGGCAATATTATCTTTTTAAACTTTGTACAAATAATGAGCCCTAATTATTAGAAAACTGACAAGTCAAAAATTTGAAGGTCTACATATGCTATTCAATAAAATATGTTGCTCTAAATGGCAATACAAATTTGAAACTAAAATTGAAGGGGTCTCGCTATAAAATAAGTGAGTAAGAAATATGGTAAGTGGTGAAAAAAAAACAACTACTTGATTCCAAATTAAAATGTTGGAGAGGACATTTGACAAAAATACCAATTTTAGATTATTTTGAGCATAGAATATCAATCAAAAGTTAATCTAGATATTTGGAACATGGCAAATCTTGGACCATTTTGTGTTGAAGTACATGACCACTAATTGAAGAATAACCGAAATATGTAAATAGTATATGAACAACAAATTTATTATAGAGTATGTGAACTTAAATGTTAGATCCAAAAGGAAAGATTTCATAATAGGTTTCCTTGGAAGTGAAAAATTAAAATAAAAGAAGATGAGAATGAGAGAGCTCACAATTTCGATGAAACAATTTCATTAGAATCCATTTCAAATTCCCTCCATTGTGATTCTTGGACTATGAACAATCTTCTACTAATGATCACTCTTGCTGATTCCATATCCCTTGCAAAGCGACCAGTAAACATCTGGCTTCAACAGCCATTCCAAGATACTTCCATCTAGCTTTCCACAGAAAGGGAGCACCTCCTACATTGCTGATAAGTAGTAGCAGTTCTTGTTCCAGAATAGACAATGAAAATTGACCACAGCTCCTCTGCATAGGCTCCAACATCAACAAAATTTAATGCCTTCAACTATCTTATTTTGAAAATTCCTATTTTTCCAACCAGTAACAAAGATCAGTGGGCATGGATTTACACAAACTCTGGGGAACTGTCAGTTAAGTCGGCTTATTAGAGCAGCAGGGAATCTATGCATCATAATTTTTCCCCCTTTTGGAATTGTATTTGGAAAGCTAAACTCCATGAGAGGCACAAAATGATGATTTGGAGGATTGCTGCAGGTTGCTTGCCTACTAAAGATAAGCTAAGCAGGTTTGTTGATATTGGTGATGTTTATTGTCCCCTCTGTAGGTTGGAAATTGAAACCTCCCTTCATCTTTTTGCTCTTTGTCCAGTAGCTAAGGTAGTGTGGTTTAGTAGTAAATGGGGGCTGCGAATGGATTCTTTTGGTTTCTCTTCCGAAGTGGATCTCATTCAATTTTTGTGTTCACCCCCATTTCCCAACCAGAAGAATGAACTCTTGTTATTTGGGGCCATTCTTTGTGATGGAATTTGGAAGCTGAGAAATCAAGTGCATTTTGAAAACCTTCCCTTGAGATGTGATGAATTAATAGCTAGAGTTTGGAAGTTATTTATGGAATTCAAAATCACTAGACCGGTTGCTCCTACATCTGTAATTACCAATCATCCTTTGCAGCCTTGGTCCCCTCCAAGGCATCTATCTATTAAAATTAATGTTGATGCAACTATTGGTCCAAATTATTCATCCTTAGCCTTGGTGGCTAGAGATTGGAGAGGGGATTTGGTTTTTGCTTGCTCTCAAAAGGCGAAAACCATCTTCCCTCCTATGAAGCATGGGTGCGTTTCGAGACTCGAGTGCGGGTGCGGGACTCAGCAATTTTTTAAAAAGGTGGGTGCGGGTGCAGTAGGACTCGGTGATTAAAAAATTATTAAAAATATTTTTATTTATATATTGCTAAGCATTTTTTTTATATAATAATAATAGAGAACTTACATATAATAATAATAATAATAATAATGTACTATACAAAATAAAACCTCACTAACCAAAAGCTTATTAGTGGCTCAGTGGGTCATGTACCAGTTCAATGGCTCAATGTTAAAAAAAAAAAAAAAAAAAAAAAAAAAAAAAAAAAGGGAAAATGTCGCTCACGTGAGAGGCAATGAGGCACAACAAACAAAATAAAGCACCATTGACCAAACGCATTTAACCATTCTTTTCAAAAAAAAAAAAAAAAAAGAGGGAAAATGTGGCTCACGTGAGAGGCAATGAGGCACAACAAACAAAATAAAGCACCATTGACCAAACGCATTTAACCATTCTTTTCAAAAAAAAAAAAAAACAAAACAAAAACTGATAAAGAAAAAAAGAAACAGAAGAACAAGTGATCAGCGCTGGCTCGCGAAAGAAAAAGGAGGAAGAAGACGATCCGGTTCGGCGCGAATCGGTCCGGTTCGGCGCGAATTGCTCCGGTTCGGCGCTCGTCGAAGCCGAGTCGGCGCGAGTCCGGCGCTCCACGTGGCAGGGCGCGGCATGGACGCACGGTCTACCGCGTCCCTCCCATGTTGCCGCGTCCTGCCGAGTCCGACGCGGGTGCGGCTCCTTCGGAGCCGCGTCGGTGCTTTCCAGCTTCCCTCTCCAAGCAGAGGCTGAAGCTGTGAGATGGGCTATATCTTTGGCTGCAAAGTTGGAGGCGGAGAAGGTTATTGTTGAAACAGATTCTAAGATTTGTCAGGATGCTATTCATGACCTGATGGTGCCCCCGCCTTGGAGAATTGCTTCTATCCTTGCGGACATGCGGTCTCTTATTGTATCTTATGCTAATGTGTCTGTCGTTTGGGTTCCTAGGCTAGCTAATATGGCAGCTCACTCCTTAGCTAAATAGTCTCTAGCTTGTAATTTTTTTGGCTCTTTTGATTGGGGTAGCTGTCCCCCTTGTTTTGCTTCTGTAATCAGGAAGGAAAGGCTAAGCTAGCAATTGTTTGTTTTTTTGTTTCTCTGTTCAATAAAAATTTTCTTTCCATCAAAAAAAAAAAAAATAGTTTTCAAGATTATAAATTTCTTATATGCTTTTATTCTTTGTCACAAATTAGTTATCCAACACAGCATTTGTAATATATTGTTTTCTTATGCTTTAAGACATTGATATTATGTAGAAGTGAAACTTGTGTGTTTGTTTTAAGTAATTTTCAAATGGTAGATTAGACTCCTTTGTGTTTGTGCTATTTTATTTTGATTAGCAATATTAGGATTTTTATAATTGCTAAACAAATATCAATTTGGGCTCTAGTAGGAATAATAACGTGGACATAATACCTAAATTGTGTGTTCACTTTCTTTTGTCTTCTTTCTTTCTCTCATATTGTTTAGTTCACCACCAGTGGCCATAATTCTTCTCCGTTTCAACTTTCAATTCTTCTAATATATTGACTAATTCTCATTTGGCTAGTTTATGATGGCAAATGTAGGGTTGGCAATTTATGTTCACATGTCGGGTCTGTGTCGTGTCAACTCATAAATATTCGACTATATAGGTCAACACTAACCCGACATATTTATTAAACAGGTTAAGATTCTTCAACCCTAACACAACCCATTTATTAAACGGGTTAGTCGTGTCGACCTGTTTATCAAATTTTATTAAAATGAAAAAAAATTATTAAAAAAACAAATAAATATTTTTAATATAAAATTCAAAACTAGCGAGTAACTGCATTACAAATAATCATTCAAAACTAAAGTATATCCCAATATCACAAATAATCAATCAAAATATGTAAAAAAAGAAAAAATAATAAACCACAACAACTAATAAGTTTATATACCTAGAGTTTGAAGGGTATATTGGTAAAATATTATTTAATTAAACAAGTCAAACGAGTTCTATGTATTCAACACTAACTCGATTCGTTTATTAAGCAGGTCAGCCATGTCAACTCATACATGACACGAACCCATTAAGTATCAACCCATAACTTGCTAATTTCTTATTGTGTTGTGTTGAGTTTGCGGATCATGTCCAAGTTTGCCTCCCCTAAATGTGCTGGAGGTCTATAATTTCCTATGAACCTCTTCCAGAGCTTGAAATAAAAATAATTAAAGGAGTGAATAAATAGATGGATTCTAACAAATAAAGAAGCAACACACAATTGCAGACTTCAACAAATCTCAAATGACAGCAGAAATAGGACCCGAACAACATATACTCATGCCTATCCATGTGTAGGACCTGATTCACAAGTTATGTAAATCAATTACTGCAATGCATATGACAAAATTACATTTGCAACTGCTTTAAACCAACAGTGAAAAAATAATCTCTACAACCAAAATTCAAAGGGAAAACCATACAATAATGTACAAGATAGCTAGAGAGGTTTATAGAAGTATGAAATATGAAATAACTTAAATATTGTTAGGTTTTAAGGTCTTAGGATTTTATGTATTTAGAACCTAATTTGTAATGTTGGCAAACCATGATCAAAACAATGTATTTAGTCTTGTTTAGGCTTGCTCAAAGTTGGTTTAATTTTGTAAAGTTGGAATCGAGAGACTGCAGAATCATTGGAGCTTCTCGGCCTGACTCGATCGATCGAATGTAATTCTCGATCGATCGAAAATCGGCCCAGATGCGTTTTTCTGTAGAATTCCAACTCAGCCCTAACTCTTTAAACGTCTAGGTTTTTATGTTTTTGCCCTAGGTATATAAGGCAAACCCTAGCTACGTTTTTCAGAGTTGCACAAGTTGTGTTGTTGCTCATACATTGCGGTTTTGTGTAAATCTCTTGTGAGATCTAGAGGAGCTTTCCTTTACACATAACTTAGGGTTTTCAAGATTAAGATTCTTCTACATCTTGATGATCAACTTGGTTGCTGCCCTTGGAACTTAAAGATTAACAAGTGAGGAGCTTGTACCTGATTGAAGGAAGACAAAAGAAAGAAGTAGTCCGTGGATTCGGAGCCTGCACGTGGTCGTGTCAGGAAGTTACTACTGGTGGGTAGCATTAGGAAGTCAAGCGGGGTTGCTTGTAAGTCCTTTTGTAACAACTTCAATTCTTTCTTAGTGGATTCCGTTTTGCCTTGAGGATCGGTGGGTAAAATCCTCCCCAGGTTTTTTACCGGTTTAGTTTTCCTGGGTGATCATATCACTGTGTTATTTACTTTCCGCTGCTTTATATGTTTACATGCATGATATGATTTTGTAATTGTTTTAACCTAGAATTGCTTAATTTGACTAAGTAAAAACTTGGCTAATTAATCTAGGCTACGCAATTGTTTATGGTTTAAGGGGTCTAAACCCTGTCAAGTGGTATCAGAGCTGGTTGCTCTTTTGTTTGAGATTTTCATCTCTGAGCTGATCCTTGACCCCTGCTGTCATGGAGCATGGACATTCTTTGTTTGTTTCTCCACACTTTGATGGGAACAATTATGCCTACTGGAAAGTAAAGATGAAAGCTTTCCTGAAATCCATTGATGAGAGAGTTTGGAACTCTGTGGAATATGGTTGGGAGAAGCCCACTACTCCTGTGAGTGAGTGGCAAACTTCTCAAAAAGAAGCAGCTGCATTTAATAGCAAAGTTATGAATGCCATTTTTAATGCTGTTTCAATGGAGGAATTTAAGAGGATCTCTAATGTTGAGGTTGCTCATACTGCTTGGAAAATCCTCCAAACTGTGCATGAGGGCACAAAGGCTGTTAAAATAAATAAATTGCAGCAATTAACTTCTAGGTTTGAAAGCATTAGAATGTCTGATGATGAAACCTTTGATGAGTTTTATGCTAAACTCAATGACATTGTTAATTCTGCCTATAATTTGGGTGAAGTCTATGATCAACCTAAAGTTGTTAGGAAGATACTTAGATCCTTAACTGAAGACTTTAGACCCAAAGTGACAGCCATTACTGAAAGTAAGGATGTTGACTCCATCCCTGTGGATGAGCTTGTAGGATCTCTTCAGTCCTATGAGTCTGACCTTCCCAAGACTGCCAAATCCAAATCAATGGCTCTTAAGTCTGTTGATGATGTTGAAGCTGGTGGATTTGATGATGAGCTCTCTCCCACGGAGATAGCTTACCTTGCCAAGAATTTTAGAAATTTCCTTAGAAATACAAACAGGAAGGCAAGGAATACCAACACTGCTGAACCTAGAAACTTTAGGAAGAATGATCCCATTAAGGTTAATAATTTTGAAAAACCTAGAGAACAAGTAGGTCAATCTTCTAATAACTCTTTGGGTCCTCAGTGTTATGGTTGTCAAGGGTATGGTCATGTCAAATCTGAATGTCCTACTTTCTTGAGGAATAAGGGTAAAGCTATGGCTGTAACCCTTAGTGATAATGAGGTTTCTGATGATGAGTCCGGTTGTGACGAAGATGGAAACTTCATTGCTTTCACTGCTACTGCTGAAGTTGATGAAAGCATATCTGCTGAGGAGAACCCTGCTGATGGGGAACTCTCTGAAGATGCAGATCTTCAAGAGGCCTATAACAAACTTTGCAAAATTGCTGCAAAGGATGCTATGAAAGTTGATCTTGGCCTGAAGAAAATTGATGCTCTTGAGCTTGAAAAGAAGAACTTGCTTGTAAAACTTTTTGATGCTAATGATCTTTTGAATAATGTTAAATCTGAAAATATGCTTTTGCTTGATAAAGTTAGAACTTTGGAACATGATTTATCTGTTGCTAGATCTGCTAGTTCTAAACTTGATCACATGCTGAATGTTCAAAAGTATCCTTCTGATAAAGCTGGGTTAGGATATGTTGAAAGCATCTTTAATTCTAGACCCCATTCTACTGTCTTTGTTCCTTCTTCTTCTTCTTCTGAACCTCTTGTGAGTGAGGTTGTGAGTGAAACCATTAAACCCCCTGTGTGTGAGGTTGTTAAACCTGTAGGAGTTTCACCACCAAAGAAGATTAGGGTAGACTTAAAAGAATCCAAACCTAAGGAACCTACCAAACCTAAGGACAAGATGCATGGTAAACCTACTTGGATTTGTCATTATTGTGGTAAGTCTGGACATATTCGTCCTAACTGTTACAAGCTTCAAGCTGATAAGAGAGCAAAAAGACCAAAAGTGCCTGTGCCTCAAGCACAAGATCCTATGGCACTAATTGGTGAATTGGTAAAGGCGTTAAACCTTTATTCCAATTCTGGAGTTGGGAATCACTCTAATGTGAATAAGAACTCCAATGCTCGGGGTGCATCTAAAAAGTTTTGGATGCAAAAGACTCGAACTAACTGAGTTTTTCTGACATGGTCCTTGTGCTTCATTGCTCTATTCTGTTGTGACCATTGTTATTTGGTTTTTGTGTTTTTCTTTTGTTCTAGGACTTGCATTGCATTACATACATGCATTTCATTCTAGGATTTATTTGTTTTCTCTTTTAATAAAATAAAAAAATAAAAAAAAATAAAAAAAAAAGGAAAGCAAAATCTTTGTTGAACACTATTTTTCTTGATTTCTTGAAAACAAGGTTGGTCATTCTTTTTACACATGTCTTGTCTAGTGTACCTTGTTTAACTTGGATGAGCTTATTTACTGCACTTAACTAGTTGAAACTTTGTAGTGCATGTTGTGTGGGAAAGATGTGTGTGGTTTTTAATCACTTTGCCTTAATCATGAAGTCATTTTTTTTTACTGTCGGACTTGATCCTTTTGAGAAAGGCATAAATAACCATCTTACCACTGTTCACTAGCCAATCATGAATACCTTAGTGCATATCATAAGATTTTGTGCTCGAGAAAGTGTAGCACATGCACAAAAAGAACATAAGGTGTAGCCTCAAATTAAATTAAAAACTGGTGTGTACTATTAGGCTTGATGCCAATTCACTTAATTCAAACCGGTGTGTACTATTAGGCTGAATGCCAATTCATATATAAATAAGAGGTAATAATGCAAGAAACTTACATGATTGCAAGCTTTTGTTCTAGGAGATGTGGGAGTTATAGGATGTAACTCTTGAGGTGATAGTCTCTTTTAATTCTATGTGATGAATTGTGTAGACTTTGTGCTTGATTGCCATTCACATATCACCTCACATGTATCTCAAGTCTTTGCTAGTTTCACACACTTCACAAGTTACTCTTTGTTAAACACTGTACATGTTAGTGTGTGTGTCCTTGGTCTGACCAACCAAGTTTAAAAATATCTTGAGATTTGTGCACAACATTCTTGCTGCTTGAGAAAATTAATTTGGAAGAAAATTAAAACTTGTGTTTGAAAGATTTGGGTTTAAAATTTTGAGTTTTTGAAGATGCATTCCATTTCATACTCATGCATTTTGTTTTCATGTTTCAAGTGCTTTGAGGAGTTGTTTCAAAATTGGGTTTGCAATTTTTCAAAAGTATGTTTTTCCCAAAATTTAGTGTGCCTCTGCCTATTTCGATCGATCGAGTGTATTCTTCGATCAATCGAAAAAGTGCTTCAGCATGTGCAAAATTAACTGTCACATTCGATCGATCGAATGTAATTTTCGATCGATCGAACATCGTGAATATGCTTTTTAAAAAGAGGATTTCTGACTTTTTCAAAAGAACTATTCAAATCTTTTTCAAAGTTTTTTTTCTCTCTCCGACAAGGCAGCCCAAAATCCTTCAATTTTTGTCGTTTTCCTCCGAACTTTTTGCATAATCTCTCTCTTCTCAAGCAGGTATGTCATTTTTACCCTTCCTTTTCAAATTATTTTCAAGTTTTCATGCATTTTTCATGCATTTTATAGGGAGATTTTCGGAACTTTTCTTTTTGGGATTGTTGTTGATTCGGACCATTATATTGGCAATTGATCATTGGGTTTTGTTGGGGACACCCTCTAGACATGTTCTTGAGTGATTAATTTGATCAATTTTGTGTTTTGAGAAAAACTTAAATTTCTAGGGTTTATAATTGATCCGAATTGGGGCTTTTTGTGCAATTGGGTTTAATTGATGAAATTGGCTTGTGTAATTGATGCAATTGGTTATTATAAATTGTTTGCAATAGTTTATAATGATTGGTTCATCAATTTGATACAAAAATTTTCAATTGTTCTCAAATTTTTAGGGTTTTTGTTAAGAAACTCTATGTTCAAGCCAATTTTATGAATTAGAACTTCAATTGATCCTGATTACTGCATTAGTTCATGCATCATAACATTGTTAATGTTCATGCATCATATAGAATTTCAATTTTATATTTTTTGTGTGCTAACTTGCAGTCTGCCCTTGGTTTTTGTGTGTTTGTTCTTTTTGGTTTTCTCTTTGTGTCTCTGTCCTTTTCCTTAGCACCATGCCTAGGAAGACTAGAGCTCGTAGGACCCTTCCCACTCCTACTCCTTCCCCTCCCTCCTTTGATAGTGAGCGGTTCCCTAGTGAGAAAAACCAAGAACTTTATGACACTTTAAACGTTAAGAGGAAGATATGGGCTGAGCGGTCTGTCTCTTTAGATGAGCTTGATCCTGCCATTAGGGCAAATTTTGAGCGTAGGGGTTGGCTTCCCTTGTTTGCTGTGTCTGACCCTCCTCCTCCTGCTACCTTGATTCGAGAGTTCTACTCGAACTTCTCGATCCGCGTCTATGATTCCAACACCCTTGTTCGGAGTTGGATACGAGGCGTAGAGTACTCCATTACTCCTCAGGTAGTGGCTGATGCTCTTGAGGTACCTTTAGTTAGGGATCCTGTCTATCCCTATGCTGAGTCACCCGAGTTGAGTGATGTCATATCTTACATCACTGGGTCATCTATCCAGTGGGGTTCTGATCCTCGGATCACTTCTGCTAAGCTTCCTGAGACTACCTATCTTTTCTCTAGGATCGCATGTCACTCACTCTGGCCCATTTCTCATCTGCACACCATTCCTCTTGAGAGGTGTGTTTTTCTGTACGCTCTTGTTACAGATGCTCCTATGAGTTTTCCTCATCTTTTTCTTCGTTCTTTGAACGAAGTTTATAGGAGTTCATCTACTGCTCATGCTCTCGTCCATCCTATTTTCATTCATAGGATTTTATTGTATCTAGGTTTAGAGGATTTCCCTGCTTCTGAGCCTGTTCATGTCATCGGTCCTATTGGTGCGTCTTTCCTTAGACAAAGGGCTGCTCATCTTCGAGCTGGTTCTAAACACCCTAGGTCTGATCCCTCTTCTAGCGCTCCTCCTCCTCCCTCATCTTCTACAGGTCTTGCTGGTGAGGATACTCCTGATCCAGTTGGTGATGATGCTGCTGCTGCTGCTGTTCCTCTACCTCCTGCGGCCGACTTTGATGTTCGTCGTACTTTGGAGACTGTCATGACCGTTCAGGCGGCTCATGGTCAGATTTTGGTGGACTTGCTGGACGAGATGCGTGCTCTACGAGCTGATCTTGCACGTCTTCATTCACCTTCACCACCACCTTTTGATGGCGACTTTTGACTGCCCTTTGGCATTCCATCACAAAAAGGGGGAGTGATTTTGACTTGTAGAGGAGTTTTTGTACTTTTTGAGGAGATTTTGTAGTTAGGGGGTGACATGTAGTTAGGGGGAGACATATGTTTAGCATGGGATATTTTTTGTGGAGTTTAGTAGATTGTATCTAGGTGCTTCACTTTGTATATCATTTTTGAGGATATTCATGTTAGGGGGAGTAACATTGATATAGAAACATTGATTGATATATTGATATACATGTTTTCTTTTGATTCTTGTTGACTTATGATTCATTGCTTATTGATTTATATTTATGAGTTGATTCATTGATATATATCTTTATTTTGAGTTGTGTGAATCTTACAAGAATATTATACCTGTTTATATACTATTTTCTGCCACACATGCGTTTATGTGTTTGTTGAGTATTTCAGGAATATACAGGTTGATTCAACAAAGCTGCTGTCTACACTTGCAACCGATGGATAGTAGTTAGGTTGAACTGAGCATTATTTTGTAAAGGGCTTTTATACTTGTAAACTTTGAGCTTTTGATTTGTGTTTTGTCACGGATTGCCAAAGGGGGAGTTTGTTAGGTTTTAAGGTCTTAGGATTTTATGTATTTAGAACCTAATTTGTAATGTTGGCAAACCATGATCAAAACAATGTATTTAGTCTTGTTTAGGCTTGCTCAAAGTTGGTTTAATTTTGTAAAGTTGGAATCGAGAGACTGCAGAAGCATTGGAGCTTCTCGGCCTGGCTCGATCGATCGAATGTAATTCTCAATCGATCGAAAATCGGCCCAGATGCGTTTTTCTGCAGAATTCCAACTCAGCCCTAACTCTTTAAACGTCTAGGTTTTTATGTTTTTGCCCTAGGTATATAAGGCAAACCCTAGCTACGTTTTTCAAAGTTGCACAAGTTGTGTTGTTGCTCATACATTGCGGTTTTGTGTAAATCTCTTGTGAGATCTAGAGGAGCTTTCCTTTACACATAACTTAGGGTTTTCAAGATTAAGATTCTTCTACATCTTGATGATCAACTTGGTTGCTGCCCTTGGAACTTAAAGATTAACAAGTGAGGAGCTTGTACCTGATTGAAGGAAGACAAAAGAAAGAAGTAGTCCGTGGATTCGGAGCCTGCGTGTGGTCGTGTCAGGAAGTTACTACTGGTGGGTAGCATTAGGAAGTCAAGCGGGGTTGCTTGTAAGTCCTTTTGTAACAACTTCAATTCTTTCTTAGTGGATTCCGTTTTGCCTTGAGGATCGGTGGGTAAAATCCTCCCCAGGTTTTTTACCGGTTTGGTTTTCCTGGGTGATCATATCACTGTGTTATTTACTTTCCGCTGCTTTATATGTTTACATGCATGATATGATTTTGTAATTGTTTTAACCTAGAATTGCTTAATTTGACTAAGTAAAAACTTGGCTAATTAATCTAGGCTACACAATTGTTTGTGGTTTAAGGGGTCTAAACCCTGTCAAATATTATATGTACATTTCATAGGACATTTTGCATGACCCAAAAAATTTGATAGAAAAAAAAAACCTTGTACTATTTTTCAAAGGTATAACATTATACAACTTTATAGGTGCAGAGCAGTGCAATGGAATTGATAGCATGAAGGGATAAGAAATATTCAGGATTAAGATTGCCACCCTTCTCCTCTACTCATCTATGATGAAAAGGAACTGTGGAATTGACAAACACATATCATACACAACCTCTAGACTTCCTAGCCAGTCCTACCTTTTTTTTCTTCTTCATTTCAAAGAAGTATTAAGTAACATCCTGCATAGCCAACTTTGATGCAAGTTATTGAGTTGACAACCTCAGCGCTAGTGTCTTCCAACTGACACAGCCTCTATCTAAAGGAGCACCTCCAATAAACTTGTTTTCAAGATCCACTTCAAGAGCTTCAATGGATTGATCTTCTATCAAGCCTGAATTTCGGACCTACCTACAAGAATGAGGAAAGACAACATTAAAGGTAATTTATGTTTGGCTTAAATGGAAGGAATTAGATTAAGCTAGCATTGATAATTGATCATCTAAATAAAATTGTCTAATATATCATTATTACCTCAGAACAACATAGAGGAATTCTTTATGTAGTCCTTAAATCTTTCTGTGTCTTTGATGGGTACAAGACCATGATGGAGAATTCTAGCCCAACTTTGGAATTTTTGTTGAGCTAGGTTAAGGCTTTGGGGAACCAAATAATCTGGGATAGGGACAATTGGGCTCAACCAAATCCAAATGAGAGGGCAGCTACAGACTTAAAAAAGTTTTTGTGGGCCTGTGAGTCCAATAGCCTAGATAGCAAGGTAACCCAGTTTGGTCCACTTTGGAAAGTACCAAATTCCTAGCAGAACACAGCTAGGTGAGACTGTGATAGGAGTATAGGACCAAAACTGATTGGATTTCTTTTACACAGGTACTGAATATGACAACATATCTGTGTGTATGCCCACTTGGTCGTGGGTCTGAATTATTGTTGTAGAATAGGCTAGTGGGCTTTGGTCCATTTTAAATGTTATATAGCAAACTGGTGGGCTTTGCCTTGATTGCCACCAGCTTGGCGGCGTTGAACTGATAAAGAAAGAAGGAATGAAATGAGGGCAAAGTATGTAGGGATGAAGAAAAAACCTATCCTACTCTACTCTCACTTTCACTTGAAATAAATCATTAAAAACATCATTCAAAAACCCAAATCTTGCCGATAAATTCAGGGAAAATGTATGAAGAATATTTACTTGAGATTTGTATGAAGACGAGGTGAAGATCGGCCAAGAACGATGAGAAGGAGCAGAATTAAAAGAATGCAACAGAGAGAGAGAGAGAGAGAACGCGAGACGGTGGGAGAGAACGTTTGTTTGTTTTTTTTTTTTTTTTTTTTTTTTTGTGATTGATTTTATATGTTGCCTACTTGACTGGTAACCGATAATTCATTAAAATCACATAATCGGCCAAGATCAAAACAAGTGAAATCAACGGTTAGATTTATAAGTGGGTATCATACCCACCAAAAAAATGGTGGGTACTATAGAATGACCCTTCGAGTAGTGTTTGGATAAGACTATTTTCATCACTCATATCTTAATTTTGTAAACTCATCACTCATCACTCGTTTGGTAACTCATCACTCAAAACTCAGGACTTGTTTGGATAACCATGATTTTAAGTAATATCACTCGGTTTTCATCATTGAGTTTCCAAAACGCGTGGGCCCCACCTAAAAAAATCTTATTTGGCTTGGTTTTTAGGTGAAGTTTCCATCACTCAAAACTCAAAAAGTGTTGGGTTGAAATATGAGTATGGTGGCAAAAAGTGAGTTATGTAACCAAACAATAATTTTTGAGTCTTTGAAATAAAGTGAGCATTTGGTTTGTGTGTCTCTTCCCCTGCATCTGTGTTTTTTTTTTTTTTTTAACCAGCGTCTATTGCACTGTTCATGTCTCATGAACAGTACATTTAGGCTAATGAACAATAAACGTAGTATGAACAATAACTTTTTTATTAGTTTCAGTTTTCAGTTTTTAACAAAATAAAATGTATTTCGTGAACCTCGGATCTGAGTTGGAACTATTCCTTGCAGACCTTGCAATGCGACTCGGTTGAGACGTGGGTCTCGACAATTTGGAGGTGGGTATTTGGAGGTGGCTATGGTTGGGTTGTGATGTGGGGTTTAGGTGGCAGTGGGTTTGTTGAGTTGAGAAGAAAGAGTGGAAGTTTGATCATTTGTTGGTTCATCTTGGTTCAAAGAAAGAGAAAGAGACTGAGAGGAAGAGAGAGAAAAAGATAATAAAAAATAATAAAGAAGGGAAATTTAATTGAAGTGGTAAATTTTCTCAAAAAAAAAATTTGAAGTGATATAATAATATCATTGTAGTGGTGGGGGAGGCGGCGACGGCAGCAGTGGAAGAGTTGGTAGCAGCGGCGATAGTGGCGGCGGTAGTGATAGTAGTAGCGGTTACGGTAGTTGTGATTATTATTTATTATAGTAAATATATAATTTTATTGTGATACTTATATTATGTTATTGTGTTGAAAGTTAAAATCAATCAACTGTTATAACATGTGAGTAGGTAAAATAGATAAAGTAACTTTTAGTTAGATCCACTGCAAATGCTCTAAGTACCCTCACACGCATGCGCCCCACGGCCGTGACTAGTCACATCAGCTGATCAGTCTTCACTCTCTCATCAGACCCATGGCAACACCACACGGTGAAACAAGCTCCAAACTCCGGTCTTGCACACCCTTCCCTACCCTTGAAGCTCTGGGCCTCTGAACATCTTCAGCTCCGCCGCTCCCATTAAACGCTGATCACTCTCTCAAGACAGAGCTTTTGGTCTGAACAGGTACCCACACTCCTTCTTCCTTCATCTGTGGTGCTAGGTTTCATTTTTTCCATTTTCTCCGTTCTGTGCTGTGATTGTTTATTTGGCCGGATCCAAAGTGGGTCATAGTTATTGCTGGAATGGGTTTTACAACTAGGTAATTTCTTTAATGCAAATAAGATGCACATGTTTAATACAACTTAGATCCGTGGGTCATAGTTATTGGAGATTTTTTCCATTTTACCATGTTTTGTGTTTTGTGGTTCTGTATATAGTGTTTGTATGTTGGAGGAAAGGGTATGATGTCAGCATCTGGGATAATGGTTGTGTGATTTTGGGATAGTGGTTTGTGGTTTTTGGTGAGAGTTGCATTATACTAATATTGCCATTGATTTAGTGTTCCCTGTGGTTTTTATTTTTTATTTTTTATTTTATTTTTTCTTCCTCTTCACTTACTGGGATTTGGGGGAACAAGGTGAGTTTTTTTTTTTTTTTTTTTTTTAGTTTTTAGTTTTTAGGCAAGGTTTAGTTGCCAAACAAGGGTGGGAGTGTTTTGGGTATTTTTAAGTTATGAAAAATGAGTGATAGAGTGACGAGTGATAAGCATCACTCAAATCTCATCACTCAGCAACCAAACAAGGCCTAATCCACTCTGTCTATTCCTCTTCTCGTCGATTTACCAAACATACAACTTGAATTGGTCGAGTGGCAGAGCCCTCACTATCTCTTTTCAACCCTTCTACCAAAATCCTAATACCCAAAAATTTGAACCAGTTCAATCTGCACCAGTGAAGTCTTTAGGGTCGCAGAGCTGGCATGATTAAAGCCCTCACCACTGGTGCAGGTTGACTGTGTTTGTTAGGATTATTACTAACAATTGTATCAGGTATGTGTGCTTGTGCTCTTTGAAATATTAGGTTTGTAGTTTTTCAATTCGTTACAAACTTGCATTCGCATTTGTGTAGAGAGAAGTTTGCAGTTTCAAAAAACAAAAGTGTGTACCTTCCTAATGAGGATGAGTTATGTAACGTAACGGTCTTTTGTTGTATGTTAGTGGGCTATGTCGTATTGGGTCTTTCTTGGTTTTGCATTTTGTATTCTATTTTAGTTGAGAATCTGTCTGGGTGCTGAGTTGGGTAGCAAAGTAAAAGGTAGTTCAATTAATGAAAAAACTTAAACTGATGTGAAGCTCTGAAAAAAATATGTGACCCACAATTGGACTAATGAATCAACTAGATTTTGGCATTGGTGAGACTCACCTAAAAAACTACTGTAATCGTGATAATTTGGCATTGATCAAGTATTATGTTTGATCAGATTGCCATAATGCTTGGAACTCGAGTTTTGTAAACTCGAGTTTCACTTGGAACTTGAGTTCCAAAAAGATGCTACATAATTAAATAACTTTGGCTTGATGCTTTTTTCCTAAATTATTCCTAAAATTATGCTATTTGGCAAAAAATGCTGATTGTGACAACCACATTCCCTATATTTTCTGTATGAAGAAAATGCGCACTACATTTTAATACTGAATAAGTTTACTTGCTGCAAAATAGTAAAATTTTGTATTAGAACTAAATTTATTAACGATCCATTGGTAGCTTATGTAACTTACCAATTAAAAAAAAAAAAAAACTTGATGGTGTAGGCATTTGTTCTTGATATGATATGTTTTTCTTCATACATTGTAGGTATTGAAAATGGACTTTCAAGCTTTCAGCTTTTCCTTTGTGGGTTGGCTGCTAGGACATATTCCAAACATGTATGAAGTATGTCATCCACTTGATGACTGCAAAAATAGTTTCCAGGTAGATCTCTTGTGTTCTTGAAATCTCTTCTCCAACATAGTTATATAAGAACAAATTTTATGGTCACACAAATTCACTTTGACCTGAGGCTAAAAAAGCTGCGGCTAAGGTGTTGTATGTTACGAAAAATATGAGTTTTGTAATTTGTTTTCATTGGTTTAAGTTTTCTATTATGCTTTCTTTTGAGTGAAGAGTTCAACGTTTGGAGTCAAATAGATTATTGACATTAAGTGAGTGAAACTTCTTACGCTGCAAATAAATTGCAACTATTAGTAGACTGTATATTGACATGCTGAGTAGAGAAGAAAGTAGTGCTTGGACTATGCTGTAGGTTTTGCATGCCTCTCTGAGAGAAGTTTTTTACTTGGAGTTTTAAAACTAAATTGGAGTAAATTCTCTTAGTCTTGTTTGATGACTAGACCATTTATTTTTGTACTTCATATTTTGTTAACCTTTTATGAGATAATATTGATAGACCAGTTGGAGTTCATTTCTGATGTTTATTAATAGTTAGTTAATTTCACTTTTGCTATTTTATTGTTCTATCATCAAGGAGAGAAATATCATATTTTAGATGGGCAAAATGATTGGAGGTGGAGAGAAAGGGTCAGCAACTACGAAAACCCCAGGAGATTACCTCAAATCAATTTGTGGACGACCTATTGTTGTTAAACTGAATTCTGGAGTAGATTATCGAGGCCAGTCTCCCTATTTCTTATTTGTACAGTATCGTTTCTAGTCTCTGTTTGTTTATGTGTGTGTGTGCACAAGCGTGCACGCAAGAGAAAGAGGGGGTGAGGTGACAAGTGAATGATTCAAGAAAACATATTCTGCTGCCTATTGTGGCTAGTTCTTGATGGAAGTTTAATTTGCCTCGTAGCAAACATTCTTCCTGTTGAGGTATTCCAGATAACTCCAATTCTACAGGCCACCTTTTTTTTTTTTTTTTTAATAAAAAAAAGGGACTGGCCAGTTAATATTGTATATTTTATTACTTAAAAAGGAAAGAGTTTTGTCACTTTTCTCATTCGAGAGAAGCGTTTTATGTTTTATATACTTATATAATTATAATGACCATCTTTGTTTCAATGTTTCAATTTTTCTCTCTCTGAGCTCTCCTTCTTTTCTTTGGAAAGAAATTGCTTCCTTTTTCTAAGTACTTTTTTGGCATTGACCGGTATCTCCTTCATTTTGCAAGCTGTAATTATCTTGAATTTTAACAGCTTTGGCTGCATGATTGATTTAAATTTATTGATTTCCCCACTATTGACATAATTACCATCTATCACATAGTTTACATATAGAGGAGGTATCCTTCCTTTATATAAACTGCCTAACTTGGTCCTTATTGTTTATCAGATATCTACAATATATTGATTACTAATTTTAGGTACATTAGTTAAAGATTGTTTATCAGATATCCACAAATTTGTAAATGAAAATTTTTGGCTAGTCTTTTGGTATATGGTACCTCTTTTTAAGATCTCCATGGTAGGAAAATGAAATTGGGTTATTGGAAGGGGAAGAAGTAAAGAGGGAAAAAAAACCCCAGGGGGGGGGGGGGTGGGGGAGGTTGCTGCAGGAGTATGCATAACATGGATGCTGATGACATGGCGTATTGAAGTGGCACGAGGCTTGTCTTGGCTTGTGACGTGACATGACACTTGAAATTCAGCCCTTAGGCTTGGTTGGCATTGTGCCATGTCACTTACTCATGCCACATAACCTTGCCATGTCATCACCATCCATGTTATGTGATATATTCCTTCATCAAGGAGGAGGCTAGGCTTATATGGTGGTGATAAGTAATTGAATTTTATTTATTGACTTGTGTCTAATCCCACTTTTACTTCTCAAAAAAAAAAAAAAAAAATTGTGGAATATACCGCTAATGGGTCGAATTAGACCTCTAGTGCTGGTTGGTGTGCCCTACTTTATTTAGTTCTGCATGTGCTATGATATGCCATTTAAGTTTTAATGTTCATGTGCAGGTATTCTTGCATGTCTAGATGGGTATATGAATATAGCAATGGAGCAAACCGAAAAGTACGTCAATGGGGAGTTGAAAAATAAGTATGGTTAAATATTCTTTATCAAACCATAAGATTGTTACAAATAATTTCTCAATCCTCAGTTTTTCAACTTAAGGATATATTTATTTTTTTGAAAGATATGCTTTCCTGTGGCTGTTAGGCAACTTGTGATTTCCATGCTATAGGGGCCAAGCTAACTTAAAGCCCAGATGTTTGTTGTCATTCTTTTTTATTTTTCCCTATTCAAATTAGAAACAGGCCATCCATAAAAGAAATGGAAGCAAGTTAAAATGTCCTTAGGTGTTAAATATTGTCATATATAGGGACAATTTATGGAAAATCAAAACTAATAGTCTCTTACTCTCATCTCATCTATTTCACATACATAGAATTTTATTGCAAACGCCTCTACTTCCTGTTTTGTAATTATCATATATAAATTTATTCTCTACCCCTTATATAAGTAGTGTTAAATTTGGCCTTCAACCTGTCGGTGTTTATGTCACATTCCACAAAATTCAACACCACCAATCATGTTGTAACCAAATAAGAGACTACTGCTCCCATTTTATTCACTTCATAAGTCTGTTTGTCAAAGGTTCACAGCCTAGGACTGAATTTAAATAGTTAATATATTTTTTTGGTTTATAAATTTAGTCCTAGAAAGAACAGTATGCAAACTCACTCTCTTTGTCCACAAGGAAACATAATCTAATTAGTATTTTTTTTTCCCCACAATTTCCACTGTTTCTTACAAAGGCTGGTCAGGCATGCACCTTCCATTAACCAGTCTTGCACTTGTTACACAGATTTTGTGAAAAGATAGGTTGCCTTTTTTTTTTTTTACTTTTCAAATTTATTTGATTTAGGTGAAACAGTTGCTGAGATTGCAATTTTTTTTTTTTGAGAATGACCTCACCTTGTTGAACGCAACAACTATTGCATGCTTGATGAGAATGATGGTCAATTCTGGTCCACTTTGGTCCAATTCATTCCATTTGATTAACTTCCGTCCATCAGGTCCACTTCAGTCCATTTTGGTCCAATTTGGTTCATTTCCATCTATTCGGTCCATTATGGTCCACATCGGTTCATTCACTCCAGTTTGGTCCACTTCGGTCCATTTTGTCCACTTTAGACAAAGAAATCAAGAAAGCAAATTTTTAATAGTCTCTTACTCTCATATCATATTTTTTCACATACATAGAGTTTCATTGCAGACGCCTCTGCCACATGTTTTGTAATTATTATATGTAAATTTACACTTTATAAAAGTTGTGCTAAATGTGGCCTTTAGAAAAACCACCTGTTGATATACGTCACATTCCACAAACTTTAACATAATCAATCATGTTGTAACCAAATCAGACACTTGTGCTACCATTCCATGCATTTCATAAGTCTGTTTGTCAAAGGTTCACAACTTAGAACTGAATTTGATTATTTATTTATTTGGTTTATAAATTTAGTCCAAGAAAGAACTGTATGGAGACTAACTCTCTTTGTCCGCAACATAATCTAATTAATTTTTTTTCCCACAATTTTTCACTGTTTCTTATAAAGTCTGGGGGGGCATGCACTTCCAATTAAATCTTTTTTCCCATTAAATAAAATATACTTTATTAATAAAATCATCAAAATTCAAAGATCAGTATAGAACTAAGATCAAGATCCTGCCAGTTTTATAACACTACGTAGTGTTGCAAAATTCAAAAAAGACCAGTAGGAATACAAACTGAGACCCACATGAGATTTGGTCCTCCTGAAGTGAAAAATTTCCACTTATGTTTGTATTCAAGCAAATTGGACTACTTAGATATCTTCCTAGTTAGATAGACTAATTTATTTATTTTTTGATAAGTAAGAATGATATATATACGAAAGGCTTCTTTATGCAATTAGGCAGACTAATTTATGGAGAGAACTATTTCTCACTTCTAAGTTCTAACCTTACAATATTGTCAAAAGACATAAGTCTATGAAGGACATGTAGTGGTGGGCTTACAATATGAGCCCACAAAGGAAAAACAACCCAGTGCGCCAAAAGCACATATGAAATAGGATGACAATGATTGGGTTTTTGAACTTTTATCAAGTCATGTAGGTGTCATCTGCATTCATGATTTTTATGCTTGTATTTTAAAGTAAGAGAGTGTGGATTTTGGAAATGAGGATTAGAAAATGGACAAATGAAACTTTTGTTAGCTGTTATATGTAATTGAATGTGCTATGAAATCTTTGATTTGAAGAGGGAAATTGTATTGTTTTGGTGGTGAAAGATCATCCTTCATAGATTAATTACGTGCTAAACATCTTTTTAGCAGTTTTGCAAATTAATTTAGCTACTGAAGGCCCTCATATTTGGTGCTAAAGGAGGAAAAAGGAAATTCTCTTCAAATGCACCACACATTATGCATGATTGCAGTTTGCTGATTCATCTGCTTCCATATAATGTCTCCCCAAATTGTTGCCTTCACTTTATGGAAGGATATGCGAAGGGGAATGATGACTGGTGTCCCAAGATTTTCCATTTTCAAACAATAGATATCTTAAAAAGAAAGTAGTAAGTCCCTCCAAACTTGAACTCCAACTCTCTTCTCTAATTATTTTTTCTTTAAATCCAAATACCAAATATGTTTGTTCATAACTGATCTTGTATTTCTTTCTTATTATAATTGTTTTCATTAAGTTATTAGTAACATTTGGGCATTATGTCTCCATGGGGCTATTCTATAGCTATTTTTTTTAACTGGGGGCTAAAATTCATTAGTGCAGGAAACAAATTCTTGTACATCACTTCTCTCTGCTGTGGTGTTTTTCTTTTCAACATGGCATAATACATGAGAAACTCTTCATCTTTAACTGCTATTTTCTTAGGTAATTTTTTTTTGGAATTTTCTGGTGTTTCCTTTGTTTTGCAAACTAATAATTAATCTGAATTTTAAGAAAAAATAATTTTTTAATGCATGATTGGCTTTAAATAAATGGATTCCTCCATTATTTTTTCTCTTGTCATAATAATCATCTGTTAAATAGTGTACAAAAAGAGTACTCCTTCCTTTATAAATACTGCATAAACTGCACCTTATTGCTTGTCAAATACCCATAGTATGTTGACTAATTGTTGTAGGATACATTATTATAAGTTTTTAAATGGGGATCAAGCGCTTAATACTGCTTTACTTTTGAGTTTTTAGGAAAAAAAGTAAAAAGAAATAATCAGTGAAAATTATGATATGTACAGAAAAGTAGGTGACATTCCATTTATGGGCCTTTTCCCCTCTCCCTTTTCTCCATTAAAATTTTCTGCAAGTTACAAACCAAAGGAAGGGAGAATGGGTGAAATATAACTTTTTGGCCAATTTTTTATGATATGGTCTGACTTTGGAAGGCAGAGAAGTACCACTTGGCCATAAAGGCCAGTGGTCAGTACTAGATTTACTCTTTGTTGATCAACATATTTGGTGCACCCCACTTCGTTTAGTTCAGTATGGACTATGAAAATATGTATTCATAGGCTGTAATGATGTCTTTTAATCTTTGTTTGCAGGTATTCTTGCATTTGTTTCGATGGGGTATGAATATAGCAATGGAGCAAATAAGTATGGTGATGCTACATTTGCAGAAACAATGGTACTCTAATAAAGGATGACTTATTATTTTACTGTTATTATTCAACTTTCTGTTTTTTTCCCCATATCAATGATTGGGTTATCTCTTTTTTCTTGCAGTTCTCTACATTAGTACTTTAAAGAGGACATTGGCAAATGGGGCTTAGTTTTGATGTTTATCAAGTCATGTAGATCATTAACTGTCGTGAATTTTATGTTTGTATTGTAATGTAAAGATAATTTGGATTTTGGAAATGAGGATTAGAAAGAGCTACTCCAATTTGGGGAAATGAAAACTTTGGTTATCTATAATGTGATGGAATGACTAATGAGCTGTTAGATGTTTGATTTAAAGAGCGGTGAATGGTAGTCATTGCCTTAAGAATACAATTGATAATCATGTTAGCAATGCATAATAGACATTGAAGGCTGCACAACCCATGCTCTGTCGCCAGCAACCCGAACCTGAGATTTTGAGAGGGGCTTGGATCTTAGATGATATTTCTTCCCTTTTGTCAATTTTGGACACCATCAAATATAAGGAGAGAGTGGTGGTTCTCCTACTTTAGAAATACGGAAAAAAAATCCCAAAAAAAAAAAAAAAAACACTTAAAAGAATAAAACACTACAACAAAAATAAAAAATTATCCTTTAATTTTATATAAAAAAAATTATCTATCAATTAGATCATAGCTAAAAAGTTATTTTCTTTATTTTATTCTAGTTTATCTATTTTTCAATTATCTATCTATTTTTCAGAGGGTTTAATATCTTATGATTCATAGATATTAAACCCTCTGAATATATTCACATGCATCGAATTCTATTTTCAGTTTCACACATTTATCGTGACCCAAATAAAAAAGATTATTATATATATATATATATATATATATTTAGCCCTCGGAATATATTCACATGATAATTCATTTATTGCACCCAAAAAAATAAGATAATTCATTAAAAAAAAAAAAAAAAAAAAAAAAAAGAAGAAGAAGAAGAAAAAAGTGCCACGCTTCTCCCGTTGATTGGTGTGCTATACGGCTTTCATCTCTCAGGACTAGTAGCCATCATATAATTTTTGTCTTTAGTCTCACGTTCAAAAAAGAACTTATCAAACCTGCACTGCACGCCTCCCCTATCACATCACATGACAAGCACCAATTTTCAATGTTTTTCTTCTTTGCAGGAAAACAAAAGAAAAAAGAAAAAGGGAATTCTTTTTGCTTGTCATGTGAGTAGTGTGCTAACTTGGCGCGCAAGTTTGACAAAGTTGATTAGTTTTAGGCCGGTTTGGTATTGTTGTTTTAGTAACGTAGTTTAAATGTTATGGAACTACAGGGTCGTTTGTTATGGTAGTTTAAATAATACTTTTTTATTTTTAAATAACATTATATATATTTTTACATACTTTTTTATCCACACGTATTTTTAAAAAATAAGTTACCAAAACAACGTTACCAAATAGCTTCTACGTGTGGATGAAAAAGTATTATAAAAATATGTGTTGTGTTGTTTAATAATGAAAATTGTTGTTTAAACAACACAACCAAATAAGCTCTTAGGTTCTCCGATTCTGTTTCCACATATCATTGTTGCAACCTTCAACTTCAAATTCTTTTATTTTCAGATTTACCTTTATCAAATGAAAAGATGCCCCACATTGCTCACTACAAGAAATATGATATAATACAATAAGTATTATTGCAACAAAAAAAAAAAAAATAATAGATGTAAAAATATATACTATTACATCTCTAGGTTTTTTTTTTTTTTTTTTGTATAATAGTAACTTAAATTTATTACATCAATATGAGATTATAGCAATAATTATTATATTACATTAAAATGTATTGTTGTAATAGGTAGCTCTTATTTTACATTGAAATATATTGTTGTAATAGATAATTTTTTATTTCACATCGAACTATATCATTGTAATAGGTTAAATCTTTATTTCACATCAAATTTTGTTGATGTAATAGAGGTGAGTAATTGAGTAGCGGAAAACCCTATTGCTTTTTTTTTTTAATAAAAAAATAACCTATTGCAACGAGATTTTTAAAGTAAATCGTTGCAATATATGAAATTTATTGCAATAAAAATCTAATGTTGCATAAACCTATTGCTTTTTTTAAATAAAAAAATAACCTATGCAATCCTTGCAATATATAAATTGTTGCAATATATGGAATTTATTGCAACGAAAATCTAGTGTTGCATAAACCTATTGCCTTGCAGTTTATTACAACGGCTTGTATCTACTTTTTTGTCGTTGCAATAACACCTATTACAACAACATTAGTTGTTATTGCAACGACTTTTTTCTTTGTATTAAGTTTTTTTTTTCTTCTTGTAGTGGCTCTCATTAGTGTTGTTGCTGGGGAAATACTAAAGAAGTTGATTTCACTCACCGGTGAGCAAATCAGCCTTGCATGGGGTTTCAAAGATGAGCTGACACGACTTTGTGACTCGTTAACCACCATTCAAGCTGTGTTGGCTGATGCAGAGAGAAGGCAAGAAGGAGAAGAGTTCGTGAGGCTTTGGTTGCAGAGGCTTAAATATGCTGCTTTTGACGCTAATGGCGTGTTGGACAATCTTGCTTACGAGATTCTCCGCCAAAAGGTAGAGATCCGAAACCACGTGAAGAGAAAATTATGTTTCTTCTTTACCCTTTCAAACCCAATTGTGTTTCGTTTCAAGATGGCCAACAGAGTTAGGACTATTTGCAAATCACTAAAGAAGATGAATAACAAAGCTAATCAATATGGACTTACTAGGGGGGTGGGGGGACAAGTAAATTTAAGTCCAAAGATGATCCCAAACCGAGAGACGAACTCCTTTTTTGATCACTCAGAAGTTGTAGGAAGGGAATAGATTGTCTCAAAAGTTGTTGCGTAATGCAGCCAATAAAAAGCTTTTTGTCATCCCTATAGTAGGAATGACTAGTTTGGGAAAAACAACTCTAGCAAAAGTAGTGTATAGTCACAAGTTTGTAACCGAACATTTTGATAAGACAATATGGGTTTGTCTCCAATGGGAGACTTGAATCCGTTACATGTAATTGAAGTTTATTAGAAAATAAGAATACAATACTGGAATGCCTTAAAGCAAAGTTACAAGGTAAAAAGTATATTCTCATACTTGATGATGTATGGAACGAAGATCCTCTGAAATGGGAGACTTTACGAAGTAGTTTGTTAGGAATGAATCAAAATGTTGGAAATAGTGTTATTATAACTACCTGTGGTGATAAGGTGGCTAAAATTATGGAGACACTTCTTGGACATTACTTAGAAAATCTATCAAAAGATGAATGTTGGTCCATAATTAAGAAAAAACTATCTCTTAATGAAAATATTCTACTAACTGCAGAATTGGAGGCTATTGGAAGGGAGATTGCAAAAAAAATGTGGTGGGGTTTCATTACTTGCGAGAGTTTTAAGAGGGAAAATGTATTGTAAAAAGGATAAAAGTAAATGGTTGGCAATTCAAAACAGTTGGGTTTGGAATTCTCCATATGATAGCAATGGAATATTATCGATACTAAAATTAAGCTTTGATCATTTTCATCCACCATCTCTAAAAGATTGTTTCACATATTGAGCAATTTTTCCTAAAGATTATGACATGGAAAAGGAAGAACTAGTTCAACATTGGGTGGCTGAGGGATTCCTTCAACAATCTCAGGGAAATTTTTCAGTGATGGAGGATATTGGTCATAGGTATTTTGATATTTTGTTGGAAAATTCCTTATTACAAGATATAAAAAGGGATAGTTATGGTGATATTCAACAATCTCAGGGAAATTTTTCAGTGATGGAGGATATTGGTCATAGGTATTTTGATATTTTGTTGGAAAATTCCTTATTACAAGATATAAAAAGGGATAGTTATGGTGATATTATAAGTTGCAAGATGCATGATCTTGTACACGATCTTGCCCTCTCAATTTCAAAATGGGAAACCTTGCATTTAGATGGCATGGTGAGGGGTGGCATTGATATGTCTCATATTCGATGTTTATCTCTTATATCCAATGAACAAACAACACCAACAATCCCACTATCTAGAGATGACATGGGTAGATTGCGCACAGTTTTTTCTATTCGTGTTAATCTTGTTGACAAGTTATTGGACTTAAAATGTGTATGTGAACTAACTTATTTGGGAGACATGTAGACAAATTGCCCAAGTCAATTGGTGACCTTAGACATTTGAAGCTTTTCCACATTGAGCAGACCAACATCAAAAGCATTACCTGATTCTGTTACCAAACTCTATAACTTACAAACTCTACTAATCAAGTATTGTCATCTTCTTGAAGACCTTCCAAATTATCTACAAAATTTGACTAACTTGAGACACATTAACATTAGCCATAATTACACAAAGCAGTTGCCAATCAATATGGGCAAGTTGACTTGCCTTCAAACATTGTCTTTTTTGTTATCAGTCAAGATGTTGGTCATTGAATTGAAGAAGTGGGATGCTTAAGCCAACTTAGAGGAGGATTAAGTATCTATAATCTAGAGCATGTGAGAGATAAAGAAGCCAAAATGCAAATTTAGAGGGAAAGGCAGGAGTGTAGAAGTTGGGATTCCATTGGAATAGAGAAAGAGAAGGAAACAATAATGATGAGGATGTCTTGGAAGGCCTTCAACCTCACCCAAGTTTGAAAAGCTTAAGATTGAAAATTTCAAAGGCGATAAGTTCCCTCATGGATATTGGCATGTAATAACAGTAATGGTGGTTTGTTTTTTTTTTTTTTTTGGACAATATGCTGGAAATCCATTTAAAAGGCTGTAACAAGTGCAGCAAGATTCCTACACTTGGGCATTTACCCCATCTCAAGGTTCTTCAAATAGAGGGAATGGATCATGTGACATGTTTAGGAATAGAATTTTACATAGTGGTGAGAGATCAAGTAATAGTGGAGATGATAGTGACAAAAATGTGGTTTTCCCAACTTTAAAAAAACTTAGTTTGCTGAAGTTGCCCAATCTAGTGGAACGGAAGGTCGCAATGGAGTTGACAACAATAGAAACAATATTTCCTTGCCTTGTGGAGTTGAGGATTGAAATTTGTGGCCAATTGACAAGTGCTCCATGTCATTTTCTGTCTCTTAAGAAGTTAGATGTTACTAATATCAAATGCATGGCATTCAAAAGGATTACCAGCGAGCTTTCCACACTCGCGTCCCTCAAAATTTTTAATATTTCACAACTTGTTTGTTTGCAAGAGCAGTTATTTCAGAATAGTATGAGTCTCACGTCTATAGTAATAAAGAGTTGTTTTGATTTGGTGTCCATCTCGCCACATCAAGATATAACCTTTCTCCAATCATTCATAATAGATACATGTGAGAAATTGAGTGATTTGTCGATCACATGGCTCACCCTTCCTTTGCTTGAGATGTTTCTAGTAATTAATATTCATAATTTGAGATCCTTTCCAAGTCTAGAAGATGCGGGGTCCCATGTCCAAAGTCTTAAGATATCGTGTGGTGATGAAGTTCTACTAACTAGGTTACAATCTTGTACATCTCTTTCAAGTTTGAGTATAGATCAATGTCCTAATCTGAAATCAATTCCAGATCTTAGAGAATTGTATTCTCTTACCCATCTATCCATTTTCAATTGCTAAACGTTAAAGTTGACATGTTTGCTAGAGCTATTAGTGTGCTTCACCAGCTTAAAGTCTTTGAAGATCAGTGGGTTTTGTGAAGAGTTGGATGCGTTCCCCAATCTCAGACTCAGTTCCATCCAACACTTGCACACATCCCTTGAAACATTATTATTACATGGGTGGCCTAAAGTCGACTCTCTTCTGGACGAAATACAACACTTCATTGCACTTAAACATCTGCTCATACGCTGCTTTGATGGACTGGAAGCTTTACCTGAGTGGTTGTGCAACCTTTCTTCAATTCAAAGACTGGACACTTGGTCCTGCGTAAACCTGATGTATCTGCCCACATTGCAAGCCATGCAATGCCTCACTAAATTAGAATCATTGACAACCCTTTCTTGTCCCAAATTAAAGGACAGATGTGTCAGAGGTAGTAGGGCAAAATGGTCCAAAATTGCCAATATTTCATATGTCACCATCTAATCTATTGAGCGGTAAGTTTAGTCATACCTCAAATCCTCTTCCTTCAGTTTTCCCAATTTCTCTAACACATTACATTCTTAATTGCCCCTAATTTCTTCCTTTCTTTCTTCAGTTTTCCCAAAATATGTTTCCTGGCACTACGAAGAAGTAATTAATCTTATGGAATTTCAATACACTCCCTAGAAATTGATGGGAAAATTTTATACCAAAGGGTAGCTGCTCAAATTTGTCCACAGCATTAATGTTATTAAAGAGGAAGCAACTTGATTGGTAAGTTTACTCATACCTTATATCATCTTCTCTTCTTTTCTCTGATAATCTCAGTTCATAATTGCCCCAAATTCTTACTCTCTCTATTTCTCACACTTATTTTTACCTTCATGAGTAGGCATTGGGAATGACATTTCTGTTGTGTACAGCTTGAGGAAAAATCAATCAACCAATCCATTCTCAACCGCAAGAGCTAATAGTATTTCATAAGAAACGGTAAGTTTTCTCTAATGTTTACTCCCCTGTTACTCAACAAAACAAGAAAGAAAAAATAATTGTTAATTAATAGTTTTCTTATAAAATTAATTTGGTATGATTAGTGTTGGTACTGGGTTGTTACTCAATTGGGGTAGGCCTCTATGAGATCTATTTTGCAGTACATTTAACAACCTAACTTTTCAAGTCACCACCAACCTCATTTTTTTCCCTCTATTTTTGCTATTTAAAATTGATAATGTGGTTCTACTTCTCTTTTGTTATTAGATAACCATTCATTTATTGGCATACATTAAACTGATGCAATGCCTCACCATATGGTGGAAATTGCAGATATTTTACTGTCGCCATTGAAAGGAAGGATGTGCCTCAGGAAAAAAGAGCTCTATGGTCCAAGATTGTCCATATTAAGTGTGTGTTTGGCAAAAATTATTTTTGCTAACTTATTTTATTGTTCAACTTATTTTTGTTACTATTTATGCGCTTTATTACACTTTTGGTATTATTTATAGGTTCCACTATACTATTTCAGTTAACTTTTACTTTCATCTATAGTAGTTTCAGCAAAAAGTTTTCAATTTCAACAAAATAAAAAAAATCCTAAACAGACCCTAAATGAAAATAGAAAGGTAGATCATCCAACAAATAGTATCTTATTTTTATTCACTGCACTGGTGAGTTTATCCAAAACAAACTTCCTACCTTTCTCTTTTACTACTTTTTTTTTAGCATCAAATACTCAATGATTTGCTTGTCTTTCATGACATATCCACTTTCTTGAATTTATTCACAAAAATTGGGCATGATGTGTTTGTAGGGTTATTTGGTATTTGTTTTTCTATTGGGAGAATTAAGAGCCACCTATGCACAAATAAGTTCAAATACTTCAACTACTCATCAAAATAAAAAACATAACAAAGTGTAGGAGAATCATATATTTAAATATTAAAAAAAAAAAAAACTGTCAATCAAGTGTCCTGGAAAAAAGCTGCTATTGTTAGCTAATGATCAGTTTTTTATCCTCTTTTTTTTTTTTTTTTTTGAACAATTGCTCAATTTTACTGAAATCTAGCTTCTTAATTGTAGTTCAAAATGATAGTGTAAGGGCAGGTTTTGGTTCCTAAGCCCAAACGAGGGAAGGACTCAGGCCCAAAGAGCCCAACACAATGAATTTCTAGAGAGTGTGCTAAAAAACTAGGCTTCCATGGATTGGACCACGCTTGCAATAGACCAAAGATGATAAGGAAGCAAAGAAAAACAAAAGAAAACAAATCCTTTACAAAGAAATCCCTCCTTGGCAAAGTCTAAGAATAGTAGTTCTTAAATATATCTTTCCAAGATTTGATTACAGTTTTTAGTTTCTCATGCTACAGCATTCTCTCCCTAGGATTCCTCTTTTCCTTTCCCTGGAGGGTCTCTCTTATTATATATCTTCCTTTAGATGATCTTAGCCATCCATTTGTTGATCGTTCAGGCCACTACTCAAGTGCTTGTCCCATCAGACACCTTCCCACACCTTCCGTGAGATGCAGCAACCAAGGTGGCACTGTTCAAAAGTCTTCTCCACATAAATGCGGCCAGGAGGTTTGGTGGAATGCATTAAATGTGGTGGCAGCTTCTATCCCTTCAATCAAGTTAGGGTTAGCCCTCCCACTGAAGCTCCTTTTCCATAGTAGGACCCCCTCTGGTATCATGCCAATGACGTGTAGATCACTAACTACCAAGCACCTATGTTCTTATTGGTGACTTAATTTGTCAATTTGAATGCAGGCCTTATCATAATAAATATCTTTAAAAAGTCACTCACATAATTGAATCTCCCAAATCAACATTTAGTATATTCTGTATGAGTGTATAAGAAAAGGTTTAGGAAAAGAAATTGGGTGCTCTTGCAAGTCAGTAACATTTTATATTGAAAAATAGACACTCTACATCCAAAATGGCCAGAACACATTTTCCTTGATCAACTCCAAGACAGGGAAAAAAAAGAGAAAATAATATGATACTTCCTGCCAAACTTAGTTGGATAGGGAAATTTTTGTTTTGTTTCCTCTATAATAACAAATACCTTGACTTGCAAAATTTTAACGTTAGTTTGTAAGTTTAGATGTCATTGCACCTTTTTAGTCTTCATACTCTGGTATACTTAATTTATAAGTGGTGATATCATTTCATATTAAACAATATTTTCAAATTTGTAATCCATAGGCAGCCCTTGGCCATTCTTGTGAGCTAGCCACTTGTAGTTTTCGATTCAGCAGACCTTTCTTTTCCAATGTCAAGGATACTTTACAGATCATCCACTCTGGAGCCAAATCTTCTTTTGGATACCTAAACTGTTCGGCCAACAATGGAATCTCCCAACAAAGCTAAAGGGCTGAGTATGACAGTTTTTCAAAACACACCCTTTGCCTCCCTCGAGCCTCTCTCAACCCTAAACTTCTTTTTCTCTCAAAAACCCAACAAAAACTCAAATTCAATCAACTCTAAGTCTTCACTAAGGTATATTTCATCACTCTTTTCTCTTTAATTCCTTAGATTTGGGTTTTCATGCGTTGGGTTCATTTTTGAAAGGGTTGGGAAAACTTTATTTTTATGCAAATTTTTTTGATTTTCTTGATTGGGCTTTGTCCCATTTTCTTTGATTGTGTTTGTGTTGGCCCTAAGTGGAAATCTAACATGTATTTAGGCAAGATTTATACATGTTCATGTATTGTTTTACATGTTAGTTGTGTTTGTGCATACTAGGTGTTTGATAAAATGCCTAAATGGCATTTTGATGTTGTTTTGGACTCCTATGAGTACCAAACTTTGGGGATTACCATGATTATGCATGTTTATCATGTTTTGATCATTGGTTGTGTTTTACATACTTTGACCCAAGTGTGCTTAGTCATGCCTTAATCATGCATCACATATGCGTACCACATGCACACTTGATGCACACACTTGTTCACTTGACATGTTTTGCATATCACTCAAGCTAGATAAGTTTTGTTACATGTTTAGCACTTATAACATGATCTTGTGATATTGTTTATGTTCTTTTTAGGACTTTATGTTTGATTTATGGACTAACTTGGTACTAATCAAGTTTGTATTCTTGTTTTGTGTTTTGTACTTGTCTCTTTGTGTTTGTGATTGTTTTTGCAAATGTCTCCTATTAAGCAATTGGCCTCAAAGAAGTCATCGAAGCGTCCACGCACTGATTCGGAGAATTTCTGAAGCAATGAGGCAGACATGGCCTACAACGACTTCTACAAAAAGGCTCCGATCATCATGGAAAGGGTTGTAGCAATGGAGACCCTTGAAAACACTTTCATTCCGAAAGTGTTCAAAGAAAGGACATGAACAAAGTTGCTAAACCCAAGTGGGAATGTCTATGTCGAGTTCATAAGGGAATTCTTTGCAAATGCTATTGTGGAAGGGGAATGCATCAATTGTTGGTTGAAGGGGAAAGAGTTTTATGTCATGAGGGAATCTACCAAGTGATATTAGAATTTTGTCCACCAACTCAACAATCTCATATCCAATATGGTGATAGATTGGACTCTTTTGTGCCAATTGCAGAACTGCTAGGTGGTGATCTCAAAAAGAAGGCACTGAACACAATTCCTTTCACCCCGGAGATGAGGACATTGGCCTACATAATGCTCCACGACCTCTACCCGATAATGAACTTGACCATCTTGTCAAGACCAAGAGCCATTTTTCTGCTTGATCTCTTCACACACAAGGAGATAGACATATGCAGTCACATCTACTACCTCTTCGCCAAATGCATCACAAAAAGGAATTCGAGGATGGTCTTGCCATTTCCAAGTCTCATCATGGCCCTTATAGCAAGAGCAAGGGTGAAGCTTCCGAGTGGTCTTTCTGTGATGCCAAAGAATTATCCAATCAGTGCTCAAATCATGACCTGAAGCAAAGCCCATATCGCCGAACCATCTGTTGGTATTTCTTAAATCCCAAGGGATGTTAAGGAAGGAGGTGGGGACACAGAGGAAGAGATAGACCGGTTCACATCAGCCCTGGAGGGCTCTGCACAACCCTCTTACTCTTATTTCGCACTTAGTTTAAGTTAGAGTAAAAGCAACCGAGTCGTAATTTTTAATTGGGAGTCTAAACAAGCTCTTGTGTATTCACACAAATTCGAGCTTTCAGTTTGGTTTTTTTTTTTTCCTCCTCCATTAAGGATTTATATGATGTAGGTTTTGGTCATGGGAGTTCTGTGAGGGAAGGTGGTGGATTTTTTTAAGCCCAATGCCTGCATTGTCAGTCCCAATCTGAGGAAACGGAGCTCAATATCTTTCTTTTTTACTAGAAACAATCTTCAAGTACGTTTTTTTTTTTTCGCAAATGCCTACTTTTTGGAGTTTTTTTTTCATTGAATTCATGTGCTTACTTGTTCGTATGGCAAACGCTCAAATTATAATGTAGGGCCCATTTTTTCGTTTAATGTCCATGAATTCATGGACTTCACGCTGACATTTTTTTTGGGAACCAGCTCTCTTTCATTCAACCATATTAATTATTAAGATAATGATAATGTAATTATTATGAAAATTGGGAAATGATGATGTCTAATACACTAGTTGAAGGCCATCCTTTAACTTGGGGGACCAAAAATATTTTTTTTCATAGATTAAGTTTTCAATGAAAAAAAAAATTATGAATAAAAGCTTTTTGGATATCCCATGAGAGCCATAAGTCTCTCGGATTTTATTTATTGCAAAAGTGAGGGCAAACCTCAAGAGAGGTTAACAATACATAACGGGGTTGGTAAAATACAGACACCATTATATAAACCATTCTACTGCAGAAGCTCATTCAAGCACTTCAAACATGGATGATCGTAGGTGTTACCTAGTTTGGTTTTTTAGCTTGCTTTTTCACTTTGTTGCTTGTACCTTAAAAACAAAAACCAAAAAAATAAAAGTGACAATGATTGATGACCTAACCAATCCAATGGTTTGGCCCCATTCAATGAATCAATAAGGAGTAGAAAACTAAGGTACGTGTTACCTCGTGCTACAAAAATCATACGAACAATGGCTCCAAAGAGGTGTGCTCAGGCACATGTTGGCATAGCAGTAGGCAATTGTAAATAAGTATATAATATGCAATGCATTTCCAAAATTTTGACATCTATCTATTGTCAATTCTTTCCAAATTTACATAAATGATAAGACATACAGGAACAAATGTTAAAAATCATGATCAACTACAATAAAAAAGTCCAATCTTTACACAAGTTGTTCCATTAAAAAAATCATAGTTATGAACATCACATAAGAGCATTCGCATCAGCTCAGTTAAAATCTTCTAAAATAGATGTACAGTATAAATTTTGAGCAAAAAAACACTCACATCAGTGGGTGTAAAAATGGGCAAAATCATGTATATATTTTCATGAGCTACAGTACCCGTGTAGGTACTGTAGCTCATGTATTTATTATTTTAATAATTTCCGTTCGCCCCAATTTTTCTCTCTCTTCTCCGATGCACAACTACCTCAGAAACACATTTTCTTTTTCTCAGATGCACACAAACACACCCACACACAAACAAACCCACACACGCACAAATCCACACAGACAAACCAATGGAGAGATAGATCGGTGCTTGTGGTGCTTGGTTCGTGGATCGGTCGTTGAAGACATGATCTAGGTCGCCGAAGCTTGGTTCTGGGTTGCTGGAGCTTCGTTCGTTGGTTGCCGAAGCTTGGTTCATAGATCGACGGGTGAGACACGATCTAGGTCGCCGTGAAGCTCGGTTCGCGGGTCGTCATGAACCTCGGTTCATGCGTCGTCGGAGCTCGGTTCGTGGGTTGCCGTGAACCTCAGTTCGTGGGTCGTCGGAGCTCAGTTTAGCCGGTGAAGAACTGATCTGGGTTGTAGTTTTTGAGAGAGAGAGAGAGAGAGAGAGAGAGAGAGAGAGAGAGAGAGCTGTTCAGCAAAAATGAATAAAGAGAGAGATAACGCGCGTATATAATAGTCAGTTGAGGGAAATAATAAAAAAATGAGAATAATGAATATTTTATTGAAATAACTTGTAAAATAAATGAACTGATGTGGGTGTTTTGTAAAAATGGTAGTGTAAAATAGAAAAAGTAAGTTTTTAGTGTAAAAATAAATGTGTAAAATACACATACTGATGTGAATGCTCTAATGGGGGTAAAGTGAAGAAAGCTAAATATATATGTTCCCTTCCCCCAAACAAACAAAAAAAAAGGAACTTCATATCCAAAAGGAATATTACCGGGAAAAAAAGGAAAGAAAGAAAAAAAGATCAAGCATGGCAAGTTCAAATTGCGAAGCAATTGTGGACCGTTGATAATAACACAAGATTCTAGACATGAAGTGCAGTGAAAGGACTTGTGTGCTAAGAGAAGGGTTGCATGATATTTTTGTTGCTCAGATTTCCTCCCAAAGTGCAATGACATATAATCACAGGAATATGCATCTTATATCTCACTTCCAAAATGAACGGACCATGGTTGGTCTCTTTAACACAGATGCGTTGATCAACCCAGCCTTCACTGATCATCTTGTCAAAGAGGAGCTTTTTGTTGCTTATTTTGACCTTTTCAATTCAAATTTCTTCTTAATAGCCTCCCAAAAGGCAGGTATTGCAATATCATCAGGAACTTCCTTAAAAGACGGGAGATAATTTACATCCACAATGACATGATCACAAGTGCCTTCCTGAATCTGAAATTTCCACACAACAGTAGCAAGATATATATATCAATCACATGCTTGGAACATATCTTAAGAATGGAATACTGGTTAAATTATCATACTTATATATCATTATTAAGTGAAATCTCAAGTGAATGGTTAACCTATCAGACATACATCTAAAATAATACATAATTCACTTTTGTTTGTTCCAACTAGATCTGGTTGATGCAGGGTTTTTTTTTTTTTTTTTTTTTAGATAGTAATTTGGTTGGTGCAAAAAATACGAAGGAAAGAGACCCATCAGCCATCAGAGAGCCAAGTCTAGGAAGCCAAACTCACCCTATTTGAAAGGCCAAGGTATTCACAACAATCACATGTAAAGCTTCTCCATAGATTGTAAGCCACCTTCTTATCCACTACTTTTTCCTTTTCCTTGTTTTTTCTTATATATATATATATATATATATATTTATTGATTAGCTTTTGACCAGCTTTTCAAGATTTCATGGATTGTTCAAACATAAGTTAAGGCAATTTCAGTTTCACTTTGAGTATATAAATATAGACAACTTTTAAATTACACAAGATAACTCCTGCTAAATTAACCAATATACAAGAATGAATACAAGAAAACTCAAAGGCAAGTTAGTCAAGATGGAAAATAGCGTCTGAGATGACCTACTTACAACTAGGAGGTTTTTGAGGAAGATAAGAAAATCTAGGGATTCCAGTTTTGGATTGTATCGTGCAGGATTGGTCATCATTACTAATTATGGAAACATTTAGTTTTTATGTTGTGTGTTAATCTACATGGTTCAGCAATAAAGAAAATCAACTATAAAATATTCATGGAAAATACAATCATCATAAGGAGAAAAGAGTGCAAACTACTGTAGAATATGTATTCAAGAAAACTTGACTTGGCTACTTACAACAACATCAAAGCCAGATAAAGATCAACACAACTATTAGTGGCCTTGGAACAATTACCATCGCCATAATTCTGGTCTTCTTTGGCAGTGGGAAGAGATTTTAAGCTGCAGAGAGAAACGATCAAATCATGGGCTATCAAATATATGCTCTTGAACATATATCATCAAAGCAAAGACCAAAAGAAAAGGGGTTTTTTATAGGTAGGCAAAACTCATACACCCACATAGCTCAATTGGCACTTACATCTCCCATAATAATTGGTTGGAGGGTGAAGTCATGGGTTTAAGACCCACAGGGTGCGTTTGAAACTTACCAATAAATAATTAATCTTAAATAAAAAATAAAATAAAAAACACCCTCACACACCCACGTGAGTAAAACCACCACCCCACCCTCACCCATTATCTACAGGAAATGCCAATTGGTCCAAAAAACCACTATCAAAAAAGGAAGAAGCAAAACAGAAGCAATAAACACATACCTGTCAAAGACTAGAATCTACAGGAAATGCCAATTGGTCCAAAAAACCACTATCAAAAAAGGAAGAAGCAAAACAGAAGCAATAAACACATACCTGTCAAAGACTAGAGGTTTGAGTCCATTACTTTCAGATAATTTCATCAAGATATCAGCATTTGGTGTAGACTTCTTAACTGCATAGAAAAACTTTTTCCCCCAAGACATAAAATTTGTACAAAGTAGATGAATGATCCACATATTCCTGCAGTTCCAATAACTTCGAAGTCTCATTCCAAAGGAGTAATCCATTATACCCGAGAATCAACATAACCCTGCCATATAAGATATTAACCCACACATGCACGCACTTGACAGACTCACGTCAATAACTATGTCACATATAGTTGGAGTTAATCCAGTTTCCAACTTTCCACATTGAATTTTTTTTTAAGAGAGAAATTCGAGAGTACTAATTCCACAATAAAGATAACAGTACTCCAGAGTCTTCATAATGAAAGTTGTTTCTTGCTCACCTGCACAACAGCTGGAAGAGGAACACTCAAGTCCTTAAAATCTTCATTTCTGAATATAAATGCCTGTTTATATAAAACATAAGCTATTTAATTCAACTAATGAAAAAAAAAAACAAGCAAAACAACAAAAGCATCATTTACTGTATATTTTCATGGTCAAGATGAAACCCTCTTTAATTTTGTTAGGTGGTTGCTTGAAAAGGGTAGAGAATGAAAACGAGTTTTTACGTTTAATAATTCAGTTTCAAGAGAATGAACATTCAACTGGCATGAGGTTAGAACAACAAAAGCTATAAGATTTTCTTCATCAATTTGAACAAGTGTAACTCTTCTCTGTTCAAAAAAATTGTTTTCATATTGCCACCATATATTTTCATGGTAAAGATGAAACCCAAAAAAGAATAAAAATTAAATGGTGACATTATATCTACATTAAACATCAATGCCCATATTTGTGCCCTAGCCAAATATATTTTTAAAGAAATGTCAATTTGTTCAAAAATTCAGAAAATTACTAGATAATGTGCAGTAAATACATGAAGTTTTGTAATACTATACTGCTTACTTCTTTCATTCTTTTTTGATAAGCAAGGAACCTTTCTAAAGAAGAGCCCTTTGGAATTGTATGGTTGTTGGCGACAACAATATCGGTGGGTGGCAGTCAGAGGGTTAACGGCAGCGGCGGGTTGGTGGCTCTGATACCATGTTGTTTACTGTGAAAGTGTTTTAGGGTTTGATAAGTCAACCCCAACACATAAAATATTATTTATATATAAAGTACATGATATTCCTATTTTGCCCCTATTACTCATAACACTAATAAAATGCCCAATCAATTTCTAATGAAGTGCTCATGTCTAATTGCCTACAGAAACACTGCAGCATAAAAAAATTATAAAAAAATAAAAAATAAAAACTCAAAATTAACCTGTGGATCTACAAATCATTACAAGATTATTACTTGTCAATACCTGCTTACATACATATACTGTAAATTTACATGCATATATATGTGTAGGAATTTTTAGTTTTTAACACTAAAATTAACTATATTGATTCAATTTATACTATGAGAATTCTTATCACAACAAATTACAGGGAAAAATGTTTCAAATATTTATTGTTCAAAAAATAAGTGAGGTTTCCATGCATTTTGGATGCATTTCAATGAGTCTGATGAATATATGGACTTAAAATTATCATTGTATTTTTATTGGGTTCATTAACAAGGTAAGCATTTGACTTTGGCCAAGACCAAAGCTTGACAAGATTCATGCTGGCATAATCACAAAACAATTCCACCAAAAATATAAATGATAGAGATTCATGTGAGGCTAAACATAAAAACTGGCATTGGCATGTTCATTTTTTTCCCCGATTACCCAGTTCATACTAGATCGTGAAACATATAGTTTTATGGACCTAAAAAGTCACCTTTGTAAGTCCTGCATGCTGCAGGTGTAAACTATTCTGTTAGAGAAGTTTGTACGGCTCTTCAATTCAATGGATATAATTTCATCAATTGCTTTATGGAGAACTATGTCAACCTCTTGTAATTGAGGTGATAAAGGAAGCTCAAAGGTGAGGGGCATGAATATCAACCCATTCTGAGTAGGATACAAATGAAATGCAGGTCTGCAAAAACCAAGACAACTTATAAGTTTCTAATTGCATGAATCAAACAGTACAACTATAAAACTAAAATTTATCATGAGCATAACTGCATACATGACCAACCAAAATGCCAGTAACATTCATTAAATCAAATCAAACAAGATCCCTTGGGCCAAAAGCCATGTGATCAGATGATAACACATTCCGATGCATTATATTTCTTTCAACTACTGAATCCAATACTTTTCTTTCAAGGAAAAAAAAAGCAGTGGACTGGAGTCAAAACCACTTTGAAGCATACAATTCCACATACCAAATTCTGTTTGTTTACAATATCACCTTAACATGACACCTTGATCAGGGACATTTGCAATTTTGTGTTAACTTCATGTATGTATATGGTATCATATGAGGGGGGACTCACAAAGTTTTAATTCTTGCTTTTTTCCCCCACTAAAAATACCTACATTTATTCATATAGGGCTCACCTTAGCAAAATCTTCTTCACGAAGGTTTCATAACATATCCAACAGTCACGACACTGTTACCAGTTGCCTGCTTGCAATGCAAAACATGTAAATAAATAAAAGAGTCGTGAATATGTGCAACAAAAGAAGGTACCCACAGGTGTACTTATTAAAAAAAAGGGTAGTCATATGTGAATGATAAGGTACATTCATAAGTTGCAGAATAATGCGACTTGTAGCAATCAAAGTTTGAAGTTATTTTTTTACAAGTAAAACAATTATATTCAAGAGAGGAGAATGTTCTAATACAATGTGTGCAATGAAACACTCCTAAAAAAATTAGGATCTAAGACTCAAAAGATCCATAAGATCAAGAAAAGAGGATGAAGGGATGCTACCTAGGTTAGTCATCCAATCATACAAGGGTTTTAAAAAAAATTGTTCAATAACATGATTAGGGTGCCTGACACTTTCAAAAGTTCTTAATTCCTTTTTTTCCAAAGTGGCCCACCAGACATATAGCAGAATTTCTTTTGTATCATTTTTTTGATAAGTAGGTTTTTTTTGGTCTGTTACAATGATGCATATTCCTTGCTAGCATTCCAAAATCTGTTGCACAGTTTTGGCAAAACACAAATTACTCAAAATAATGCAAACACAAAAGATCAAATATCTCTTGCCAAGAATAATGGAGTAAAAGATGTTCAATTGACTCCCCACTATTCTTTCACATGCGACACCAATTAACAATCATAATACTTCATTTCTTAAGATTGTCCAAAATCTAAATTTTACCCAGAGTAAGCAACTTTACCCAAGGCACCTTAGTACCCATATGCTTCTCCATGGGAATTGCACTTAGATAGACCCTCTCAGAGTATCATAATTCGAATGAATTTTAAAAGTTCCATATTAAATCAACGTCCATAGTAACTGTTCCTATTCTTGACGAGACAAAAATTAGAATACAACAAATTAAAGAGATTGTCCATTGACTCTAGTTCCCAGTCCTGTACAACTAAGAAAACTGAGGATTCAACACCCACTTCTGCCCACTTCTGTCATCTTCAATGACCAATAAGAAGCCATTGAAGCTTCCTTATCCACTGCCAATCTCAACAAAAAAATCTGGAAAGAGGTCTTTTCAAAAGGAAAATCCCCACACCGTAGGTCATACCAAAATGAACATGAGAAACATACCCCACTAGAAAATTCAAATGATTGAAAAGGAGTTCTGCCCTGCTCTAATACTCTCCCACATGCTCACCACTGATCACCTCCATGCTCCAATAAGGCTTTATTAACAGCACTCAATTTCTGGATCCTCAAACCTCCCTCATTTAATGAAGAACATTTTTTTTACCCAATCTACTAAATAAAACTTAGACTTATCACCCATCTCTCCTTACAAGAAGTAACTTTGGACAACAATATAAAGTTAAGGTAGCCCCAAGACATTTAGAATAACAAAAACCTAAACCCTTCAAGAACAATGATATAAAAACCTATTCTTAAAAAATCTAGGCTTATCTGTTTCTCCAAGCTATTTTTAAACATTAAAACTAGAAATTAATAAATACACAAATAAGATCTTCCACAATTGGAACAGTGATATAGGGACAAAAGTTACTTTTGAAACCTTTCTATTTATGTGGCATATGGTTGAAGGCAACTCTTCTAGCTTGTTGATAAAAATCATGCTTGAGTTCTCACATGCACTGCCACCTTCAGTATCTGTAAAAACATGACCAAACAGACTAAGCTACTAGTTTAACTTTAATTGGTTATGCAGTCAAGAGGGCAAATCAAATTCTGGCCAAGTAAAAAGCACATATAAATATAAGTAGCAAGATGAATATGAAAGACACAAAATGACTAGGCTCAAAACATAATTATGCCTAAAAATAGCACCCTATGCAGTATGAACACAGAAGAGGGAAGTGCACACCTTCTGCTGATTCTTGACCGAGAGACCCTGCAAAAGAACATCAAGCCAATTAGACAGTTTTCTTTCTGGTAGACACAAGAAAAACAAATTACAAGGTCCAAAGAAGTTAAAAAATTTATAGGTCACTGTCGGCCACTGCAGTCTCTAACCCAATTTATGCATCAAAAACTTCTCCTAAATCGCATATTTTTTTCTAAATAAGATCCCAAAGATCTCACACTGTGGTAGCTTAAACTACTATATCAGTATTCACCATAAGTAGCTAAACATAGAGTACTTTAATTTATCATTACTCCTTATAAGTCACAAATCCAAATTTTGTTAAAAATAATGAATGATATACAATCTGTGTTAGTTTATACAGAAAGATCCATCACCTTAATGCTTAAGATATTGCGAACTATCCTCTAACCATTTGCCTGATCTAGAGAAACCACCAGAATGTCACCTGTTGAGAAAGATTATTTCTCTCAAGTTTGAAAATAGCATCAAAATAATTCATGACATTAACAAACTATCAGGGAGTTTAAAATTCCAGGTTCACTTAAAGTAATGTCGGAGGCCATACTCATATATTCAACATTTTCTCTCATATGGGTGAAGTCAATGCAAAGGTAACAAGTAGAAGAGAATTTTATACATAAAACTAATAAAAAAAACAAAGGAAAAATTACACTTGACCACCCTAAAATATACCTCAGATTAGTCTTTGCACCCTAAACTTTTCGAATGCACATTTTGCACCCTAAAATAGGACCATTGTTACACTTTGCATCTCGACGTTAAATTTTCCGTTAATTTGTATAGAAAAGTATGACATCATGTAAAAAGATCCAATTACCCCTATTATCAATCCCTTAAAATCAAAGAAGAAATTACATTTTACCATCCTAAACTATACTTTTGATTACACTTTGCACCCTAAATTTAGATTTCCATTTAAGTTAACAGCAAACTTAATGTTGGAGTGCAAAGTGTAACAAGGGTCATAATTTAGGGTACAAAACATGCATTTGAAAAGATTAGGATGCAAAGTGTAATTTAGAGTATAGTTTAGGGTGGTAAAGAGTAATTTTCCTAAAAAAAAAATTAAAGGAATTGAATGAAACAAAAATTTGAAGGTCTACATACACTACACAGATAAATATGTTGCACACTTGCACTACATTAAAATACAATTTTGAAACAAAATAAAAGTGATATCACAATAAAATAAGTGAACAAGAAATATGGTAAGTGAAACAAAGAAAAACTAGTCTATTCCAAAGTGACAAGTTAAGAAAAAGAACATTTGAGAGAAAATACCAATTTTAGATTATTTTGAGCTAGCTTAGAATAGGAACCAAAAGTTTTTCTGGATATTTGGAACAAGGAGAATCCTGGACCACTCTTTCCCTTTCCTGAAGTACATGGCCACTACTTTGGAAATGAAGGATAACCAAAACCTATAAAGTATATGAACAACAAATTTAGTAAATAGCATAAGAAATTGAAAGTAAGAAAAAGAACCGAAAAGAAAGGATTCATAATAGGGTTGTGAAAGAAAGAAATCAAATGAGAAGAAGATGAGATTGAAAGAACTCACAAAGTTCAATGAAACAATCGCATTGGAATCAAGTGCTACCTGTGGCTTACAACATTGATACAATGATATCGACATGTGAAAACTACATATATCATAATATCAAGATGGAACATATACTAAGTAAAAAGTTAGAAAATGTAGGAAAAGTGAGAGGGAAGAGTGAATAATTGGCATGAATGATATATACTTATTGGATTGAATTAGTACTTCATATATTAGAAGAGAAGAGAGGATTTGAGAAAACTTAACAATCTTATATACTTCCATTATCTTGGGATTAGATAAAAACTCCCTAAATTAATTAAATCTTTCCTTCGGCTGAACATAATAGAAATGTTGTCCCTAGTGACTGCACACTGAAACAAACAAAAATATTTGCGGAAACTGAAGAGACAAAGGAAGAAATTTGGAAAAATTATGAAAATACTCCAATGTTGTAGGAAAGGAGAGCATAAGAGAAGAAATGAGGATAAGGTCGGAGAAAACTTACTGATCATCCATCTTAATAATATACATGATCTTCAAACTGCTTTGTATTTAATACATTCATCAAAATAGATATTTGGAATGTGAGAAATCCTAGATCACTCAGCACCACTCCCCTTTGCACATTTTTCCATTAATTTGGGGAAATGACAGATATTTAGCTCTTCGGTTGGCTTGAAAGTGGGTTAAAGCTCCATGAAAAAAAATTTCCTCTAGCTGAACAAAATAGATATGCTAGTACCTGCGTATTGAGGCAAGATATTTAACTTATGGAATAATCTTGTAGTTCTTTGAATAATGAGGATCCATGTATTGTTAGTTTTGTACTTTTGTTAGCTTTCTAACATCCTAACTTTTTAGTTCTTTGGACTTCTAGTTAGTTCATTATATCCATGCCAGCAACTAAAAGCGTCAAAGAAAAGGACATTTCAAACTGTTCAAGCTAAGCTATCAATGACTTTCTTATCAAAAGGTGTCGGACTACAATTCATCAATCTGACTGGACTCAATCTATACATTGTTTGGTTACATATGAACACACATTTCGAGTTGACATTGCATGCCTTTACATAGACTAAAAGTTTTGCTTATATAGATATGCACATTGGCTACAAAACACAGTGACTCTATAACACAAACACGCGTGTGCGTGCACACACACACCAGTTTGAATTAAATTATATATACAAATCCCAAATGGTAAAAGAGAGAACATATTTACCTTGGCATTAGTTCTAATCAAGTTGGTTATTTTTCCCAGGCACAAACATTTCTGAGCTTCATGAGTTTGCCATAAAATTCTAATTTTGGCAGGTCAAGAACATATATAGAAATATATTAGAATAATAAAACACCTTCAGTGCTGTCTGAAACTTTATAAGAAAGTGAGTTAAGCTTTGCTTACACTAGTAGAACAGGGAATCACATAACTTTATGGACCAGTAACACTGACCTCCCAATCCAAACATGAAAACAAAAATCAATAAGACATTCACCCACTTAATTTCTCATTCTTAAACAACTCAACTCTATTTTTCAACAATAAATTCGCCCTAATAAATATAACAATTATTACCCAGCCCAAATCATCAAAACCTATTGCCAAGAACTGATTCATGAACTATCATAGTATTAGTTCAAGAAACCAGGTGTAGCTATTTGACAACAATAAGTGAAGGTTTCAAGAAACACAGAGGCCAAGAATTAGCATGCGGACTTCAGGATCTAATAGTGATGAATCCAATATTTAAAATTTCCAAAATTACAGAAATTTTCAATTTTGAAAAATAATAAGGTAATAATTTGATGAAAGAAAATAGGCTGGTAAATAGAAATTTGAAAAGAAGCAAGACAATTGCTAACAATCAGAAAAAAAAAATTAATTACTATACTTTTAACAACTTTTGAAGTGTTTGTGATAATTTGCAGAGACAAAAATTTAAGAAAAACCAAGCCAAATGACAGCAATCACAAAAATTTTAATTATATTATGCTTTTAGTGACTTTTTGCAAATGATTGCAGAAAATTTCAAAGATTAAAGAAGAAGAGTAGAGTTTTTCAAGTGTGGCCACGGTGGTTTGTGAGATTGATTTCTACTGTTAATTTCAAAAGCTATTAAACCAAATTGCAGCATTTATATATTTCTTCAATGGCATCCAATTAAGTTTTCATACTAGGAATACTACCGCCCATTACAAATATAAGAGAATAGAAGAGGATATAGGGTAGTATGAATAGACTTACTCAGCATTGAACTGAATTTGTTTTTGTAAATGACCAATTATGAAGTAAATTATGTACACATAATGCAAATGGTAAGAGAGAAAACCTGAAGTGCCTGGGCATCAGTTGTCATCAAGTTAATTATTTTTCCAGATGCAAACTTCTTGCCATCTTTCTGAGTTAGTCTTCAAAAATCTTTGCAATATGGATACCTTCAAATGGTATAATCTTTGCAATATGGGTACCTTCAAATGGTAAAAACCATATATAGATATATTAGAACCATCAACACCTTCAGTTCTACCTGAAATTTAAATTTAAATTTTACTTGCACTAGTAGGACTGGGGATCACATAATTTCATGGTCCCCTGTAAAATTGACCCCCCCACCCAAACATGAAATGAAAAATCAGCAAGACCTCACCCACCCAATTTTTCATTCTTATGCAACTAAGCTCCATTTTCCTCATAAACAGAGCAATTATGACCCAGTGCAAATCAATAAAATCTACTGTCAAGTTTTTGATAGCTGTAAGTAAAAGAATTGATCCATGAACTCTTACAGTATCAAAATGTTGATCAAAATACTGAGTATGTGGACAGCTCTAACAGTGATTGATTCAATATTCCAAATTTCCCAATGCCCAAAAAAATTCAGTATTGAAAAATTTGTAGAAAGAAAATAGGCTAGCAAACAGAAATTTGATGGTAGTAAGACAAAAGGTAACAATCAAAAAATTGTTAAATAGACTATGCTTCTAATTATTTTGATAATTTGCAGCAACAAAAATTTGAATAGCGGCAAGCCAATTTGAATAGTAGCCATCACAAAATTTCTAATTAAACTCTTGTTATAAAAGCTTTTCTCAAATGATTGCAAATAATTTCATAAAAAAAAAAAAAAAAAACAGAAATGGAATTATTAAGTGTAAGTAGAAGGGTTAGTGAGACTAATTTGTACTATTTATTTGAAGAACCATTAACCCAAATTGTAGTATTTATATATTTTCTTCCAATTAAGTATTTATACCAGAATACTCTCACCCAATACTAATATAAGAGAATAAAAGAAGAGGAAATAGTAGGGTAGTATGAGTAGACTTACTGAGGATCATTGATTTTAACCCATGGAACGTGGCTAATCTTGATCTGCTCTTTGTCTTCAAATTTGGGGCAATAATAAATGATCAGCGTTTTCAATTGGGTGAGGCGTCGCATGGCTTTCTCCGTGGGCAGATGCACCAAGCGATTGCAATTCACAATGTACAGCCGTTGAAGAGAGGAAAGATTGCCTAACCCCTCTGGCAAAGCTACCATCTCATAAGATCTCTCTATACATAGAAATTTAAGGGCAATGAAGTTTTGGTCTAGGAGAGAGGGGTGAATGGGTGAATGGAGCTCTAGCGAAGCTTCCATTTCAATGAAGTGTGGACTTCCGTCCAGGACCGCAGTGTCGCACAAGTTGACCTTTCGGAGGGAGGGGTAACTGGAGGAAGTAGAAGAAGAAGGCAGACAATCCCCATTCTCCATATATTCAACACACTGTAACCTACTGAGTGGGTCTCCAATACCATACCTCAGCTTAGGACAACCCTCTAACACCAACGTCTTAAGGGAATCGCAGGTGCGCAATGAGTCTGGCAAATATCTCAGTTTGCAACAGTGTATAATAATCAACTCCTCAAGGCAAGGAAACACCAACAACTTCACATCTGCGGTTGTCAACTCCTTTGCATCCTTCCACTCTTCTAGGGTTTCCATCCACTCCAATTTGAGTATTCTCAATGCCCGAAATAATTCAGTAGTAGTATTTCCGTCACTCCCATCACTGTAAAAGTAAAACTCACTTCCTATACATCTTACCTTCTCCATGCGATGTATTTTAAGAATCCTAAGACAGGGTAATTGCCCCAGAGTGGGCACACATTCCCCACAATCTGTCAAATTGATCTCAATCAAATTGTGATATAGCGACGAACCAACCCATGATGGGAATTTCTTTCCCCTATAGCATTCGATTTCTAAGCTTTTCAAATTTGGGTGAGGCTGGAGGCCTTCCAACACCTTTTCATCTTTATCATAACTTTCCTCTTTTCTACTACCATATCCAAACCAGTATAATCCCAACTTGGGGGAAATAGGGAAAATAGCCATCAAACCCAAACTATTTCATAAGTTAGGCAAACTTTCAAACTAATTGGATTTCTAACAATTCGAGTACTCTGTGGTCGATTTTACTGTTCTGTTTTCTCAACCTTGTCAGCACCTGACGTGGAAGAAGGCGCAAGGGACGGGAGTGCACAACAGAAATCGAGTCCAGAGGACTCGGTTTCTGTACATAGAAACCGAGTCCAGTGGACTCGATTTCTATGTACAGAAATCGAGTCCAGAGGACTCGGTTTCTATACATGGAAACCGAGTCCAGAGGACTCGGTTTCTGTACATAGAAAACGAGTCCTCTGGACTCGTTTTCTATGTACAGAAACCGAGTTCTCTGGACTCGGTTTCTGTTGAACCCGTCCAGTCCCATCCGCTCATATTGGCAGACGCACGTGAACCTCCTGGGCTGGGACTTCTGGGACTTGTCTGCCACGTGAACCTCTGGGCTGGGACTTATTTCTTCCCATGCCTCCACGTGTTGCCATGGGAAATGCTGAGATCTATTACCCGGTCCACCTTCAGCACTTTTTTTCTCTCATAAACACTGTCAGCTCTTTTTTTCTTCCTCATAATAACTTTCAGCTCTTTTTTTCCTCCTAATGACCTTCAGCTTCTCTTCATAAAACAAACAGCTCATCTTCATAAATAACCTTCCTACTCTCTCAGTTGCATTCACAAAACACTTCTCAGGTAATGTATTTACAATATTGTAATTATTTGCTAGTATTTTTTTAAAGGAAAATTTAGAACATATTAGGAAGAGTTTAGTTTTTGTTATTTGTTAGTGTAAAATATTGTGATTAATTTATTTGTTAATATATTGTGATTATTTTGCTAGTTTTTTTTGGACACATATTATATACACATTTATATGATCATGCATCTACTTAAGCAAAAATATCTAGGTAATGTATTTACAATATTGTGATTATTTGCTAGTATTTTTTTAAAGAAAAATTTAGAACATATTAGGAAAAGTTTAGTTTTTGTTATTTGTTAGTGTAAAATATTGTGATTAATTTATTTGTTAATAATATATTGTGATTATTTTGCTAGTTTTTTTTGGACACATATTATATACACATTTATATGATCATGAATCTACTTAAGCAAAAATATCTAGGTAATGTATTTACAATATTGTGATTATTTGCTACTATTTTTTTAAAGAAAAATTTAGAACATATTAGGAAGAGTTTAGTTTTTGTTATTTGTTAGTGTAAAATATTGTGATTAATTTATTTGTTAATATATTGTGATTATTTTGCTAGTTTTTTTTGGACACATATTATATACACATTTATATGATCATGCATCTACTTAAGCAAAAATATCTAGGTAATGTATTTACAATATTGTGATTATTTGCTACTATTTTTTTAAAGAAAAATTTAGAACATATTAGGAAAAGTTTAGTTTTTGTTATTTGTTAGTGTAAAATATTGTGATTAATTTATTTGTTAATATATTGTGATTATTTTGCTAGTTTTTTTTGGACACATATTATATACACATTTATATGATCATGCATCTACTTAAGCAAAAATATCTAGGTAATGTATTTACAATATTGTGATTATTTGCTAGTATTTTTTTAAAGAAAAATTTAGAACATATTAGGAAAAGTTTAGTTTTTGTTATTTGTTAGTGTAAAATATTGTGATTAATTTATTTGTTAATATATTGTGATTATTTTGCTAGTTTTTTTTGGACACATAGTATATACACATTTATATGATCATGAATCTACTTAAGCAAAAATATCTATAATGACTAGATATTATGATTAAATATTAGGGAATATTTAGTACTAAAATATTGTGATTAAAATTACAACATATTGGGAATTTTTTTTTGTTAGTGTAAATATTGTGATTAAATTATTTGCTATGTTTTTTTTAAAAAATTAATATTGTGATTATTGGGAATAGTTAGTACCAAATATTTTGTGTGATTAATTATGTTATTACAACATATGGGAATATTTGTTTTGTTTGTTAGTGTAAATATTGTGATAATATATGCTAAGTTTTTTTTAAAAATTACTATTGTGATTAATTATTGGGAATATTTAGTACTAAATATTGTGATTGTTAGGAATATTTAGTACTTTTAGGTCTTTATCATGAATATGAAATGAATTATGAGTTTGATACCTAAAATAGTATTTGTAGTCTTTTTACCATAAATTATTTCAAGATATACCCTCTTAGGATTTGTAACAGAAATTTCAATGGATATGAATTTGGTAATGACTATTTTTGTAAAATTACTAAAGGTATATGCAAATTTGGTTGAGGTTAGTATTGTTGGCATTTCCATACGCAAAGTTTTGTGATTGATGTTGATTGAACGTTGTAAATTTGTGACTAACACAATTGCACTTGATGATCTATATAGGTTGACAATGATTCTTATAAATATATACTACGGTGGACCCCTTACCAATACCAACCCTTATGACGGAGCCTCGTTTCAAGGTCCGGGTATCCAGTGCTACTATATGACGATACGCCGTAAGCCAAAGACCCTGACTGAGCTGAAAGTAAAAATTATGGAAGAGTTGCAAGTGAACCCTGCTTTGCATGACATACATATTACTTTCCGTTCTCCATATGAAGTCCTCAATCAATGCATTAATTACAGATATATGGAGATAACAGAGGACAAACATGTGAAATTCATGTTTAGTAAGATGCAAAAATGGGAAAAAGCAGCAGATTTTGAGTTGTACGTCACTTTGGAGCCGCGTGCGGAAGTTGGCGTAGAGGAAGAAATTGTACAAACAACTACATCTCTACAGTTTGCAGTCCTAGATGATCGATGCACCACATTGGGAGGCTATACACCCCCTTTTCAAGAGACACCAACAACAATTGAGAGCGAACTTGGAAATAGATATGAAAATCAATTTTGTACACATCAAGGTGAATCGTCTGCAGTTCCAATAGTTGAAGATGAAGACGAAGACTGTTTTGGGGAAGATCATGACGATAGAGATGAGTACGAAGAGAGGATTGACAATGGCGACTTTGACAGGGGTGTTGATGATCATGAAATTTCTCCAATTCCTGATGTTGATGATATGGCTGAATGTGATGAAGATGATGCGGACACTAATGTCAGAGTTCAGCATGTTACAAATACAGCCCCCATTTATGAACCTCCTTCCTCATCATTTTATGAAAATACTTGGGAAAATATGGTTGATCCTGAAGTTGTTCAGCAATCATTTGGTTCTTCTTGGAATGCGGACATGAATTTTGCGAAAGGGTTGATTTTTGCGAATAAAGAGGCGGTGAAACGTGCATTAACAATTTATACCGCAAAGCATAACAGAAACATTATCACTATTAGGTCAACCAAAAGTAGACTGTCTGTGAAGTGCGTCGATGAATCATGCATGTGGTACGTTGGGGCAGTCGAGAAGTCTCAACATGGTCTATGGATGGTCACATCTTATAGGGGTCCTCACAGTTGTATACCCCTTGGCACGGCCCTTGATGGTAGAATGATGGATTGTAATTTTCTTGCAGCAGAATTTGTTCCATTGTTACAAGAAAAACACACGGCAACAATTTATCATCTCAGACATTTCATTCGAGGGAAGTATTATGGGCATGAGCTTTCTTACTATAAGATATGGGATGCAAAACAACGAGCTATTGCAAAGATATTTGGGGGTTGGGAAGATTCTTACCAAAGGTTGAGAAAGGTATTGTTGGCATACTTGGATCAAGAACCTGGCACTCGGTTCTGGTGTCACACCATACCTAGGGATGAGTTCGGTGATACAATATTGCGCTATATATTTTGGGCTTTTGCTCCATGCATTGAAGGATTCAAACATTGTAAGCCAGTGATCAGTATTGATGGGACCCATTTGTATGGTAAATATCGAGGGGTGTTGTTGATTGCAATGGCCACCGATGCCAACAACAAGGTTTTGCCTCTTGCCTTTGCTGTTGTGGACAAAGAGTCAGGGCCTAGTTGGAGGTGGTTTTTAGAACGCCTCAGGAATGCACTGGGGGATGTGATAGTAGATAAGGACATTTGCATAATTTCTGACCGACATCTGGGTATTCAAAATGCAATTGCAAACTGGCCTAGAGATGATGATGGACGAGTACGAGTAATTCACAGATATTGTCTTCGACATGTTGCTAGTAACTTCAACACGCATTTTCAGGACGCCACTTTAAAGTCATTGGCCTTGCAAGCGGGGTATGCGACTCAGGAAGCTAAATTTGAGTTGCACATGCAACCTATCAAGGAAGCCGAGAATGAGGCCCTTAGGAAGAAACGGAGAACCGAGCGGCAGGAAAGTGAACCTGACTCATCCATCATGCCACACACATATCTAATGAACATTGATTTACAAATGTGGACCCAGCTATATGATGGTGGATACCGTTATGGGGCTATGACAACCAATGTCTCGGAGTGCTTCAATGGAGTACTCAAAGGTGCTCGTGGCCTACCCATTGCTGCAATGGTTGAATTCACTTGGAACAAACTTGTTGCATATTTCCATGATCGACACAAAGAAATTACTCATGATCTCTCAATTGGCAAGGTATGGAGTACATATGCCTTCAAAATCTATGAAAAAAACCTGCAAAAATCTTGTTCACACCAAATAACAGCGTTTAATAATCTGAATGGTATATATCAAGTAATTACTGCATACAACATCTATAATTCTGGAGGGGGACACCATAGTCAGGAAGTAAACCTAATGGCCAGAACATGTCGTTGTGGAAAGTGGCAAAATCGAAAAATCCCTTGTTCACATGCAATTAAAGCTATTCAGCACGTGGGGCAAGATGCGACTACATATATTGACCCATGTTATAGTTTGGAGAACGCCATTCGCACCTACTCACATGCATTTGCGGTGCCACTGTCAGAGACATTGTGGAGGGATGTGGACGGTCCAAAGTGGGTGCCTGACCCAAACTTGTTGCGGGGCAAAGGTCGACCTGTGGCATCTAGGATACGGAATGAGATGGATGGGGTTCGGCAAGAACGAGGAAGCCGGAGGCCAAATTCTGACTTGAGAGAGATTCAACAGAAGCAGAGCTGTGGACTGTGTCATCAACCTGGGCATAACCGTAGAAGATGTCCGCTTTCTCGTGGGGCTTCGACAAGCAGTAACGATCCAAACTAGGTAAGTAATGCTTTTTATATAATATGCCATGATTGTATCAATTAGCAAAGTTGTCAAAACTGCCATAAATTTATATTGTTCAGAGTAGAAGGCATTGCAATGTAGTACATTGATTGCTGAGCATATTTATACCACAAATATCAAGAAACAGGTATCAACAGAGCAAGAAACTCACTGACTATTAAAAATGAAGATAAAACATAACAGGTAGTCTAGGGATGCTTTTATATAAAATGTCATGATTGTATCAATTAGCCAAGTTGCATAGATTAGTGCGTATGTTTTGGCTTTTGGTATCTAACGACAATATTTGAACTTTTTCAGGCATGCAGAAACTTGATTTTGGAATGGCATTGTAGATGTCAATTGGGGTAGGGTTTATTGTGTATTTGAACTTACTACTAGGTTGAATGCGGACAATTATTACTACTATGTTGTATGCGGACAATTATTATTTTGTTTATCATTGAATGAACTTGTAATCGAAGTATTCTATATCCAATGAATTATCATTGGATAATTTAATGAACTTGTTTTTCCTATTTTGTGTGAAAAAGACTACAAATTTTGTTGAGGAACTGAATTTGTCATTTTGTCTCAACGATTTGATTGTGGGCAATGTTTTTGCCACTGGAATAAGGGGCTTTGGTGAATATAGTGATACACTCAGCTATGGAAGGAGATTTTAGCGAGCGGGTGTTACTTTATTCATGCTGTTAGAAATTGAAAATCCTTCCTTTGGGTGGATGTATTTTTTCCTGAGCTAAAAAGATTTAGGATTGCAAGATCATATGTTAAAAATTGTGTTTATTATAGCAACACTTGATACCCTTTAATTGCCCAAAGTTAGCTTCTAAAGCAATCTATATTTTTGGCTAATGTTGGGAGATATAGGCTTTTTCTTTAAGAGGTCTCTAGGTATGTTGATTTGATATAACACTATCATTTTCATTAGTTCTTAGTTACGTCAAATTGTTGGAGACATAATTCTTTGTCTTTGCTTCCATAACTTGACTCAATATAATTAATGTCCAAACTCTGGAATTCCAAAATTCCATGACAAAGTTCAAAGTTTTTAAAATGTTTTTTGACCATTCATATTAACAACGATTTTAGAAATACAATTTTTTAAAATGTTGTTAGAGGACTTGTTCAAGCAACACAATGTCCAAAAAGATGGGAGGACTTGTTAGAGGACTTGTTTTTAGATTTATGCAATTAACCTCTTACTTGCATTCATGAAACATAATAAATGGCCAAGATACCACAGTGTCCAAAAAGATGGGAGCTTCATATATTCACATTTAGGACATGCACACAGGTTCAATTGGGCATTTCTCACAATTCTGAGCCATGTATACAAGCAACAAGAGGCACTTCGGAATTTTAATATAGGTTCGATCTGCCTATTGTAAAAATGATTTTGAATGGGACAACCTGAAGAGAGTAGCCGTTAAGGTTAGTGATTAAATTTAACTTTTTTTTTTTCAGTTGTATCCTATTTATGTGTTTTTTTTCATCTATAATTTTGTTTGCATTTTTTTATCTCCTCCTTGTAGATGGTCGATGATTCTAACACGAGTATCATGAGAGATTACGTCTTAGAAACCAGTCAGGCAGAGAGCGAGAAGTAATCGATCACTACACCTGTTTCTCCAATTGTGATTGTGAAGTCCTGCTCCATAAATCCATAATGATTTAAAGAATTAATTGTTGAATTTATAGATATAACCTCGTAATATTCAACTTTGGGGGCTCTAGTTCCAGAAATATTCTGAAGAGTGAAGACCCAAACAGTTGTACTAGAAAAATGGTAAACTTAAGATGATAGAACAGTTTCATTGAATGAGGATCAACATTCTAATTGGAGCAAGTGCCATGCATACCATAATTGCAGCAAATCAGGGTACACTCATTAAATCAACGGAAATTTCATGCTTTGCCTCCAGTGATCTTACTTTGTTTTGGTATTTATAGACAATTTTAGTAAGCCTACAGTTAGAAGAACTGCTTAAGCACCATGTGCTATCCTTTTATAAGATCACTTTGTTATTGATAGTTGCATTTTATCATGGGATGACATACCTGGAACCATGATATACATTACCTATATATACAATCAAACATGAATATAGTAAAAAAGAGTTATTTCTATATTGCTTCTCTTTCATCTATAGATGTCTTTCGAAGCAAGGAAAAATGCCTAAAATTATATAATTTGTTAAAATGCCTATATATACATATCACTTGAAACATATCCCATCCAATATCGACCCATGTCACTGTTAGTTTTGCCCTGAATATACGTTGCCTAGAAGGATATTGATTACATGTTCTACCAATTAAGGTTTCATGACATACTGCTCCATTTTGCAAGTGAAAATTTGCCACAGAATCCAAAGCTTTTCCTCTTTTTTTCTCTTGCAGAAGGTACCTATAGACAGAAAACAAGTATCATTTATTTTATATTCAATAAAATGCATAACAGCAAAAGCTAATGCAACAATTCAGAACTTTATTCTATGACATCATTTCCAATTCCCTCAGGTCTCACTCCTAGCTGATATTTATAACCTTAATAGGAAGAAAATGAAATAATCCCAGAAAAATTATAAGTTTCTATCAAACATAGCATGCTTTCTTCATATTTTCATTGAAACTTTATAAGGGATTACAAAGATTGACCGGTCAAAGACACATAATAAAAATGGTTTCCAAGAAAAATTATTAAGTAGTCTAAGACATTCCCAAGACACAACTTACTAAACAATATTAAATCTAGACATACTTGGATACTCCACACCTTATTAGATAGTCAAATACAATTTTGAAAACAAAATGTAAAAGAAACACTAATATCCCAAAGAACTAACATATTTATAAAAATTCCAGGCATCAAAATTCTCAATTTATTCAAAGATATTAGTTAGTTCCAAAAGCAGATTGCAAAACATATAACAGATCGTTTGCAGCAGATGCACCTTCTTATACTTACACTCTGGTTTTTAGTTTTCATAGATATTGTATGAAATTCAATTAATTTTACAGCAGTGTTCTTAGTCCAGCAGAATTTTGTGTAATTAATATACACAGAAAACTGGTTTCAGTGTAATCATCCCTTTTCTATCTGCTGAATATATTTGAGTAGTTGATAACTACAATAATTAAAACCTTTTGTTTTAAGAGCATCCCAATTTGATCTGTATGCACAAACTATTTGGTGTAGACATCTTTCAATTTATACTTCATTCCCTAACTTTTTCTTTCATCTCTTGGGTCTAATATATGAATTATCAATTTATTTGCAAAAGATTTTCTTCTGGATTTAGATTGGCCAATCTAGTCAGCCAATGTATGAGAATCAAAATATAATTACTTGTTATTTTATATTTTCAGCAATCAAGTCAACCAAAATAAAAAAAAAATTTTAAGAGTACCAAAAACAAATGAACAGAAAAGGTTTACAGAGTAATTCCAAAATTTAAAATTACCAAAAACAAATGAACAGCAGGTTATGCTGCAATTAAAGAGCATTCAACAAGGTTTACTTTCATCAAGAATACAAATATACCTGTTGACTCTTCATGGAGCACTCTCTGTGATTGAATTTGCTTCTGCTGATCAATTACATTCTGAGACTGAAGCAAGACAGCTGATGTCTGAAGCATTTGCTGCATAGTTTCCTCTGATAGATTAAGTTTCATTGGAGAACCTTGTAGCTGATGAAACTGAGTTTACTGTGAAGTTTGTGGGACCTCATGTTGTGCAGCAGTGACCTCCACAGGTCGAAGCATGGGTGTTGGAGGCTGATGTGACTGTAGTTTCAAGACATTTGACTGAGGTGCAACCACCTTTTGCAGTTGCAACACTCCGAAAACATTACTTGCCAAGCCAAATGGCTGCTGGAATGTATTTGATTTGTACCCTTGACTCTCCAACTGAAGCTCCCTAGTCTCTTTTAAGATCCGCTCTATGTCAGCATCTTGTTTCCTACTGTTTTTTGTGATCTCTTTTATCCGCTGAATATGGGAACCCCTAGATGCCATTTTGGGCTGTCTCTCAAGTTCTGCAGAAAGTTTAGAATGTTCCTCTTCCCTATAGATGGAGAAGAGAGCGGCAGCAAGAGAGGCAAAGTAAATAATATAAGTGAAAAATGATCTTTTGGCAAGGAAGCACAAAGATAAAAGGAAGAGAGAAAGATAAATAATAACATTCACGTCTTTACACTGCAGAGGAAGCAAGGGCATTTAAAGATCATTTGGTATCTATATCAATTATTGAATTCTAAGCCAGAATTATACCTCTCTCTAATTTCAGATAAAGTAGACTGCAATTCCAACTCAACTTCTCTCAACTTTTGAAGCTTTTCTTGAGCTTCTGGGTTCGTTGCATACAGAGATTCCTCAAGACCCTTCTTTTTCTCTTCCAAATACTTTCTGACAGCTTCCCTGTGGAAGACTGTTTGTCAGGTGAGATCAATACTTAACATCTCTATGCTAGCAAGAGCATTAGCTATCATATTCAAATCTATATTTTGATTATATAAAGTCCATGATCTGAAAAAGCACATTTGAAACATGTCTTTGCCAATAAATCAAGGAAGATTTAATGAAGAAAAGGTAGCTTTTTCCTACCACTCCAACTCCAATTCCACAAGATGACGCTTTTTAGCATCTACTTGCTCATTGAGCTGCTCAACATATAAGTCAATAGGATGTTTGTCATCAAGAACCACTTCTGCTGCCGCCCTTAACAATTCCAATTCTTCTTCAAGTTGCTGTAATCCAGAGTTCTTTACCAATGTCTCCTCCATAAAAACTTTTTCTTGATTTTGTATTCTTTCAGTCTCATATCTTCTTATCTAGTTAAAAAAACAAAAACGTAATTCAGATTCTAAATTCAAGCTTTTGATTGCTTCACATTTCACATTGTTGTTAGAAACAAGATCAGGTTGATTGCACAGTTTGTTTTCTAATCCCATTTGAACTAATCCATCCAGACAAGTGCCCAAATTTACATTAGCTCAAACAAAAGTACCTTTGAAGATTGCTCTCTAAAAGTTCCTTTCTGTTCAAACACTCCAACATCTTCATCATCTCTCGAAGCTGAAGTTTCCTCATTTCCAGATTTATCTCTGACAGCATCCATCACTTCTTCAGTCGAATCCGTCCTGCTTAATACATTAGCAAGTTTGTCCTTGCTGAAATCTCCTGTCCTTGAGCAGAATATATTGTCAACAATTTTTTTATCCATTTTTGTGGAATAAGATCACCCTTGTGGGGCATGCCGGCATAGGCATCTTCAGCCTTGGCATTTGACAACTCTGGCACTTCAGTCTTCAGTTTTAGATCTTTCAATTTGGCTCCAACTTTCTCAGGGCATGCCGGCATATCATTTATATCCCTCACATCAGCAGTTATTCTATCTTCAGATAACTCAGAAAGCCTCTCCACCGGGAATCTGATCAGCTTATACAAGTCCTCTTCAGATGGATACAGGAACTGCCGTAAGCAACACATATAGTCTGTTTCTAAGCATAATTTCAAAAAGAAAATAAGCAAAAAAGAAAACCAAAATGAGAATCTAAAGGAACAGAGGCAGCAAAAATAAGCAACCAAAGGGAGGGGAAGAGGGGGGGCGGGGGCAGAGGTACACAAAAGAGAGATTCAGTCACCACTACAGTCTTAAAGACCTTGTCTATCAATCGAAATTAGAAGGTGCTGAAGTTCACTGACCAGAAACCCCCCCAAACATCAAAGAATAACAACAATCTGCCTGCAGAAGAAAGGCCCATGGCAATGAACCATACATGTGAAAGCTTTTAAAAACATACCTACCATTTTTAGCTTCTATTGCAAATACGGGAGGATTCATGTACATTAATGAAAACAAGCAGCCATTATGTAAAAAAATATGCAAGAGCCAACTTTGTATAGCTTACTCACAGTCTCAACAGATTCCAGAAACGTCACATTAGATCTAAATAAGCTAATCTTAGCTGATTGCTGTTACTAGTATCAAGGCCTCGACACAATTGACTAGTCATTCATACACAGGCTGTAAATCAATAAAAGAAAAGAAAAGAAAAATGATATCCATATTTAAGAATCTGTAATATTTCAGAAAACATTACATCTGCAAGACAGAAATAACAACTAGTAACTGAAAATTTATGACAAAATAACTATTTCTAACTATAGACTGAAACATTCTAGGAGGTGCAAATTGAAGTCTTCCCTTTCCATAACAATCATAAATCCATTCAAAGTAAGCAGGCGGGAGGAATAATAGATCAAAAGTACAGACAAGTCTATACTCTTCCGCAACCAATTAATTTTGTGAACCGCAACACACATCTAGGCCCATAATAAACTAAGTTTTTCATGAGGTACCAAGCTCCGATCTCACAGAAAACCCCTTTCTCTTAGTAAAAAAAAATCCAGGTAATTAACAAGAAAATTACACTTGAACTCCAAAAAGTCAAAACTTTATGAAAATTACACTTCATAAAATCCACAAGTAATGCTTCACTATGTCACTTTAAGCCAAAAATGACCAGCTTTAAATTGTCAAACATCTCATTTCCATAACTTTCTCCTACATATTCTGACCAAGAAAACACCAACCCAAGTTCCAAAACCCAACATTACATCCAAGTAAAAAACAAGGAAAATACTCTCAAACTCCAAACTTCAAAATTTTACGAAGTATAGAAAATAACTTCATAAACTCCAAATGCCATGGTTCACTATGCCATGTTAAGACTTAAATTTTCCTTTTCTTTCCCCTTCTCAGGAGCCAAAATAAAAAGATTTTGATAAGCAAACCTATCATTTCCTTCACTTTCTCCTACATTTTCTGACCAAACAACCACCGACCCATGTTTCAAAACCCAACATTACATCCAGAAAAAACACATATTTCTTTAATTGACATTGTGGAAATGCATGTGTTCAACATAATCCAGATGCTTAATCCACAATAATCAGATTTAAATAATCAAACTTTTCTCCTTTTCTTTAACTTTCTCCTACATTTTCTGACCAACTAAACATTTATATCCTCCTATAAATGTTGCTTAATGGATACTTCTAAATTATTTGAGAATCATATATGCTAACTATGTTAAATGTCTCTTCCCCTAAAACAAGCTCTATTAACAAATTTCTCTCCTATCCTCTTAACCTTGACATCTTCCTCTTTAAAGCTTTTATGTACAATTACCCCTATCCTTCTCTCTTATTGCTTGTTAAATAACAGCAACAACTAAAAAACATTTCAGCAAAAGAAGTGCAAGAAAAGTGTATTCATTACAATGAAAAAGGACAGGATACCTCTTAAGATATTCTATAAATAAACAGTATGTTAGAGCAAACCTTAGCAAGGTTTTTTTTTTTTTTATGATTATTATTAGTAACTAGTAAGTTACACACACATCCAATGGGTCTTGAACCCATGACCTCACGCTCTATCCCATTATTATGGGAAGATGACGTATCAGTTGAGTTATAAGCTCATTGGAGCAAAACATGGCATGGCTAACAACTTCAAGTATGAGACAAATAAATAAAAGACATATGAGTAAAAAAAATTAGCAGCCACTGAACTTTTCTTGTTTTTAATGTTTCCTTGCATGTTGAGTTGAAGTTGGAGGAAAGGAAATATAAACTGTGTAATTTATAGTGTCTAAAATCCTGTTACCTTGGCTGGATGAGGAAGCAACAATGCTGCTGCTTGCGTTATCCATCAATGCCATCTTCTTACAAATTCCTTTTAGATAAACATCCTGAGAACAGAGAACATGGATATATCCAATTAAAACTGAAGGTTAACTTCACAGCCTGTGCATAGTCTTAATGAAAACAATAAACCAAAGTTACACATAAATGAAGATTGAAGAGGTATTTATTGTTATTAATTTTCCTGTTTAAAATACATCACACAATTCCACAGGAAAAGAATTCCTCAATTTCATCATAAGTTTTCAACTGATACATTGATCCATGAAGCAGACAAGAGAGATACCAACACATATTGTGAAGAGCAAGCAGAAAATAGGCCAAAGCCACGTTGATCAGAGTTCCCCCATCTGCCAATCCTTCCATAATTTTTTTATTCATGTTATGTATTCCATTTTTGGGTTATTTTTTAAAAAGCTTTATCAAGAAGTCAACGTGAGGAACAAAATGAAATTTTTTTTAAAACTATACAAAAAATATTGTACCCAGAGCACAAATCTACCACTTCTATGGGGTCTGGTAAATTTGAATGGTAGGTAGACTTACCCCCAATTTCATTTTAGAGGGGTAGATTCCTAGACAAGATACGGAACTTAATAATTTGTGTAAAAGGGGGGAGAGTGAGAGGATTTCTACTCTGACTCTCCAACACTAGTTAATACGTGCCGATGAATTTTTAATCCCTATGTATGTACAGATATATGAATATTCAATCAACTGCAGTACAGAATAGACATGAGAGATGTTTTCATTTTAAAGTGATAACTAGGAGCAGTAAACAGCATGGCATCCAGTAAGATTAAGGGAGATATCAGATGGATGTATATAGAAAAAAGGATTGGACCAACAAAGACCATTACATCAACCCATGTTAATAAGCAATTTAAATTCAAAACTTGCTATTAATTCACAGGTAGGAAGTACACTTTAGTTCTATCCAATTATTGTAAATATGCTTTTATATACACTTCTAATAAACCGAGTACTTTGCAGGTAAGGGACAGAATTTACAAGTGTCATACAAGAATTCGTCAAAGTCTTGGCGCTTGACCAGAATTGGTACTTCATTCATTTTGTAGTGCATAGGTAATGGTATGTTTTTTTTAAGAAGTCTTGCATGTGTGTTGCCCAATGATAAAGGATGTCATCATTTGCGTGACATATTGACAGGTAGCCCTGTTGTGTAATGCATGGTGGGTGGGTTATAATGCACACATAACCATCATGTTAACAGTTTGAAGGCTGATGCTAGCATTTTCCCTAGTTCTTTTGAAGTATTAAAGGAAAATTGAAAATCTGGCTCATCATGCTCTTATTTCATGAGATATGACCTGGTACAGCCATTGTAGAACAGTTATTGCAGGAAAGAAAACCAATGAAAACAAATATCAAAACGAAGGAAAATGAAATGACTGTTTGCAATATAAGGTTTTATGTTGCTTTTGAGTTCCCAAAAATGAAAAGTTACATCAATTAGGAAAAAGAATATTGTAATGACAATTGAATGGAGGCTGATTTTATATTGTGAGAAGTCCTGGATTCAAAATTCAAACTTATTTTCTTTGTCTACCATTTCTAAGCTATCAAGCCAAGCATTAAATAAACTGAAGGATCTGTCTAACATAAGTGTAACTATTCAGTAAGGCACAACCAAGTGTGTTAAGTTAAAGCTGATAAAAAAGGAGAATTTAAAAAGTTATTAAAAAGGCTAACAAGCACAGTAAAATTTTAAAATTGTACAATAAATTACCCAAATCCCCCTTTAAATTCAGTGCTATAGCTGTCCAGCTGATAAGTTCACCTTTTGTGCCCCAGGAAATTAATAAAGAAGGAAAAAAAATGGAATTATACTTAATACATCTAAATTTAGTTCTAGACAAAATTATTTTACATCCAAGAAGAGGTTATCCATCTTTCTAAAGCACCATGTCACTAATTATTTACAGCAACTGCGCTGAAGATGATGACAAATATGTAAATTGTTAATAGGAACATGTGAATAAAAAAGGATTTTTGCAAACTATAAACTCACGATAAGCCTTTTCTTTGAAAGCTTTGCTTCAAACCAAGAGCATCCAGAGATTCTTGAGGAAGTTTCCCTTCTGGATCAGCCTCCCTATTAAGAAAAAAGTAATTATCAAAATAGGCAGTGAGCCTTCAATTAGGTATTTTCGAATTAATGCTGCACAAAAGAAGGATTTGAGGTTCTCCAAACTAAAAAGTAAACATTAAGTGGCAAACAACTCAAACACTCATTAAAAAGGTTTAAAAAAAAACACTCATTAAAAAAGACAAAGCTTGAGTTTAATATTTTGGAAGGATCTTAGGACACCAAGTGACCCGACATTCAGTTTTTTGCCATGTCATAAATTAGGATAATAAGCTAGCCTCTTACATTGAATCTAGTCTGCCTAAGGGAACTGGAATTGTTGGACCTCCACACAATGAAACTGCTTCAGCTCCCGCCACAGCAATCATGTCTGCCCATGATACTGATAATGGAAATTTTTTTTCAAAACATGATGGTAGGCACCAAAATATTCCCATTAAATTCAAACCCTTGAATAGTGGCATTTTCAGAAATAAAAACCTGGTTTTACTGCATCCACTTCAGTCTTTGCTTTCTCTAAAATCTGAAGAACAATGCATGTACACTGGGTGTCAGCTGGTCAGAGACTGTATGAAAGTTAATCATTTTCATGTTCACATTCAAGAAATACAGAACAATAAACTTTCTATTGAAAATCATAACAAGGAGTTGCATAGATACATACAAGTCTACAATATATGTCTGTCTATAAGTAAAAAGTTGTGTAGGAGAGCATGCCTTCATAGGTTTTTTAAGACCTGCATTTTCTGGTCTATCAAGTTCATAAACGATGGAACCATTCATACCACCTGCAGTAATAATAATGATGCATAGTAAAAGAAGAAAAAAGTAAGAAAAATAAGAGTTGGAATTTGGTGAAAAAACAGGCTTAAAAAATTTCAGAATGAAATGTATGATTGTCTTTTATGTGGGAATCAGTTGGCAATAAAGCAGAATTTAACTGAACTACTCATAGCTTTACCCTAGTTACGTGACTTTACTAATGTCTGGAACCTCTATCTTGCCAATCCAATAAAAATTAAACTATCACTAGCATTTGCATCTAGTTCCTGTTATGAAAATGAACTATCAAGGTGAAAGAGATGAATGCAGAATATAAGTCTCTAATATGGATGGCACCTAATATCTGGAGACATTTTGTGAACTATAAAGCCTCAAATTATCTTTCCCATCTTTAGAACATTAAAACTTCAATACTTTTCCAAGACTTACACCAGTTTAACCAAAGAATGTTCCCTAGTCTGCTGTCTTACATCAGTTATAGTACAAGAGTGGTTCAAAAATGATTAATCTAGCTATCAATGGTAAGCATTAATCTGGCAACAAATTACAAACCAGTCCGATAATCTATTGTAAAAAAACACATCAAATAGGTAAATCAATTGACTTAGATAAAAGACAGAATATAGCATAATTTATCCTATTAGTAAGCATCACCCACAATATTATCACTCTATAAAGCATCCCAATAACATTTCATCCGGACTATACCTGAATTTTCATCCATATCAAAAGTTCCTGCATCATGAAAAACCAAAAACGAAGCACACCAGCCGCCTTTGCCTTTGACAATACCTTCCTCACCTCTTCCTTTATGAGCAGGTAGTTCTCACTTGTAGTTGTAGCCAGCCTTCAATGGTCATAGAGAAGTATAAAGTAAAACAGAAATAAGAACAGCATCTAGTCAGAGGATACATAAGCACACAATTATATAACATTTGGGTATGTAGTTTAACTATATTCTCCACAGTTCCAAAAATTTATGGTACCTAATAACACCTAATTTAAAAATAAAACCTATCAAATTGAATTCATATTATACACTACAGTTTTATAAATGAGCAAAGTTTATTTTACACTCTCACTTACACAATGACAAAAAATCTAATTCAAATCTTAAAAAGCATCAATGAAAATTCCTACCTGATTTATCTCCTCTTTATCGTAACTATCATCTCTCCACACCCCATTCCACATTGTGGATGGGCTTTAGCAATCAACTATGGTAAAGGAAAATTAATACATTTCAAAACATTATAGATTTAGTCACATTCCGTTTGGATATTATTACAACACAACAAAAAAGGGTATAATCCATTAATCCCACTATGAAATTTCAGATTCATGTTAATTGGGCCAAAATTTCATAATTTTAAATTTGCTTGAATTTGATCCAAGCAAGCCTTACAATTTCAAGCTATTGTTAGAAAGTTGTTGACATTGGGAAATCTAGTAATAGCAAGTATCCTCCCAATGAGAGTAACTAACAAACTTTAGAAGCATCATTTACAATTGTTCTCATGTAAAACATTTTAATGATAATCCCTGAGTTCTACATTCATGGTTTCCATAAAATTTAAACTTGTTCAAGATAGTTTGAATTCCTAAGATGCAAGAAATACAAGTCCCACAAGCGAGAACACTATGTACTACATATCGAAAGCAATGCTTACTTAAGCGGGAAAAGGGTGCTTTCCCCAACATCTGCTACAGCTCCAAAATCAAAAAACAGCATCAAACGCATTCTCTGAGAATATTGTATTAACCTGAAAAATCTGTTAAGGTAAAGTCCAAGTGTGACTATTTATATTAAAGTAACAAGTCTTACATGAAGTTTATTCTATAAAGGGCACCTTCAGCGTAAAAAATATATATTTAAAGGGCATAATAAGGATACAAGTTTTGCGTTTGATGCAGATGGCGTGCTAATCCTAATGCATTTTACGTTTATGCTGTCTTGTATAATGTTTGGTAGGTGGGGGAGGGGGTACTGCATCTCCTTGGTGAGGCTCCTCGTGTTGCTACAAAGATGGAGTTACAACCAAACAATGGATTACATGAATTATAATAGTATTAACAACAAGTACTCAATATTAATTACATTAAATGAGTTGTCATACCGCGGGGCCAGCCTTATGTCCTGCTTTGTGACCACCTGTCCCACAAGGAGGTGCTTTCGTTGTGCGTTTAGGTCGACCTTGTGGGGGTGACTGTAACCCAACAACTGAAGATCCTACAACTGCGGGGGAGGATGGTGTAACAGACGAAATGTGAGTGACGCCCGTAGTCATGGGATCTATACGCAGTCCAGGAGTGGGCATGAATGACATGGAGTGACTATGGGGTGGTACATGGTCTATATGACCAATGCTGTACGAGGGGGATAGAGTGTGCATGACAGGAGGGGTCTGACTAAAATCATAGCCGAGATCAAAGGATGGCGGAGTAAATGAAAGATGAGCGGGGTCAAAAAATGTATGTGAGGTGTGTGAAGGGATCTCGGGATAAGAAGATGCATGAGTAGTGGGTAGAGGGATCTCTAGGTCAGGAACTACATGAGCAGTACGTGGAGGGATCTCTAGGGAAGGAGATGCATGTGGCGGTGGAGGGAACTCTGGGGCAGGAGATGCATGTGGGGGTGGAGGGGGAGCCGGCCTACTGACAGCCTGATGGGGTGCACCACGGTGACCATGGCTATGGCTGGCACGATTTGAGCTTGTGCTTGGTTGTCCAGTATTTTCTGCCGCATCTGGATTTGCCCCATCGATCTCTTCCGAGGGAAGTTTGGCAGTTATACGATAAAGGCGTTCCACATATTTAAGTAAAGCTGAGATTTGCTTGTACATGGGACTGCCTACTGTATACTGCGTCAACATTTGCTTGTGACTGGCAACCTGCAAGTACAAAAATACAATTAATACATCTAACAAAAAAACTGGTGATACGCAACAAAAATTGAAAAGAAAGGTCGAAGCGATTACCATAAGAATAAGTGAAGCGGAAGTGTGGTCGACGAACCTCCAAGTCACCCTATGATACCAACCGAAGTATGGATGAGCAGGCGACATAGCACCCTGTAGTCGTGCTCCATGACATAGAGCTCGTGCTCGATCATTCCATACTTGGATATGGCCATAATGTGTGTCCCCCCAAATCACCTCTATCTTCCCCCTAAGGTCTATGGCATGAAGGGCGTCGTCAGTATCAACATATTGAGGGATTTCTTGTACCATCCCAAACTGACGAAGAACACGGTCCGGTGTATGTCTTTCTACAAGCCAAAAGCATACAAGCGGCACCCTCGCCGTCCATACGTCCCTTCCTGCGACACAGAACGGAGGCAGGTGGGCTAAGTCATCTTGATATGGTTCCCACACCACCTGAAATAGCCAAATAAAAGGGCAGTACATTATGCAATGTTCCATTATTTTCGAGTATGAGCTATTTTACAAGCAGTAAATACAATAGTCATAAACAATAGAAGGAACACAATTTGGGTACCTGGTTGGGACGCATACAATCTAATAGCTGACGGTACCGAACCAAACAGATTTCTTGGGGGCTATTTTTCGTGGTCATGACCCACACAGTCCTACAATTAAGAAAGAGAGGGTGTTACTTGGAATTGAGAATTTGAAGTAATCAACAACAATAAATGATGGGCAATCGTAAATTTAACATTACATACCACTAAGTTTATACCAAACAATGATTATTTAAACATATGATTAGTGGTGGAGCTAGAAATTAATAACACTTGTATTATACATCAATAATAACATATGACCTCAGTGGTTGTAAAACGATATATAAAAATAAATAAAAATCCTATTAATTTTCAAGATTTGAGGAATAGAGGCAGTTAAAATTATATTTTCTATTCCAATTTTTAGAATCGATGAAGGAAGAGACTTACTTAATGGACAGTGGAGAAGGTGCAAATGGTGGGCCATATGCATCATCTGGTGGGAGGTCCTCCTTCCTTGGGCACAAAAAAGGGAGTCTGAACCATGCCCAATACTGAACCAGTAGTAAGGCCCCACCAATCTGACTGGCATCTCTGTCGGTTGCCCTGCATAACTCTCTGTACAACCATGCAAGGCAAGCGCTCCCCCAACTGTACTGAGGTGGATCGCGAAGGTTCGTCAACATCTGCAACCAGATCATATGCACCCGATCGCCAGACTTGTCGGCGAAAATTGTGTCTGCCAGCAGTGTTAGAATATAACACCGTGCATATTGATGCACAACCACCTCTGCTGCATCATTAGGCAACCCGTGGTCAATTTTTTCTAGTAGCTTCTTAATTAGGATCCTTTGTCCTTTAAGCACATTTCCAGTAGGGCGAATTCCAAGCATACTCTGACATTCATCTTTCCATGTCAAATCAGTTCTTCCAACAATTGCTTCACCATCAATTGGAATCCCGAAAATAACTTCCACATCTTGCAATGTGATTGTTGTCTCGCCACATGGCAGGTGGAAGGTGTGGGTTTCAGGCCGCCATCGCTCAACCAAGGCCGTTATCAAGTTATTATCAATTTCTCTACATGGGGTCCTATACAACCCAATTAATCCAACTCTCTTGACAATGTCGATGACGCGATCATCCACCACTATGGGGCGTCGTTTTCGAAGCTCATCATTACGACCACGGCATTTAAGTGCCCCCGGATCCTGCACATGATAGAACCATGGTGATGAAATGTAATATGTCATAACCTTTGTATATGTGATTGTAGCTATTGATCCCAAAAAACAAAAATATAGCTGTTATAAAGGGAAATTAACATATCATCCCAAAAAAAAAAAAAAAAAAAAAGAAACAACGGGAGCAAAATAAAAGGATGTAATGCACTTGATACATTTGATAAAATGCTAGTGCACAGTGCAGAGCTATCAAACATTTACTAAATTGATAAGTAATAACCAAATATTATTCATGTAATACTTAATTATAAAAAGACCCATTTGAAATTATTATCTGACAATTTTATATCATACAAACAATTGTATGATAATTTTTTCTCTCTCAAAAATAAAATAAAATAATTGACCACATATAGCCAGCATTAATGGAGTTTTGAATGCTTAATTATCACTGGTCAGTGTAAGAACTTAGAACTTTGAAGGTTTTCAATGCTGGTTTTATTGTTGCCGGCTAGATTGAGAGCTTTTGTTTCAATTTTCTAAGTGGTGGTTAGATGATTCTTGAAAGGCTGTCAAAATTTTTTTCAACAATGAATAGATAGGAGTTTCATTTTTTCATAAATTTGTTTAATCTTGAATCTTAGTATTTTTTTTCTTAATATCAAAAAATAAAAAAAGTTCATACTTCATTCGTTGGCCCCCAAAGTTGAAATTTGGGTTCTAGTCTCTAATGAGTTGTATGATTGTGGGGTATAAGATAATAGTTCTTTAGTCTCCTAACAAAAATCATACCTAAGATGTTAGTAGGTTGGATAAATTTTAGCAAAGCTTTGTTGGATATAAATTCATGGTTCTAGAAAGATATATGCATTTTGGGGTTAAGGGGCGTGATGTTAAGTTTTATTGGTATTTGACAAACCAATCTAACTTAACCCAACTAATGGGCATGACTATGCATTCAAACCTAGTAATACCATTGACAAACTTATAATTTTAGAAATGGAACAAAAAAAATATATCAACATAATGTAAAAAAGGATAAGAAGAGAATATTCAGCACGTGGTCAGTTTTAATTTTACCTTGCCTTCCCAAACAGCACACGATCGATGAGTTGTTAGAAACCTTAACACCGATTTGTCACTGGGACTAGGTCCGAACTCATCACAACTCTGAGCAGGAACAGCAGCCATACTGCACGGAGTTTAGGGAGTCAAGAGTAAATATAAGCACATGTTGAACATAAATTGGCAAGGATCATGATCAATTAAAATGTGACTCAGCAGGTCATGATCAATACCAGCTAAAGAGTACGGGGTAATCATGTTTATCATTTTCTCAACCAAAAAAAAAGAGTACGGGGTGATCATGCTTATCCCAAAATCTTTAAAAACAGAATAAACTGAAACATATAAACAAACATTTATACTCTTCGGAAAAAAAAATAATGACTAGTTGTACCAATGTACAAATTGTGATTGGCTAATTGTCTATTAGATAGTGATTCATCTGAAAGAAATAAATCATGAAAGCTTCCTACCAATAATTAACTCTGCAAATAGCATAATTGTTTTCCTCCTAAGAAAAGCAAACTCCGACAATAATACTCTAATAGGACAAATCACTACTAAATTCTAGCCATAGAAAAGGACTAGGTTTGGTCAATTTTATTGGTTAAAATCCATAAAACGATCTTCTAAAAATGAAAAATGATTCCTAAACACTCAACAACTCGATGAAAGTTCTAAGTTTTAGATTCAAAACATATTGCAGTTGCTCTAACCATTAAGCACAAGTCAGCTACTGTCTACATCATATCTCTGTCAAAACACATGAGCTCCATAAAAGCCAAAAAAAGTCGTCCTATATATTCAGAGCAAAATAAATGCATAGAGGGGTAGGTAAGCATGGACAAAGATTAATGATCAGCAACAAGCCAACAATATAATCATCAACAATTTTCCTATTTTGAAGGTTCCATGTTTTTTAATGCACACGAGTGAAATTGAAAGGTTTGAAGAACCAGATAAATTACAGCTAATTTTGCTTAATTGTAACCCAATACATGTGCCCACTTCTTCAATTCCTCAAAAGAAAGTACCAAGCCACGAATTGCCCACGCTTTCTCCCATTGCTTCACTTTCACTTCCCTCTTATAAAAATCCAACAATGAAAACCTCGATTCAAATCACATTAAACAACCTTAAGCTTTCCAAACATTTTATCAGAACCCCCCAAAAAAGAAAAAAAAAACCATATTATAAACTCAATCCCAAAATTATATTACATAAACAGGATAAAATTATTTTGTATAAAGTTTCAATTTATGACGTCCGCTTTTGATATTTTAATCTGATGATAAAAAGCACAATCATCAGAGTAAAACATCAATTTTATTAGTTGAATTAATTGAAATCCTCTAAATAGGATAGAATTTGAACCTCATGATGTTTCCGACATTTTATGTTTTTTTTTTGGCAAAAAACCAAAACGTAATAAGTTAATACTTTTCTTATTAAAACTGTAACTGAAGAAGTTAGAACTTAAAAAGGCTGTACATCATCATCATCAAACACGTACAAGATTCAGATACTATTGGAATATGCCACACGGCATCCAACCGTTGGTCCAAGATTCAATACCCTCTCTCACCTACCTAACCCCCAAACCAAAGCCAACCTTAAATTTTTTTTCCAGAACACAAAATCGATATATCGATAGCGACTTCCTTATAAAACTTTCTTTGTTTTATTTCTGTTTTTATGGGGCAGCTCATTCTAGCGTCAGTCAGCACCGTCCCTTTTTCCTATTTGACAAATTTGGGTATGTATATGTATGTATGTGCTCGTGTTTTGTATACACATGCATGTACGTACATACCATATCTATTTATATATAAATATAAATATATCACTCTTTCAGTTATTATAAACTTTGTTTCGTTTCAGTTATTATAAACCATATTATCAAACCCCCCCCCCCCCCTTCCCTACTTAAAAAGTAGGTTTTGCCAACACATAAGGTTTTATTAAAAGATTTGAATTCGCTCACAATCTTTAGTGTAGCAATTGGCAACAAAATATGGTGACAGAATGGTCCCTCAATTTCCCTTCATTCACACATAAAGTTAGAGGCAACAAAACAGTAATCTTTAAAGCAATAAGAAAATACCTCTCCTTGAGATTAAGAAGCAAGTAAAGTGAAATAGGCTGTAAGCCTTTAACTGCAAGACTCATATCACATCACTCTTAACTGTTTTTGTGTGTGTGTGTGTCAAATTGATACTTCAAGATATCGAATTCTCCTCTATGTGGTAAATTCCAGTTTAGAGCAAAAAAGTTAAGAAAGAAAAAACGATCAAGTCCTCTTACAAAATACAAAAAACCCAGTCCAAAAGAAAAACATATGAAATTGACAACCTTATCCACCAATGTAGCTTCAATTTAGACATCACACACTCTCATCACTCAAAATAAACAACAAATGCAACTCCAATTCAGCCAAAGACACAGAACACAAAGCAGTAACACCATGCTCCCATACAGTTAATGACTTACTGATAACATGCTTTGCAACTAAAATGGTCCACACAACTGAACCTGATGACAAAACTTATGAAACCTATGATTCTCCTACACTTCACATTTTCCTCACACTTTCTCACTAACCAAACAGAAACTAAAACAAAAATTGAAACTGACCCATTAAAGAAAATCAAACAAAAAAAAAAAAGGATAGAAACTGACCCATTAAAAGTTATTTTCAATTCTTAACCACTCAAAGCAAGAAATAATTATTGATGAGCTACTTTGCCCATGAATTTGGTGCTACGGAAATCCTTTCAGTAAGAAGAATATGAGATTTAAAATGTACAAGCAACATCTTTAGCATACTATGATCACAATTGACAGATTAAGAAAAATGTATTAATAAATCCAAGGAGATCATGAAGAACATTTTTAATACAATTGTGAAAACATGAAGTTAAACAGAACATTATCAAGAAAGAAACATGAAATTCACAGTCCCATTTACTTTCAACCACTTAATAAATAAAGGTGCTAAAAGTATCAACACAAACAACTTGGTTTTTTCATAGTTGAGTATACATGCATATTGACAGCAAGCACGACCTTGATAGGCTATCATAAATACAAATATATGTAATCAATTAAGGTAATCAATCAGCAATATATGAAGAACAAAACGGAAAATCATAAAAAAGAAGCATGAAAATAAAATGCACCTTGCCTTTGTTCCTATTAAACAAAAAAAAAAAACAAAAAAACTGATCTCAGTTTTTACAATAGAGGAAAAGAAAATGCACAAACAAACTGGTCTGGTGGTGTTACAATCAATGCATGTACCAATAACCCCAGAAAAAAGAGAGTCCTTACTTTTTGTGAGGTAATCGGAGCGACGGATCGAGGCGGAGACGGAGCGACGTGAGCGAGAGGGACACCGGCGGCGACGAAGCGAGATGACTGAGAGAGAGACCGAGAGTGAGAGTGTGAGTTTTTTGTTTTTGAAATTTTTCTGGTTCGCGAGATGACTGAGAGAGAGACGAGAGTGAGAGTGTGAGAGAGAGTGAGAGTGAGTGTGAGAGAGACTGAGTTCTGAGTTTTTTCTGTTTTTGAATTTCTTGTAGAGCGCGATGAGGGACGCGTGGAGTTTTTCTGTTTTGAGTTAAAAAAACGACTCCAGTGGAGTCGTTTTTCTGGGCTATAAAACGACTCCAATGGAGTCGTTTTTAATTCAAGAAAAACGACTCCAGTGGAGTCGTCTTCTGTGCAAATAAAACGACTCCAGTGGAGTCGTCTTCTGTGCAAATAAAACGACTCCACTGGAGTCGTTTTTCTTGCGCAGAAGACGACTCCACTGGAGTCGTTTTATTTGCACAGAAGACGACTCCACTGGAGTCGATTTCTGGCTTACGTGGACCCCTCCAGCCACATTAGTTACTGGCAAAAACGAGGCAAATCGAGTACAATAAACTCGATTTTAACGCTCAGAAATCGACTCCACTGTACTCGAATTGTTAGAAATACAATTTGTTTCAAACCTTGCCTAACTAATGATATTGTTTGTGTTTTATGATTATTTAAAAAAAAAATCCCCCAACTTGAATATTTCCTTTTCTTTTAATTTTGCACTTTTGGCTTCTTCCTCATCTTCCACCATGTCCAGACAGTATATCTTTATTTCTCCTCTGAGATTCTTTAAACATCCCAATTCCTTAATTCGATAACCTTTATCTGGACCCACATAAAAAAATTGCAATGTTTGAAGGCAAGTCAACTGCCCCATATTTTTAGGTGTTGTTATAATATTATCCCCGCAATCATTAATATGAATATGTCTTAAGTTAATCAAATTGCTTAGGTCTTCCGGAAGACATAAATAGCCTTCAATTCTTAAAGTTTGCAAATTGTATAGTTTGGTGATGGATTTTGGAAATTCTCCAATTCCCTCTGAGATATGAAGAAGCCTCAAATGTATCAATTGCTCAATTGAATCTGGCAACTTCTCTATACTATTCCCGGATAATTTTAAAATGCGTAAGCATTTAAAATTTGATAACATGATGTCAGAGTTGAAATTTTGTGAAATTAACGTGCGCAATTTTGTAAAATCAACTCCACTAAATGAACTTCTTGTTTTGCCATCAAAAGCAAATGAAGGTTGTATGCTACCATCATCCACTGAATCTCCCTCCAAGATTAGAGTTTCAAATTTTGAAATTGAGAGTGCAAAGTCATGCACCAAATCATGCATTTTGCAGCTAATAATATTACCATAGGCATCCTTTCTAGCATTTTGGAAAAAGGAAGTGGCCAACAAAATATTGAAATACATGTTACCAAAATCTTCCATCGCCATATTTGCTTCTTTGGCATGTTCAAGGAACTCTTCAGCCATCCAATATTGAATTACTTCATCCTTTTCCACTTCATAATCTTTGGGGAATATTGCACAATATGCAAAACATCGTTTTAAACATGGTGTTGGAAGATGATCAAAGCATAACTTAAGCACAGGAAAGATGTCACTGTTATCTTCATCCAACAAATCCCAAATTTTATTATTTTGAATCTCTAGCCATTTGTTTTTATCAAATTGAAAGCACATCGTTCCCCCTAAAACTCTTGCAATCAATGGATTCCCTCCACATTTTTTTGCAATTTCCCCACCAATAACCTCCAAATCTAAGGTTAATGGAATTCTTCCATCTATGAGTGTTCTTTTTTCCATTATAGACCAACAATCATCTTTTGATAACTTCTCTAAGTGATGTGGGGGATGTATCATCTTCATGATTTGCACCACATTATCACTACGGGTTGTAATAACAATATTATTTCCTGTATCGGAATTAAACTTTAATAAGTAATCCTTTAAGGAACCCCATTTCTTAGTATCTTCATTTTGCACATCATCAAGTATGAGAAGATATTTTTTTCCCCCCAAAATTTCTGCACATACTTCAAGTACTTCATGAAATTCACTTGAATGATAAACCAAGTCTTCCTTAAGAGATTTAAGAATATTTCTTAATATCTCTTCAACATCAAAATTTTTGCCGACATTTACCCATGCTAGTACATCAAAATGTTTTTTTATCAGTTCATGGTTATACACAAGTTTTGCTAAAGTTGTCTTTCCTAGACCTGCCATACCCACTATAGGGAGAACTGAGATAACCTGTTGATTGCTTGAATTGATAAGTAAGTTTACTATTTTTTTGATATCGTGTTTTCTTCCTACAACTTCTGAATCATCGAGGAGGGAGTCTATATTCATGTACAAGCTAATTTTGGGGATTGAATTCACCATCTCCATTCTAAGACCATAGTCAGCTACATCATTCACAATTTTATCCAACAATTGTTTGATGGCCTTAACGTCATTAAGAGTGCGTAATGAAAATTTACTTACTTGATCCATCATTTGATTTTGAATCTGTACCTTTCCCCGAAAACTCTCATAGCTGAACTTGTCTAGCACATTATCGGCATTATAAGCTACATCTCTAAGATTCGTTAACCATATCCTCATAGACCCATCACTTGATTGCCTCTTTTGAGCATCACCTAACATGAATTTAATCTTGAATAATGTTTCAAGAAATTCCTTGAAACTCAACTCAAAATTGATATGCTCAGTGGCAAGTGAAAACAAATTGGCTATTAGTCTGTCCACAACATCATTGAGGATAATTTCAGCCCTATATTCTTCCTTACCCTACAAAGAGAAAATTGTATTAAAATATTTGCAAATGGTTAAAAAGTAGAGCAATGTTTATTTCACACTTGTTGTAGCACACAACCGTGCACACACAAAACCCAGTGTACTAATATTTATCCTAAAACGTATCGGAACTGTTGGAAATAAAAAACTGTGTATAGTAAGTTGGGACTAGAGAATCACCTGTGACAATTTTAATCTCTTAGTTTTTGATTTTGAATCTGACGTTGGTACACTTTTAGGTTTTTTGTTGGTCCCCTGAGTTACTTGAGCTTTTCTTTTTTTTTGAGTTGCTTGAGCTTTTTCTTGAACATCTTGAGTCACAGCATCACATGCCTTAATGTCATGACGTGGAACTCCAGCCAAGTGTGCTTTAATCCTTGATGCACCTCCAGGCAAATCTTGTTCACAATAATTACATTTGAAACGGCCATTTAATTTCTCAGCATAATCCCAAAATTGATCTCTCTGTCTACCCATATTTCTTTTTCCTTGCAATAAATAAATAACACAATATCAAAATCAGATATAAATTAGTGATATAATATGGTAATCCTATTTGCAAACTCTGTATCAAGTATCAGTTCTCAACAATATTTACTATCCGTTCCTTCATAAAGTGAGCATGTACAATCGATAAACAATGGTGGCTGTTTCGGTTGTATCACAGGCTCCTAGATGAGCGAGTTCCTTCTATTAAGCAGCTTCTCCGAAATGGTCTATCCTCTTGATATCAAACTAAATTTATCCTCATATTTTTTAAGTCTGTCTCATGTTCGATCATGTTAACAACTAGTATAGCCCTCCTCAGTCTTTCTTAGTTGAGGAGATAGAATTAGATGGAAGGGGTTCTGTTGCCTTTCGTTGTGTTAATCAAAATATTAATTCAGCCAAGAAATAAAATAGAAAAGCGAAAAAGAAAAGAAAAAATAAATAACAATACAGGTTTCTAGAAACTATTTTCTGAAAGGTCCTTAGTTTTGTGCTTCCACTCTCATTAAGTTGTAATTTATATTTCTTATTAATTCACAATTGTTTCCTCCAAATTTATATTTGTTATCAATTTGATCTTTATGGTTTAAATTTAGCCAAATTTTGATCTTCTTGTTTAAGTGTTAGTTCAATTTGGTCGTTACTACTTAGTACTGACACCGTCACTATTATATGTTAAACAACATTGTAAATGTTTAAAGCCTAAATAAATCAATCTCAAACTCAGAACAAGTGGTACTCAACGTCAGAACTGATTTTTTATTTTTTATTTTGCTCCAGTTTAAGAAAAAAATAAAAACAACATTAAAGAAATCTCATTTTGTTAATTTTCTTTTTATTCCAAGTTTTTAATTCTTTTATTGCAAACATAACAAAATTAAGTCCTTGATTTTATTCTTTGTTTCCCAACTTGTAATTACTTTGATTTACGTTTAAAATTTTATTTCTTGTTAACACATATTTGGATTAAGAAAAAAACCCATAATTTTTTAATTAATATAATTAAAATATATTTATAAAAGATAAAAAAAAAAAATTTTATTCTATTTGTTTAAATTTTTTTTTTATTTTAAAAGAGAGTTCACATCATATAAAATGTTAAAACCAATTTATCAATATAATATTCACTTAGTGATACGATGAACAACTCAGATCTATATCAGCATCAGTTCTCAACCATTGTTTCCTTCCTTCATGTTATAGTCACTATTGAGCTTGTATAACTTTTTGGTTTTAATAAGGTAGGAATCTAGTCATCTCCGCCCTCCCTTATTAGCACAGTGTGCGCTAATTGAGGAGGAGACAGAAGATGGAGGAGGTTCTTCCCCTTCGTTGTGTTAATTAGACTATTTATTCAGCCAAAAAAACAAAGCAAAACGAAACGAAAACGAAAAAAAAAAAAAAAACAGCATGAGAGACATGTTAGAGTGCACTTACTTCAGTATTAGCTTGCAAGCAAACAGGTAGATTAGATATGCAGTCAATGTACGTCAGAAAGAGCAAGAGAGAGAGAGAGAGAGAGAGCGAGAGCGAAAAGACAGTGAAGAGAGAGAGAAGGTAATAGCCTGTGAAGAATAAAAGAAAGAGAAGAGAAGAGGAGCGGTCTAGCAATTTACATTGCCTTTATACTCTTATATTTTAATCACTATTTGTTTTAAACGGTCATATTTTCAGAAATCCTTTCTCTAACGGCTATATTTTTAAAAAAAAATTCATCTCTTTCTTCTTTCCAAATTCCAACGGTCAAATCTTCGGGTGAAAAGAGAAGTTTCCAACGGTCAAGTCTTTTATTTTTTAATTTTTTTTTGAACCCACCGCCACTGGCCGAAATAAAGAATAGGCTCAATTATTAGAAGAAGTAGGACCCATCACTTGCCAAAAGAGGATGGGTTGTGGATTCAACGCGTCCATAAGTAGTTGAAGATGGGTCCAGCCTTGTACAAGCAGGACCAGCAGTCATAGAATACAGGATATTTTTAGAAAGAATAATTTTTTACATAGCAAAATTTTACTGATTCTAATTAAAGCCCACGGCTGATATTACCTGATAGCACATTTTTACTTAATAGCTATTTGAAAAGTGCTAAAGCTGTATTATTAGTTTGTAAAAGTATTGTAAAATAGTTTGTATTTGTAGTGTTACTCTTTTTAGAAATTGTACTCCAAAACATGAGAAAACAAAAGGTCCTTAGTTTTGTGCTTCTATTTTTTTATTTCTTATTGACTCACAATTTAATTTTGTTATCATTTTTAAATATTTAACAGAAAATATTTTATATCAAGGCAAATGTTAAACAACATCGCAAATAATTTTTTATTAGACTGTATGTCTAACTATTGAATTGCATGTTCTTTTCGCTCTTAATACATTTTGTGCCAATCAGATATTATTTACTATGTGATCTATAAAACTTATATTTTATGCATAATTTTAAATTACAAAAACTTACAACTTAAACAATTTATTGATAACATAACTATTAATTATTAATTTTCTAGAAATTTTGTAAGTATGGGACTATAAGAAGAAAGAGATTAAATTCTATAAGGATGGGTGCCAATCGGATATTATTTACTATGTGATCTATAAAACTTATATTTTATGCATAATTTTAAATTACAAAAACTTACAACTTAAACAATTTATTGATAACATAACTATTAATTATTAATTTTCTAGAAATTTTGTAAGTATGGGACTATAAGAAGAAAGAGATTAAATTCTATAAGGATGGGGTGTAAAACCTATGTTTTACACCATCCAATAAGTGATTGCCACATCAGCATTTTACTTAAAATTTATTAAAATTCAATACATCCTACCACACCTAATAACATCTCGATAGATTCCCAATTTGGTTGGATTTATATATGGGTATTAGAATTGATTGAGTGTAATTGTGTTTATTCTTAAATATGTGATAAGATGATGTGGCATGTTGGGATTGGAGGGATAAAACATGGGTTTTACACCACGTCCTTATAGAATTTAATCTCAAGAAGAAAATGAAATCTAATGGTAAATTTGTCAAAATTCCACTTCAATAAAAAAATATTAAGTAAGGTTACATCCTTAGGCTATAATCATTTTGTAACTAAACTTTAGTCTTTTTTATTTAGCTCCAGTTTTTTTTTTTTTTTTTTTTTTTTGAGTTCAAATGATTTCTTAAATTTAAAAATTTCTACCTTATGGTTTGGATTTGTTCTGTATATGATCCTTGAATAAAGTTTTGGAGTTCAACTTCCAGTTTAAATTACTTGAATAAAGTAGACTTGATTTTTTTTTTTTTTTTTTTTTTTTGTTCTGTATATGATCCTTGAATAAAGTTTTGGAGTTCAACTTCCAGTTTAAATTACTTGAATAAAGTAGACTTGATTGTTTTTTTTTTTTTTTAATGTTTAATATATGGATTTGAAACAGCGGCGGCGCTACACTTTGTTCGGGGCCCTGACTTCAATTTTTTTTTTTTAATTTTTATATATAATATTTTTTTTAGTTTAATACTTTAATTTATTCTTAAAAATATTTCTTTTGCACACCCAGACTTAAATTTTATACACCCTTATTACAAATATTTTCAACTCTAAGAGTAAGAGTAAGAATAAGTGTTTGTGGCCCACAAATTATAAACTATTTTACAACATTTTTACAAAATATCAATGTGGCCCACTTCTTATTGGTTTTCATCTAGGCCTACCATTAATATCATTTTTTTTTCATTTACTAATAATCACTTACCACATCAGTAGTTTATAAAAATTTTTATAAAATAGTTTGTATCTCTAATATTATTCTTTATATTATATGTGTATGGGTGTATCTAATATTGATTATGTGCATTACTTTTGATTATAATGTTATTTATGTAAATAATGATGTGTGTGGAAATTTGTGTGTACAGTATAAACATAAGAGAAATATTTTGACACCACTTTTATTGGAAATATAACAATTGGCCTAAAGGTATCCGTTAACATGACCCTAAATATAATATAACTTTATATAATTTAGTAATTAGGAAATAGAGACAGCTTGTTGCATGTGTGTGTATTGTTATCACGTTATAATAACTTTTTATTATAAAGTCAAAAAAAAATTTTAAAAAAAAAATTTGTATAAAGACAAATATTATATCAAGTATTTGATTGGCTAAGAAGACACGTAGTGTATTATTTATATATGAATGAGTATGGTTATGTTTGTCAATAATTAATACAAAACCAATGAGTTGAGTTTATTCATTTAGTTTAAAATATTTTTATAAAAATAAAGACAAATAGATAATAACAACTAACAACTGTATAAAAATAAAAATGTTAGACAAACTTAATAAAATAAAATGGTCATAGCTACCCACAATGGCAATAGATACTCATAATGAACTATCATATAACAATTCAAAATATGAAAACTTGTAAAAGGACTTCAATTTTTATTTTTATTTTTTTGTCAATAACTCGATATATTCAAGTTCTCTTTTTATTTTTTTATTTTTTTCATTTAAGTTTTTTAATGACTGCCTTAAACAAAATTCCTAGAACCGTCACTGATTTAAAATTATTAATGATTAATTAAAATATTTATTCAATCAAGGAAAAAAAAAAGCGATAGCATAATTTAGATTCAACGAGGTTGATATATTCAAGAATCAAAAGCAAGTTTAGATTCGAGGTTTTCTAATTTCAATTCTAAGAAAAAACATGACTTGGATAAAGCTCTAAAAAAGGTCTGTATATCACTATATGACTACATGTCATGAAACAAGTTGCAAAAGAGATAAGTTTGTTAAGTAAATAAACCAAGTTAACAAAAATAATAATAATAAATAAACCACAAAATTGTTCCATATTTTAAGGGTTTACCACATAGGGTGATATTTGCAATTTACTCAAAAAATAAAGATTTGGATTTTGGAGTTCAAACTTCTTGTATAAATAACTTGAATAAAGTAGACTTGATTTTTTTTTTTTTTTTCGATTTAATATATGGATTGAAATGATTAATGATAAATTAAACTATTTATTCAGCTAATTAAAAAAGAAAGGGGAAACGGTCAATATCCCAATTAGGACTGGAAACTCTGTAGACTATCTCACCAAAGCATAGCATGCAACTTGTGAAAGACACTTCTTTGAAAAATGGATTGGTGGGGGCGGTGGACCACCCTTACCGGGACCAATGAGACTTTTTAAGTTGGAACTGCTAAGGGCTTGAGAACTCTTGAACAGTTCATGGCCTTCACAAGATAGTGAGGGAACAAGATCCTACGATGTGTTTTCTTATGGATACTCGAATGTTTAGAGAGGATTTTAAAAAGCTTTGTAAGTATACAAATCTACCTCACTGATTCTTTGTGAAAAAGCTAGGTTTGGGTGGTGGATTGGCTTTTCTTTGGAAGGAGGGTGTTGATGTTAGGGTCATTAATGGTTCAGATAACTATATTTTGGCAAAGGTTGTTGAAGAGGATGGATCTGAATGGTTCTTAACTAGTTTTTATGGTTGACATGAAGTGTCTTAGAAGCCGAATTCTTGGGCGTTGTTAAAACATATTAAGTCCTTTGTGTATGGTCCTTGGGTTTGTATTAGAGATTTTAATGCTATTCTCAATTCTATTGAATACTTGCCTTGATCAACACATGGTTAATGTAAATTGTGATCTCATATTGAAGATTCCCACAATCAAAATGAATTGTAATGTCTAACTAGCCAAATTGTGAAATTGATATTAATCAACTTGCGGGTGGTCAAGATTGTGATCAAAAGTTGAAGATTTGTATAATCTAAACAAATCAGGATGCCTTAAAGGCCAAACTAGTCAACATCCAAGTGGTTCGTTTCGTTGAACACAAATGCTCAAAACTAGATAAAGAAGAAATTCACTTCACTTGTTATCATTTTGGAGTAGGAACGTTCTTATGGTACCAGTTAGCATCAAGACAAGTTTGAAGGTGGTTAAAAAGAAAAAGAAAAAAGGAGGGAATGTTATGTGCCTCATTTAAAATAAAAATTGAATTTGAAGGATGGGAGAAAATTGTAGATGAGTTGAAAAGACTCAAAAGAGTGAACGTATAAAAAAATTAAAAAAAACATCAAAATGGCTACACATTGACACACCACCAAAAAAAAAAGACCTATAGGTTGATAGCTGCGCATACATGTGTCTGTTTGCATCTATGCTTCCGCATACGTATGTTTTTGATTGTGTATTTTTGCAAGTAACAAATACATTGAAATGATCCTATTAAATAATTTAAAAGACGCAAAATAAAGGTAATGCAATATGTTTTTCATGTTTATCATAATAATGCAAAAAACATAAATGGCTAAAACACAAAATTTTCACCTAAAACCTCATCCATTGTCTATCAAAACCACCTAAAGACAGCCTCCTTTCATCTTGGTACAGCATTATTATCTTTTTGCAGTAGTTTTGGATCATTTCAGCTTTCCCAGAAAATATTTATTGGATTTCAATAGTTGGTATACCAAAAGGAGTTTATTTATTCAAGAAAAACAAAAGTACAATCTTGTTATTTTCTGTAGTACCATACAGCATCAAGACTGAGGCAGTGACCAAATCAGATGCTCAACCAATTGTTAATTTGTAAACCCAGTTCACACAGTAATATTTATTTTTATATATATATATATATATAAGTTGCATTCAAATTTTATGGCTTGACTGGTTTGACTCTTTAAATTAATTAAATAACAGCGGTAAATTACATTACATATATGTATTTGACTTAACCAATGTTTTTCGTAGAATTATTCATGTGAAACTGGAAGTTTCCAATGGTCGATCCATGTCTTTTAATTTCCTTCATTCTCTCTCTATAATGGCTAACGAGTGTGAAACTTCACTGAAATTTTCATTTTTTACATTGTACGGTAGTATAGTATAATGTAATTTATATTGTAAACACACAAAAAGTGGTAAATGTTATACATACACATTTACAAAATATGGTAAATATTGTACACTTTTTGCAAATATACATTTGCTACTTTTTGAGTGTTTACATTGCATATACAACCTAAACATAGGGTTTCAGGCTTGAACGTGGACAACTGGACATCATAAGATTGTTGTTGAGGCTAGCATGTTACACGCCCATCATTTTTGGATTCTATTATTCTATAGGTTATATTCCTTCCTATGTTGAAAATTTTAGAAGAATTCCAACTATAATTAATTTGGTAGATATTTGTCTATAATTTGAATTATTAGATTTGATTTCCATATGGTATAATCTATTTACTAGATTTAAAATAAACAAAAGAAAAAAAAAATAACATCATTTGAAATTGATAATTATTGGAAAAAAAAAATAGTAATGATTTTTGTCCCACTCCACCTCTTCTGGAACTTGATAATTGTTGGCAAACAAGTAATGAACTCGTGATACTCTCGGAGGAATTCGACGAATCTTTCTAATGGAAAATTTTTTCCAAACCCACCCATAAATACTTCACTCCTCTCGACTTTCACCTGCCAAGCTAAAGACTGGGATGTGCGACTGAGAAAAGATTCCTTCAAATGAGTGTTCATTTGTATTATACTTATTTTAAAACTTGTGTTGTTAATTTCACTTTTTACTTTTCTGTTTTGGCTGTGGTTTGAACTTTGAACCTGATAAATGCAACAATATTCCACGCTATCTCCTTTGGTTGTGTTAATAAACTATTTTTTCCTCAACCAAAAAATAGAAAAGAAAAGAAGTAAATAGCACAGAGACATGTCAAAGAGGCAAAGAGAACTTACTTAAATAGCTTGCAGATAGGTAGATGCAGTGAACGTTGGGAAGAATCAGAGAAACAAAAAGAACTAGACCTCAATCGGAAGATCTGAACCCAACAATGAAAAGAGGAACAATATATTCATATCTTAATTAATCATAAATGGAAAAAATAATAATAACAAATTACATAAATTACCAGCACGTTCTCTCTCTCTCTCTCTCTCACTCTAAAAGAGTTTTGTAATTTCTCCCTCTCCCACTCTCTACTGCCCTCTTGAAACTAAATTTACGTTATAATATCAAAAATACTGTAACAACTTTCCTTTGGCCCATAACTGAAAGAAAAATACTTTAACTTTAAAGTTTTCATTTTGACAAAAATACTTTAAAGTTAAAACCGTCCACGGTCGAGAAATCCGGCCAAAACAGTGCATTTCGGGCGAAATCTCACCAGATCTGGTGGAGATCTTGCTGGATCTGGTGAGATCTTGCTAGATCTAGTGAGATTTCCACCAAATCTGGCTGAGATCTCACTAGATTTGGTGAGATCACCCCAAATCCGGCATAAATTTCGTTGGCTCTAAAGTATTTTGACCAAAAACTTGCTGGAAAAAGCTTGGTTCTAGTTTAGCAAATTGTCTAGGTTCTCCATGAGTTATAGGTTTTGCAAAATACACCTCTCTCATGTCCCAAGCCCCAACAGAGAAGCTTTGACTGAGCCTACTGATGATGCGGAGATCGTCAGTGGAGATGTTCGTCCAGATCAAGACCGTCCACCACTTTAATCGGCCCTGCGATACAACAAAGAGAAAGGAAACCACCGGTGGGGTGCTACCCACAACGCCTCCAATGATAAAGTTAGAGAAGCTCAATGAGTGGGATTAACATAAAGTAAAAATAAAATGTGGATTAAGTTCTGATTTTTCATACCTCCTTCCCTTTTGCCTCTCAGTATATATATAGGTTATCCCAGGGTCCTTGTAGCCGTTGGTTCCGTCATTATTGGTGCATTATTGCTTGAGTTTGTAACGCTTATGCCAGGTATTAATTTGACCGGCATATTTCCAACGGTATTGTTATTTATTGCCGCTTGTGGAAACGGTCAACCTTAGTTGGTTCGTTCAGGTAGCCCCGCAAGTGGGTTCGTCTTCATAGATCGTCCTTCGAATAAGGACGATCTTACTTATTTCTGGGGCCCATCAGCTGCCCCCCCATTCCGAGGTCGTCTGTGGCCTAGGACGGTCCTGGGAATACAGAACGTTTTTTTTTTTTTTTTTTTTTTTGGTATGTGTTCTCCGCATTTATTGCTTGGTGGCGGCGTGGCACGCTTCGTGGCCACGTGACGAATTCTGACCAGTGAGGAGACATCGTTCCCAGTGAATGCCTTTTCAGCTTCCCGCGGTTTTCAAGGCAGATTTTAACCTTTACTTTTCCTAACTTCTCCATTTTCATCTCCATTTAGCTTTTTTCTGGTCTTTTCCTACACTGTGTCTGAGTCTCCTGCGGCTGCTGCTTCGCTTTTCTAATTTCGGATTTTTCTTACCTTCTTTTAAGGTGCGTATCCCTTCTTTTTTGCTTCTTTCCTTTTGCTATGCGTATTCTTAGTTTGCTTTCCTTTTTCGAAGTGCATATGTCCCTTTTTTAATGGTAGATTATACTGATTTTGAGTGTATTTTTCCCTCTATTACCTTTTTCTTTGCTCGCTTGGGGGGACATTTAGAGCTTTCCAGTGTCCGGTGTCCACAATTCGGTGATTTTGTGGTTGGGGAGAGTGCCTTAGATTTAGTTTTAAGAGACTTGTACCCATTGTTGCAGCAGTCAATTTTTTGGTTTAAATCTACCAGTGGGGTTTGTTGGAGGGAAAAAATGAGCTCTGGTGTAAGATCTAGAGGTCCTGGGGAGGGTTCGTCTTCCGGCGCGGCCGCGGACGGGGCTGTGAGGGACACAGCCACCTCCGTGCCTCCTCCTTCGTCGATGCCCTCTACTTCCGTAGACGTCCCTCGTCCTTTTCATGCCCTCAGGGAAAAGTGTCACTTGAGTATCGAGGTTTTTAATAAATTTAGGGATAGGTTTCAATTCCCCATAGGGACCAGAGTTCGTCTTCCCAGGAAGGGCGAAAGGGCTTGCACCTTCGCTCATGGTGAGATTTGTTTTTATGAGGCGGCCTTCTTGTGCGGTCTGCGATTTCCCGTCCACCCCTTTATCATGGAACTCCTGGACCACCTACAGATTGCCCCTTGGCAACTCATGCCCAATTCATACAGGATCGTCATAAGTTGTATGGTGATCTGGACGATCATAGCGGATGGAGAGATGATAACCGTGAACGAGCTTACCTACCTCTATCGTTTAAAAGAGTCTAGGGAGTTTGGGTATTACGAGCTTGTTCCCTGGGATAGGAGATCCCGTCTGATAGTTGACCTTCCATCGTCCTTCCGTTATTGGAAGTCAAGATATTTTTTTGCGTCTGGTGACGGTCTGGAGACATTGTCCGATGATTTTTGGGGGAATATTCCCCGGCTGTTGCGACGGTGGGAGACCTCTCGTCTTGGTGCGTTTGCCTTTTATGCTTCCCTCGTTTTATCTTTCCAGATGTTTTTCTTTGTTCGTCCTTACAATCTTGGACGGTTTTCTTTTTGTGCAGCGAAAGAGCGTCCTGTTTTGGAGAGCCAATTTACAGAGAGGATTCAGGAAGCAATCAGGTACGCAAAGACGATCGACGATTTCGACGAGCTTGTGGATCCTCGCACTTTAGCATCCCATTGTTTGGGCCCTGAGCCTTCACTCTTCGTTCTTCAAGCGATTGATCGTGAGCAACGGAAACATGAGTAGTTTTGGCACATGTGATCGTCCTTCCTTTATTTATTATTTTGACTTTGTCTCATTGTGCATCTCTTTTTTTTTTTTTTTTTTTTTTTTTTGTTGGGTGAAGAGATGACGAGCAAGTTTAATAAGGATATGTATGCGAAGATAAAGAGGAAGAAGAACGAGCCCCTTTCGAGCATTGGACAGAAAACTCTGAGATTTACTGATAGGGAAAAAGAGAAGGAAAAAGAGAAGGAGAAAGAGACGACGGAGAGGGGTTTGTCCACCCCAACTCTTGACGAAGCAGGGGTTGCTTCCCCGGCCATATCTCTTGAAGAGGTCCCTGCCCCCAAGAGACAAAAGACAGGCAAGAAGGGTAAGGAGAAGGTTGGCTTCTCTGTTTTGGAGGACGCTGATACTGCGTTTTCCAAGGCAAACGAATTTTTTACTCCTGAAGAGAAGAAAGAAATTTCACTCGTGCCTTCTCATCAAATGGTGAACCAGCACGTGCACAAGCTTGTGCAAGTAACCTTTAAGTTGTCTTCGTCGGAGAAATTTTTTTTTTTTTTTTTTTTTTACTCAAGTTTTTATCCGCAGGTGTTGGGAGAGACCATGCACCTTACCTCTCAATTTTTGGCGAGCGAGGAGAAAGCCGTCATGGCTGCTTCAAAGGTGGAGGCACTGGAGGCCGAGGCTTCAGTTTTGAGGAAGGATTTGATCGCTTCAATGGACGCTCATAATACTGTCGCGGAGCAGGTCAAAGTTCTGACCGAGCAGCTAGATGCAGAAAAATCTAAGGTGAAGCAGAAGGACGAACTTCTTGCAGCTGCGAGTCAGAAGATGAAAGCTGTTGTGGCCAAAGCCGTCATTGCCTTCCAAACAACCGAGGAGTACAATACCATTCTTTTTCAGTGGTATTTCAAAGGTTTTGAGCTGCTGCGGAGGTACATGGTCAAACACGGGCAGGGGGTCAACCTGGACGATCTGGACTTTGAAGCCGTCGACAAAGAGATTGAAGCGGACGAGGCGGCTTCTACTGTTCAGGCTTCAGGCGAGGACCTCCCTGCGGCTGACGAAGGTGGAGATGATGCTTCTGCTCAGTGATTTATGAAGTGTACTTTTTTTTTTTTTTTTGGACATGTTGAAAACGTTTGGTCCCCGTATGTTTTGGGGTTTTATGTTTCTTTATTTTCGAACCATCTGCGTCTTCGGGCTTATATATATGTATTCATGTTTGTTGCCTTCCTGCAGAAGTCGTTTTCATTAGACTTAGAAGAATTTGAATTGGGTTTATTCCTTCGTCTTTTGAAAAATTGCTTTCGTCCCTCTGTGGACTTAGATGATTTTCAAGGTAGTTTATTTGTATGACGCGTTTCTTTCCCTCCTGTTTTATGAGGGTGATATTGGCCCTCTGGATTTCATCGTCTTTTAGATCTGGACAATGTCTACCCATCGTGTGGGTCTTATCGTCTTTTCGATCTGGACGACGTATATTCCTCTTTGAGGAATTTCGTTCCTTTTGTGGATGGAGTAATGCGGGCACTCCCGTGGTTCGTCTTTTTGATCTGGACGAGGTAAATTTTTTTTTTTTTAAAGAAAGATACCGTCGTCTTTTCGATCTGGACGATTAATTGTCTAGCTTTGAGAGAGATAGTCAACACCTGATAATTTACTTGGAAAGACTATTGAAATGTTGAATGATCACTTCTAGAATCATGAATAATTACTTACACACACTTTTTCTTTTTGCTTTTCATGAACATATAACTTGTGGCAAGAAGTATAGAAATAACTTGCTTAAATGAAAAATGTAATGTAAAATTACAGTAGTTGCTTATAATAAGGCCGTGGATTCTTTCTCGTAATACCTTTTTAGGTGTTCGACGTTCCACGGACGAGGTAACTTGTTTCCGTTGAGATCTTCTAAGTGGTAGCTTCCTAGCCGTGAGAAATGGACGACACGATAAGGCCCTTCCCATGATGGGCCTAGCTTGCCTTGTGCGGGGTCCTTTGTAGCGGGCGTTACTTTTCTAAGGACAAGGTCACCGACATTGAATCTTTTCACCTTCACCCTTTGATTGTAGTACTCCGCCATCTTCTGTTGGTACTTGGCCGTCCTTTGGGAGGCCTGGTCTCTGATCTCGTCTATGCAGTCCAGGTTCAATCTCAATTGGTCTTCATTGCTCTTTTCGTCGAAAAACTCCCTTCTGGTGCTGGTAATGCCTACCTCAACCGGGATGACTGCCTCTTTGCCGTACGTTAGGTTAAAAGGGGTTTCTCCTGTTGGCGTTCTTGTCGTCGTCCTATACGCCCATAGTACGCCTGGAAGTTCCTCGGGCCATGCCCCCTTCGCCCCTACTAACCGGGACTTAATGATTTTGAGTAAGGTCCGGTTAGTTACTTCCGTCTGTCCGTTTGCTTGAGGGTGTCCTGGTGAGGAATATTTGTTCTTGATGCCTAGGCCTGAGCAAAATGATCTGAACCTTTGACAATCGAACTGACGACCGTTGTTTGAGATGATCGTTCTCGGAATCCCGAACCTGCAAATAATATTTTTCCAAACAAAATTTTGTACCTAAGCCTCTGTGATTGTTGCAAGAGCTTCTGCCTCGACCCACTTTGTAAAATCATCAATCGCCACCAGCAAGAACTTTACTTGTCTTTTTCCTTGCAGTAGGGGGCCCATGATGTCGATTCCCCATTGCGCGAATGGCCAGGGTGAGGAAATGGTCGTCAATCTTTCCCCTGGAACTTGCTGGACATTTCCATATCTCTGACAGCTGTCGCACCTCTTCACGAAATTTGATGCGTCGAGTTGCATCGTCGGCCAAAAATAACCTGCCTACATGATCTTCCTGACGAGGGACCTCGCCCTCACGTGGTCTCCACAAATTCCTCTGTGCACCTCCTCGAGGACGTACCTGGCCTCCTCTTGCTCCAGGCATTTCAGGTAGGGTTGAGAGAAACCTCTTCTATAGAGTTGATCATTCAATATGGTGAATCGGGCAGCTCGTTTGCGAATTTTCCTGGCCTCTTCAGGGTCTGGTGGTAATCGTCCGTCCTTGAGGAAAGACAGAATCGGGCTCGTCCATCCTTGGCTAGTATGTATGGAGAAACTTTGTACTCCTTTAATACTGGGGAGGTTCTGCTTTTCTAATTTCCATCTGCTGGTCAAGTCCGGGGCATCTGTTGAGGCGCTTCATGCAACTTCGTCGGCTTCTACGTTCTGCTCTCGTGGGATTTGTATAAACTCTACACGATTGAAATTGCTTACCAATTGATTCGTCAGTTTGAGGTATTTTTGCATCCTTGCTTCCTTTGCTTCGAATTCTCCCCTGGCTTGTCCGATGACGAGTTGCGAATCACTCTTGATCACAACATTTTCGGCTCCTAGGGCATGAGCCAATCTGAGCCCTGTCAGTAGAGCCTCATACTCTGCTTCGTTATTAGTTACTGGGAATCTTAATTGAACCCCATACTTGAGAACGTCCTCCTGGGGAGCAATAATGACAACGCCTGCTCCCCCTCCTTTTTGTGTGGACGATCCATCTGTATTAATCGTCCAAATGTCCTCCCGACCTTCTTCTTTCTCGCTGATTGTGAATTCTGCTATAAAATCTACTAATACCTGGGCTTTTATGGCTGTACGCGGGCAGTATTCAACATCGAACTGGCTAAGTTCAATTGCCCACTGCACCATCCGTCCAGCTGCTTCGGGCTTGTTCATTGCTTTCCTGATGGGTTGATCCGTCATGACTTTGATTGGGTTGGCCTGGAAATAGGGACGAAGTTTCCTGGAAGCCACAATTAGGGCGAAGGTGATCTTTTCTGTTCGCGGATAACGAGCCTCGGCTCCCTGGAAAGCCTGACTCACATAATACACAGGGAGTTGCTTCTTATCGTCTTCCCTGATTAAAGCCGCACTTACCGCCGTGGCTGATACCACCAGGTACAAGAACAAATCTTCGCCTTCTTTGGACGGGCTTAAAAGTGGGGGATTGCTCAGGTATTGCTTCAAGTCTTGAAACGCTGCTTCGCATTCCTCTGTCCAGACAAATGCTTTTTTCAGGGTTTTGAAGAAAGGTAGGCATCTATCCGTTGCCCTCGAGACGAATCTGTTGAGGGCTGCTACCCGTCCTGTAAGTGATTGTACTTCCTTAATCGTCCTTGGTGATGTCATCTCGAGAATGGCCCTTACTTTTTCTGGGTTTGCTTCAATTCCCCTTTGCGAAACCATAAACCCAAGGAATTTTCCCGAGGAAACTCCGAAGGCACATTTGGAGGGGTTCAACTTCATGCAGTACTGCCTGAGCGTGTTGAATGTTTCTTTAAGGTCGTCCAGGTGACTGTCTTCTTCTTTGCTTTTGACGAGCATATCGTCCACGTATACTTCTACATTCCTCCCAATTTGTTTTCTGAACATTTGATTCACCAGCCTCTAGTATGTGGCCCCTGCATTCTTCAACCCAAAGGGCATGACCTTGTAGCAGTAAAGCCCTTGACTGGAGACAAAAGCAGTCTTTTCTTGATCCTCCTCGGCCATCTGTATCTGATTGTATCCTGAAAATGCGTCCATAAACGTTAGGAGTTTATGCCTGGCAGTAGAATCAACTAACTGATCAATTCTGGGCAGGGGGAAGCTATCTTTTGGGCAGGCTCGGTTCAGATCGATGAAATCAACGCACATCCTCCATTTTCCACTTGCCTTCTTGACCATAACGACGTTGGCCAGCCATTCGGGATAATAAATTTCTCGAATGAAGTTGGCGGCGAGTAACTTGTTCACTTCGTCCGTCACTGCTTGGTTTCTTTCTGGGGCAAAGACTCGTCGCTTCTGTTGAACGGGCTTCCTTTCCGGGTCTACATTTAGGCGATGTTGGATGATATTCGCAGGAATGCCTGGCATATCTTCATGGCTCCATGCGAACACATCGAGGTTCTTCTTCAAAAAACCGATGATTAACTCTTTCGTCTGCGGGCTTAAATCCGTCCCTACTTGAGTCGTCTTCGAAGGATCTTCCTCGACCAGTCTTACTGTTTCTAGTTTTTCCATGATCTCAGGTGATTTATCTTCGACCATCCATGTATGGTTTTCTCGGGATGCCAGGACCGCCTGATAACATTCCCTTGCCAACACTTGATCTCCTCTTATTTCTCCTACTCCCTGTTCTGTTGGAAACTTTACCTTTAGGCAATATGTGGATGTGGCAGCTTTCCAACGGTTCAGAGTTGGTCGTCCAATGATCACATTGTAAGACGAAGGGGAATCCACGACCAGAAAATTGTGTCTGTTAGTTACTTGTAAGGGATACGATCCGGCGGTTACGGTTAACGTCACAATACCCCGTGGGTACACCTTGTCCCTGCTGAAGCTGACCAGGGGTGATTCAAAGGGACGAAGTCTCTTTGGATCTACTTTCAACTGTTGGAAGGCAGATAGGTAAATGATATCCGCCGAGCTCCCATTGTCTACCAGAACTCTCCTTGTATTGAAGCCTTTGATCATGATCGTGATGACCAGTGGATCGTCATAAGGTTGCTTTATCCCCCTAGCATCTTCCTCTGAGAAATACATATCTTGATTCGTCCGTCTTTGCTTCGTGGGTGGTAAGTTATGAATGCTGTTTACCTGCCTTTGGTGGGATTTCCTGAGGGACCTGAACGATCCTCCTGTGGATGGTCCTCCTGCAATGGTCTTTATTTCTCCTCTTGCATTCTGTGGACGAGGCGGTTGTCCTTCACTTTTTTGGAAATCTCCTTGTTGTTCGTTCTTGCCGTATCTACTGGCTTCTCCCTTCTTTACATATTTTTGTAGTTTCCTTTTCTGGATAAGTTCTTCTATCTGCTCTTTCAGGTCCCGGCAATCTTCCGTGTAATGCCCGTGATCTTTGTGAAAACGGCAATACTTTCTTTTGTCGCGCACACCAGGGGGCGACTGGAGTGGCCTAGGCCATCTAAGACTATGCTCGTCCCTGATCTCTACCAGAATCTGATCGACTGGCATGACCAGTGGGGTGAACTTCGTTTGTCGAGGATTTTTGTCGTCCCTCCTCCTGTTCCTATCATCATTGCGTCGATCTGTTCTATCTCTTTTCTGCCCCCTTCTATCATCGTCCTTTTCTTTCTTCTTCTCCTTCTCTTTCGTCCTTTCTGTTCCATCTATGGCTGCCAGTGCATCTTCAGCATTCATGTACTTCTGTGCTTTTAATAATGCTTCCGCCATTGACTTGGGAGGGTTCTTTGCTAAAGAAACCACGAAGTCCCTGGATTTTAGCCCGGCTTTAAAGGTCGTGAGTTGTACCTTGTCATCAGACTCGTCCACTTCTAGCATTCCTCGTGTAAACCGTGTCACATAGGACCTCAAAGTTTCTTTTTCTCCTTGTTTGATTGTAAGCAAGTGATCTGCTGTCCTTTTTGGACGTTGTCCACCCACGAAGTGACGAATAAAAGAGTTGCTTAGCTGCTCGAAGTTATCAATGGACGATGTTGGTAGTTTGGTGAACCACTCTTGGGCTGCCCCTTTCAGGGTGGTTGGAAAAGACCGGCATAGAATTTCATCTGGGGGCTGTTGGAGGCCTAACGTTGTCTTGAATGTATTCAGATGGTCCAACGGATCTTTTAATCCGTCAAAAGGTTCAAGTTGCAGTAAACGGAACTTGGAGGGTACCGGGCATTCTTGGACTGCAGTAGTGAAGGGAGAGTCAGTTTTCCTGACGATTCTCTCCAGCCCTTGATCCGTCTTTCCTTTGATTGCGTTCCTTAACTCGTCCATCTCTTTCCTCATCTCCTTGATGAAATTAGAGTTTACTTCTTTTGGTGTACTGGCCCTCTTCCTATGGCTGTCTTCATCCTCATCTCTATTCACCTCTGTATGATTATTTCCCTGTTGCAGTTGTTGTCTCATCTCCTGGTTCTGTTTGGTGAGTTCCTCCACCGTGGCTGCTAATGCTTGAATTTGCAGGGCCAACGCAGCAGGATCTAGGTTAGAACTGGACTCCATCTCGTTGAAATGAGGAAACGTTCCTAAACTGAATGCTCAAGAACAATGAATATCTTTCCCACAGACGGCGCCAAGCTGATGATGCGGAGATCGTCAGTGGAGATGTTCGTCCAGATCAAGACCGTCCACCACTTTAATCGGCCCTGCGATACAGCAAAGAGAAAGGAAACCACCGGTGGGGTGCTACCCACAACGCCTCCGATGATAAAGTTAGAGAAGCTCAATGAGTGGGATTAACAGAAAGTAAAAATAAAATGTGGATTAAGTTCTGATTTTTCATACCTCCTTCCCTTTTGCCTCTCGATATATATATAGGTTATACCAGGGTCCTTGTAGCCGTTGGTTCCGTCATTATTGGTGCATTATTGCTTGAGTTTGTAACGCTTGTGCCAGGTATTAATTTGACCGGCGTATTTCCAATGGTATTGTTATTTATTGTCGCTTGTGGAAACGGTCAACCTTAGTTGGTTCGTTCAGGTAGCCCCGCAAGTGGGTTCGTCTTCATAGATCGTCCTTCGAATAAGGACGATCTTACTTATTTCCGGGGCCCATCACCTACAGTTAGTGTAAAATGGCCACTTTACCCACTAAGGAGACAGAAAATGGAAGAGGTTATTGTCTTTCGCTGTGTTAATTAAAATACTAATTCAGCCAAAATATAAAAGAAAAAAGCAACTAATAATAATAATAATAACAGCATAGAAGACATGTGAAAGTGCACTTACTGTAGTAGCTTCAAGTTTCAAAATAGGTAGATGCGGTCAATAGTGGAGGTCAGCAAGAGGGAGAGGGAGAAGGAGAGAGAGAGAGAAGGTAATAGCTTGAAAAGAATAGGCGAAAGAGAATAGACGAGAAGAAGTGTGGTCAAGCAATTTACAAGGAGTTTTTAAATTACTCTAGTGTGTGGGTTGCACGTGCAAGGCACGTGCTGCTCTTCAATGAGAAAATTAATATAAGTTTTTTTTTTTTTAAAGAAGTATGAAGTAATTTCCTTAAATTTAAAATAACTATTTGAATATCTACGTGACCAAATTGGCCAAATACCATCAATTTTTGAAATATTAGGCAAAAAAATATTATTTTGGAAATAAACAGGGATCTATCACTTTTTCAAGTACTCGAATTTGGTGAACTCAAGTACCCTATTTTATGCTTCCACCATGGCATGATGACATGGCATTTGGATTTAAAAATTCTGCTTAGTACTCGAGCTTCCTGAGCTCGAGTACTGTGCGGGTAAGCTCGACTACTTTTGACCTAAACTCAATTTTATTTGCTACTCTCACTTCTCACTCTTACTTACCAGAACACACTCTCACTCTCCTTCACACCTAAAGCCCAAACCCTCACACCATCGGCGGTAGAAAACCTGTCGACGGCAGGAAGATTCTCATCAGTGACCTCTCGCTCTCAGTCTCGCTATCTCCCTCTCAATCTCGCTATCATCTCCCACACGTTGTCAATCTCCCTCTCAGTCTCACTCTCGCTCTCTTCTTCGCCACCACAAGCTCTTCTTCTTTCTCTATTTCTCACGGCAACACAGGTTCGTCACTCTAACTTTTCTCTTCTTCGTTGACCTCTCTATTTCTCTATTTCTACTAAATCTAAATCCATATAGGCTCTGGGATGTGGGTTTCATTTGATTTTTTTTTTTTTTTTTTTGTGGGTTTGCTTGGGTTTCATTTGATTTATTGTGGGTTTTGTTGGGGTTTTGTTCATTTGTTTGTGCGTTTTGTTTCATAGTATTTTCAATGATTTGTTTTGGGTTTGTCTTTATTTTCTATTTCTGTTATCTTTTTGTGGGTTTGTAATGCAAATTATGTGTTTGATGAAATGCTTCTATGAACTATCTATGAGTTGTGAAGTAATAACTAATAAGTAATTGAAGAAGGTAAGCAAATTATGTGTTTTGGCATGCTTATGTGCTTATGTGCTTGAAGTTCTGCCCGTGAAGAAGGTAAGCACATTATGTACTAGCTTATGTGCTTATCTATGAGTTGTTGAAGTTCTGCCTGTGAATCATATATGCTTATGTGCTTGAATTTGTTGGGATTAAGTTTATATTTCAGAATCCTTAGTACAAAATTTTCAAATTCACAGTACTAGAACCTAACAAGAGTTATCTAACTGTTTCATCTTGAAATGATTTTTTGGTATTAAATTTAGATACATTTTACTAATACCACTGTCATATTCCTGTTTCCTTTGTTTTCTTTATAATTTTTTGAGTTATGGGTTTTTTTTATTACTATTAAATTTAGTGAAAAGGTAGAAAATGCAAAATGGAGGCTCAAGTGTTCTGTTCCTCCCCATAACCTTGGTGTACTATCTTTTTTATTCAAAAATTACCAATGCACTAAGTCAATGAAACTATAAGCCCATGGGGACATTTATACTAATGCATTCATACACCGATTTGCTTAGACTATGTAAAATAATTTGCTTTTTTTTTTTTTTTTTACTTATTTAGAAAAATGCAAAAGCGGGTGCTTATAAAAAACCCATTCATTTAGGTGTCCTTTCTAGTTGATATAAAACATTTTTGTTGTTAGTAGTTGGCAAGATATTTTTTTTAGTTGGCTATGATTAAAAATATTTAGTCATCAACTTGTCAATTGGACTATCGATATTACCTCATGTATTTAAAATTAAAATGCAGAAGGATTAAGAAAATAATAATTAAAAAATATATTTTATTAATCTTAAATCCAAATCCAAATCCAAATTTAGGTATCCAAACAATGAAATTTCAAATGATGAATTTCAAATCCTTCATTGTTTAAAAAGACCCAAACAAAGAATTTTAAAATCAAAGGATTTCAAATCAAGGCATTTTAAATCAATGGATTTCAAATCCAAATCCAAATCCAAATGTTGCCATCCAAACACAACCTTAGCTCTTTGTAAAGGAACCCTTGACAAGTTTATGGACCAAGTGTATATAGACCCTGTATTTCCTAAGCACCATTCAACAAGAAGTGTGCAGATTCTTTTCTAATGATTTCTTTTAATAGCTTGCCAACATGATTGATCTGAATAATTATTTTGCCATTCACGTTACACTTTTGCCATTGAGGTAATCAGCAGAGGATTTGTTATGTGTCTAATTTATTTTAATTATTATAGGATAAGTAGTGACAGAGATATGTTTAATTTACTCAAATAAATTAGTTTGGATTAAGATTAGTTTTATTGATAGACAACCTTAAGTTAATATTTATGTTTATCTATTTGGAAGTTTGTCTTGTATAATTCATATATTGAGAATGAATAAATAATAATCATGAATTTTTAAGTTACAAATTCTTAGCTAGTTTAATGTGGAGGTCTAGACTTCCTCAAAGTAGTCTCTTTATCAAATTTGGAGGTCTTAGTTTTCCTTGAAGCAACCAATGGAATTTGTGTCAATAACAAGGCTTCTCTCAATGTGATATGATTTCCTCTGTACATTAAAACTTAACGTCTTATACTTGGATAGTATCATGGTAATATGTTTTCATGAATACATATTTGCTTTGTTACATGAAACTTTTTGAATTTCCAACTTTTGTGTTGCAAGGATGTCAATGTTGTTTAATTTGCCACACATGGATAAAGATAATACTCCTTTCATTATTATTGGTTTAAGTGTACACCTTTATTATTGGACTTGTTGAATTTGGGTTAGGATGACATTAATTAACATCTCATTGCATTCGCACATCCCAACAGTAAAAGGGAATTTGTGTCCATAACAGGGCTTCTCTCAATGTGATATGATTTCCTTTGTGCATTAAAATTTAATGTTTTATGCTTGGATAGTATCATAGTGATATGTTTTCATGAATACATATTTGCTTTTTTACATCAAACTTTTTGCGTTTCCACCTTTTGTGCTGCGATGATGTTAATGTTGTTTGATTTGCCACACATGGATAAGGATAATACTCCTTTTATTATTATTGGTTTAAGTGTACACCTTTATTATTGGACTCGTTGAATTTGGGTTAGGATAACATTTGCCGTTTTCATTTGGCACATTTAGCTTGTTTTATCAGTTTAGGATCTTAAGGGTTGGGAGTTTAGGGGTAGAAAATGATCATCTTATAAATTTATTGTAGTTGATGCAATTAGGAAGGAGAAAGGGTTTGTAATCACATTTAGTTACAAAATCCTCATATGCCTTAGAAAGTCATTAGATTCACAATTAGGAATTGGAATTTCTTAGTGTTTTTAATGTAAATGTTCAAGGTTGAAATTTGTTTTTTTCTAACTATCGAATGATCAAAAAATAGAAAAGTAGAACAACTCTCTAAATATTTCAAAAAATCTACTTTAAAATTGAAAGATTTGAGGGTGTCTTTAAGGTGCTATATATATTGTTTTTTATGACCCTTTAAGTGCTATATATGATGTAGAGAGACTTTCATTTTAGAAATTTCTTCCATCTGAATGTTGCGGCTTTCTCATTTATTTATTTAGGGGTGAAAATGTTTTATCGTGTATGCTGATGTATTCTATTTCTATTAGCTGAATATGCTGTAATCTACTTAACATTCTGAAGTTTAATTCTTTTTTTTTTTTTTTTTTTATGAAATCAGTGAAGGTTGCATTAGATATATATTATTGCCATTTTCAATCAAATATGTTTGTAATTAAAAATAAATAAATAAGAAGAAGAAGAAAGTTTATATATTTGAAGTGAATTTTTCCCTGATTGTTGTTGTCACCAAATGCTAGATATGGACCCACATGAAGCGGGACCCTCTATATAGACTGTCTTGAGGAGGCAGCCTATGCATCGTTCAAGTTTGCTTTGGGATGCTCCTTTGGAAGGCGAGGTATGCACTTGTCCAAAATCGTAGTCAATATATGTAGTAGAAAGAGTTTTGGCATTTAAGAAGCATAAGTAATACTAAGCTGCTTTGTTTGCAAGAAGTGCCAGGTGTACTGACTTGTCGTCACCGAGATAAAGGTCTGCTTGAAGATGGTGCAGTTTTAGATCCATGAATTGTAGCTTATATCACAGATGCAGGGTTAGATGGGCTGCTTCGGGTCCCACATATAGACCTTGACCATGCATTGATCACGGCGTTGGTGGAGAGATGGCGGCTGGAGACTCACTCATTCCACTTGCCCTACGGTGAGATGACCATCACGCTACAAGACATGGAGGTTATAATGGAGCTACCTGTAGATGGCTTGCCAGTGGTGGGATATAATGATACGGACGATTGGGCCCACTTCTGCTGGGAAATGCTAGGGCATAGCCCGCCGGGAAGAGACGTTGGTGATTGTCGCAAGAATGTAATCCAATGGTCGATCCATATCTTTTAATTTCCTTCATTCTCTCTCTATAATGGCTAACGAGTGTGAAACTTAACTGAAATTTTCATTTTTTACATTGTACGGTAGTATAATATAATGTAATTTATATTGTAAGCACACAAAAAGTGGTAAATGTTATATATATGAATTTACAAAATATGGTAAATATTTTACACCTTTTGCAAATATACATTTGCTACTTTTTGAGTGTTTACATTGCAAATACAACCTAAACATAGGGTTTCAGGCTTGAACGTGGACAACTGGACATCATAACTTAGTGAATGTCATAGTTGTTGAGGCTAGCATGTTACACGCCTATCATTTTTGGATTCTATAGGTCATATTCCTTCCTATGTTGAAAATTTTAGAAGAGTTCCAACTAAAATTAATTTGGTAGATATTTGTCTATAATTTGAATTATTAGATTTGATTTCCATATAGTATAAACTATTTACTAGATTTAAAATAAACAACAACAAAAAATTACATCATTTGAAATTGATAATAATTGGAAAAAAAAAAATAGTAATGATTTTTGTCCCCCCACCTCTTCTGGAACTTGATAATTGTTGGCAAACAAGTAATGAACTTGTGATACTCTCGGAGGAATTTGATGAATCTTTCTAATGGAAAATTTTTTCCAAACCCACCAATATATAAATACTTCACACCTCTCGACTTTCACCTGCCAAGCTAAAGACTGGGTTGTGCGACTGAGAAAAGATTCCTTCAAATGAGTGTTCATTTGTATTATACTTATTTTAAAACTTGTAAAATTTGTGTTGTTAATTTCACTTTTTACTTTTCTGTTTTGGCTGTGGTTTGAACTTTGAACCTGATAAATGCAATAATATTCCATGCCATCTCCTTTGGTTGTGTTAATAAACTATTTTTTCCTCAACCAAATAAAGAAAAAAAGAAAAAAAAGTTAAATAGCATAGAGACACGTCAAAGAGCCAAAGAGAACTTACTTAAATAGCTTGCAGATAGGTAGATGCAGTGAACGTTGGGAAGAATTAGAGAAACAAAAAGAACTAGACCTCAATCGGTAGATTAGCAGCAATGGATGTGAAAGGAAGATCTGAACCCAACAATGAAAAGAGGAACAATATACTCATATCTTAATTAATCATAAATGAAAAAAAATAATAATAACAAATTACATAAAATAGGAACGAAGAAAGGGGCACGTTCTCTGTCTCTCACTCTAGAAGAATTTTGTTATTTCTCTCTCTCCCACTCTCTACTGCCCTCTTGAAACTAAATTTACCTTATAATATCAAAATTACTGTAACAACTTTCCTTTGGCCCACAAAAAAAAAAAAAAAAAAATTTTCCTTTGGCCCATAACTGAAGGAAAAAATACTTTAACTTTAAAGTTTTCATTTTGACAAAAATACTTTAACTTTAACAAAGAAAAAAAAGTTAAAGTTACCATTGGACACTTTTATCTGCCATGTGGCCCATAACTGAAAGAAAAAGACAAAATTAAGAAAATTAGCAAATACAATTTATGAAAAAAAAAAAAAAAAAAAAAACTAAGAAAAAAAGCATTTGTTATTCAAAAAGTATTTCTCCCTGATTTTATATCTAATAATTCTAAATCTATTTTTTTTGTCGTGTTGATGTTTGTCGGCCAAAAAACTATATATTTTAATATAGATTTGCCTCATTTTACTCTTTCTTCTTCAAATCCTCGCCCGCTTTGCCTTTGATTGATTCTCTTTTTTTTTCTCTCTCTTTTGCTATCTTTTTCTCTACCAACAGCTTCTCTCTTTTTACCGATAAATATATAAATATAAAGGTCTTTAATTTTTTATGGACAAAATTTAGTTACAAAATTTATTATAACTTAAAACTACAACCTTACTCATTATCACTAACATAACTATATATCTCAAAAATCTAACCATTAGATTACATGTTCTTTACGCTCTTAATACATAAGTCAAATTTTGTGTTCATCGAATATTATTTACTATATGATCTTGTACGGCGGGTAAGCCATTTGGGCCGCCCGAGGTCCCCAGAACATTGAACAAAGTCACTTGGGCCAACCGAAACTTCCAGGCCCATTGTGACGACTGCCCTTGCTTTCCCGGGAAGTACACCTCGGCTTTGTTTAAATTCACGGGCCGTACAGTACCAGCATCATGACCCCCGAATACTCCCTAGGGAACCAACGCCGGACACACTCCTGACCGAGAATCTCCGCAGCCGAACATCTTAGAGTGAGAACCAATTCCAAGGCCACTCCCACCTAAACACCCACTTACGACTAACAGCATTGGACCTCCAAGAGCACTAGCGTCAGAAGCAATCATCACTGTTCCACTAACGTTTCTCTATAAATACTAAGAGTTGAGAAGAGGGAAGGGGTTGTTGAAAGAGCAAGAAGCAAGCAAGAGAGAAAGCAAAGCACAAAAGTCTGGTTGCAAGAATCACCCTTAGTAGGAAATCCTCAATCCCACGTTACTAAATAAGTTGTAAGCCCAAATGGTGTAGGCCCATTGGCCCTTCAATTTTGGGTGCGTACAATTGGCGCCGTCTGTGGGAATCTCCTACGAAGCTGTGGTTTAGCCAAGACTCGCACGCGGCAGGATGTCAAGGGGAGTTACGGAGAGCGAGGCTGAAAGTCACTCGGTAGGCCCATCTCGAGGGTCATCTTGGCGAGAACGAAGGCACAAGAGACGTGAAGACAGGGGTAGCGAACGGGAGGAGCGGTCTGACCTTGGGAAGGGGTCGTACCAGACGCAGCGGGCGGTATCGGGGGCGTCGGGGTACAGACAGTGCGACGAGAGAGACGAGGAGCTAGAGCGGCTGCGCAGGCGGGTGAGGGATTTGGAGTTAGAGGCAGACAGAGGCCCAGGAAGAGGGCTCGACGACCGGAGCAGGGCAGCGGCAGGGGGAGATCATCGTGTTGCAGGATCCCACCAACACCGACGCCGTTCCCGGTCACATGAGCCTTACAGCAACCGGGACCGCTCGCATTCACAGGAATCCCGCCGTCGCAGGGATCGATCGCGGTCAAGGGAATGCACGGATAGGGGATCAGATTCGCCCGTCGAGCGACGACCGTATAACGCGGCAATGGACGCAATGAGCCGCGCTCTGCGGGGAGCAGCGCGGTCCCCGTTCGCAGATGACATCGAAAGAGCCACGATGCCGAGCAGGTTCACAAGACCCCCATTCAACATATACGATGGGAAAACGGACCCGGTCGAACACGTCAGTCACTACATCCACATGATGTCCTTGCATTCTCACAACGACGCGCTAATGTGCAGGGTGTTTCCCTCCAGCCTCGGCCCGACCGCTCTAAGATGGTTCAATGGATTGCGGAAGGGATCCATTCGCAGTTTTGCCCATTTAATCCAAGAATTCGGTGCCCGGTTTGTGACATGCAGCCGGGTGCCGCAGCCCGTGGACGCGCTGCTATCTATGAAGATGCGGGTAGAGGAGACACTCCGCAGTTATGCCAGCCGATATTGGGAACTTTACAATGAGATAGGTGGGGGTAATGAGAAAATTGCAGCGAGCACCTTCCGAATGGGGCTCCCCGAAGATTCCGAGCTGCGGGATTCGCTAACAAAGAAGCCTCCCAAGGATATGAGACAACTCATGAGACGGATCGAGGAGTATAAGCGCTTGGAAGACGACCGGTTGCAGAGTAAGGGCAAGGTCCCGGCAGTAAACCGTCCTAGGCAGGGGGGTTTCCAACTGAGAAATCCGAAGGATGTGAAGATACACGAGCCGCTTTGGCGGGCGGGGGAAGTGAGCTTGACATTTAAAGAACCAGTGCATCGGATCTTGGAGCGGATCAAGAATGAGCCCTACTTCAGGTGGCCGAACAAGATGGGAGGTGACCCCTCACGGAGGAATCAGAACCTGTACTGCACTTACCACAAAGACAAAGGACACACTACCGAGCAGTGTCGAGTATTAAAAGATCATCTGGCACAATTGGCGAAGGCGGGACACCTGAAAGAGTTTGTTGTGGGCGACGACGTTCGGGGGAACGACAGAAGTGCCCGGCAGCAAAGGAACCCTCTTCCCCCACCCCTGGGAGTAATTGAGATGATCCTCGTCACCCCAGGGGGGTCGTCTGTGGCAGAGAAAGGGGTGTTGACTGTTGCACCGATGATGGGTCTACCGGACGTAGACCAGGTGAGAAAGAGGGCGAAGCATGCTCGGGAGTCGCTCGCCTTCGACGAACGAGATTTAGAAGGAACGATACAACCGCATGACGATGCGCTGGTGGTTACGGCCCGGGTAAGTGGATTCCTAGTGAAGCGAGTAATGATAGATCAAGGCAGCGGAGCCGACGTAATGTACCCGGACTTGTTTAGGGGGCTCGGGCTAAAAAGTAAGGATTTAGCAGAGTACAGTATGCCACTAGTATCATTTGATGGGAGGATCGTGATCCCCGAAGGGCGTATCTCCCTCCCCGTGAGTATGGAGGGGAAAGAAGTCGCGGTGACATTCATAGTAGTTAACTCATTTTCCCCATATACGGCTATCCTGGGAAGGCCTTGGATGCACGCCATGGGAGCTGTCCCCTCCACATTGCACGTTAAGGTCAAATTTCCTACGGATCTCGGCGTCGCCGTGGTTCAGGGATGCCAGAGAATGGCAAGGCAGTGCCTCGTCGCTGCTGCCGGGTTCGGAAGTAAGAGGGTCGGGCAAAGGGAGTACATCGAGCATCCCCCATTATAGCAATTACAGGGACCCCAAGGGGAAATGGGGGCTGAAGGCACCGGAGAGTTTATAAGAGCAAAGATACTGCCGGACGCCAACAAGTGTTTCAAAATAGGGGCCAGCATGACTACCAATGAAAGGGTAGAGGTGTTACTATGCCTAATACAGAATGTAGACGTGTTTGCCTGGAGTCCTTACGACGTGCCCGGAGTGGATCCTGAGTTTATCATCCACAAGCTCAACGTGGACCCATCCTTTCCCCCCAAGAAACAAAGGCCGAGGAGGGTGGCAAGAGAGCATGCGGAAGCCGTAAATATAGAAGTCCAAAGGCTCAAAGAAGCAGGGGCCGTGAAAGAGATCTTCTTCCCAGAGTGGTTGGCAAACACCGTAGTAGTAAGGAAGAAGAATGGCAAGTGGAGAGTTTGTGTGGACTTCACGGATTTAAACCGAGCATGTCCGAAGGACCCGTTCCCTATGCCAAAGATTGACCAGTTAGTGGATGCCACATGCGGGCATCCGAGAATGAGCTTCCTCGACGCATTTCAAGGGTACCACCAGATTGCCTTATCAGCCGAGGATCAGGAGAAGACAGCATTCATAGCCCCGGATGCCAATTACCACTACACCGTGATGCCATTTGGGCTAAAAAACGCCGGGGCAACATATCAACGAATGATGACGAGAATGTTCCGTGACATGATTGGCCAAACAGTGGAGATATATATTGATGACATGGTAGTAAAAAGTAAGGAGGAGGGGCAACACGGGGAAGATCTTAGGGTGGTGTTTGAGCGCTTGCGGCAGCATAAGTTACCGCTGAACGTTGAGAAATGTGCCTTCGGTGTAGGGGCCGAAAAATTTCTTGGATACATGATCTCCTGCCGAGGAATAGAGGTTAACCTGGACCAGATTGAAGCCGTGAAGCGTCTCCAATCCCCCAAAAATCCTAAGGAGGTGCAAGTCTTAACGGGGATGTTAGCCGCCCTCAATCGGTTCATATCCAAGTTCTCGGACCGATGTCAGCCGTTCTATCAGCTTCTGAAGAAATGGAAAGGGTTTCAATGGAACGATGAATGTGAGGAGGCTTTTCAAGGACTAAAGGAATACTTAGCGCATGCGCCCGGACTAACCGCTCCAAAGCCCGGGGAGGACCTGTATATGTACATCTCGGTGTCCGATCACGCAGTGAGTGCCGTGTTACTAGTAGACCGGGGCACGCAGCAGCCGGTATATTACATCAGCAAAACCCTAGTGGACTCGGAAACCAGATACTTGCCTTTGGAGAAGTTGGTCTTGGCATTGGTACACGCCACGAGGAAGCTACCCCAGTATTTCCAAGCTCACACCGTGTATGTACTGACTGAATACCCATTGCAGTCGTTGCTGAAAAGATCCGACTTCACAGGACGGATCGCGAAGTGGGGGACTCGGCTTGGTGCCTTTGACGTACGGTACAGGCCGAGAAAGGCAATAAAGGGACAAGTGCTAGCAAACTTCATAGCTGAGTTTTCACCCAAAACCTCGGGAGAACCGGTATGTGTGCTGGATAGTCGCCCATGGAAAGTGTATGTGGACGGTGCATCCAACTCTGCAGGGGCCGGCGCTGGCGTCGTCCTCATCAGCCCCGAGGGGATAAAGATGGAGCATTCCTTCAGGTTAAAATTCAAAGCTTCAAACAATGAGGCTGAATACGAGGCTTTTTTAGCCGGACTGAGGGCTGTCTCAAGCGTCGGCGCCCGGGAAGTAGAGGTATATATGGACTCACGATTGGTAGCCAATCAGATCACGGGCAACTTCGAAGCTAGAGATCCCCGTATGAAAGCGGTCCTGGAGCAGGCAAAGCAAGCCATCTCCGAAATCGGTACCGTAAGAGTAATGCAGGTGGCCAGGACGCAGAATAGGCACGTCGATTCTCTCGCAACACTGGCTTCGTCGGTGACCGAGGACATACCACGGCTGATAACGGTGGAAGTAATCACAAAACTAAACATCACTACAACCGTGAGCTCGAATCAAGCAGGAATCACAGTCTCGGCAGTAACGGCATTAGGGGCAGTTGGATGGACCCCATCATCGAATACCTTGCCGAGGATAAAGTTCCACTCAATGAAAAAGAGGCAGGAAAGATACGTAGAGTAGCTCCTCGGTACTGGCTGTCACCCGAGAAAAAGTTATATAGGAGATCCTATGGGGGACCGTATCTAACATGCCTACACCCCACCAAGGTGGCTGAACTCTTGGCCGAGCTCCATGAAGGTGTGTGCGGCAACCATGCGAGGGGACGGTCACTGGCTCACCGAGCCATGACGCAGGGATTTTGGTGGCCTAAGATGCAGAAGGACGCAGCCGAGTACGTCCGCAAGTGTGAGCAATGCCAAAAGCATGCCCCCGCGATCCATCAACCTGCCGGCTGTCTGAACCCGGTGAGCAGTCCGTGGCCTTTTGCTCAGTGGGGGCTGGACATACTCGGACCCTTCCCCCGAGCGACAGGCAACCGACGGTACATAGTGGTGGCCGTCGATTATTTCACCAAGTGGGCAGAAGCAGAAGCTTTGGCCAACATACGGGACGTGGACGTAAAGAAGTTCGTGTGGAAAAACATAGTCACCAGATTTGGAGTGCCGGACACCCTTGTCTCTGACAATGGCCTGCAATTTTGTAGCAGAGCTTTCCAGAATTTCTGCAAGGATCTCGGCATCAAAAACCGATACTCCACCCCCACGTACCCTCAGAGCAACGGCCAGGCCGAGGCAGTGAACAAGGTGATCATGAACGGACTGAAGAAAAGACTAGACGGGGCTAAGGGGAATTGGACCGAGGAGCTGCCAAGCGTCTTATGGGCATACCGAACGACGCCCAGAAGGTCCACGGGAGAAACGCCGTTTTCCCTCACCTACGGGTTCGAGGCTGTTATACCGACCGAAGTACATCTGGGCAGCGGGCGAGCATCCGTATTCGACCCCGACGCGAACGATGGGTCGCTGGTAGAATGTTTGAATGGGTTAGAAGAACGCTGAGAAGCCTCCACTATAAGGCTCGCAGAGTACCAGCAGAAGCTAGCCCACAGGTACAACCAAGGTATAAGGGCGAGGGAGTTCAGAGCAGGGGACCTGGTATTGAGAAGGGCTGTAGACAACATGCGGGATACCAATTCCAGGAAGTTAGCGCAGAATTGGGAGGGGATGTACCGTGTCACTACTGTCGCCGGCACGGGCGCCTATTACCTGGAGGAGCTTGATGAGAAGCCCCTACCCCGACCGTGGAATGTCCACAACCTGAAGAAGTTTTACCACTGATCGGCCATACCACCGAGTATTCAAGCGAAAGAAAAAGAGTACATTGTACATGTTCTGTTAATGAATATAATAGTGTTTAAACCGGCAAATGTGTGTTGTCCAAAAAAAAAAAAAAAAAAAAAAAAAAAAAAAAAAAAAACCTTTATCCTAAGGACAGAAGCCCGTCTCTCGGTTCGATCACTATCACCGAGCGGGTGGAAACCTACAATTTATCCTGACAGAAGCCCGCCTCTCGGTTCGATCACTATCACCAAGCGGGTGGAAACCTACAATTTATCCTAAAGACAGAAGCCCGTCTCTCGGTTCGATCACTATCACCGAGTGGGTGGAAACCTACAATTTATCCTAAGGACAGAAGTCCGTCTCTCGGTTTGATCACTATCACCGAACGGGTGGAAACCTACAATTTATCCTGACAGAAGCTCGTCTCTCGGTTCGATCACTATCACCGAACGGGTGGAAACCTACAATTTATCCTAAGGACAGAAGCCCGTCTCTCAGTTCGAGCACTATCGCCGAGCGGGTGAAAACCTAAAATTTTTCGCCGAGCGGGTGGAAACTTAAAATTCTTCGCTAAGGACAAAATCCTATTTCTCGACTCGGTCACAACAGCCGAGCAAGTCGAAACCTAAGGTTTTTTCGAGACCCGTTCACGGATGGACCGGTATCGCCGAGCGTACTATAACTTAAACGCTTAGGGGTAGCCCCCGCGCCCATATTCAATCAACATGGCTGGACGGGGGGAGCCTCCGCTTTTATTAGATGCAATAACCTGTCTAAAAACGCAATGGAGCGGGCCGCGAATCGGGCAAGCAATACAGACAAAAGAAAGAGGAATAAAACCAAGGACAAACATAACTTCAATTAAGTTAGTTGGTAAAACCACAATGTTTAAAATACTAAAGACAAAAATTTAGTCAAATTGTCTCGTCACCACAGCCCGGTGACGTGGGCATACTAAAAAAAAAGAAAAAAGAAAAAACGGCTGGTTACGTTGCTGGATCTTCAGCCCGAGTGTCGCTGGTGACCTCCAAACCGGCTGGCTCGGCATGGGCATCAATGGCCTCCACTAGCTCCCGCATGCTTGAGGTCTCATCTTCATCAATAACGTGAGGGGTGCAGCCGGGGGTGGAAAGGGGATATTACTGGGGTTGAACAGGGGAGAGTCCTCGGGAACACGGGTGGCATGAAGCGCGGCCAGCCATCCCTCTTCGAACCCCAGCTTATGTGCCTGACGCATGACAGGTTCTGCGGAATTCTCGGCGTTGGCAAACCCCTCGTTGTACCACTTGCCTTCACAAGCGTCCAACGCGGCCTTTAAATCACCCAACTCCTCCCTCAGAGCAGTATTCAAACTCAATGCCTCGGACAGCTTTATCCGTGCATCCCCCAGCTACTGCTCCAGGACGGCACGTCTTGATTCGGCACGGGCCCTAGCCTCCTCGGCCGCAGCGGCCTTTCCCTCGGCCTCCTCCGCAGCCTTTGCCTTCTCCGCAGCGTTGACGTCGGCGACGTCCTTAAGAGCCTTCTCCCGACCTGCGTCCTCGGCGAGCTCTTTCATCCGCCCGTCAATTATCTAGGATAATTGCGCAGCCTGAACGAGAATAAAGGCAAAGAGTACGGGGGAGGACCCATTGCATAAGTTAGTGCCAAGGCCAATCTAAAAAAAAAAAGAAGAGAGAAGGAGAGAAGAGAGACTAAGTATTAGGATCCCCGAAAACCTTACCGCCACGATGAACCATACTAGCCGCCTACACACGGACTCATCTGTGCCCTCCGCGTAGGCGTGCACATCCTCGGGCAGGAGCAAGTCGTTCGCCAAGCTTTGAGCAACACGGCCCCCCTGGCCCTTTTCCCATATTCTGACGCTGGCGGTCGCCGGGAGGGGCTCACCGTTCAGCAGGAAGGAAGGTTGCCAGTGGGCGGCAGATCGAGAGGTGGACGCCCCATCTGGCCGGGTTTGGGTCACCGGTTCGCCGATGACGATGCCAGATGACGGGCGGAGAGGCGAATGGGCCGGGGAACCGTGCGGGCTGGGCGGTGTCTGATCCGCGACACGCTGTTTTTTGCGTTGACGGACTGGTTGAGCGGGAGGGGCACGAGGGGGCTGACTTGAGCCCCCCTGCAGCTGAGCCGCTGGCTGGGCGCCCGGCATAAAACGGCCGATGGTCATCACCCTCCTTTGCACCATTTCGTGATTGCGGTTGGACTCGGCTTCCGAGGGATCAAAGGGCTCGGTCACAGCACCTTCAGGCGCTCGAACGTGTAACTCCTGCCCCTCGTGCTCCTTAGGTGGTTCGGGGGCTTGGGGCTGAATTCGTTCGTGGGCTCTCTCTCTTAGCGCACGTGAAACTCTCTCAGCTGACTCGTCACGGATCGGATGACGCTCGTCCGAGCAGATGATCCTTGGGCCGAGGTCGCGTGCTTCGCCTACCACGAACTTTGGAGGAAGGAAGTTCGCATTGCGCACGTCAATGTAAGAGAGAAGCGGACTGTCAACCAGCAGTGCTTGGCTAAATGCCTGCCAGGTGGTGTATACGGGGTCTACACCGAGGATCAAATGCGATGCACGGAGCTGGCCGTCAGAATGGACGAAGATCTCCGATCTAAGGATGAAATTCAGATCCCGGACATGCACCACCCTGCGATCCGGCTTGAACCTTTTTCCGTCTGTAAAGAAACCGCGCAAACAATTAGAAGTTATTTAGATCAAGTTTAAACGAAGTATAATACAAAGAGAACTTGGTATCGACCGACATTGCGCGGCGAAAACGGACAGGGGAGATCCTCGGCAAACCAATTGCCACTCACCCGTACAAACTCCCCTGCCGAGTTCCTATTGGAATCAGGCAGACAAGAGATTAGCCGTACCCTCATGTCCCTAGTCCGTAGATAGTAGTCTGAGTTGATATTACCGCACAGACTGTACATATAGTTGATGTCGTGATGGTTTAGGGTTAAACCGTACAACCGGTTCAGCCTACTGACACAACTCACCACCCTGTAAAAGTTGGGGGGGAGTTGGTCGGGGCAAAGTCCATAAAACCTAAGTGTACTCATTATAAGAGGGTCGACCAGGAATCTAACCCCGCCCTCCAGTATGGCCATTAGAGGAAAGAAAACTGTGTTTACGCCCTGGCGCCGTTGAATATCTCCATCACCCTCGGGGCAGTACACTATATCAACGTCCCCGGGGATGTTAAAGGCAGCCCTAAAGGTGGCCAGGGCGGTTTCTGACGAAAGCAAATGAGAATAACCCATCGCCTAAAACTAGAATTTTCTAAAGGAAAACTGTAATTTATAGAACTGAATAGAATGAAACAGAGCAATTAGATAGAAGAAGAGAGTACTTACTGTGGGCTCTAAGAGTGAATGAAGTCCTGAACTAGAAGGAAGAACGCTCAGCAAAGCAAGGGAAGGAAGAATGGAGATGCGAAAGTGAGAAAAGAAAACTTAAGGGGATATATATAGTGGGGTAGGAGAAGGATAAATGGCAATAAATGGGCCGTTGGGTGGGAAACCCAACAGGCCGTCATATCAAACTGCTACACGTGCGACGCCTCGGTTCGCGAAGCGTCAGATGGTAATGATACCCTATCAAATCTGACGCGCCTTCTTGGGATAAGCGAATGTGTAACTCACAAAGGGCAGTTCCCGGGCCGATAACCGCTTAAGTTCCTTGATCCGTCCCCGAGAACGGGGACGAATCAAGGAGGGGCTATTGTACGGCGGGTAAGCCATTTGGGCCGCCCGAGGTCCCCAGAACATTGAACAAAGTCACTTGGGCCAACCGAAACTTCCAGGCCCATTGTGACGACTGCCTTTGCTTTCCCGGGAAGCACACCTCGGCTTTGTTTAAATTCACGGGCCGTACAGTACCAGCATCATGACCCGCGAATACTCCCCGGGGAACCAACGCCGAACACACTCCTGACCGAGAATCTCCGCAGCCGAACATCTCAGAGTGAGAACCAATTCCAAGGCCACTCCCACCTAAACACCCACTTACGACTAACAGCATTGGACCTCCAAGAGCACTAGCGTCAGAAGCAATCATCACTGTTCCACTAACGTTTCTCTATAAATACTAAGGGTTGAGAAGAGGGAAGGGGTTGTTGAAAGAGCAAGAAGCAAGCAAGAGAGGAAGCAAAGCACAGAAGTCTGGTTGCAAGAACCACCCTTAGTAGGAAATCCTCAATCCCACGTTACTAAATAAGTTGTAAGCCCAAATGGTGTAGGCCCATTGGCCCTTCAATTTTGGGTGCGTACAGATCTAAAACGTTATATTTTATGCATAATTTTAAATTACAAAAATTTACAATTTAAACAATTTATTGATAACATAACTATTGATTTTTAATTTTTTAATTTTACAAGCATGAAGGATATAAAAAGAAAATGTAATCCAATGGTATATTTGACAAAATTCAGCTCAAAAAAAAAAATTGAATTTGTATTTAAACTTTGTCCTTTTTTTTATTATTTATATTTCTAAAATAGAGTTCTAGGCTTGAATGTGGACATCAAACTTTATGTATTTAGGTGTTTTTCATTTTTTATTTTTATTTTTAATTTTTTTCTATTTTTGTTATCAATATATAGAGTTAGTTATCTTTGTATTAGATTTTGTATAATTTAAGTTTTTTAATAATTATTAATGAAGTAAAAAATGGTTGTCAGTTGATAGCCTCATCAGAACTTATGACAATGTCACATTCCTTGCAAAGATGAGAGAGAAAGACACTCAAGTGGCGTTAACCAACGGTTCTCTGATGATTAAGTCAGTAGGGTTCTCAATATCTCTTAGAGAATAAGAATGTAATTCTGTGTGTTTGAATTGTGTACCTTGTTTCCTGTGTTTAGTGGCTTATTTATAGTCTTGATATAACCGTTTGGAGACTCATTATTAGTTTAACCATCGTTGGCCTTATAATGGCTGTTCTGGCTGCTTGTGTAACATTTGCCTAAGCTTTAAAGGAGGTTTGACCAGCTCATGATTGGCCTTTTTGTCCGTTGAAGCTTGTCAGTTACAAAACTATTAATGGCTGCGCCATTAATGCCGTATGGCCTTCTTTCATAAGACGACCTTGTGGACTGTATGCTCATCACTTGCATGGACGAGCTTGTGGATTGAAGGTTCGTCAGCTATATGACAAACCTGTAATTTTAGTACTCGTTAACTACTCTAAAATAATATTCTTGGAGCTGCCACCAAGGGTGTCCATGTGTTGGTTGTGGGTCGTGGGTCGTGGGTAGGGTTTGTGCCTAACCCACGACCGACCTGATAGAATCGGGGAGAGGAAATTTAGACCCGCTATCGACTGGCGAGGGAGTCAAATAGGAGTGGTCGAATTTTGCATTGGAAAGTGGTCAATTCGTTCAAAACCGTCCACAGTGGAGAAATCCGGCCAAAACAGTGCATTTCAGGCGAAATCTCACCAGATCTGGTGGAGATCTTGCTGGATCTAGTGAGATCTTGATAGATCCAGTGAGATTTCCATCAAATATGGCTGAGATCTCACTAGATTTGGTGAGATCACCCCAAATCTGGCATAAATCTCGTTAGATCTAAAGTTTTTTGACCAAAAACTTGTTGAAAAAAGCTTGGATCGCCGAATTTTGGTAAGTTTTATGGTCGGGTTGGTTGAAGCGGGTTTCAAAGGAGTGAACCCCCCAACCAACTCACCGGAGTCGGTTTTTGGGATCTGTAACCCACTGCCAGCTACTGGCTGTTGGAGCTCTTAGGTCGGTTACGGGTGAGTCAATTCTGGTCAATTTCAAATCATGGGTGGACACCCCTAGCTGCCACTAAAACCTCATGAAATTCTTAGTTTTTCCCTAACCAACTCATCAGCTAGAATCTTACCCAAAAAAAAAAAAAAACTCATCAGCTAGAATGACTTTATATCATCGCAAGGATTTAAAGCTCCTAAGCAGCTCGTTGGCTAGAGACCATGAAAAATGCTTCCCTATCAAGTTAATGGTTTGACTAATTAACTAAATTTGAAGGATCAAAAACAGCTAGCATTAAATGCTAAGTTATTAAATTGTCAGGTGCCTGTTCTGGTTAGCAAATTATCTAGGTTCTCCATGAGTTATTGGTTTTGCACGAGACACGTCTCTCGTGTCCCAACTCCCAAGCCCCAACAGAGAAGATTTGACTAAGCCTAGAGTTAGTGTAAAATGGCCACTTTACCCTCTAAGGAGACAGAAAAATATTAAATTCAGCCAAGATATAAAAGAAAAAAGCAAATAATAAATAATACTAATAATAATAATAATAATAATAACAACAGCATAGAAGACATGTGAGAGCGCACTTACTGTTGTAGCTTCAAGCTTGGAAATAGGTAGATGCGGTCAATGGTGGAGGTCAGCAAGAGTAAGAAGGAGAGAGAGAAGGTAATAATAGACTCTGAAGAGCGAGAGAGAGAGAGAGAGAAAAGAGAAAAAGGTAATAGCTTGTGAAGAATAGGAGGAAGAGAATAGACGAGAAGAGGAGTGGTCAAGCAATTTACGGGTTCTTATATTACATATATGGATTGACTTGACTTGTGTTTTTCGTAGAATTATTATGTGAAATTGAAAGTTTCTAATGATCCACGTCCTTTTCTTCATCCTCTCTCTCCAACGACGAAACTTCGCTGAAATTCCCTTCCCTCTCTCAATTATTAAAACAAGCATCCACCAAATTTAACACTTTGCAAGAAAAAAGATGGTTTTTTTTTTTTTTTTTTGGGAAATTCTTTACAGTACGGTGCGAATTTTCATGGTAAACACATAAAGTGGCAGATGTATACTTTTTGTAAATGTGTAGAATATTTGCTATTTTTGCGTGTTTACTTTGTAAATACAATATAAAAAAAGTCCCTTCTTTTTTTTCTTTTTTCTTTTTTTTTTTGTGTTTCTAAAATTGGGTTCCAGCCTCCTGGTTTGAAAATTGTGATACGTGGACAACTGGGCATCTCAGAACTTAGCAAATGCCACAGTTGTTGACGCTAGCATGTTACACGCCTATCATTTTTGGATTCTATAGGTTATATATTCCTTCCTATGTTTAAAATTTTAGAAGAGTTCCAACTATAATTAATTTGGTAGATATTTGTCTATAATTTGAATTATTAGATTTTATTTCCATGTATAATCTATATACTAGATTTAAAATAAATAAAAAATAACATCATTTGAAATTGATAATTGTTGGAAAAAATAACAATTGATAATAATGAATTTGTGATACTCTAAGAGGAATTCGAATCTTCACACGGAAGAATTTTTTCAAACCCATCCATAAATACTTCACTCCTCTCTTGACTTTCACCTACCAAGATAAAGATTGGGTTGTGTGACTGAGAAAAGATTCCTTCAAATGAGTGTTCATTTGTATTGTCCTGGTTTTGAAACTTCTAAAATTTGTGTTGTCAATTTCACTTTTTAATTTTCTGTTTTGGCTGTGTTTTGAACCTGATAAATGCAATATTCCATTCTATCTCCTTTGGTTGTGTTAATAAACTATTTTTTTCAACCAAAAAAAAATCAATAGCACAGAGACATGTCAAAGAGGCAAAGTGAACTTCCTAAAATAGCTTTGCAGATAGGTAGATGCAATCAACGTTGGGAAGAATAAGAGAAAGAGGAAAAGAACCAGTCCTCGATCAGTAGATGACCAGCAATAATGGATGTGAAAGGAAGATCTGAACCCAACAATGAAAAGAGGAACAATATATTCATATCTAAATCAAAAAATGGAAAAAAAAATTAATTAAAAATTACATAAATTAGAAACGAAGAAGCAACTAGTCACAGGATGAAAGGGACACGTTCTCTCTCTCTCTCTCTCTCTCTCTCTCTCTCTCTCTACTACCGCCTAAAACTAATTTTACGTTCACCAAGCTATTATCATGTTAAAGTATTTTTTATAAACAAAGTTGAAATTAAAGCTACAACTTTCCTATGTGTGGTGTTTACATTCAATACCTTAATTTTTTCTACATAATCAATCACAGAAATATATGGGTTCTTTTTTAACTGAGTCTGACTTATTCATAAATAGCCAAGTTATTTAAAGCCATATCTCTACGTAGGTATTGAGTTTAAACTCCATGGGATTCAATTTTGGGTAATAAAACTAACTCAAAAAATTAAAGCAATTTATCAAATAGTATTATATTCACTGGATGATATGATCGTACATAGTTATTATAATTGCCTAGTCTCCGCATCAGTTCTCAAGAAGCTCAACAATTGTTACTATGCTTCATTCCTTCATGTTGTAATAACTAGATTTGAGCACGTATAATAAAATAAAAAATAAAAATTTCACAAAAATTTTACAAAAAAATCTTAAGTGACAAATTTTTACTATTTTATAAATAAATAATGTCAATAATATGTGTTGGGTTACACGTGTGAGTGAAGTCCCACATTGAATAAAGATGAAAAGAATGATTGGTTAATATAACATAATTGAGCACATACCCATTGGGCTTAGGCCTTTTGGGTTAAAGTGTGTCTCTATATGTTATATTAATTACTCAAAGAAGCTCCCCAAGGTGTTTATCTCCCTAACAAGTGGTATCAGAGCCTATGGTGGTGTGCGGCGAAGGTGGTGAAGTGTTCATGGTCCCTACCCAGCAGGGACAGAGAAAGCCTAAACGGCCCACACAAAGATCCTGGAATATTGCTAATGGTGCTAAATAATGGTGTGATGCAAGATTCCCATGGACATGGACGTGCGGAGTTCCCATGGATGTGCGTGCAGGTTCCCATGGACATGAACGTGCGGGGTTCCCATGGATGTACGTGCAGGGTTGACACGTGGTTCCCATGGATGACGTACGAGAGACCCATGGATGACGCGCTGAAGAAGAGAAAAGTCCATTAGGCAAGGGGGAGCGAGTAGGACTTATTCATGGCCCACAGAGAAGTCTTGAAACCCATAGAGTGGTAGAGACTCACACGTGAGGGGGAGATTGTTGGGTTACACGTGTGAGTGAAGTCCCACATTGAATAAAGATGAAAAGAATGATTGGTTAATATAACATAATTGAGCACATACCCATTGGGCTTAGGCCTTTTGGGTTAAAGTGTGTCTCTATATGTTATATTAATTACTCAAGGAAGCTCCCCAAGGTGTTTATCTCCCTAACAATATGTTCAGATTAAAACTAATAAAAGTTTGCCACTTGAAAATTATTGTGAAAATTAAATGTTGTAAATATAGTATTTTTCTATTGTTAATTTGTAAACCCATTGGATGGTAAAATTTTGGAATGAGAAGTAAACAAATTTTTTTAACTCTCATCGCTAATACAACATTCAATTAAAAAACCGTGGAATTCACATGTATTGACTTGACTAGGATTGGATTTATTTGTATTTCTACCAGTGATCGCTGTCACTGGTAGAAAATTACAAAACAAGTTGCATTCAATCTGAATTGGCTTGACTCGTTTTTATAGCTTAATGTGTGGCTGCAATGAAGTGAGGATATGATTCCTTATGGTCCAATCCTTTTAATAGCACGGCACTTCTTTCATGAAATCCACATATTTGTTGAAATCCTGAAATCGTAGTGGCTAAGGTGAAAATGTGTGGATGCGTCTGTATGGATCTCTAATTCATTGTTTTTGTTCAAGACTGGCGATAATGAAAGCATTTAAAATCAGAGCAATACTATAGAAAATTGCAATTTACATCTTATGGAATGACATATTAGATATAGCTCCATATACTGTCTATTTTCTCGATATTATTGTTAGACATCAAATTCAATAATTTTTTCATCTTATTTTAATTGTCGTGTTAATAAACTATTAGTTTAGCCAAGAAATATAAAATCAATAGAATGAAGGACATGTTAGAGTGCACTTACTGTATTAGTTTTTGCAAACATGGAGATGCAGCGCCAACGGATGCCAATAAAAAGTGAAGAGGTAGTAGGATTGAAGAAGAGAAGTAATAGTGGAGCAAATTTAACGTATTTTATATTCTCTTACTCATTCATTTCAATTTAATAGCATGTTTATTGTTAAAGAGAAATTTTTTTTTTTTTTTTTTAATGATATAAACCAGTAACTCGAGACTCTTTGCAACCTTTTGAGTTATTATGTTAAACAGAAATGTTACATGCACAACATTTTCACAAAAATTTTATAAAAAATCTTAAGTGACAAATTATTACTATTTTATAAATAAATAATGTCAATAATATGTTCAGATTAAAACCAATAACAGCTTGCCACTTGAAAATTATTGTAAAAATGTTGTAGATATAGTATTTTTCTATTGTTAATTTGTAAACCCATTGGATAGTAAAATTTTGGAATTAGAAGTAAACAATTTTTTTTTTACTCTTGTTGCTAATATACAACATTCAATTAAACAACCGTGGAATTCACATGTATTGACTTGACTAGGATTGGATTTATTTGTATTTCTTGATGGCTTCACTGTCACTGGTAGAAAATTACAAAACAAGTTGCATTCAGTCTGAATTGGCTTGACTCGTATTTATAGCTTAATGTGTGGCTTCAATGAAGTGAAGATATGATTCCTTATGGTCCAATCCTTTTAATAGCACGGCACTTCTTTCATGAAATCCACACATTTGTGGAAATCCTGAAATCCTAGTGGTTAGGGTGAAAAAATGTGTGGATGCGTTTGTATGGATCTCTAATTCATTGTTTTTGTTCAAGAGTGGCGATTATGAAAGCATTTAAAATCAGAGCAATGCTATAGAAAGTTGTAATTTACAAAAAAAAATTTCTTATGGACTGACATATTAGATATAGCAGTCAAAATAGCCAAATAACAACTTTTTGCAAACTATGTTGTAATCTACCACTGTTTCGAAAATATATGGGTATCTTCTAATTTTTGGGTATTCGAGTTTGGCGAAATCAAGTTTTCCATGGTACTTGAGTTCATGGAACTCGAGTACCGTAAAAAATTTCTGGCAAATTTGAAGTATCTTTTTTTTAAAAAAAATTTGAGTTTCAAAAAAGTAGTAGATCTCTACATATTTCCAAACTAGTGGGTAGATTGCTAATTTTTTTGCTAAAAAGTGGTAGTAGGCCATTTATATAGCTCTAGGAGAAAATGGTTCACTACCACAATTTAGCAAAAAAATTATCAATTTACCACTGTTTTGGAAATATGTAGGGATTTACTACATTTTTAAAACTCGAATTTGTTAAACTCGAATTTGCAGTGAAAAGTATATTTTTTCAAAGAACTCGAGTTTCTGGAACTTGAGTTCTTTGAAAAAATATACTTCAAATTTTCAAAATTTTTCCCCGATACTTGAGTTTATCCAAAAAGTGGTAGGTCCCTAAATATTTCCGAAACAGTAGTAGATTGTAATATAATTTGCAAAAAGGTGTTATTTGCCTATTTTCGCTCGTATCTTCCTGACTCCTCCACTCCTCTACTTTCACCTTCTTCTCCTCTTTTATCTTTTGTCTTCATTTTGTTTTTTCTTTCTTTGTGTTTTCCCATTTGTTTTGTCTAACCAAAACCAATAAACTTCCCTATAGTTCTTACTCACTCTTAGTTCCTCATCAACAACTCGTCACCGCTAGTGGATCTCATAAGCTCACTTGAAATTGCTTTGTGAAGGAAATGTAGAAGAAAAATGTACTTGATGAAAATGCAGAAGAAAAATGTAACGGCAAGGTGAGTCCAGCAACATGGTGATGTTGTGAGAATGGGCTGTGTTTTGTGGTTAGCCAGAAGGTAAATTTGGGTTTTTGAAAAAACTATAAGGGTGTTATAGGGTATGGGAGACAGTTTCCAACAATATCATACGAACCAAACGGGCACAAATTTATCTGCCATGAGGCCCATAAATTAAATAAAAAGACAAAATTAAGAAAATAAGCGAATACATTATCTTGAAAAAATAAAAATAAATAAGAAGAAAACATTTGTTATTCAAAAATTATTTCTCACTGATTATATATCTAACAAATTTTAATTCTTTTTTTTTTGGTCGTATGTTTGTTGGCCAAAAAAAAAAAAAAAAAAAAATCTAATATACATTTGTCTCATTTTATGGGATTTTTCTCAAATCTTCTTCACTCGAATCTTAGATTTTTATATTCATGAAGGACTAAATCTAAAACTAAATCAAACGTAAATGGTCAAATTTACGAAGATTTGAGAAAAATAAAGAGCCAAACATAAGATTAGCTTTCTGACTTTTCTCAAATTTATAGCCATGAGCTTGTGAAAAAAAAATTAATTTAAGTAGATATATTATACGATTCTATGACAAATGCACTTATTAAACACATTGGAGAATGTGAACACTGACAAGATAATAAATTTTGCAACCAAAAAAAAAAAAAAAACCATGTGATACCCAAATGTGCAATAGTTCGTGTTTTGGCAACACCATTAATATTGGATAATGTTTTTCTCCAAATTACTTTATTAAGAAATTCTCCTTGTCTTATAACTTTTTGTTGAATGTGAATTTTGAAGGGTTTCAAATTAGTTTTGTGAGGAACCTTTTCCATTACCATTTACCTCAACATTTTATCTCGATTATCTAAGTAATTTTGGAAAAAAAATATATAAATTAGGTAACAATTATAAACCCTTGAATGTGAATTTTGAAGGGTTTCAAACTAGTTTTGTGAGAAACCTTTTTCATTACCATTTGCCTCAACATTTTATCTCGGTTATCTATGCAGTTCTAGAAAAAAAATATATAAATTAGGTAACAATTATAAACGTGCCATTGTTGTAACTTATTTTTCCTTAACTTATTTATATTTATTTAAAAATATGTAATTGAAAAAAAAAACATAATATTTGTTTTTCCTTAACTTATTTATATTTATTTAAAAATATGTAATTGAAAAAAAAAAACATAATATTTGTTTAAGTAAAATATATAATACTATATGTAGGTGAGAAAGCCCAACGCCATATGTTGGGCCTGTGGCCCAATTTGAATAAAACTTCCTGACCGAAGAGGTTAAAAGGATCAATGCCCTGCCATCCTGGAGAAAATGCAACCAAAGAAGGATTAATATTTCGTCCGAAGACAACCTGGCATGTCCAAAGAGGTTCCGCTCGTCAGACCTCCAAAGAACTTGATCAAGTAGAAGATTCCTCAGAGGGGAGTTAGCGCTAGGCATTCCTAAGCGCGGAGATATCCTGAAATATCTTACAAATAAAGCTGCCATCACCGCATTTAATGCACTGCAGCAACTTTCCTGGCCGCATTTATGTGGAGAAGACACCTGAACAGTGAAACCTCAGCCACTACCACTCATTACAGATTAAAGCAAACTTCTGATGTGACTAATACTCAAATGGACGCTTAGATGAAGGACAAGTGTGCGGTGAAGATGAGGGAAAAATGTGTATATATATAAAGGAAACAGGTCTCACATGAAGGGGGATTGGGAGGAAGTTGAAAATACAAGACCTTTTCGGATCAAAGATATTTTTATTGAATATTAGCCTGAGTGTCTTTTGCCCTGTTTCGCTTGCATGAACCGTTGCTAAATCCATATCCAGCCCAGCTGTTTAACCCATTCTCTACAAATTCATTGTTGGGGATCTGTTGGGCTCGTAATACGGGAAGTTATTGCCTAGTCCATCAAATTTCGACCCTACAATTGGCGCCGTCTGTGGGGAACAGCTTGAGCCAAGGTGGAAGCAACACCTCAAAGAATGGCTGAACCAAGACAACGACCAGCGGAGTCCAGGTCGTCTCAGCACACCGATCCCTTTCTTCATCTGGAACGGAGGCAGGATCGTGAGGGCAGTGTACACACCGCAAGTGACGATCAAAACCGATCGCATGGAGAGAGCCACATGTCCCATGCAGAGAAAAACAAAGACATGCAGAGAAAAACAAAGACATGCAGAAGGAAATCGATAGGCTAAAGAGGGAGTTGCGCCATGCGAAGAGAAAGCGCAGTTCCTCGTACTCTGATGAAGATGCAGAGGACGAACAGGATGTTGTTTACAAACAGAAACTTCGAACGCTAGTCGGCGATTCCTTTACCTATGAGGAAATGCGGCATGACGAGGGGAACCCTCAGAACCCCTTACCTAGAGGCGTAGGGAACAACGCTATGAGTAAAGCCCTGGATCAGATTTCCAGATCCCCCTTTACTCTAACATTGAGAATGCTAGACTTCCTCGACGTTTCCACCAGCCTACATTCACCATCTACAATGGCTGGACAAACCCAGTGGAACATGTGAGCCATTTCAACTAGAGGATGGCCGTCCACTCTAGGAACGAAGCCCTGATGTGCAAAGTCTTCCCATCCAGCTTGGGACCGATAGCCATGAGGTGGTTTGACAATCTGAAAGCAAAATCTATAAGCTCTTTCCAAGAGCTGACTCAAGCATTTGGTTCACGTTTTGTCACGTGCCGAAGGGTTCCGCAGTCTATGGCTTCCCTATTGTCAGTCAGTATGAAAGGAGGTGAGACTCTGAAGTCGTATTCAGATAGGTTCTGGGAAACGTATAACGAGGTAGAGGAAGATTGTGAATTGGTGGCCATCAGCTCTTTTAAACTGGGCCTCCCCACTGAACATCCCTTAAGAGCGTCCTTAACGCGTAAGCCTGCTACTAATATACGCCAGTTGATGGATAGGATCGATAAGTACAAAAGAGTTGAAGAAGATCAGCAGCAGAGTAAGGGAAAGGAGAAGGCTATCCCTCAGGAGGGGAGGGATTTCAGGACGGACAAGCAGAACCACAACAGGCCAAGGAAGGACTGGGCCGGACAAAGTACATCGAACTTCTAGACTGTCAATGCGATTTTTCGCGAGCCAGTACACGAAGTCCTGGATAAAATAAAAAATGAACCGTTCTTCAAGAGGCCGAACAAGATGGTAGGAAACCCTGAAAGGCGCAACCACAATCTTTACTGTCAGTATCACCTTGACCATGGGCATGCTACTGAGGATTGTAGGAGCCTGTGGGACCATCTGGATCAGCTGGTCAGCGAAGGCAGACTAAAGCACCTTCTACACCACTCATACGGTCAGGGAAATCACGCAAATGCAGGGCCCAGGAGAGGCGATTCTGTGAAACCTCCCTTGGGTACAATTAATGTTATTTTTGCCGCACTAGGAAGGACGAGGTCTTGCCCATCCAGAGTACTGTCTGTTGCTCGGTTGTCCTCGGACAAGGACAAAATCGGGACTATACAGCCGCACGATGACGCCCTGGTAGTAACTCTGAGAATAGATGAATACGACGTGAAGAGGGTGATGGTAGATGAGGGCAGCGCCGCAGAAATAATGTACCCAGACCTATATAGGGGGCTGAACTTATCCCCCGAAGACCTAACTCCGTACAGATCCCCTTTAGTCAGTTTTGATGGCAAAGTGATCATTCCGAAGGGCCAAATCAGACTACCTGTGCAAACCGGACACGAGACGGTGGAGGTAGATTTCATAGTGGTGGATGCCTACTCACCCTACACTGCTATTGTGGGCAGACCTTGGCTTCATACCCTCGGGGCCGTATCCTCCACACTTCATCAGAAAATTAAATATCCGTCCGACGGGATAGTCGAGGAGATCCGAGGAGATCAGTCTACATCCAGGCAATGTCTAGTGGCAGCCATCCAGCGCCAACCTCAGGCTGAACCCTTGGACCGTAACGAAGAGAGTTCATAGCAATCAAAGCCTTCGGTGCTGGGCACCGAGACCTCGGCCGAAGAGGCAGAATGCAAAAGCTTGGCAAGGGTAGTCGTGGATAATGACCTAGAGAAGTTTTTTCAAGTTGGATCCATGCTGCCTCCTCAAGAGAAGGAAGAGCTGATAGAGTTCCTCAGGGCAAACGTAGATGTATTTGCATGGGACTCTGCGGAAGCCCCTGGGGTAAGCCCAGATTTTATTTGCCACCATCTAAACGTTAATCCCACCATCGTCCCCAAGAAGCAACCGCTCCGGCGTCCTTCGAGGGAACACGTTGACGCGGTTAGGGACGAAGTGATGAAACTCAAGCAGGCGGGGGCTATTAAAGAGATCTTTTACCTCGAATGGCTAGCTAACACGGTGGTGGTAAAAAAGAAAAACGGAAAGTGGCGGGTGTGTGTGGACTTCACCGATCTCAATAAAGCTTGTCCGAAGGATCCGTTTCCCATGCCAAAGATAGACCAACTAGTTGATGCTACTGTGGGACATCCTCGGATGAGTTTCTTAGACGCATTCCAGGGTTATCATCAGATACCGCTGGCTCTCGCCAATCAAGAGAAAACAGCTTTTGTAACCCCTTTGGGGAATTACCACTATAAGGTAATGCCGTTCGGCTTGAAAAATGCAGGGGCTACCTATCAGAGGATGATGACCAGAATGTTTGAGCCACAGCTGGGTAAAAGCATGGAAGTTTATATTGACGACATGGTGGTAAAAAGCAAGGTCATAGCTGAGCATATTGGGGACCTTAGGGACGTCTTTGAAATTCTGAGGAGACACAGACTGCGCTTGAATGCTTCCAAGTGTTCGTTCGGTGTTGGATCGGGCAAGTTCTTAGGGTATATGGTCACCTACAGGGGAATCGAGGTTAACCCCAATCAGATAAAGGCCATCAATAATTTGCGAGCTCCCCGGAACCCCAAGGAAATTCAGAAGCTGACTGGGATAACCGCTGCCCTTAATAGATTCATTTCCAGATCGGCAGACAAGTATAGGCCTTTCTTCTCATTGATCAATAAATGGAAGAATTTCGAATGGACGGAGGAATGCGCTATTGCTTTTCAGCAACTTAAGGACTACCTAGCTAGACCTCCCATCATGTCCAGTCCCGAGCCAGATGAAGTCTTGTTTGCTTACATCGTTGTGGCTCCTCATGCCATAAGCTTGGTGCTGATCTGAACAGACTGTGGTGTGCAAAAACCAGTTTATTACGTGAGTAAGTCACTGCAGGAAGCGGAGGTTCGTTATTTGCCGCTGGAGAAAGCCATTCTGGCAGTTGTGCTAGGTACGAAGAAGCTGCCCCATTATTTTCAAGCCCACACCGTTATAGTCCTCACCCAGCTTCCACTTAGAGCCATACTCCGAAGCGCCGATTACACCGGAATGATTGCCAAATGGGGGACGATCCTCGGGGCTTTTGATATTAAGTACATGCCTTGCACGTCAGTGAAGAGCCAGGTCCTTGCGGACTTGGTCGCCGAGTTCGCAGAGCCCCTTTTAGAGGAGGTAACACCAATGCTGGGCACTAAAGGAAGGACTGTTGGTATGGTTTCTTCACGGAGCCCTTGCCCTGGGGAGTGTACGTGGACGGCGCATCGAATCAGCGAGGCTCAGGAGTGGGGCTAGTACTAATATCCCCAGAGAGAATTATCATCGAAAAAGCATTAAGACTAGATTTCTCAACAACAAATAACGAGACAGAATATGAGGCTCTGTTGATGGGGATGAAGATGGTACGAAGGATGGGGGGAAAGTCAATTGAGATGTTTTCAAACTCAAGGCTAGTCGTCGGCCAAGTGTTGGGAGAATTCGAGGCGAAAGACGAAAGGATGCAGGGATACTTGAGCCTGGCTAAGTCCCTGCAATCCGAGTTCGAATCCTTCAACCTGCGGCATATCCCCAGAAGTGGCAATACACATGCCGATTCTTTAGCCACCTTTGCAACCTCTTCGGCGCAGGAATTGCCAAGGGTTATCCTCATCGAGGACATACAGAGACCTACGGAGTTAAGAAAAAAGGCATCCCAAGTTCATTGCGTCGGAACCAGCCCGTGTTGGATGGACCCCATCATCAAGTTTTTGAAGGACGATGTGTTGCCCGAAGAAAAAGGGGAAGCGGACAAAATACGGAGAAGAGCTACAAGGTTCTGGTTGTCCGAGGATCACAAACTTTATAAACGCTCTTATTCAGGCCCATACTTATTGTGCATGCACCCGGAGGCGACTGAACCCTTACTAGAGGAATTGCATGAAGGGATCTGTGGAGGCCATACCGATGGGAGGTTTTTGGCTCACCGAGCCATTACTTAGGGTTATTGGTGGCCGAATATGCAGAAAGAGGCCCATGAGTACGTCAAAAAGTGTGATAAATGCCAGCGGTACGCGCCGAACATACATCAGCCCGAGGGCATTCTTAATCCGCTAACCAGCCTATGGCCTTTCGCTCAATGGGGGCTGGATATTGTAGGCCCATTCCCTAAGGCAGCGGGAAACAGGAAATACCTCCTGGTCGGCACGGACTATTTCACTAAGTGGGTCGAAGCCGAACCTCTAGCAAACATCAGGGATGTGGATGTGAAAAAATTTATCTGAAAAAATATTGTCACGTGGTTTGGGGTCCCCCGTACCCTCATATCGAACAATGGGCTTCAATTCGACAGCAAAGCATTCAAGAATTATTGTAGTGAGCTGGAAATCACGAACAGATATTCTACCCCTGCATACCCCCAGGGAAATGGGCAAGCAGAAGCTGTCAATAAAGTCATCGTTAACGGATTGAAGAAAAGGCTAGACAAAGCTAAGGGTAGATGGGTGGAAGAGCTGCCTCACGTGTTGTGGGCATATAGAACTACGCCTTGCAGGTCTACTGGAGAAACCCCCTTTTCGATGACCTATGGGGCTGAAGTCGTGATACCTCTAGAGACTGGATTCCCAACATACAGGACAAGCTCCTTTGATCCGATCAGCAATGACGAGCAGCTGGAAAAGAGTTTGGATCTAATTGAAGAACAAAGGGAAAATGCAATGGTCCGACTGGCACATTATCAGCAGAAACTAAAGCAGGGCTATGACGCCAATGTGAGGCTGAGACCCCTGGAGCCTGGTGATCTGGTCCTAAGGAAGGTAGTAGGTAGTGCAAAGAATCCAGCCTGGGGAAAGCTGGGATCGAACTGGGAAGGGCCGTATCGCATCACTTCGAGGGCTGGCGTTGGAGCATACTTCCTAGAAGACCTGGATAATCATGTAGTGCCCCGGCCATGGAATGTAAATAACCTCAAAAGGTACTACTATTAAAAGAATTTTTCCCTTCAGTCATGACACCATTCTGTTATGATAAAATTCTCATAAGTGTTTAAACTTAAATCCAATCATGCCTGAAGTCTTCGGACCAGATGATTTGGGTTAGTTAACACTCCCTTTACGATTCTCATAAGTGTTCAAACTTAAATCCAATAATGCCTGCAGTCTTCGGACCAGATGATTTGGGTTAGTTAACACTCCCTTTACGATTCTCATAAGTGTTTAAACTTAAATCCAATCATGCCTGCAGTCTTCGGACCAGATGATTTGGGTTAGTTAACACTCCCTTTACGATTCTCATAAGTGTTTAAACTTAAATCCAATCATGCCTGCAGTCTTCGGACCAGATGATTTGGGTTAGTTAACACTCCCTTTACGATTCTCCTAAGTGTTTAAACTTAAATCCAATCATGCCTGCAGTCTTCGGACCAGATGATTTGGGTTAGTTAACACTCCCTTTAATATTCTCATAAGTGTTCAAACTTAAATCCAATCATGCCTGTAGTCTTCGGACCAGATGATTTGGGTTAGTTAACACTCCCTTAACGATTCTCAAGCGTTTAAACTCAAATCCAATCATGCCTGTAGTCTTCGGATCAGATGATTCGGGTTAGTTGACACTCGTTCACGTTATTAGTCTAATCTGGTGCTTGGCGGAATATGCAAACTTAAGCCAAAATTACGTCAACTGTCATTATCATAAGGCCTTGTTTAACCGTGTCTAAAAGATTACCGTGGTTTTGGCTTGCTCCTAGTTATTAAACCATCATTGTTAACCATAATAGCACAATCTAACACACTCCGTAAAAGCAACAATGAACAAAAAATAAAATACATTCATTGAAAAGGCAACTTCATTACAAAATAGGTGATAAAGGGCCCTAATTATTACACAGATTTAACATCCTAAGCCTTATTCTGAGGCACTGGATCAATCTTTGGCAGGTCACCCGCATCTCCGGTCTGAAGAGGTGCTTGGCTCGTCTCGACTGGGACTGCAAGATTTTGACCGGCCGAGGAAGCTTCCAAAGTGTTTGGCAGGTCACAGATATCAGGGTCGTAGTAAATACTCCCAGGCTGCCTCAGGTTAGACTCTGGGGGAACTCCGGCCGCGTCAAGGCATTTGCCCCACGTTATCTCACAGTACCCCCTGCAGACCTTGGCAAACTCCTCGGTCAGCCTCGTCTAGGTCTCTTGCACCCCCAGCAGGTAGGCAACCTGCTTCTTGGCCTCAACTACTTCCTTGGCTAACTGAGCGTCCTCCTTGGCCCTTGTAGCAGCATCCCTGGCTTTGTCTAGCTCAACCCGAAGTTCTCTCACCAACGCCCTCTCTGTTTCCAGATTGATTTCGGTGGTATATAACTTCTTGCGTTGGTCTTCGGCTTGCTCTTCAACGTTTTTCAGGCCTGCCTCCGCACTTTTCTTCGCCTTCGTCTCCTCCTTCAGCTGCTCGAAGATGCGGGCGCACTTGTCTTTTGTGACACCCAGTGCTTTCTCGACCTCCTCCCTTGAGTGCACCTCAGCTTGCACTTTAATCTCCTTCTTTTTGTTCCACTCCTCAGCGACAAATATCTGCTGGGCGATCTGCACAACAGACAAACATTTCTTATTGTTAGTTATTAGACATAGTAAAAAGAGGGAAAGAAGGTCAATTCCCTTACCATGCCTAGATCCCTTTTTAGGGATAAGAAAAGCTCCTGCTGGCTGAAGCGCCTATAGGAATCCATGTCCTTTGGAAGGAGCAAGGGCTGCTCCAAAGTGTCCGCTATGTAACCGGCCTTGCCTCCACCATAATTTCTGATGAAGGCATCATAGGGGATGTCCGCACCATCCAGCGTTACCTTCGGAGTCCATGTCCGAGAGCCCCAGCGCACATCGGCGGCTGAAGGGTCTTCCCTGCTTTAAGTAGATGAATCCCTTTTTCCCCTGGTATCATGGGCCACCTTCTACTGCTTGGGCCCCTTTTTAGGCACAGCCTCAGTGCCTTTAGCCTCGGTCGTAACCCTTTTTTTCTTTAGATCCGGCAGCGGCATCAAGCTGGGATCTGAAGGGGCTTGAGGAGGAAGAGGAGGGAGATCCGCGGCTGGTTGGGATGGACCAATGCCTTTGGAGGCGGCCTTCGTTTTTCTATTCTTCATCAACTCTGATAAGCTCTGCATGTCTTCGTCCGAAGAGTAGGCAGACACGATTAGTCTCTCTAGATGGACAGACGATTGCCTATCTGTTTCCTCCTCAACGTCTGTAATTTGAATCTCTTCCGAAGCCTCACCCTCAAATCTGAACTGGTCGATCTGCTCGTCAAGTGAAGGCGTAGAAGAAGCAACTCTTTCTTCCTCTGCTACTGGTTCAAGGGGAACTTGTGTGACGGGCTGAACGAGTAGTGGTATACCCTGCGGATTAGGATGGGGCACCGGGGCGAGGTCGAAGGGAGCTAAGAAGTTCTTCCGAGCCACGTCAATACGGTTGATGCGGCAATCCCCGAGAGTTATTGCGTTACCGATCGGCTGGAGTTCGGACTTCGGAGTATAGCCGAGGATGAGGGGAACGGACCTGAGCTGTTCGTCTTCACTTACAAAAATCTCTGACTGAAGAAGGTAGTTCAAAGCCGCGGTATTTGTGAGACTCAGCTGCGGAGATACGTGACGTCTATCTGTAAACATTGCAATGGAACTGTCAAAAAAGATTGAAATATGACGAAAAGAATTCCAAATAGCTGAAAGCAAAAAATGTTAGAGAATCTCAATGGGGGATGTCCCACCTGGCTCTCCTGGCTGGGTTGGGCAATGAATTCCATCATGCCATGCGCCAGAGACGATCAGATAATCGTCCATCATCCCTTTATTAGACTTGGGGAGACAGGATAGAAGTCTGACGACATCAGATCGGGACCTTAGATAGTATCCCGCTCCCTCTTTGGTACGACACTCATACATGTGTGACGGTTTAAGTCGTCAACTGCCCCTAAAATCCTAAACGTGTTAGGTGCGCACTGGTCAGGGCTAAGCCTATGGGCGGTAAGGTAACTTCTGGTAACTGGACCCATGGGGATGGTCATTCCCCCCTCCAGGAAAGCGATAATGGGGATTATAACTTCACCCACTTTTCGGTCCGTTAGTAAGCCCTCCGTGGGACAATACTTCAAGCCCACTTCCTGAGGAATGCGATATGTCGCCCTAAACTTCTCTATCTGGGAGGGCTGTCCACTAGGTATTTTAATCTACCCATTTTTAGTTAGGTTAGAGGGAGGGGAATGCGAAACAGCAACTGAAGAAAATCTACCAAAGGCCGAAGAGGCAATCTGAATAGATTTCGAAAATCTCGAGCAAAGAACTTACGCAGAATCGAATTAGAAGATGTTCTTTAGCCTCGTGGGAAGATTGTAGCGAATTCTGAGATGAGTTGACGTAGATGACAGGAAAGGCTTTGGGAGTCTGAACGCTTGAGTTCGCTGGAGAGTCTGAAACTTGTAGAATGAGAAAACAACCCCCTCTGGGACTTTATATAGAGGTGGGCAAAATGGTGGGACTTATCCCGCCGAAATTTTTAAGGGAATCTCGTCCGTTGGATTTGCGACGTGCCATTAGATTTCATGGACAAGACGCCGCCTGGAGCAATTAATGACGCCTCGGAAACGACGCAACAGCAGCGGCAATAAAGAAGGCGCCTAGAGGCACGCACGCACACACGTGTGGAGTCAAAGATCCAATGCTTTCACTTGGCAAGAGGTCAAAACCCCACTTTTTCTCTTCGGATGCGAGGGAAAAATTGGAATTTTGAGGGGCTATTGTAGGTGAGAAAGCCCAACGCCATATGTTGGGCCTGTGGCCCAATTTGAATAAAACTTCCTGACCGAAGAGGTTAAAAGGATCAATGCTCTTCCATCCTGGCGAAAATGCAACCAAAGAAGGATTAATATTTCGTCCGAAGACAACCTGGCATGTCCGAAGAGGTTCCGCTCGTCAGACCTCCAAAGAACTTGATCAAGTAAAAGATTCCTCAGAGGGGAGTTAGCGCTGGGCATTCCTAAGCGCGGAGATATCCTGAAATATCTTACAAATAAAGCTGCCATCACCGCATTTAATGCACTGCAGCAACTTTCCTGGCCGCATTTATGTGGAGAAGACACTTGAATAGTGAAACCTCAGCCACTATCACTCATTGCAAATTAAAGCAAACTTCTGATGTGACTAATACTCAAGTGGACGCTTAGATGAAGGACAAGTGTGCGGTGAAGATGAGGGAAAAATGTGTATATATATAAAGGAAACAGGTCTCACATGAAGGGGGATTGGGAGGAAGTTAAAAATACAAGACATTTTCGGATCAAAAATACTTTTATTGAATACTAGCCTGAGTGTCTTTTGCCCTGTTTCGCTTGCATGAACCGTTGCTAAATCCATATCCAGCCCAGCTGTTTAACCCATTCTCTACAAATTCATTGTTGGGGATCTGTTGGGCTCGTAATACGGGAAGTTATTGCCTAGTCCATCAAATTTCGACCCTACACTATATATATAAAATAATTAAATTAAATCAAATCAAATAAATAAAAAATAATACACTTTTATATATGAAAAGATATTATATTAATAAGTAATATATATGTATATATAGTTGGGTTCAAGTTACGCTTAGTGAAACTCTTAGCGATATTACACCACTTAATAACTTATTAGATGCAAATTTTGACAAATCTACCGTTGGGTTAAATTATATTCATATGCTCTCCATGCCTACAAAATTTCATGGTGATAAAAAAATCAATAGTCATATTATCAATCAATTGTTTAAATTCAAAATTTTGGGTTCAAGTTACACTTAGTGTAACTCTTAGCGATATTACACTACTTAATAACTTATTATTAGATGCAAATTTTGACAAATCTATCATTGGATTAAATTATATTCATATACTCTCCATGCCTACAAAATTTCATGGTGATAAAAAATCAATAGTCATATTATTAATCAATTGTTTAAATTTAAGTTTTTGTAGTTTAAAATAATTCATAAAAGATGAGTTTATGGATCATATGATAAATAACATCTGATTAGCATGAAAATTGGCATGCATGTTAAGCATATATAGAACATGTAATTCAACGGTAGGATTCTTAAAATATGAATTTAGTAACAAGTTATTAAGTGGTGTAACATTATTTAAAATTACACCTGGTGTAACTTTAAGTAATGTTACACCACTCAATATTTTTTAATCGGATGTGAATTTTGACAAAATTACCATTAGTTTACATTATTTTCATACATTCTTTATGCTTAGTGATCAAAGATTAATAGTCATGTCATCAATTAATTGTTTAAATTCAAGTTTTTGTAGTTTAAAATAATGCATAAAAGATGAGTTTATGGATCAAATAGTAAATAATCCAACTAACATGAAAATTGACATGAATGTTAAGAACTTATAGAACATGTAATTCAACGATAGAATTTTCAAAATATGAATTTTATTATAAATTATTGGGTGGTGTAATATTGTTTAGAGTTACACTAGTTTTTGGAGGAAAGCAATGTGCACCAACAAAAGTCCTTGTATAAATGTGCAGATGACAAACTAGCTCAAGTATTCATTTTTTCTAGTTTCTGCATAATCAATAACAGAAATATATGGGTTCTTTTTGAACTGAGTCTGACTTATTCATAAATAGCCAAGTTATTTAAAGCCCTATCTCTATGTAGGTTTTGAGTGTAAACACCATGGGATTCAATTTTGGATATTAAAACTAACTCAAAAATGTTCTTGGGGATGGAGGATACTCCACTACCTTTAGAGAGTTGAACAAGACAGTTTATATGATCTTCTGTAGAGGATGGAAAAAAATTTAATATCTTGTGGGTATGGTTACAAAGTAGTATAAATGTATAATGTTGTTGCAATTTGCAAGTAGTCTTAAGGCAAAAGTTTCAAGTGTATTGAAAGTAAAAAAGTTATCTCTGGAAGCCACATAGGTCTAATTCTCTGGTTTCTATAAAGCAAATTGATCATTATGATAATTTGTGTGCTTTCTGCAGAAGTTACACAGAGAGTCCAGACCATTTATTTTTTAAATGCAATTTGTCAAAAAGATTATGGAGGGAAGTTATGAGGAGAGACCTAATAGACTCTCCTAACTCGATTACGTCGGTTCTCAGTTTGTAGTGTTCACCGAGATGCTAATTCAGTGGCTCATGGTTTGGCCCGTTATGCTAGACACATCTCTTCTAATGTATTTTGGGTAGAGGACTCTCCTCCTCCTACTATTGAGGCTTTGTATTCTGATTTGGCTCATTTGCCTTTATAAATGATAATTTGATCCGTTTTCAAAAAAAAATTTGGGGCCAAGTTAGAAAGTTGAAAAAGTGAGCAACTTCAAATTTCAACATTTTGATGTGAAAAAAAAAAAAAGAAAACAGTGAGAATGCAGTTCAATATAGGGCAATATAAAATCAAGAAACTTAAAAAAGAAGAGATTAATGAATTAGATTACAAGTAACTGATCATTATGATAATTTAGGGTAGGTACTTTTAAACCTGAAAAGGAAAGGTCAAAAACAACAAGAATACTTAACTCGGTTAACTTGGCCATGAAATCAAAAACATAAAATGAATTTTAATATGAAAAGAAAAAATTTGCAATAACCATAGAAGTTAAAGAGGATACCATATACATTAAATGGACTGAAGAGGACCAAAATGGATCGAAATGGTCCGAATCGACTGAAATGGATACAAATAGATCAAATTGGACCAAATGGTAACAAGATAGACCAAATCAAACTGACTAATAACAAATGGATAGATTAGGACCAAAGTGGATAGAATGGACTGAATAGGAACAAATAGGACCGAATATGACCAAATTGGACCAAAGTGGACTAAATAGGACCAATGTCGACTGGATGAGATTGAAGTGGATAGAATGGACTGAATAGGACCAAAGTGAACCAAATAAGAACGAATGGACAAATTAGGACCAAAATAGACATAATGGACCGAATAGGAGCAAATAGGAACAAAGTGGGCTGAGTGCTCGTTTGGATTGGGCTGATAGCTGAACGCACGTTTGTGTTTCAGTGCTTTTTTTTTTTCTTTTCTTTTTTCACGTGTTTCAGTCAATTTATTTACTGTACATGTACTGTTGCAGCTACTGTTCATAAACAGTAGCCCGCAATATTTGACTTTTCTCACAAATTTCACTGTTTATGGACCCACAAATTTCACTTTTCAACTTTTTCATTAAAAAAGGGCCCCATGGTACTATTTACACATTTAAAAATTATTTGTTACAGTGTTTTTCAGTTTTCAATCTTCAGCTGTATCCAAACTTACCCTAAGTAGGAACAATGTCAACTGAATAGGACGGAAGTGGATAGAATGGATCGAATAGGACTAAAGTAGACCAAATGACCTGAATAGGACTGAAGTCGACATAATGGACCGATAGGACCAATGTTACCAAATAGAATTGAAGTGGACAAAATAGAATCGATGTTGGTCCAAAATAGGACCAAATTAGACCAAATAGAACCAACGTGGGTCGAATAGGTCAAAATGGACTATATATGATCATAGTGGACTGAATAGAACCAACATGGACCAAATAGGAATTTTGAATATTTATCATTTTTATTGCATTTTTAGTGCTCATATTTCTAATTCTAATTTCTATTTTGTTGGTATTTTTAACTCAAAACTAAAGAGTTTAGCCCAAATATAATAAAATTTCATACTTTTCAACCCAAAAATTAAGGGAAAAAAAAAAATTTGAGCTAAACTTGAAAAGGAAACCTACAAAAGATTTAGGGCCCAATTAGTCCAAAGCTGACCAAAATTAACCGAGTAGACCAAATTGGACCAAATGAGACCAAAGTAGACTTAATTGAACAGAATAGAAATTGTTTAATTTTTAGGGAGAACAATTTATTTTCAACAAATTATACATTATATTATAATTACAAAATAATTATTAATTTCCACGCATTGTGTGGGTCTGCGACTAATTTAAAATAAAACTTGAATTTGAAGGGCCGGTGAAAATTGTAGATGAGTTGAAAAGGGTGAACATATAAAAAAAAAATACATCAAAATAGCTAAACATTGACACAACCAAAATAAAAGACCTATAGGTTGATAGCTACCTATACATGTTTCTGTCTGTATCTATACTTCCGCACATGTATGTTTATGATTGTGTATATTTGCGCATAACAAGTACATAGAAATGATCCTATTAAATAATTTAAAAGACGCAAAATAAAGGTAATGCAAATAACAAAAATGGCTAAAGACAGCCTCCTTTCATCTTGGTACAACATTATTATCGTTTTGCAGTTTTGGATCATTTCAGCTTTCCCAGAAAATATTTATTGGATTTCAATGGTTGTTACTAGTTACACCAGAAGGAGTTTATTTATTCAAGAAAAAAAAAATTACAGTCTTGTTACTTTCTATAGTACCATACAGCATCAAGACTGAGGCAGTGACCAAATCAGATTCCCCTATACGAAGTACATTAACAGAAAAACATCAAGTGCTCGACCCTTGTTATGTGGGTGCAATTTGACTAGAGAGGGAGCAACAGCAGTGACTGCAACCTTCACTGTGGGTTCATCAGTCCATTCGGTGACTTCACCAGTCGGAGCACAATAGCTTTGTCTCTCTTTTTCTTTTTTTCTTTTTAATGACTAACCATTTTTTTTAAAGAATTATTTTCTGTACAAAAATCTCAGGATACTGGGAAACACTCTTTAACTCTACACTGTTTTAATCATAAAATTCATGATTATGGTTAGAACCCCATTATCTGATACAGGAATGGGATCCTGCAACCCAAATAAAAAAACCAACTCATTTCAGCCTATGTGGTCTGCAAAGAAAGTAAGAACCAAAAATCCAGCAGTTGCATCTGCTGATTTTAGGTTTCCAAAAGTCCTATCTCTTTCTGTTTGCTGTATAATATTGTCAGTCCCTTGATGATGCCACATATCTGGACTCTAACCATGCCCTCTGGGTAAGTCATACGTGAAGGATCAATAACTGCAAGCATGGTTGCTGGATCATGAAGATAAACTCCATCATCAAGACAAAAACTAGCTTCAGTAAATTATACAATTACCTATCAACTCTTTTAATAATAAACCAACCTTTTATGTTGTATGCATTATGGTGATATGAGAAACAAACGTCTAAGATTTTGCTCAAGTACTGAACAAATTTTCCATCTGACCTTGACAACTTCCGTCTATCAGCATCTATAATGTATCAAAATTGATAAATCAAATTGAAAGCAAATCCAAAAAAAGAATAAAAAAACAAAAGATCAAAGTGCAAGAGGAAAACAAATATAATCAAATTACAATTTTGAAGTTTTCATTTCATATTCTGATTGGCAACTCTACGTATTTCCCAAGGCTTGCACTCAAAAAGGAAAGCAAATACAACATCACTGTCATAGCAGTGACTCTAGAGAGGCACTATGAAGAAATTGCAAGATTCAAACACGAAGTCTGATGCATTTGCAACTCTAGAAGCAAACAAATTTTGTCAAATTACTCCACGAAAATTTCCTGCGATTAATATTTTTATACCTATTCTGTAATATCTCATGCAAGGACACAAATACTGCCTAGGGAAAATTTTTTCAAAGAAGAAAAAAATATAGAGACTCCATTTGTACTAAATTCCAACAAAAAAATTTTGATGAACAAAAAAATTTCATTAGTCAAGATAATGTAAAATGGTTACATGAGCAGCAAATACAGAAACATGCCTTGCATTCACCCAACAAAAATGACCCTACAGCCCAACCATAGAACTAAAAGTTGCAAAATGGCAAGCACAAGACCAGGTCCATCAAAGCATTTTGTAACTTGCTTGACCACTATAGAAAGTACTGAATTCTTCTTTCAATGGCTTAAGTGGCATGCAAAAAATGAGTGGTTGCAGACACAATGATGCCCTTGGTGAGGTACTTTTACAAAAAAAAACAAGCTACCACCAGCCTAATCATTTTCACAAACACCCTCACAGCTTTTCAAGGGTTATCGTTGCTTCTCTTCACAAGTTGCTCAACTTAGTCCCCAAGGGAAGTACATTTTAATCAGAGAAAGGAAGCTTTCAATACAATTGCTGTGCTACAGCTCCACCACTATATTTTCATTTTCTATGGAAATCATTAACAATTTAACACAAACTCAAAAAAGAGCTCCAGCTTTAGCAAGAAATGACTTCTTTTGAAGCAATAAGCAGATTAATTTCTTCAATCACATCTACACCAAATTTCTCCCTTTCGGAAGAATACACGATGTAAGCGTTCTCTCCAATAGGTTGGTCGCCTATTTTAGAGAAATACCATGCAAGGGTGATGTTGAAGCTGTAGCAAAAATCTGAAAGAGATAGAGAGCGATGTTAAAGGATTTTAGTGGTAAAGAGATGATGGAAGGACTCAAGGAGAGCAGCGAATGTGTTGCTGGTGGGTAATTAACTTCCATTGAACAAAAAAGAGTCTTTGAGAAATATGAACGATCCTTAGATTTGGTCTTGCCAGATGAATTGCATCTGTTTTAAAACTGGAGATAATGGGAGAAATAATAACTGGAGAGGAGCCGGACCTTATGGATCGTAACAAATAAAGAGGCAATACACAATTGCAGACTTCAACCAATATCAAATGACAGCAGATTTTAATAGGACCTGAACAAGATATGGTCATGCCTATCCATGTAACATGTGCAGGACCTGATTCACAAGTTCTGAAAATCAATTACTGCAGTGCATATGACAAAATTATATTTGCCACTGCTTTAAACCAACAGTGGAAAATATAATCCCTACAACCAAAATTCAAAGGGAAAACCATACACTACCGTACGAAATATGAAATAACTTAAATATTATATGTACATTGCATAGAACATTTTGCATGACCCAAAAAATTTTAAAGAAAAAAAAAAAAACCTTGTACTCTTTTTCAAAGGTAGAACAATGTACAACTCAAGGAGAGCAGTGCAATGGAATTGAGAGCATGAGGGGATAAGAAATATTCAGGATTAAGATTGCCACCCTTCTCCTCTACTCATCTATGATGAAAAGGAAATGTGGAATTGACAAACACATATCATACACAGACTTCCTAGCTAGTCCTACCTTTTTTTTTCTTCTTCATTTCAAAGAAGTATTGAGTAACATCCTGGATAGCCAACTTTGATGCAAGTTATTGAGTTGTCAACCTCAGCACTAGTGTCTTCCAACTGACACAGCCCCTATCTAAAGGACCACCTCCAATAAACTTGTTTGTAAAATCCACTTCGAGAGCTTCAATGGATTGATCTTCTATCAAGCCTGAATTTTGGACCTACAAGAATAAGGAAAGACAACAACGTTAAGGTAATCTGTGTTTGCCTTAAATTGAAGGAATTAGATTAAACTAGCATTGATAATTGATCATTTAAATAAAATTGTCTAATACATCTATTCATTGTTACCTCAAAACAGCATAGATGAATTCTCCATGTAGTCCTTGAAATGTTTCTCTGGTTTGTTTTCCTCTTTGATGGGTACCAAACCATGATGGAGAATTCTGGCCCAACTTAGGAATATTTGTTGAGTTGGGTTAAGGATGGAAGGAACCAAATAACCTGGGATAGGGACAATTGGGCTCAACCAAATCCAAATGAGAGGGCAGCTGCAGACTTAAAAAAGTTTTGTTGGGCCTTCGAGTCCAATAGCCTAGATAACAAGGTAAGCCAGTTTGGTCCACTTTGGAGAGTACCAAATTCCCATCACAATTAGCAGCAGAACACAGCTAGGTGTGACTGTGATAGGAGGAGTTTAGGACCAAAACCGATTGGATTTCTTTTACATAGGAACAGAACGGTTCACTTTTGGTACTGAATATGACAACATATCTGTGTGTGGCACTTGGTCATGGGTCTGAATTATTGTTGTAGAATGGGCTGGTGGGCTTTGGCCCGTTTTAAATGTTATACAGCAAAAAAATAAAACACCCCTTAGCAAACCTCTTTGCCTTGACTGATAAAGAAAGAAAGAAGGAATGAAATGAAGGCAAAGTATGTGTCTTTACTCAGATGGAAATGGAACAAAGTCATAAACAACGATGATTCCCACTAGGTTCACATTTTCTCAATTACTGCCTTTGTACTTTGCAATTAGTTAACGCCTTCCTTCGCCCATTTGAGTAAACTATAGATCCTTTTCAAAACCCTTTACCAACAAATGACAAATCACTTTTCCACGTCTTCAAATTCAATACGGCAACAGCACTTTGTTTATAAGCCTATAATATTTTCACAACAAAATTTAAGTAGTAAGTTATTACAGGTTATTATTGGTGGGATAAAAAAATAATTTAGGTAGTAGATTCAAATTAAATCCAATAATAACTAACCACTTGTAATTTGTTATGAAAATATTGTGGACATATAGGTTATGTTTGATATTAGCTTAAAATACCAACTTTTTTTACTATTTAACTTCTTTTTCCTACTATTCATGTGTCCTATTACACTTTTTGATACTATTTATGAGTCTCAATGTACTATTTTAATTGCCTTTTAGCTTTATTTATAATACTTTCAGTAAAACATTTTTAGTTTTAGCTAAATAAGCTGTTTTCAAATTGACTCATAATTTCTCATTACTTTAACATTACTAGTGGAAACTGTGTCAAATGTATATATTTTTGCTTAGAAATGATGTATATAATTGCGTAAATTTACAAATTTATTAGTTGCAAATTGTGCGTGAAAAAAAAAATTTAAAAATTTTAAAAAAATTTTAGCAGTAAACACAAATTTTTGTACGAATTTGATCCAAAGAATCTAAATTAATCCAGGCCTAGCAGTGAAGGCAAAGGTGATCCTACTAGAACCATGCCACATTTCACCTTTCACTTTACATGTGTTCTCTTATACGCCTTGTGTTTTCTTCTCAAAACAAGGCAGAAAGAAGTTTTTTTTATTTTTTATTTATTATAAATTTTGATAGTTGGGAGACGGGAAATTTGAATCCTGGACATCTCCATTGGAAACACCAAAAAGTGCCAGTTGAACTACAAGGCACTTGACAGGAAGAAAGAAGTGATATTGGCAACAATAAAGCCTAAAAGTGGGGACACAAGTGGGCTTGCCTAAAGCTTGGCAAGCATTTACCTAAGCTTGATCTGCAAATTAATAATATTAATAAGAGATCACACGGACCACCCAAAGCACAAAAATCTCTAGGAAACTACAATTGCCCATAGTAGAGGCAAAAAGTTGTTTGAGCTAGAGCAACGGTAGCTTAAATACGCTTTGATTCCTCAAACTTTTGTATCAGCCTATCAGGAGTATCTATGACACCTAAGTGACCAAATTTCAATTTCAAGTTGAATTTGTTCGATTAGAAAGTAAAAGAATCAATTAATAGAAGTTTATCATTTCATAGATGTTCATAATCATAAAATCAATTTTGGACTAGCTGGTGTATTAAACAAATAAAATTAATGTCTAAATCATTGTTACAGTAGTCAACAAAGAAATTTCACCTTCCAACATTGTTCTGCAAATTCATCTTGTTTTGTTTTAGAACTCAGCGTGGGTGGCGGTCTTAACCTGAAACATAATTAGGCCAATAAAAACCAGTTCAAAAAATGAACACAATGAACAAGTTAGTTAGAGGATTTTATTCTATGGAATTTTAGAGTATTTTTAAAATTCTAATGAAAAATTAACCTCAAATACTCAGATATGCATAAATGATGTGGAAAGAAAAAATTGTCCCAGAACATGTCAGGATCCCTCACTATCCTTGGGTAAGGGAAGCTTAGGTATCCTCAGAGATGAGTTGCATTACATTAATGCTTACTTATGTATTTTTTTCTGCAGTATGAGTTATATAAGTTTCTTTGTCTAAAACAAGAAAAGTGACATGGGCACCATTTAAAAAAAAAAGAAAAGAATAACAACCCTTACACAAATTTCTTATGAAAAATACAAGAAAAGGATCGGATATAACCAGATAAGAAAATCCACAGCATCTTACACTATATTCTCTGGCACATCCTTTGGCGAAAAAAGTGGGGGCAACAGAATCATCACATCCTCATGATCCACATCCATCAGTCCACCCTTATCTAAAAAAAAAGCGCATAAAAAGTTATAGATCAAGAAGCACTTTAATTTGTATGCTCTGTTATAATATTAGGCGTAGGTCAGCTTGGGCTCAACTTCCTATTGTAACATACTTGCAATTGTAATTTACTAATACCTTTGACTACCCTAACTAACCCCAGCTAAATTAAGGGACTAAATAAATGCAGTTATTGACATAGAAAAGATGCATTTGTCTCTTCTCTCAGTTTTATAGCATGTTCAAAGTGGTATAGATAATGAAATATATAGACTTCACCAAAATGTGGCTCCTCCACTTCCGCCCAATTTCTCTTTTTCCTTCGTGCAACATCTGCATGAACGGCCAAAACATGCTGGTAGTCTACCATTCCTTCACACAAGCGCGCGCACGACAATGTTAGAATACCACAGAAAACAGAGGTAATACAAAGTACTGAAAAGAAAAATGTGAAAACTTTTAGGGACATAAATGAAAACAAGTCAAAATTAGAGGGCATGATTAGTAATTTAGCCTAAATTTCAAGTCCAAATTCTTAAATAATCCAACTTTCAGCAATTCAACAAAGCAGTAAATAATCCAAACTCTTACTAACATAACAGATGTAATTCAAAGGAATGAAATGAAACAAAAAAACGAAACTTTAGGGGTGAAAATGAAAACAAGTCAATATTAGAGTCCATGATTAGTAATTTAGCCTAAATTTTAAGTCCAAATTGGTAAATAATCCATCTTTCAGCAATCCAACGAAGTAGTAAAACAGATGTAATTCAAAGGACTAAAATGAAACAAAAAACGAAACTTTAGGGATGAAAATGAAAACAAGTCAAAAGTATAGGGCATCAATAGTAATTAGCCTAAATTTCAAGTCCAAATTGGTAAATAATCCAACTTTCAACAATTCAATAAATCATCCAGACGGTCATACAAAGTACTGAAATGAAAAAAGTGAAAACTTTAGGGACGAAAATGAAAACAAGTTAAAATTAGAGGGCATGATTAGTAAATTTAAAGTCCAAATTGAAAATTGAAAAAGGAGCTAAGTGCAAAACCTTCGAAGTGATAAGCCTGAGGGACGCGAGCGACAATGTCGGCGGCGAGTTCGGCATCGGAATTTTGTTCGATTGATTGAGTTTTGGAGATTTTGAGAAGGAAATTGTTGTTGCAGGGACGGAGCTCACCGAATGCCGGGTGCGAATACGGGTCGTCGGGTCGGAAACGGAGCTCCAGTTTGTTGGAAGGCGAAGTGCGTGCCTTGAGGATGGTTTGGGCGCCGCCGAGAGAGTCGACGGCGCGGGAGGTGGAGGAAGGGTAGCCCGGATAGTGTACCGCGAATGCTTCGTTGCTTGGTAATTCGCCTGATACGGTACCGTTTTCTATCACTCCCATTATTTTCCCATGCAACGTTTGAGCAAGAGTGAGGAGAGAGACTGAGATGTTTGAATTGATGGCCCTTTTTTTTCTAAATAATACTAGCTCTTTCCAAATTATATATTTAGGGTAACCATATTTCATTTGGGTATTTAACATTTTTACGGTGGCAATTTAGTTTCTAACCATTTTATGTCTTGTCAATTTAGTCCATATTGATATTTTTTGGATGAAAATTACTAATGCGACAAACAACCAAAATAAAAAATTAATTTATTATCACATCAATAGAAACTAAAAAATTACTAGTAGTTTATTGTTACATCAATAGAAATTAATTTTTTATTTTGGTCGTTTATTACGTCAATAATTTTCATCTAAGAGATAATAGCAGAAATTAAATTGAAATAACACTGATATGTTAGGGACTAAATTGATACAATTGAAAAGTTAGAGATTAAATTAAAATATAGTATAAAAAATAAATACCAAATACGTACTTTTTTATGTGTGCGCGTTTTGTTTTTTTTTTTTTGTTTTTTTTTTTTTTTTTTTGCATATTTTCTATGCTGATTATGAGTCCACCTTAGTTTTTGTTTTGGTTTTATTTCAAATAATTTATTTTTAAAATAAGTTAGCTTTTAGCTTTTTGTCTCACTTATGTAAATAACTTGTCGAAAATAAGCAATTCCCATACAACAACCCCTAAAAACTCGATTTTGTCAAAGTTAAGTTCTATGCAAGCTCATGAGTTTAGTAAACTCAACTTCTTAGTTCCATATCGGTCATGCCATGTCATTGGTTACTATTATTATGATGTACATTTCATGATGATTGCTCACTATCATTAGGTGCCCAAGGGCCAATACACCAATTGATTTTGGTATGGCCAGGGGATCGAATCCTAGATATTTTATTCAATGATAAGAGACTTTATGAGTTAAGTGGAACCCATTAAAATTAAGTTAATTACACTTTTCTCTCCTTAATTATTGAAGTAACTTCAATTTCCCCTTAAATTATAAAATCAATCCACATCTCCCATGAATTATTGGAAATAAGCAAAACACATTAAGAGGGTGTAGTTGGATGAAAAAAGAAACTAAACATGCTTTAGCTCTAGGAGCTTTAACTAGATCCACCATCGAAATTTGGTTGCAAGGAGATTCCTTGTTTGTAGCAAACTATATATATATTGCTTTATAGATGTCACTCAATATATGCAGGGATTAAAGTTGGAGGATGAATATGGTAATTTAGCTTAGATATTTATGTAATTCTGTATACAGTACATAAGCACATGATACGAACATAGATAAATGTATATGATAATTCTAATACAACAAACCACGAACTCATAAATTCAATATAGGTGATACCACAATAGAACTCCTCACTTTATGCTTTCCATTTTCCTCAACCCAAACAAGGGCACCAAATGAAACTTCCCCTTTCTCATTCCCTCTATAACCTATGATAATATTGTATGACTGCTTCTCATTCTTCTTTAAATTGCAAATTTTTATAGTTTAAAATTATATATAAGCATAGATCATATAGTAAATAATATTTGATTAACACAAAATTAGACATGTATATTAAGAGCGTAAAGAATATGCAATTCAATGGATAGATTTTCAAAATATGTAGAAACGTTTATTTTCTTGAGTAATGTTGTAGTCTTAAGCTACAATCAGTTTTGTAGCTAAATTTTGTCTAGATTTGGATTTACTTGTTGGGTGATACATGTTAAATACATTGAATTTGAAGCCCATCCAAATTTGATAGTTAATGTTATATTTTACCTTTTACTTCTATTTTGAAATAAACATTTAGACATCAACATCAATTAACAACACCTCACATACATTAAAGTTTCTAACTTTTTTTTAAAAAAATTTTCGAATCAGTTTGTAACTTGTTTGATGCAACTAATGTGGTGGAATACTAAATGGATACTCGCAATGGCAATGGGAAGAAAATTTATCAGTTATTTCTCTCTAGTAGTCACTCTCTTTCAAAAAAAAAATGTTACATATGTATAAAGAATAAGAGATGTTATATATGTATGAAGAATAAGAGAGGAATTGGAAGCTGAATTAAATACTTTGTAATAAATGTTTTGAGTAATAAGAACATCGTACATCCTTGTTTTAACCAACACTTTTGGTTTACACGATTGGTTGGGAAAAAAAAAACTTTGAGCACAAGAATTCATGAAAAGGGCATAATATGTTGTTTTAAATTATGTGATAAACTTGTCGACATCGTATTTTGCTCCATAATTTTTTTAAAAATAAATAGTTATTTAATGATGCCCAGATATTCGAAAAGTATTGTTGTATCCTAAACTGTAATTGAAGCATTGGAAACCAAATTGATGATTCATGTTTACCTCAATTGAACATATGCTAAAAGAGTTTCATAAATTTGTAAAAAATATGTTGAGTCAAGTCTGATTTGACCAAGGTTGAACAAATTTGTTTACATTTGAACAAATTTTCAATCATCCAGTTAGAGTGAATGAGTTGCCATCTTAAAAAGCATGGAAACTTCTCTCAACTTAACTTATGCAACAAAATTGACTTTGAACTAGGGGGGATTTCGAAATTAGAGTTGAAATTTCTTATCAAGTTTTCTTTAGGGTTCTTAAATTTCTCCACCATGATCCAAATGAACTAAAATTGGTTGTATTTGAATGTTAATTTAGAGTTTTTCAACTGTTTGAAATTCGCCAAAGTGGAGGTTAGCAATTAGTAAGGCCAACACAAGTTAAAGGATGAGAGGGTAAAACATGGAGTAAACAAATTGTATACAACAAATGTTGTGTGTCAAAATTATATCTTATCCGCTCTTTGTTTGTGTGAAAATATCCCAATTAAAACCCAAAAAATTTCAAAAATTTTACTTTTAACATTGGGATGAAGGGAATAAAAAAAATTACCTCAACCAAATCTCTTTTTTAACTTTATAGTTATAGGGCTACATAGAACTGCATATATCAACAAATAAATTCAACAATTGCAGGTAAAAGTTGTGTCGCTAGAGTTATTGATATCAATTAACAATAATCAAATTATTAGAACGATTCTTTATGTTTTATTGTCATAATCAATATATGAACAATTTCTATGTCCCCAAGTGCTCCACTTTTCACAAAATGACCGCCGTTAACATAATGAGCATTGGGCTAGGGACCTCTTCCACCTGCCAAGCTTCTCTCTTCCCTGTAAAAGCTAATAAAGCCAATTGTTAAGAGCACTTTAAAGGGTATTATGATATCTAAACGAAAAATTCATTAGACTTCTAAACTCTCCAGATGGAAAGTTACTAATTAATTTTCCTCATTCTTTCTAGGAACATTCCTCTTTCTCAGAAATCATGAGTGGGTGCAAGTGTGTGTGTAATAGACATTGCCCTTCATTCTAAAATTAAAAAAGTTATAATAAAGAGAACGAATTATGAGACTGGAAAAGCAAACTCTAATCCTACAAAAAGGCATTCAATCAACTTGTACATCAGACCACTACAGGGAACACTTTTTTTTTTTAAGAGAGGATTATAGGGAACACTTAAGTTATGTTTATCAGAGGAAAACATTTTCGTTGTTTTCAAGTGTTTGGTGCAGTATAAAATATCCTGGTCAAACTGAAAATATTTTTAAATGCCCACTCCATTTCAAAATTCATTTATCTCCTCCCTCAAAGTATAAGATTGCCAACTTGCTAATTTAGAGTGGAATATCTGTCCACAAAATCAACTTTTAGTGGCGAGTTGCAAAATACCAGGACAAGTATCTCATTCAGTGAAATTGGACCCATTTTTGAACTTTAATGCCTTAAATAAAACATCAATAAAAGTATTTAGCAAGGTGTAAGACATTAAAGAGATGCTGTTTAATAACAAGTTGTCAAAAACAATGATGGAAAAACTTCAATAAACAAAATTTCAACAAATCAAAACAATAAAACAAAGAATGATACACATGATAAGCGATACAAGTTCATATGCAAAGGAAATTATACAAACAAATTACTTAACTCTTGTCAAGACTCTCGTGTGTGTATGTGTGTGTTAGATTTATCTGTAAGCTAGCAGGCTGTCCCAATGGCTGTTATTACACCTTTGTTGACTTTTCAAAGTGTACCATGTATCTTAGAGAACTTATTATCGTGTGATTAGCATGGTTGATTTTGCAAGCTCTACATTGCAGGTTCTACTCAACTAGGAGAAAATGTTTTGACATACCTTGCGTGGTCCAATAGCCAGTTCATTATCCACAATGGATACTGCCCTAAAGCCCATGGGAAGTAATACCTCTTCATAACTGCAAAGATTTTAATTGGTAAGTTTGAAAAAAAAAAGTTGTAAGTGTAGACAAACATCCATGCAAAAGTTCCTTTAGTAAATATCAAAATTAGATTCAAACTACCAAGCCTCCCAACTCCCAAGGGAGCGACAGGCAAAAAAGAAAAAAAAGAAAAAACAAAGAAGGTAAATAAATGTGTACTCTGAAATTGATACTTTGAATGGGGGTCCACCAACATGATCGCTGATCTGCCATCACGGAAATTTTAGTTTCAACAGAGCCATAAGGAAACCATTTTCACAAACATTTATAAAATTTGAAATTTCACTAATTAATCTGAACTTCACTTTAAAAATTGGAAGGTCTCTAAAATTCTAAGGACATGGCTATTGAAAAGAAAAGCAGGTAAGATTGTGGAAAAAGAAAAGAAAAGAAAAGAAGGTAAGATTGTGGAATGTCTTATCAAATATCATATGATAGTGTTTTTCACATGCAAACAAGAATAAGCAAAGGGAAAATAAATGGGAAAAATTAATGAGGAATTAAGATCATTACTGGAAACATTATTGTTATGAGCTCTCCACCAGGTTTCAATATATCACGAATTCTCTGTGCCCAAGCCAACCTCATGTCTGGTTCAATGGCACAAAAGAACCTGTAAATTCTCCATTAAAATATGATCATAAAGAGATTCTTCTCATGGGCAACTAAACCACTATTCATGCCAACTCACGTATAATCGAGAATGAGATCAAACAATTCACTTGGACTCCAAGTGAAAAAGTCCGCCTTTAAGAAGTTAAAATAACTTGCATTCGGTAATGAGGAAGACAACTGCATTAACATTAGAACAGACTATTAAAATGAGAAGTAAAGAAAGAGATGAAAACCTGTACTAGGTCACTTCTTTAAACTGAAAAACAATTTGGATTCCATGACTCATCACAAGTTAAAGTCACAAAAATACCAGCTTCTTATGAAATAGTAACTGAATCTATCAGGTTCAACTCTCTATTGGTCTAGGTAATCCCAACGCAAGACGTTTGCAAATGATCGCCATAGTAATTGGTCTTTACAGTGCTCTAAATTTTTCTATAACATAAATTTCCTAAGCATCAATTTTAATCTGAAAATGAATAATGGCATGTTTTCAGAAATTAGAACAACCCTGTTATTGTTCCTAATCCAATCTAACAGAGATCACAAGTGCAATACATCTAATCCCTGTCCTTAATACAACTGTGAGAAGCTGGGGTAACCCAGCTGTAGTTCCTAAACCAATTCAAAAATGCTGAATAACAACCAGTTCAGGGAGGCATTCCAAAAAGTTGATAAATTAGACAGTAATGGCCAAATAAACATGGGTACTTCAGTTTTAATATTTCAATTATATCATGATAGCCACATAAATGGTTGTTTCTCCAAAGGAAACAGAAAATGAAATGGTAAAAGTAAAAACTTTCGGGTGTCCTTTCTTTCTAAGAGATTGCAAGCCTTAGCGAAGTCAGAATTTTCTGACCAACTGCTCTTACCTCCACTGCTTTCTTAATGGCAATGTCTGATATATCCAATCCAACAACATAGCATTCAGGGCATGCAATTGCTGCTACATCATAACCCTGCCATATTTGAGCAATTTGTTGTTGGCCACAATAGCAAGCTAAAATGCTAGCGAACAGATAAAGATATAAGAACAACACATAAATAATGTAACATGCAGACAGGGTAAAGGGGGAGGAAAGATATACACTACAACTTGTCCCCTTTTTAGTAATGCTTGATCAAGTAGTAGTTAAAACTCCATGTGTGAGAAAGGAGGAGGGAGGAAAGATACCAAGTGATTGATTAAAAAACTGAAGTTTGCTTCAACTTCATACTCAATTGCAGAGAGATTTAATCGTTATTGTTTAATCTTTTATATTTTTTTTGGGTCCCCTTCACTGGGATGAGATAGATATCATGTCAAATATCGTCTACCATATCTTAAGATGTCATTAATGGTCATTGAATTAATCTTAAACCAAGAAATTATTTTTAAGTGTCATTATTTTTCTCCACAAATTATAATTTCATCAAACGTAAGATCACATGTAGATTTTCTACAGGATCATTGACCCAATTAATCATTGATGATGGATCCTCAAGGGACTAATCTTCCTGACAGAAAATATTGAGATAGAAAACCAAGAAAAAGGAAACAGATACAAATTATTGACATGCAGAGGACTCAAAACTTGCATAAATATATAAGAAATTGAATTAATATGTCAGAAAGTAATATCTTGTGAGTAAGAATGAACCATAGAACTTACACTGCCACAACCAGGGACTAAAGCCCTACCCTTGGGAAGGGCTCCTGTCTGATGAAGATGCACAAGAATTGGTGTCGGTTGTCCTAAATCCCATGGGATCACACCTTGCTCCCAACTCTTTTCCCAACCATCTGAGATGAGTTAACATACAACAAAATGAGTACTGAACAACCACACAAATCACATTCCATCCATAGGACAATCTGAATGTGTGCAATTTTCACATTTCTGCCATATTATGAGACATATTAATAACATTGATACAAACATAAACTTATTACTCAACCAAGTCATCATTACAATAGAAATACAAGAAAGATCCAAAACCCAACAGAAAAAATCACATCTTTTAAACAAAATTGGCATACCTATTTGACAAAACCATCTTAAAAAACCAAAAAAAAAAAGAAAAAAAAAAGTTGTTTTTGGTTGGTACCAGTAGAATCCTTGTGTACGAGTTGTTGAAGCTTATCAACACGGGGGTTGTTTAATCTTGTGGTGCTCTCCACAGTTACACTCATTTGATTTTCAACCCTTTTCTCCATCTTCCTCGGTTTCGTACCACGAATTCCAGCGTTTGTGGACCAATAGGTCGGTATGATTGATGGCAAGTTTCGAAACGGGATGAGGGCCGTAACGTATGTGTGACCCAGTAAACGTGAGTGTGAGAGGGATTGCATTGCATAATGCCCAAATTGAGAAACTGCTATTTCTTCCCTTTCCCGGGGGGGGGGGGGGGGGGGGGGGGGGGGGGGGAATCTGGGTAACTAGGCATGAGAATCAAACTTTATAGTTAGTTGGCCCGGTTCGAAAAGTATATAACATAGTAGTATTTCGAGCCTAAAAGTGTCGATTTTGAGTTCAAAAACCGAGCCTTAGAGGCTTGGTTTTTATGTTTTGAGGCACCCTAATGGGGGGAATGGGCAGAATGGCCCTGTGTGGGGAGAGTAAATAGTAAGTTAGGCAACGTGTTGAAGAATTAAGAAAAATAGTATCTTGAGTTTCAGAAACTCGAGATTCATATTAAAAATCGAGTCTCAAAGACTCGCTTTGTGACTGTTTTGCTGGTGAAAACGCCACACAAATTTCGAGTTTTAAAAACTCGAGTTCTATGCAAAATAATTTTTAGTGCGATCACTCTTATAGTGGCGTTTTTAAGTCCTATAGTGACGTTTTAAAACCTTATAGAGGCGTTTTTCTGCAAAAATTTTTTATAACCACCCATGCTAGGTTCAGGGAGCCATATAGTGGCGTTTTTAACCTTTATAGTGACGTTTTATAGCCCTATAGCAGCGTTTTCTTGCAAATTTTTTTCTAAGTGTCATACAGTGAGCCTATAGCTCTATAGTGACGTTTTTAAGTCCCTATAGCGGCATTTTTCGGAACTCGAGTCTTTAAAACTCGATTTTTACTTGAATTTTTTTCCACCTCGCAGCATTCCGCTTACAAAGCGAGACTTAAAAACTCGAGTTTTATCATGGAACTCGAGTTTTAGACACTCGAGATGCTACTTTTCAACATTGTTTTGAAACGTGACAACTATCTAAATTTTTTTATATTTATTGTTAAATGGAAATAAAATTCCACCCTAACATGGAAAGTTTCCCACGTGGAAATCGAGTCTTATAGACTCGGTTTTTATATCGAGCCTCAAAAGCTCGATTTCAGTGCCTTAATATGCCATGTAAACGGCACGTAGATCTCAAGCCTTAGAGACTCGATTTGCTAAAAGCGAAACCGAGTCTCAGAAACTCGATTTTTGAATTGTGATCAAAATGTGACACGTGGTCTGGGTCCCTAAACATTCACTGAGAGTCTCTCAGGTCCTTCACGTGTTCAGCAGCTTGAGCTTTCACTTCACATGTTCACTCCCTCTCTCTCATACATGTTCACTTTCACTGATACTTTCACTTTCATTGAAGCTTTCACTTTCACAGCAGCTTGACTAAGTCTTCCCTCTCTCACTCTCCCTCTCACTCTCATACAATCCCAGCACATCCTCATGTCAGGTTAGGGTCTCACTCTCTAATTAGTTGTTGGCTGTTTGTTGTTTGGTTTTGATATTTTGTCTTCAATTTTTTTTTTGCTTGAGTATGAAATTATAATCATTGATTTGGTGATGTAATTGCTTCATTTTGGTTTTGCCATAAAAACTTTTTAGCTCCATTATGTACTGGTAATCTCCCATAAGAATGTTGTTGTAGTAGAAATATCAAATGTTGCCATGAGTAATGAAATGGGATTGATATACTAAATATATCAAATGTTGCTCCAAAAAATATGAGCTGTCCCTTGCAAAAAAAGTATTAAATAACTATTTAAATGTTGGGTTCTAAAAAATAATTGTTACAAATTTACACTCATCAATTATCATCTAGTAAGGGGGACAACTTTGGTAGTGAAACAAGAATGTTGATTTTATCTTATAGAGATTAGGGGCTTTATTGTGGAAATTTTGTTAGTATGTTAATATAATGAGTGTACCTCAAAATTGCACAGGCAGATCATTACTTGGCCTTGTATTAGACTTTCTTTTTGAGAGAAAATGAAATTAATCTTTCTTTGGTATTAGAGGAAATGGATGGCTTCCTTTGTGAGTGATGAGAGAGGCTGCTTTCTATTTGGAAGTGGGAACAAAACTAGAAATGCCTGTGGGATAGAGATAATTCTAGCCAGTAATTTATTTATTACTATATAGAGATAAATCTTTAAGTTTTACTTGAAATTATTGCTTGTCAAAGCAAACTAGATAAATGCTTCCCTTCAATCAAATTATGATGCATGAAAATGCCATAATAGATTTCTATGACTAAAATATAATGGATCTAGAACTCTTGACCTCTTGTCAAAGCAAACTAGGTAAATAGCACACATCTAATGGATCTAGAACTCTTGACCGTAAACTCCATTATTGACGGAGGAGGAAATACCATATGAGCTAAAGCTGTAGGCTATGCTATATTTAAGAGCATTCGCAGCAGTGTAGCTATAATGCTATATTGCTAAAATTTAGCTCTACAAGCACAAAAAACATGCTGCAGTAGTGGAGGCAAAACTTAAAATTTTAGATGATTTGCTACAGTGCACATCTATCTTTAGATGTGCACTGTAGCACACAGGTAAAAAAAAAATATTTTTTTATTATCTTCTCTCTCTTCTCACATTAATAAAACATTTCCTTCTCTCTCTCTGTCTCTGCAGCTTCTCCTTTCTTCTTTCTTCCTCAAAATTTTTTTTTTCCTTCTGGTATGCTCAGGCCAAAATCCAGTCGGTGGAGCTTGAAGAGCTCATCTCCGATCTGTTCCACCGACCCGCCCCATTGCCCAATATTTGCCTCTCTCTCTCTCAACATCTCTGACCCAAGCCTCCGCCGGCCTCAACGTCTCCGACCCAAGTCTCTTCTCACCCTTCTCTCTCGCTGATCTGTGATTGAGTTTTTTTTTTTTTTTTTTTTTTTTAATGTATTTTCATATGGGTTTGGTGGCTGTGGTGGTGGTGGTTGATTTTGGCTGTGGTGGTGGTGGTTGATTTTGGCTATGGTAGTGGTGGTGGATGATTTTGACAGTGGGTTTGTGAATTTTGGTTGTGGCGGTGGTGGATGATTTTGGTTTTGGTTTTGTGTATTTTGGCTTTGGCAGTAGCTTGTTCCTTGGTTTTTTTTTATTTTTTTGTTTTTTTTATTTTTTTTTATTTTTCTATGTTGTGTTGTGGCTGTGGTGGTTATGGTCGGTGGTGGTGGTTGTGGTTGTGGTTGTGGCCGTGATTGTGGTTGATGGTAGAGGTAGTTGTGGTTGGTGCTGTAGATGTTTCTGTGAGTAGTGTGATATATTATTTTATTGTAAGAGATATATTATTTTATTGTGATGTTTATATTATTTTATTGTATTAAAAGTTAAAATAGATTCACTGTTGCAGCATGTATGTAGGTAAAATAGATAAAGTGACTTTTTGTGTAGATAAATAGCTAAAATTTTAGATGCACTGCTGCGAATGCTCTTAATAACGTCTCAAGAAAATCCGTGTAGGGAATAGTTACAAGAGGCCACTTGTGACCATAGAAACCATGGGTAATTTTAAAGGAATCAGTAATCTAATATCATCTTTCAGTTTAGTTAAAACATTAAAAAAAAATTAAAAATTAAAAACGAAAAAGATTTTGATTATTGAGGGTAAAGTTGCCTACCAACCACCTAACCTAAACCCCACAAAGGCAGTGGATACAAACTTTTATAACATAGTCAATTAGAAAAAAATTTCAAAAACTAAAGAAAATAAAACATTGTTTGCAATTATATATATCCATTCAAAAATTAACTCATAGCCATGCTGATCCAAGTCAAACCCATGGAGAGATGCTATAAACCCAATGTGTAGGAGTGGGCAACAATTTAAACCAAGAAATCCCATATGCAGGGTATATTCAACAGGACAATCGAAAAGTTTTCCCTATGAGAGCAAAGAGTAACTCCATTCATCTCTTTTGAATAAGCAGGGAGGAATAAAAGCAAGTTTTGCCATGAAATTGAGGGGTGAATAAAGCACAAAGCATCCACAAATTGTATACTGACACAAACCTTTTTCTTCTTTCAAGCTTTTTAGAGTTCCATCCCATGAAAGGTGTAAAGATGTTTTTTTTTAAAAAAAATAAATAATTAAATAATAATAATAAATATATATATATATATATATATTAAGATGGAAACAGCTAGGCAAACAAGAAAAGAGCATCCACAAATTTTGTGGTCTATTCTTTTGAGGTATCTCTAAATCCCAGTTTCTTTTGTGGTCTATTCTTTTGCTTGTTACATTCTAAAGATGGGAGCACATATGAAAAAAAATGATTATAATCCCATAAATCTGGTATAAAAAGTTTGAATAGGATTCTTACAATGCACAACAGATGCCTATTGCCAGGTCATCTACAATTTTGTGTCAACTACTGGAATATACCCAGCCCAATTTTTAAGAATATTGAAACAAAATTGTGCATCTATAATTCTATATAACATTAAAAAAAACTATAAAATTGTACCACACCATTTGGGCAAGTTGGTACCTCCCCAAGCACTAAATGCGAGGGGAACAAGCGGAGTGCACGGTTTTAGACTGTAGGGACAACATATTTAGTACGTAAATATTTCTAACCATTTTAAAACCTATAAAATTGTATATCTATATGACCAAACAACATTTCCATAGGCCATCCACATATGGCCTCATTTAACAGGCTCTTTTTTAAATTCAGTATCGTATCTTCGTCACATGAACTTGTTCAAATAAGGAAACACATCCAGTTGTAGTTAAAATTTAAATAGCTAAGGCTTTCTAATTTTAAGGAAACTCTTACTAAATGCGACAAAATTCTCTTAGAGTGCATTGTTAAGCTTTTTTGGTAGCTTACTTAACTTACTTGCTCATATACAGCTATTAAAGCCTAACTTTTGCCAACTTTCCACAAATAAGCAAAAAGCTAATCTAAACACACATTTACATGATCAAATTAAAATTGTTTAACCACCTATATCAAAACTTCAAATGTTGAGCAATGAGATTGAGAACTCATAAAAGCCTATTTGGAACCATCGAAAAATTAGAAACTCCTTTACCTTGCCACTAAGTGTTACACATTTTTATGCCTTGTAGGCTTCAAATAAAAATTTGACCAAAATACACGGTTGGTCTCTAAAGTTTACCTGTTGAACACTTAATAGTCCCTAAAGTTTCAAAAACGACTGCTATTGGCCCTTTGTCTACTTCCATTAGTTTTCTTGTCCGTGTCTAACGGAGAAATGAGGTGGCATTTTTTAATGACATAACAACTTGAGTAACTTGTTGCCTGGGGTAAGAGAATCAGCTCAAGTCCAAAAGTGTGCATGTTTAATTTTTTAATAAAAAATTAGTTGTCATGTCATTAAAAAATACTACCTCATTGCTCCATTAGACATAAAACTAAGAAATCTAACGAAGTAGATAGACCAATAGCACTTGTGGGGGGGGTAAAAGCCCAAACCTATGTATTGGGCCTGGGGCCCTGTTTGAAGATTACTGAGTGTCGAAAGAGAGAACTGGTTGAGGTAGAGTCCATCTGGAAGGAAGAAACCCGAAAATGGAGGAAGAGTATCATCCGAAGAGGTCACCAGTGGTCCGAAGAGGTTTTACTCTTCGGATACGAATAGTCTTGATTAAACAAGCATGTGGAAGGTTCGAATGACCTTCCTAGCAATCCCAATGGTAAAGATAAGCTCTGGGCATAACTGGGGGTGATAAGAACGAAGAAATATCTCAAGGAAAAGCTGCTACCACCGTATTTAATGCATTGTAGCAACTTTTCTGGCCGCATTTATGTGGAGAAGACCCCTGAACAGTGCAACCTCAACTACCGCCACTCACAAAAAGTGAAAGAAGATACGTGATGTGACTTATACTTAAGTATGTACGCGGATGAAGAACAAGTGGACGACGGGGATGATGAGGAAGGATGCTATATAAAGAAGAAGGGCTCCTGATAAAATGGATGAAAAAAGAAAAAAAAAGAAGAAGAAGAGGAGGAGAGAGAGAGAGAGAGAGAGAGAGAAAGAGAGAGAGAAGCTTTACTGTAGCTCTAAGAACTATAATCACTGTTTCAATTAATCATAAACCTCTTCGGACTGTCATTTGTTCAACTTTTCAAGCATGACCCCATGTTAACTCCCAAATACCTTAGTTAATTGCTGTTTAGCTCACATCCAGCCCAGCTTTTTCACCCACTCTCTACAAATTCATTGCTTTGGGTTTAGTGGGCTTATAATCCAAACTCTTTGGGGCTTGGGCTACTGACCCTACAATTGGCGCCGTCAGTGGGAAGAGCTTGTGCGGGGGTGAAAACAATAGTTGATGATGGCTGAATGAAGGCAACAGGAAGCAAAATCTAGGGCATCCCAACATGTGGACCCTTTCCTTAATTTGGAGCGGAGACAAGATTGTGAAGGCAGTATGCACACCGTGCACACTGGTCAAAGCCAGTCGCGCGGTGAGAGCCATATGTCCCATGTAGAGAAGAACCGAGATTTGCAACTGGATGTTGAAAAGCTAAAAAAAGAGTTGCGCCATGCAAAGTGGAAACGGGTTTCTTCATATTCTGATGAGTCGTCTGATGACCAACAGGATTTCACTTACCAACAGAGATCGCGAACGCCAGTCAATGAGTCCTTTTCCTATGAGGAAGGGCATCATCATAAGAGGCAATCTCATAGCTCACCACGTGGAGGCGTAGGGAATGATGCCATAAGTAGGGCCTTGAATCAAATTTCTAGATCGCCCTTTACATGCAGGATCAAAGAAGTGAGACTTCCCCGGCGTTTTAACCAGCCTATGTTCACCATCTATAATGGTAAAACAGACCCGATGGAACATGTGAGTCACTTTAATCAAAGAATGGCAGTCTACTCCAGAGATGAAGCTCTGATGTGCAAGGTCTTCCCCTTTAGTCTTGGACCGGTTGCAATGAGGTGGTTTGATAGCCTGAAGGCAGACTCCATCGGTTCCTTCAAAGAGCTCACTCAAGCCTTTGGTTCACGTTTTGTCACTTGCCGAAGAGTGGCCATGCCCTTGTCTTCTCTCCTATCCTTGAGCATGCAGGAGGGTGAAACCCTGAAGGTGTATTCGGATAGGTACTGGGAGATGTTTAACGATATGGAGGCCAACTTTGATGCAATGGCCCTCGACATGTTCAAGCTCGACCTTCCTACTGACCACAGTTTAAGGACATTCTTGTCTGGTAAGCCAGTCACTAGCATGGGTCAGCTAATGGACTGTATTGAAAAGTATAAAAGAGTTGAAGAAGATCAACAACAAGGGAAGTGTAAGGAAAAGGTTATCCCCTAGGAGAGGAGGGATTTTAGGTCAGATCGTTACAATAACAATAAATCGCGGAGAGATTTTTCTGGCCAAGCAGGATCAACAAATCCCCAGGCAGTCAACACTGTATTCAGAAAGCCAGTCCATCAAGTTTTGGAAGAGGTTAAGAATGAATCGTTCTTTAAGTGGCCGAACAAGATGGTAGGGAAACCCTGAGAGGCGTAATTGCAATCTCTATTGCCAATATCACCAAGACCACGGGCATACAACTGAAGATTGCAGAAACTTGTGGGATCATTTGGACCAGTTGGTCCGCGAAGGTAAATTGAGGCACCTCTTGCACCACTCCAGTAGCTGAGGAGGTCAGATGAGCCCAAAGTCCTGAAGAGATGACCAATTAAAGCCTTCATTGGGAACTATCAATGTCAACTTTGTAGCCCCAGGGAGAACAGGATCCCGACCATTCAAGGTCATGTCAGTAGCTCGGCTGCCAGCAGGGGACTCTGGCCAAGGTCCGAAGAGATCTAAATTTGACTCCCAGCCGATTCTAGGGTTCTCGAACAAAGACAAGATTGGAACCATCCAACCCCATGACGATGCGTTAGTCATCACCCTCAGAATTTGAGGGTATGATGTGAAGAGGGTAATGGTTGACCAAGGTAGTGCTATAGAGATAATGTACCCTGATCTCTACAGGGGGCTGAACTAAAACCTGGTGACCTCGCACCATATAATTCTCAGCTAGTTAGTTTTGAAGGAAGGGTCGTCACCCTGAAGGGCCAGATACGATTACCCGTACAGACTGGCTCAGAGGTAGTGTAAGTGGATTTCATAGTTGTAGACGTGTATTCGCCTTACACGGCAATTGTAGCTAGACCTTGGCTTCATACACTAGGGGCTGTTTCCTCTACTTTGCATCAGAAAGTCAAGTATCCATCTGAAGGACAGGTTTGTGAGATTCAAGGAGATCAGTCCGCGGCCAGACAATGCTTAGTGGTTGCCATCCAACATGAGCCCGAAATCGAGTCCTTGTTCAGGGCTGAGAAGGGTTTATAGCAATTAAAGCCTCAGGAATTGCCCGTCAAAGATTCGGACGAGAGCGCTAGGTGCGAAGATTTGACAAAAGTCATCATTGGAAACAATCCAGAAAAATTCTTTCAAGTTGGATCCTAGCTACCTCTGCAGGAAAAGGTGGAGTTAGTAGAATTTCTTAAGAGAAACCTTGACGTATTCACCTGGAACGCTTACGAAGCCCCAGGGGTGGATCCGGAATTCATATGTCACCACTTGAAAGTAAACCCAATGATCACCCCCAAGAAGCAGCCTCCTTGGCGCCCATCCAAGGAACATGCTGAGGCGGTAAGAAAAGAAGTAGCAAAGCTCAAACAAGCTGGAGCTATTAAAGAGGTTTTTTATCCTGAGTGGCTGGCAAATACTGTGGTGGTGAAGAAAAAGAGTGGGAAATGGCGAGTATGTGTGGACTTCACTAATTTAAATAAGCCTTGCCCTAAAGATCCATTCCCTATGCCAAAAATTGATCAGCTAGTGGATGCCACTGTTAGCCACCCTCGGATGAGCTTCCTAGATGCTTTTCAAGGTTACCACCAGATACCCCTAGCCCTAGATGACCAGGAGAAGACTGCCTTTGTCACCTCTATTGGTAACTACCACTATAAGGTGATGCCATTTGGCTTGAAAAACGGGGGATTTACCTATTAAAGAATGATGACGAGGATGTTCGAGCCACAGTTGGGTAAAAATGTCAAGGTTTATATAGATGATATGGTGGTGAAAAGCAAGGTTGTTGCTGAGCATGTGAAGGACCTCGCAAGTACCTTTAAAGTTCTTAGAGAGTACAAGCTGTGCCTAAACACTTCCAAGTGCTCATTCGGTGTGGGGTCAGGAAAGTTTTTGGGGTACATGGTGACTCACAGGGGAATTGAGGTTAACCTCGACCAGATAAATGCCATTAACAATTTACAAGCTCCTCGGAATCCCAAGGAGGTTCAGAAACTGACTGGAATGACCGTAGCCCTGAATCAATTTATCTCTCGATCAGCAGATAGGTGTCGGCCCTTCTTCTCTCTGATCAATAAGTGGAAGGGATTCGAGTGGACTGAAGAATGTGCTGTGGCCTTCCAGCAGCTAAAAGATTATCTAGCTCAACCACCAATCATGTCCAGTCCTGAGCCAGATGAAGTATAGTTTGCCAACATTGCTGTAGCTCCTTATGCAGTGAGCTTGGTGTTGATACGAGCAGATTGGGGTGTGCAATGGCCAGTTTATTACATAAGTAAATCGCTACATGAAGCCGAGATCTGTTATTTACCATTGGAGAAGGCTATCCTAGCATTGGTACTCAGTACACGAAAGCTATCGCATTATTTCCAAGCTTATACAGTCATTGGTCTCACTCAGCTACCACTCGGGGCCGTACTCCGAAGTGCTGATTACACTGGAAGGATTGCTAAATGGGGTACGATTTTAGGGGCTTTCGATATCAAATACATGCCTCGCACATTGATCAAGGGCTAGGTGCTTGCTGATTTGGTAGTCGAATTCACGGAGCCCCAATTAGAAGAGGTAACACCAACGTCAGACATGGATGAAAAATCGGTTGGCGTGATTTCTCAACAAGGCCCTTCCCGTTGGGAGGTGTACGTGGATGGCGCAGCGAACCAGAAAGGTTCTTGAGTGGGGCTAGTGCTGATATCCTCCGAAAGAATCATCATTGAAAAGTCGTTAAGGCTGGGTTTCTCGGCAACAAATAATGAGGCGGAGTATGAAGCCCTATTGATGGGAATGGCTATGGTCCGAAGAATGGGAGGAAAGGTAGTAGAGTTATTCTTGGACTCAAAGTTGGTCGTGGGTCAAGTACAAGGTGAGTTTGAAGTGAAGGACGAAAGAATGCAGTTATACTTGAGCCGAGTTAGATGTCTGCAATTGGAGTTCGAATCTTTCAGTTGGCTGCACATCCCCAGAAATGGTAACGCACATGCTGATTCTTTGGCTACACTTGCTATCTCTTCGGTGCAAAATTTGTCGAGTGTTATCCTCGTTGAGGACTTACATGGGCCTACGGAGGCAAGAGGAGAAGTAGTCCAAGTCCACCAAGTCAGGGCCGGACTCTGCTGGATGGATCCTATAATTAAATTCTTGAAGGAGGATATTTTGCCTGAGGAAAGAGTGGAAGCAGACAAAATCCAGAGGAAGGCAACCAGATTTTGGCTGTCCGAGGACCAGAAACTATATAAACACTCCTATTCAGGGCCATACCTATTGTGCATGCATCCTGAAGCAGTTGAGCCGTTGCTAGAAGAATTACATGAAGGAATATGTGGGAGCCACATCGGAGGCAGGTCGCTGGCTCATCGAGCCATCATTCAAGGTAATTGGTGGCTGAACATGCAAAAAGAAGCCCACGAATACGTTAAAAAGTGCGATCAATGTCAGCAATTTGTCCCAAACATTCATTAATCGGGGGGAACTCTTAATCCACTATCCGGCCCATGGCCATTTGCCCAATGGGGCTTGGACATCATGGGGCCATTCCCTAAGGCTACAGGAAACAGGAAATACCTTCTGGTCGGCATAGACTACTTCACCAAATGGGTCGAAGCTGAACCTCTTGCCAACATCTGAGATGTAGATGTGCAAAAGTTCGTATGGAAGAATATCATCACTCAATTTGGGGTTCCTCATACTCTCATCTCGGACAATGGCCTGCAGTTCGATAGCAAAGCATTCAGGAGTTATTGTAGTGAACTGGGAATCATAAACAGATACTCCATTCCTGCTTATCCCCAGGGTAATGGCCAAGCAGAAGCTGTCAACAAGGTCATTGTAAATGGCCTGAAGAAGAGACTAGACGATGCGAAGGGCAAATGGGTGGAAGAATTGCCACATATGCTTTAGGCCTACAGAACTACGCCTCGCAGATCTACTGGGGAGACCCCTTTTTCAATGACTTATGGGGCTGAAGCTGTAATACCTTTGGAGACTGGGTTCTCGTTATTGAGAACTAGTTCGTTCAGTCCGACTGGCAATAATGAGCAGCTAGAGAAGAGTTTGGACCTGGTTGAAGAAAGAAGGGAAAGTGCAATGGTTCGGCTGGCACATTACCAACAAAAGCTTAGGCAGGGCTATGACGCCAACCTAAGACCAAGGCCTCTAGAACCTGGTGATTTGGTGCTGAGGAAAGTTGTCGGCACTACAAAGAACCCAGCTTAGGAAAAGTTAGGACCTAATTGGGAAGGGCTATATCGTATTACTTTAAGGGTTGGCATTGGGGCATATTTCCTTGAAGACCTAGATAGTCATGTGATACCACGCCCTTGGAAAGTAAATAACCTCAAAAGGTACTATTATTAATCGAATCTTCCCTTTAATCAACATGCCAACTCATCATATAAAATGCACTCATAAGTGTTTAAACTTAAATCCAATCATGCCTGTAGTCCTCGGACCAGATGATTTGGGTTAGTTAGCACTCCTTTACAGTTCTATAAGTGTTTAAACTTAAATCCATTCATGCCTGTAGTCCTCGGACCAGAGGATTTGGGTTAGTTAGCACTCCTTTACAGTTCTATAAGTGTTTAAACTTAAATCCACTCATGCCTGTAGTCCTTGGACCAGATGATTTGGGTTAGTTAGCACTCCTTTACAGTTCTATAAGTGTTTAAACTTAAATCCACTCATGTCTGTAGTCCTCGGACCAGATGATTTGGGTTAGTTAGCACTCTTTTACAGTTCTATAAGTGTTTAAACTTAAATCCATTCATGCCTGTAGTCCTCAGACCAGATGATTTGGGTTAGTTAACACTCCTTTATAGTTCTTTAAGTGTTTAAACTTAAACCCAATCATGCCTGAAGTCCTCGGACCAGATGATTTGGGTTAGTTAGCACTCATTTACAGTTCCTTTAAGTGTTTAAACTTAAACCCAATCATGCCTGAAGTCCTCGAACCAGATGATTTGGGTTAGTTAGCACTCCTTTACAGTTCTATAAGTGTTTAAACTTAAATCCACTCATGCCTGTAGTCCTCGGACCAGATGATTTGGGTTAGTTAGCATTCCTTTTCAGTTTTATAAGTGTTTAAACTTAAATCCACTCATGTCTGTAGTCCTCGGACCAGATGATTTGGGTTAGTTAGCACTCCTTTACAGTTCTATAAGTGTTTAAACTTAAATCCATTCATGCCTGTAGTCCTCGGACCAGAGGATTTGGGTTAGTTAGCACTCCTTTACAGTTCTGTAAGTGTTTAAACTTAAATCCACTCATGCCTGTAGTCCTTGGACCAGATGATTTGGGTTAGTTAGCACTCCTTTACAGTTCTATAAGTGTTTAAACTTAAATCCACTCATGTCTGTAGTCCTCGGACCAGATGATTTGGGTTAGTTAGCACTCTTTTACAGTTCTATAAGTGTTTAAACTTAAATCCATTCATGCCTGTAGTCCTCAGACCAGATGATTTGGGTTAGTTAACACTCCTTTATAGTTCTTTAAGTGTTTAAACTTAAACCCAATCATGCCTGAAGTCCTCGGACCAGATGATTTGGGTTAGTTAGCACTCATTTACAGTTCCTTTAAGTGTTTAAACTTAAACCCAATCATGCCTGAAGTCCTCGAACCAGATGATTTGGGTTAGTTAGCACTCCTTTACAGTTCTATAAGTGTTTAAACTTAAATCCACTCATGCCTGTAGTCCTCGGACCAGATGATTTGGGTTAGTTAGCATTCCTTTTCAGTTTTATAAGTGTTTAAACTTAAATCCACTCATGTCTGTAGTCCTCGGACCAGATGATTTGGGTTAGTTAGCACTCTTTTACAGTTCTATAAGTGTTTAAACTTAAATCCACTCATGCCTGTAGTCCTCGGACCAGATGATTTGTGTTAGTTAGCACTCCTTTACAATTCTTTAAGTGTTTAAACTTAAACCCAATCATGCCTGAAGTCCTCGGACCAGATGATTTGTGTTAGTTAGCACTCCTTTACAATTCTTTAAGTGTTTAAACTTAAACCCAATCATGCCTGAAGTCCTCGGACCAGATGATTTGGGTTAGTTAGCACTCGTTTACAGTTCCTTTAAGTGTTTAAACTTAAACCCAATCATGCCTGAAGTCCTCGAACTAGATGATTTGGGTTAGTTAGCACTCATTCACAGCTCTCCAAGTGTTTAAATTTAGATTCAACCATAACTGAAGCCCTCGGACCAAGTCATCTTGGCTAAGTAGCCTCTTCATGCAGTTATTGTTAATGTTTGAATTTATCGTGCCTAAAAAATTCTTGGATGCATTTAACTCTAACTTATAGCTACACTCTTCAGTTAGAAATATGCTCTGCACACATTCAAGAAAGCTTGTGAAACTTTCATCTCATTTATCGTTTTCATTACTTGTTAATGATTCCTGTGTAACCCACTCTCTTTGGTATTCGTTGAAGTCATTGGTCTTATCAGCATAATATCACGGTTAAGTTTACCTACACTACTATGGTCATAAGGTATAAGCTGTTCACAATAATGGTGAGACTTATAATATAAGCAACAAGCATATTGAAAGTAAAAGAGAGGGGATTTCATTGATCAAGATAAAATAGTTTACAAGTCCTTAAAAAAAAAAAAAAAACTGAACTGAACTGCATGAAAGTATAAAATAAAAACTCCTAGTCATACTAAGTCTTCATCTGAGCAGCAGAGGGATCAGCTGTCTGACTGGGCTGGGCAGCAGCAACGTCTGGGGCTTGTTCTTTGTCTTTCTCTTGAACACCCTCAGACTCTTTGGCTGCTTCAGCTAGAGCAGGAGGGGTAAGGCCAGTTGGGGGCTGCTCCTAAGCTCCTGGGAGTTCACGAATGTCTGCATCGTAATATATGCTCCTAGGTAGCCTCAAGGGGGAATCTGCAGGAACCCCAGCAGCATCCAATGCCTTTGCCCAAGTAATGTCACAGTAATCCCTGCCGACCGAGGCGAACTACTCGGTGAGGCCTATTTCTGTCTCCTCCTTCCCCAGCTGATACGCTGCTTTTCTTTCAGCCTCAACTGTCTCCTTGGCCAGTTGAGCATCCTTCTGAGCCAGCTTGGCAGTCTCCTTGGCTTTCTGAAGTTCAGCTCGAAGTTGCCCCACAAGTGCCTTCTCAGTTGCCAAGTTAATCTCGGTCATGTTCAGCAGCTTGCGTTGCTCTTCGGCTTGCTTTTCAGCAGTCTTCAGGCCCGCATCAAGACTATTCCGCTGATTAGTCATCTCTTTGAACTGCTCAGACAGTTGGAAGTAGTCTTCCTTCAGATTGCCCAGAGACTTTTCTACCTTAGATCGAGAATGGGCCTCTGCTTGGGCTTCAATAAATGTTTGTTTGTTCCATTCTTCAGCCATTAAGACCTGCTGAGTAATCAGCATAGTAGAGAGTCCACATAAAACAAACAAAAAAATTAGTAAATAACTTAAACCGAAGAGCTGAGTTAACCCATTTACCATGGCCAAGTCTCGTTTCATGGACAGGAAGAGTTCATACTGACTAAAGTGCCTGTATGACTCCATGTTTTTGGGAAGGAGTAATGGTTGCTCCAGGGCTTCAGCAACGACCCCTGCTTTTCCCCCATTGTAGTTTCGGAGGGAGGTATCCCAAGGAATAGGAGTACCGTCCAACTCCAGCTTAGGAGACCATGTGCGAGGTGCTCGACGCACATCAGTAACATGAGGGTCCTCTCGGCTCTCAGTAGATGAGGCCCTTTTGCTCAGGTGGTCTTTCGCCACCTTCTGTTGCTTAGTCCCTTTTGGAGGCAACACCTCCCTCTCTTCAATGTCGAAGAGGGGCCTTTTCTTCTTCAGATCCTGCATGGGCTTTAAGCCGGGATCAGGAACTTGAGGTGATGGTGGAGGCAGACTCACCATTGGTTGGGAAGTGCCAGTCCCTTTCAACTCTGCCTTCTTGCCTCTGTTTTTCATTAAGTCCTTCAAACTCGACATGTCTTTTTCTTTCGAGGAGTCTTCGAGGAGAGCAGTTATCAAAACAGGAGGGTGGATACAAGACTACCTATCAGTCTCCTTCTCAGCGTCCGAGTCAGGTATCACTTGAACCCCTCCTGAAGCTTCTCCTTCAAATCTAAATTTGTCTATTTGCTCCTCAAGTGAAGAGGTCGAAGAGCCAATTCTTTCGCCTGCAACTACTAGTTCAGGCAGAACTTGCTAAACTGGCCGGATGAGCAGTGGCACACCCTACGGGTTTGGATGCGGCACAGGTTCAAGGTTGTACGGCGCTAGGAAACCACGCCGAGCAACGTCTATTCGCCTGAGCCGATAATCACCCTGTGTGATGGCGTTGCCGACCGGTTGAAGATCAGTTGTTTTTAATGTATAGTCGAGAATGAGAGGAACGGACCGAAGCTGTCAGTCTTCGCTCACAAAAATCTCCGAGCATAATAAGTAATTGAGGGCGGCAGTGTTGGTGAGGCTAAGCCGAGGAGTAACGTGATCCTTATCTGTTAAAAAAAAATTTTGGTCAAAAAACTAGAAAATAATGGTATCAAAGAAAAGACATTGTAAAAACTAAAGACCCTAAATCTACTGTTAGAGCCCCTAAGTTTAGGAAGTCACACCTGGCTCTCCTGGCTGGGTCGGGCAATGAAGGCCGTCATGCCATGCATCCAAGATGATCAGATAGTCGTCTTTCATCCCTTTATTTGACTTAGGAAGGCAGGAAAGGAGCCTAATGGCGTCAGAACGGGATTTCAGGTAGTACCCCGCTCCCTTTTGGCTATGACATTCGTACATATGTACCACATCACGCCAGGTAAGTCCTAATCCTAGGTGAAGGTTTAGGGCATCAATGGCTCCTAGGATCCTAAAGGTATTAGGTGCACACTGCTCGGGGGAAAGTCGGTGGTTGCGAAGATAATTGGTGGTGATAAAACCCATGGGAATAGTCATTCCCCCTTCTATGAACGCTATCATGGGAACTATGACTTCTCCCGTTTTTCGGTCAGTTAATATACGGTCCGGAGGACAATATCTCAGATCCACCCCCTGTTGTATCTCATAGGTCCACTTAAATTCTTTTATTAGGGCAGGACTATTGACAAAGTCTTGAAATCTGCCCATTTTTTAGAAAAGCTCAAGGCAATGACTGGGGGAATAGGGTTTGAAGGCTGAGAACGCTGGCCGAGAAGAGGATAAGAGATTCAAAGATATCAGAACTTACACCAACTAAGCTGGAGAATGATCTTCGAATTCGCAAGACTTTTTGTAGACTTTGGGAAATACAAGGGCTGATGATTAAAGGAGCTTGGAGGATTTGAGTGCTTAAGTTCGCCGGATAGTCTGAGAGTTTGTAAAGTAAAGAGAAAATAACCTCCTCTGAGGGTTTATATAGGAGGACAGATGAAGGGGTACAAGTTAGGCAGCCCAAATCCCGAGGAAGAACCACGTCCGTTAGATCAACAGCCCACCGTTGGATACAAAGGACAAAGCGCCGCCTGGTGTAATTAATACAGCGCTTTGGGAATACGAAAACAACAACGGCAATGATGAAACGCTTGTATCAATGCCTACACACGTGCAAGTTCAGGTAGTTATGAGTTCTCAAGCTTTTTACTTCGTGGCAAGTCAAAATCCTATTTTTTCTCTTCGGATGCAAAGGAAAAATTAAAATTTTGAGGGGCTATTGTGGGGGGGTAAAAGCCCAAACCTATGTATTGGGCCTGGGGCCCTGTTTGAAGATTACTAAGTGTCCGAAGAGAGAATTGGTTGAGGTATAGTACATCTGGAAGGAAGAAACCCGGAAATGGAGGAAGAGTACCATCCAAAGAGGTCCCTAGTCGTCCGAAGAGGTCTTACTCTTCGGATACGAATAGTCTTGATCAAACAAGCATGTGGAAGGTCCAAATGACCTTCCTAGCAATCCCAATGGTAAAGATAAGCTCTGGGCATATCTGGGGGTGATAAGAACGAAGAAATATCTCAAGGAAAAGTTGCTACCACCGTATTTAATGCATTGCAGCAACTTTTCTGGCCGCATTTATGTGGAGAAGACCCCTGAACAGTGCAATCTCAACTACCGCCACTCACAAAAAGCTAAAGAAGATACTTGATGTGACTTATACTCAAGTATGTATGCGGATGAAGAACAAGTGGACAACGGGGATGATGAGGAAGGATGCTATATAAAGAAGAAGGGCTCTTGATAAAATGGATGAAAAAAGAAAAAAAAAGAAGAAGAAGAGAGAGAGAGAGAGAAGCTTCACTGTAGCTCTAAGAACTGTAATCACTATTTCAATTAATCATAAACCTCTTCGGACTGTCATTTGTTCAACTTTTCAAGCATGACCACATGTTAACTCCCAAATACCTTAGTTAATTGCTGTTTAGCTCACATCCAGCCCAACTTTTTCACCCACTCTCTACAAATTCATTGCTTTGGGTTTAGTGGGCTCATAATCCAAACCCTTTAGGCTTTGGCTATAAAAACTGACCCTACAACCCTCATTTTTTAAACTTTAAAGACCAACAATGCATTTCAGCCTAAATATTTTCAAGATTCACATTCCACAGTAGCATGGCTGTTGCTTTTTGCACAGACAAATGGATACACCCAAGACTTTTCTATATTTTTCTTCACAATACATACTAATTTCCATTGTGAAGAAAGTTGTGCATGCTTCTTTTGCAGTACTAGAAAGTTGTGCATGCTAAATGAATATTCACAATTTATTTAAGGGTTCTCCAAACATGTAATATATAAAAAGCACTCTAACAAATAGATGTGAGTTCAAGTTACTAAAGGACTTTTTTCCAAAAAAAATAAATAAATTGGACTAGTATTGAATGTTTTATGAGTTTTTCATTTTGATCTATCTTTGACGGAATTGAGTTTAGTGGCTTGTACAAATTTTTATTAATCATTGAGAAATGAGACTGAAATGAAATTTATATAGTATGAACTAATCATATGTATGGTTGTTCATATTAAGTTTTATGCCAATTGGGGACTTTTAAGTAAGTTAGATTAAGTTCACGAGCAGACTGATTTACATTAACTTGAATCTGTAAGAGTAATGAAATACAAAGAAATTAGAGACTTAAAGCTTGGTTTTGGATTATTATATTAGATTTTCATTTGATGTCACTATCCATTTTCTATGTGTTTTAATACTTGAGCAAATTTATTATGGCTTCATTCAATGGTTTAATACCAAAAAGAAACACATGTACTTCAGTATCCAAACAATTATATATATATATATATCCAATTCCTCCATTCTTAGTAATAATTTACCATAACTAACCAAATCAAACTTAAATTTAGATCAAAGTAAATTTTGATCAACAAAGCACTAAAATTAAATCCTCAACAAATATAAACAATCCTAGAAACATAATCCGATTCCACAACAAATATGAACAAACCCAGAAACATAATCCGATCTCAAAACAATAAAGCTTTGAACTTTTTTAACAATTCTATTAGAAATTCAAAACAAAACCAAAATAGAAAAAACCAAACTTTCACCAAAGATTCTTTGATTTTTCCCACTGTTCTCAGCAACCAAACGGTGAAACACACTTTGCATTTTGCATAATGGGACTCACTTTTTTTGTTTTTTTTTTTTTGTTTTCAGAGACCGCGTAGAGTGAAGGACCTCAAAGCTCTGTGATGATCGTTTTCATTCTTTTGGCGAAGTTGATGAATATGAAATATTGGAGACTAAGACTAGAGGCTGAGTGAGAGTAGAGACAGTGACAAGGTGTCTGTGTGAGGGTAGAGAGGGTGACTGACAGAGGCGTCAGAGTGGGTCGATGAGTGAGAGGGTGAGTGAGAGTGGGTCGGGGTCAATGAGGCTGAGAGAGTGAGAGGGTGAGTGAGATTGGGTCGAGGTCGGTGAGGCTGAGAGAGTGAGAAGGTGAGCGAGGGTTGGCGTCGGTGAGGCTGAGAGAGATAGAATGGGTTGGGGTCGGCGTCGGTGACGCTGAGACAGTCAGAGTGGGTCGGTGACATTGAGAGAGTAGATGGTGACTGAGAGAGAGTCTGTGTTAGAGAGAGAGTCTGTGTTAGAGTGAGAGTGAGAGTGAGAGTGGAGAGGGTGAGTAAGAATGGAGAGGCATAACTAAAAGATGAGCTTTAAATTTTGAAAATATCCTATTATAAATCGAGTCTTTTAGGCTCGGGTTTTCAGGTGTCTTCCACGTCACACACAAGTGGAAATCGAGTCTTTAAGACTCAATTTCCAGGTGGATGCCAAGTGGCAAGTACGCCACATCAGATTTGATGAAAAGATGAAAACCGAGCCTCAAAGACTCGATTTATGGACGCAAAATCGAGTCTTTGAGACTCGATATGTTAGTATGTAATATTCTTTCAGAACCAGGCCTACTAACTATATAGTTGGGATTTTATGGTTAAATTCCAATTTCATTCCCCCTTTCCTATCTATCAATTTGCCATGCCAAGTCCATAGTAAATAATCCATACCCAAGTGAAATACACACACCCCAAGCCCACTTGAGATGTATCTTTTTAGGGTAAATTATTACTTACCAAACGTGGTTTGATTAGAATTTAAGTTGCATACCTGTTATTTGAAATTTGCATTTTACCCACTTGTGATTAGCTTAGTTAGATTTTCTTAACCCAATTCTATTAACTAAATACATAATTTTGCTCCACTTTTATTTCTCTTTTCCAAAAAAAAAAAAAAATATTACAAGATCAAATAAGATTAAAAAAAAAAAAAATCCAGTAGAACACTAGCATCATAGTATTTCAAACCACATGTAGGCCACTTAAATTTAGTCAAATCTCAGGTGGATAAAGTGTCAAATGTTAAACCACAGTTAAGAAACTTAAATTTCAGCTAAACCACAAGTAGGTAAGTTGTAATTTGCCATATTTTTTATTGTTTTTTTTGTTTCCATTTGTTAATTGGACAAAGTTTAGCTACTAAACATGCTTGGAGTTATCTTTTACGACTCACTACATGCGATACATAAGACCATTTATATGTATTATTTAAACAATTCATTAGCTAATTAAACAAATCATGACATTTGTTAAGGCTTACATACGACTCACTACATGTTATATGTTTAGATTGTTAATTTCGGTTTATTTAGTCTATTTCGATTTAATTTGGTTAACTTTGATCCAATTCGGTCTATTATGGTTCATTTGGGGCCACTAAATCCACTTTGGTCCAAAAGAAAAGTGATTTGCAGCTAAATAGATGAAGACTTGATCTAAGCCAAAAAGATTGAGAAAGAAGAAAATAGATAAAGAAGAACATGCATAAAAATGGAAATTGTAAAATTTAGTAAAAAATATTTTTTAAATTTCTTTTAAAAAAAAATATCAATAAGGAAGTGATGATAAATATTAAAAATATGGAACATAAAAGTTATTTTTTGTTGCAAAGTAATTAAAACTCATTGAAAAATTAATGCGAGTGCTAGTACCCAAGTATTTTGAGGCAGTACTTTCTAAAAAAAAAAAAAAAGGTATTTTAAGGCAGTAAGATCATAAGTTCTAGGCTTCTAGCGGCAACCTCCACATTATTGTATGCAACTGTGTACAAATACTTACGAGCTCTTAAATCATCAATAGTATCCAAACAATATTAGATTTCACGGTCACGCTTTTGCTTAGGATCATGTAGATTGTTGCAAAGAAAAAGAAAAAGAAATACTAACCCATCTTTGAATTTTGCAAACACACTTAAAAGTTAAAACTATGAAACATTCTAAATGTTTTTTTTTTTTTTGAGAGAAACATTCTAAATGTTTGAACTTTGATACGGTAAGAATTGTAATATCCATTTGGCAGATTCATACAACTGTAGATATGCCAAATCCATTGCATTCATTAAAAAGAAAAATTGGAATCCTCAATTTTCATTATATATATATATTAATAGACAAAACTCAGAGAAAAATGAAAATCCAATTAGATCTTAATTAGATTCTTAATTTTGCATCACGTGTTCCATTTAATTTTTAATTTTGTGACAAGTAAATTATTGAGTGTGAAAATCAAAGAGTTCAAATCAATTAGATTATAAATTAGATTTCAATTGGAATCCAATTTTTTGCAACGTGTTCATCTATATTTTTAATTTTTGTGGTTGTTGATGCTCATTTTTTAGGCCTAGTAGTAGGAAGAAGTCCAACAATATGGGTAGAGAAGAGTTAGTGGATCGTTAGAAAAACCATTTAGCCTGAATGGCAAGAACAATGGATTAAGGGCCCATAAAGTAAATAAATGGGCCTTGAGGAAAGCAAATGGGCCTATAGGAGCCCAGTGAGAGAAGTAGTAAACGCATGGGCATTATGTGATGTAGAAAAGTGAGAATGGGCTGCAGCAAGCCCAAAGTAATGAAGTAAGAAAGTAAAGGGTTGATGGAAAGCCCATGAGCCCCAAGAATGAAGGATAAGGTAATTGGGTCAGGGGAACCCAAAAGAGTTAGTAAAAGCCCTTGGGTATGTAGAATTAGAAAATGCGCCGAGAATGCCCAAAATGGGCCAAGGTTGCTCAAGAAGAAAGAAATGGGACAAAAGAGCCCACAAGCAATGTAATGGGTCAAGAAAAGCCCAAAGTAACATGAGTATAAATCCAGTGACCATATTGAGTCATTGAGAGAAGAATAGGCAGCAGGCCCAAAAAGGCCCAGCAAGCATGGGTCACATAACACCACGGCAGGAATGGCAGAGTGGTACGACAGGATTGGCAACAAGACTACAGAAGGAACAAAGAATGGGCTAAAGGGGGAAAACCACAATCAAGCAAGGCCCAGCCCTTAAAGGAGCAAGCCAATAAAGAATGAAAATTAGAAAATAGTTCACGCCATAAGAGGTCAAGGATGAGCAATAGAATGCATAGACGAGCCTCCAAACTACGGCAAATGTATGAGTAGCAGACAAACTTTTTGGTGTATATAGGAAGCAGAGCAAGCGCAAGGCCCAGGCACTATCAACTTGTACCCAACCAATACAAGAGTGGTGGGTCATGGGTCAGAGGTAAGAGAGGGCATGGTCTGGCGGTGGGGAGTAAGGAAAGCCTATTCTGGGGTTCCCGCTCATATTCTTTTGGGGGTGATGTCCTACTAGGATGACATCTCACCCAAAAGAAGGAATGATGAGTTGAAACCACTAGGTGCATGCCATGAGGGATAGTAAGAGAGAATGTCACAGTGAGCAAGCAAACAAAATAGCCTTCTTTATCTGGTAATGGGGAGTGGCACAGCCAGCATAGGTAAGTGGTGGTGGCTGGACAACTGACGAACCAGTGGGTGGTCGGAAGGAACACCCTAATCCAGAAAAAATTAGTTAAAGGCTAAAATGGTAAAAAAATCAGTCAAGGCAGGCAGTATATAAAGGGCCCTCGCCGTGCATAGTATCATCATAACAACAATAGCAACCTCTAGAAGAGAATCACAGCACCACCATCATATCACCACACGAGCAAGCCTTAAAGAAAAAAAGAAAAGAGTGGGAAAGAATTAAAGTAACTAAATAGAGAGAAAAGAGAAAAGAAACAGAGAGTGTAGAATGGCAGGCATGCACCAATAGACTAATTCCTTCTCTCCTTTTAAAAGCCTATCCTCTATTGAGGATAAAGAACTCGTTTGGGCACAAGCCATTCAGGCCTGTTCCCTCAAAGTGGATAATTTTTACAGCAGGATTATCCTGTGAGGTTACCCGCGTTGAGGAAATGGTTCCCTCCTTGGTCTTAGCCCCATAATACAATTAAACACGGCAGACTGATCCTTTCCTTTCTTTGATTTTACCACTTATTGCTATTGTTTCTTTTCTTGTTTTTGCAACTTCACCTATAACGTGTTCTTTTTCCCTGCTTTAATCTCTTACTTATTTTGCCTAATAAGAAACGTATTTCTTTTATCATTATTTTATTTCATTTGTCTGCCATAACTTTCTGTAGCAACTTCGCCTACAATAGGCATGTGACTAAAAGTTTCGGCAAATGGGTCATAGTTTGTGCGCAAGCCGGACCAGGGTGAGTTGCAACTGGACCGATCCCAACTCTCTTATTTAGAACACTTGGGCCCAATATAGCAAGAGGCAGTCCAGCCCAAAATCATGAAAGGCCCACCACAGTGGTAAGTGAATTATTTGGTGGAAAAATCAAAGAGTCTAAATCCAATTAAATTCTAAATCATATATATATATATATATATAATGAGAAACCATTACATATTTTTAGAAATGTATGGTTTAAAAAAGTTGTAAGCCAATACCATGTATATTTTGAATATCTTCTAATAAATGAATAATTTAATCCATGTAATTGTGATCGTTTTAAATTGAACTCGTGCATATGCACTGGGTTATACATTGGTTTTTTACAAATACTACATTAAACTTAATAAATTAAATTGACACATGGCACAAAAATTTGACCCTAACTAAAATTCAATTTGAAATCTGATTAGAATTTCTCTCAACGTTGACTTCAGGCAATTGAACTCCGTAGACGTAGGAAATTTGCTGAACCATATAATTTCTTGAGTAATGTGTGATTGCTTTCTTTCTTGCAATTTTTCATTTTAATTTTCACATCTCAAGTAAAGTTAATAAATTAAATTGACACATGACACAAAAATTTTACCCTAACTAAAATTCAATTTGAAATTGGATTAGATTTTCTCTCAGTGTTGACTTTTGGCAATTGAACTCCATGGATGTAGGAAATTTGCCAACCCATATAATTTATTGTGTCAAGTGTGATTGCTTTCTTTCTTGCAATTTTTCATTTTAATTTTCACATCTTAAGTAAAACTAATAAATTAAATTGACACATAGCACAAAAAATAGACCCTAACTAAAATTCAATTTGAAATTTGATTGGATTTTCTCTCAGCATTGACTTTAGGCAATTGAACTCTATAGACGTAGGAAATTTGCTGAACCACATGATTTCTTGTGTCATGTGTGATTGTTTTCTTTCTTGCAATTTTTCATTTTAATTTTCACATCTCAATTAAAATTAATAAATTAAATTGATGGACGGTGACGGGACTAACGAATCCATCTCCCAGAGACGATATCAAATAATACAGACGAGGACACTGTCAGGCGAACCAAATGAATACCCACGACAATGACGAACACAGCTCTGCCATTCAATATGGCCAATTACACCCGAGGCGGTTACAGAGCCAGCTGCATGAGTCGTTGGAATGCATTGAAGCCATATTACAAAGCATAAAACGTTACCAAGTGGGACATTAAGGCCACCATAACTACTCCAACGATCAAGAGCGGCAAAAACATATATAAGGCCCTCATAATATCAACACAAGGTATGAGAAAATATTGAGATAATTTCACTACCATTTTGCTATTCTGTTTTACTTTATAAAGCTCATTTGTATTAACTTTGGCATTGGAGACGTTGTGGCAGGCACCACATTAGTGACCATCTTTGAGAAGACACACGCAGGAACTGTGGATTGGCTCCATTTGTTGACTGACGAAACACCTCATCAGTTTGGCGCCGTCTGTGGGGAATGGTGATTTCCATTTTCATATTTGAAAACACTATTTCCAGCAACTTCTATACTCAGATGGAGTCCAATCAAGATTCCACAACCTTGGCTCAGCAAGTACAAGCTCTTGCGGCCACTGTTAAAGAACTTACTAGGCAAAATCAGGAGATGAAGCTACGACTTCAATAGGAGGAGAATCGATCCAAAGGCAACTTGGAGGATGAGGGAAATAGCCATAGAAGAAGTGACCATCGAAGACCTACTACCCTAGATGAACAGAATTCAGATCTTCTTTGGGAGATGAGGAAAGAGATGGACAAATTGAGGAATGCCATTAAGGAGAAAATGGACCAGAGCGTTGATAGATTGGTAAGAGCCACAGATTCGCCTTTCACTACATCAGTCCTAGAGTGTACAGTACTTACAATGTTTCGTCTGCCTCAATTTGAGCCATTCGACAGACTTAAGGACCCCTAAGACCACCTTAATACCTTCAAAATGATGCTGGGGCTTCAACAGCCCCCGACGAGATACTTTGTCATCCTTTCCCCACCACTTTCAAGGGAGCTGCAAGGGAGTGGTTCACAAAGTTGCCAATATCATCCATCGATAACTTCGAGCAGTTGAGCAACGCCTTCCTGCATCACTTCATCGGGGGGCAACGTCCTAAAAGGCTAGCCGACCATTTACTCACTGTTAAGCAGGGAGAGAAGGAAACCTTGAGGTCATACGTAAAACGCTTCACTTAAGAGACTTTGGAGGTAGATGAAGCTGACGATAAGGTGCAATTGACTACTTTCAAAGCGGGGTTAAGGTCCAGAGAGCTCGTGGCTTCACTAGCAAAGAATCCTCCAAAATCAATGGCAGAGATGCTCCTAAAAGCACAGAAATACATGAATGCTGAAGACGCATTAGCAGCCATAAAAGATGTAGAGAAGCCAGGAGACAAAGGAAGGAATGACGACGAATGTAGGGGACAAAAGCGGGAGCATCCAAATCATCAAATCGGTGACAGAAGCTGAAGGAAAGATGAGAAGAATCCTCGAACGGTAAAATTTACCACTTTAGTTACGCCTGTTGACAAAATTTTAATGCAGATCAAAGACAAGCACTACCTCAAATGGCCAAGACCATTGCATTCATCACCTCATGTACGTGATAAGAATAAGTACTGCCGATTTCACAAAGATTATGGTCACTATACAGAAGATTGTCGGGACTTAAAGGAGCAAATAGAGGAGTTGATACGAAAAGGGAAATTACAGAAATATGTGAAGAAGGGGGAATATAGTAAGTTCAGAGACAGTAATAAAGTTTAGCATGAATCCTCATCCAAGAATGATGATCGTTCCTTCCAGCCCCCATAAGATGTGATCGGGGAGATAAAGACGATTGCAGGAGGGCCTTTCATGGGAGGGTCATTCAGATCCCTTAAAAAAGCATGCCAGAGACAGATAAACAGTGTTCACATGATACCTCCACTTAAGCAAAGACGGATGGACGGACTAGGACATGTCCTTCAACGAAGTAGATGCCAGGGGAATGAAGCAGCCTCACAACGATCCTTTGGTTATAATGCTGACTATAGAGGGATTCAACACCAAAAGAATCCTAGTGGACAATGGCAGCTCTGCAGATATAATCTACCTTCCTGCTTTCCAACAGCTGAAGCTAGATCCAAAAAGACTGTGTTTGTTCGACTCCCCCCTCGTCAGTTTCAGTGGAGATAGGGTCTACCCAAAGCAATAGTGATGTTGACAGTAACAGTGGGGACCTACCCGACACAGTTGACTCGTCAGTTAGATTTCTTGGTAGTGGACTGCCCCTCATCATACAATGTAATTATTGGAAGGCCTACACTCAACACTTAGAAGGCAGCCACGTCTACTTATTGCCTGAAGGTAAAGTTCCCAACAGATAACGGTGTAGGCGAGGTAAAAAGAGATTAAGTCTTAGCCGAAGAATGCTACCAGGCCGTCTTGGCTGCAAAGGAGAACCATACATGGGTGATTGAAGGAAAGAAGGAAGATAAAATGGAAACCCTAGAAATAGTGGAGCTAGTCGAAGGAGACGCAATAAAGACGACAAAAATAGGCACGACATTAAGTCCTGTGATGAGAGCAAAGCTCATCCAATTCCTTAAAGAGAACATAGATGTCTTCGCATGGAGTCATGAAGATATGCCAGGCATATCTCCGGAAGTAATTCAGCATAAGTTGAATGTAGACCCGGAGAAAAAGCCCGCCTAGCAGAAACGAAGAATTTTTGCCCCAAAGTGAGACCAAGCGGTTACAGACGAGGTTAACAAACTACTAACGGCAGGCTTCATTCGTGAAGTGTACTATCCTGACTGGCTCGCCAACGTCATCTCAGTAAAAAAAGACAAATGGGAAGTAGAGAATGTGTGTGGACTTCATGGACCTGAACAAGGCATGCCCAAAGGATAGTTTCCCTCTTCCAAGGATAGACCAGCTTGTAGATGACGTTCATGAATGCTTTCTCGGGATACAACCAAATAAAAATGGCTGAAGAAGATCAGGAGAAAACTGCTTTCATCACAAGCCAAGGGCTTTATTGTTACAAGGTGATGCCTTTTGGATTAAAGAATGTAGGAGCTACTTATCAGAGGTTAGTAAACAAGATGTTTAGTAAACAGATCGACAGGAATATGGAGGTGTACATGGATGATATGCTCGTCAAGAGTAAGAAAGAATTTACCCACTTGGATGATCTAAATGAGACGTTCGGCACCTTCAAACAGTACCAGATGAAGCTGAACCCAAATAAGTGTGTTTTTGGTGTAGCCTCAAGGAAATTTATGGGATTCATGGTGTCCCAGAGGGAAATAGAAGCAAACCTGGAAAAGGTGTAAGCCATAATCAACATGACATCGCCCAAGACCGTCAAGGAAGTCCAGAAGCTCACAGGGAGGATCGCAGCCATTAATAGATTTGTCTCTAGAGCAACAGACAAATTCCTGCCTTTCTTCAAGACCTTGAAAAAAGCTTTCGCCTGGACCAACGAATGTGAAACAGCATTCCAGGAACTCAAATGCTACTTAAGTAATCCACCCTTCCTAAGCCCATCCAAAGAAGGAGAAAACCTATACTTATACCTGGCAGTATTAGCTACAGCCGTGAGTGCAGCCCTGATTCAAGAAGAAGCCAAGAAATAGCTCCCAGTGTACTACGTCAATCAAGCTTTCCAAGGAGCTGAATCAAAGTATACAAGAATTGAAAAGATTGTGTTCACCCTAATAGTAGTCTCATGCAAACTAAGACAGTATTTTCAGGCAAATCCTATCCTAGTAACGACGGACCAACCCATTAAGAAGCCCATGAACAAACCTGAAGCAGCTAGGAGAATGGTCCAGTGGGCAATTGAACTTAGCCAATTCGATATTGAGTACCATCCCAGGACATCCATTAAAGCACAAGCTTTGGTAGACTTCATCGTCGAATTCACCTCCTCGGATGAAGATGGGTCTGCTAATGAAGTCGAATCATGGACGATACAGACCGACGGTTCGTCAGCTCAAAAGAAGGGAGGAGTAGGGGTCGTCATAAACACCCCTGACAGAGAAAGACTCAACTATGGCATTTAACTAAAATTTTCAGCTACCAACAACGAGGCCGAGTACGAAAGAATACTGACGGGGCTGAGACTTGGAAAGGCGTTAGGAGCTAAGAACCTGTTAGTTCAAAATGATTCGAAGCTGGTGATTGGTCAGATCAAGGGAGAATACGAAACAAAGGAAGAGAGAATGCAGAAGTACCTCAAGCTAACGAAGCATCTAACTCAGGAGTTTGATAAGGTGGAATTTGTACAGATCCCAAGAAGCCAGAACATGATAGCAGACGAAGTCTCAAAGATAGCATCGTCAGAAGAACAGGCAACAGACATGGGTTTGATGCTGGAAGTCTAGAAACGCCCCAGCATTGAAGAAGTTCCAACGTTTGCAATCCAGGGCACAAACAGCTGGATGACACCCATTGTGTCTTTCCTCTAGGACGGGCACCTCCCACATAATGCAGACGAGGCTAGAAAGGTCAAGAAGCGGGCAGCCAGGTTTACAATCTTGAATGATACTTTATACAAGAGAGGCTTCTCCATCCCTTACTTGAAGTGTGTCGACAAAGAGGAAGCTAAGTATATCTTGGCAGAAATCCACGAAGGGATTTGTGGGGATCATGCTGGCCCTAGATCTTTGGTAAGCAAAGTTATTCGAACAGGTTATTTTTGGCCTACCATGCAGGTAGATGCAATGGAGCTCATCAAAAAGTGTGACAAGTGCCAACGGCTCGAGAATGTTCAACGACTTCCAGCAGAGAAATTGACGATGATAGCATCGCCGTGGCCATTTGCGCAATGGGAGATCGACATTGTCGGTCCACTGCCTCTAGGTAAAGGTCTGGTAAAATTCCTAGTAATTGCTATTGACTACTTTATGAAGTGGGTTGAAGCAGAGGCACTTGCAACCATCACGAAAGCAAGGATCTAGGGCTTCATATGGAATAATATAATTTGCAGGTTTGGGATTCCAAGGACGATCATATCAGATAATGGGCGATAGTTGGATAGCCAAGGCTTTAGAGACTTTTGTTCAGGCCTAGGTATCAAGAACTAGTTCTCGTCTCCAAGGCATCCCTAGGCGAATGGACAGACAGAGGTAACGAATTGGACACTACTCAAGATCATCAAGACCAGGTTGGACGACGCGAAGGGTGCCTAGCCGGAAGAATTACCTAATGTCTTGTGGGCCTACAGGACCACAACAAGAACCCCAACGGGGGAGATCCCTTTCAAGCTCACCTATGGCATTGAAGCAGTGATCCCGGTTGAGGTAGGAGTAACCAATATTAGGCGAGAGGTATTCAACGAACAAGACAATGATGATCACCTGATACTGGTTACTCCTACCTCGACCGGGATCACTGCTTCAGTGCCATAGGTGAGCTTGAAGGAGGTCTCCCCTGTTGGGGTTGTTGTTGTGGTCCTGTAGGCCCACAAGACATTAGGTAATTCTTCCGGCTAGGCACCCTTCGCGTTGTCCAACCTGGTCTTGATGATCTTGAGTAGTGTCCGATTCATTACCTCTGTCTGTCCATTTGCCTAGGGATGCCTTGGAGATGAGAACTAGTTCTTGATACCTAGGCCTGAACAAAAGTCTCTAAAGCCTTGGCTATCCAACTGTCGCCCATTATCTGATATGATCGTCCTTGGAATCCCAAACCTGCAAATTATATTATTCCATATGAAGCCCCGGATCCTTGCTTTCGTGATGGTTGCAAGTGCCTCTGCTTCAACCCATTTCGTAAAGTAGTCAATAGCAATTACTAGAAATTTTACCAGACCTTTACCTAGAGGCAGTGGACCGACAATGTCGATCCCCCATTGCGCAAATGGCCATAGCGATGCTATCATCGTCAGTTTCTCTATTGGAAGTTGTTGAACATTCTCGAACCGTTGGCACTTGTCACACTTTTTGATGAGCTCCACTGCATCTACCTGCATGGTAGGCCAAAACTAACCTGTTCGAATAACTTTGCTTACCAAAGATCTAGGGCCGACATGATCCCCACAAATCCCTTCGTGGATTTCTGCCAGGATATACTTAGCTTCCTCTTTGTCGACACACTTTAAGTAAGGCATGGAGAAGCCTCTCTTGTATAAAGTATCATTCAAGATTGTAAACCTGGCTACCCGCTTTTTGACCTTTCTAGCCTCGTCTGCATTCTGTGGGAGGTGCCCGTCCTGAAGGAAAGACACAATGGGTGTCATCCAGCTGTTTGTGCCCTGGATTGCAAACGTTGGAACTTCTTCAATGCTGGGGCGTTTCTGGACTTCCAGCATCAAACCCATGTCTGTCGCCTGTTCTTCTGACGATGCTATCTTCGAGACTTCGTCTGCTATCATGTTCTGGCTTCTTGGGATCTGTACAAATTCTACCTTATCAAACTCCTGAGTCAGATGCTTCGCCAGCTTGAGGTACTTCTACATTCTCTCTTCCTTTGCTTCGTATTCTCCCTTGATCTGGCCAATCACCAGCTTCGAATCATTTTGAACTAACAGGTTCTTAGCTCCTAATGCCTTTCCAAGTCTCAGCCCCGTCAGTATTCCTTCGTACTCGGCCTCGTTGTTGGTAGCTGGAAATTTCAGTTGAACGCCATACTTGAGTATTTCTTTGTCAGGGGTGTTTATGACAACCCCTCTGTCCTGTTTAGTTGATATTTTAAAGGCTTCGAGCTCCTGAGGAGGTATCTCGTCAAGCATTCCTCCGGAGTGGACTTGGAGAAGCTGGACCTAGAAGAGGTCGATCAGGAAATGGTTGTTGATGAGACTGCCCAATCTTCCGCGAATGAGACCGAGGCTCCTGAGAATGCCCTAGCTAACGATGCTCCTCCTGGTGACGCCCCTATTAGTGACCATGTTGCTACGGATGCTTGACCTTGAGACTTATGAATTTTTTTTTTTTGGTGTGTGTGCCCATTACATTTTGGGCTTTTTGTAAATCTAATCTCGCAACAATTTCATTTCAGTCTATCTTAAGAACAATGTTATTGGCCCAGTGTTTATGGGTTTTTAAAGGTGACAACAATGGTAACTACCCATGGTTTTTGGGCTTTAATTAAATTTGCAGTTGTATACTTACTTGTGATTGCACATTCTTCAGTTTAGGATATGCTTGTGTACTTAGTGACAACTGTCCATGTTGCGTATTTAATGAAATTTTGGCTTCCCTTTCTTCATCGGTGATTTTGCTTGTCTTGACTTCTTAATGACTTGTATCCATCTAGGCGGTGTCTTGTTACTTAGTCATTCTTGGCTTTTGTGACTTACACCTTTTTAGGGATCTCGTCATTCTTTTGCCTTCGTCGGTAACTTACATCCGTCAAGGCAGAACCTTGTTACTTAGCCATTCTTGGCTTTTGTGACTTACATCCTTTTAGGGATCTTTGTCGTTCTCTTTCCTTCGTCAGTAACTTACATCCGTCAAGGCGAAATCTTATTACTTGGCCATTTTGCGACTTACACCCATTTAAGGGATCTTGTCATCTTTGTTTGGCTTTGTCAGTAACTTACATCTGTCAAGGCAGAATCTTGTTACTTTGCCATTTTGCGACTTACACCCATTTGAGGAATCTTGTCGTCTTTGTTTGCTTTGTCAGTAACTTACATCCATCAAGGCAGAATCTTGTTACTTAGCCATTTTGTGACTTACACCCATTTAAGGGATCTTGTCGTCTTTATTTGGTTTTGTCAGTAACTTACATCCGTCAAGGCGGAATCCTGTTACTTAGCCATTTTGTCGGTTACCTAGACCTGATTGCACAAAGACATTAGTTGAATAATTCTTCTATTAATTTCAAGAATGAATACATTTATTTGTTACATCTATTGATGGTACTTCTTCAAGTGCTCAATGTTCCATGGCCTTGGGAGTCTCTGTCCGTCTGGGGTTTCTAGGTGATAACTGCCTTGCCTGAAGTAGTGGATGACTCGATAGGGTCCTTCCCATGTGGGGCCAAGTTTTCCTTGTGCAGAGTCTCTAGTTGCTGTGGTGACTTTGCGTAGGATGAGGTCACCTATGTTAAGTCGTTTGAGCTTTACCCTTTTGTTGTAGTAGTCGGCCATTTTTTGCTGGTATTTCGTTGTTTTGCTAGAAGCCTTCTCTCTCACTTCATCCAGGAAATCTAGGTTGATTCGCAGGTGATCGTCATTGTCTTGTTCGTTGAATACCTCTTGCCTAATACTGGTTACTCCTACCTCGACCGGGATCACTGCTTCAGTGCCATAGGTGAGCTTGAAGGGGGTCTCCCCCATTAGGGTTCTTGCTGTGGTCCTGTAGGCCCACAGGACATTAGGTAATTCTTCCGGCTAGGCACCCTTCTTGTCGTCCAACCTGGTCTTGATGATCTTGAGTAGTGTTCGATTCATTACCTCTGTCTGTCCATTCACCTGGGGATGCTCTAGAGATGAGAACTGGTTCTTGATACTTGTCTGTAGTTTGGAAAGCTTCGACGGATCTAGCAGCAATAGTTTTAAGCGACTCCTTGGCTCCCAGAAGCTACTCATCCTTCTCCAACGTTAATTGATGCTCAACCCTAAGTTCGTCGTTCAAAGTTTTCACCTTTTCCTTTAAAGTGGCGGCCTCGCCCATGGAGTCAATTAGATTTTTCTTCAACTTCGAATTCTTCGCCTTCAAAGCTTTTATTCTTGACGTGAGAGATGCAACCTTGGCCTCTTGAGTAAGGTACTCAAAGGCAATATGGAGACTCTCCCCCAACACCTGAGAAGGAATTCAAAACCGTCAGTAAAAAAAAAAAAAAAAAAAAAAAAAAAAAGGGAAGTTGCACAAATACTTAACCTGAACAAGCTTATGGACGTGGCCACTTGCGACATTATTGAAGGGCACTCCAGAGAAGACCTTTAAATCGTCAGCAGTCACGACACCATGAGCCCTGTCCACTACCAGTCTCTCGTTGCTCCAAATGGTGGACGAGCGAGAATCAACCTTTTCCTTTTCCTTGCTTGACAAGCGCTGCTTTTTAGAGACATGGGTAGGAAGCTCTTCAATCAAGGTTAAAGGGGAGGTAGTCCTCATTGTTTCCATACCAAAAACAATGGGAGTGACGGAGGGACCCCTTCCAATCACGCGCACGATCTTCTTCCCTAGGTTCGATAACGGCTTATCTTTTTTCGCCGTCATCTTTGCATACATGTCCTTATTAAACTTGGACGTCATCTTTGCAAGAGAGAGACACTTACTCTTTTTGAAAAGGAGGTATGAATGAAAAAGTCAGTATTGATGAATCTAACACTTACTCTTTTTCTCTTCAATATCGAGATTGTGCAGGAAAACAGCAGAAGGTTCTGGCTCGAGGCAGTAAAAGGTGAGTGTCCTTGGGTCGACAAGATCGTCCCAGCTCTTAATCATTTGCATGTATTCAATTGCCTTCTGCACTTGCTCTTTATACCTGCTTTTGAGCTTGGGCCTCTCTTAACTGTGCAAAACAAGAAGTAAAAAAGATCAATAGCCATAGTAGTAAGCATAACAAAATTCAAAGGATGAGGAGAAATATTGACGCACCTAAAGTCGGGGTTTCCCACCGACGACGCAACCTCGGGAGATCACCCCAAACCTCACTAGAAGAAGTCTCAAAATCGTCCCAGACACAAAGAGAAATCTGGACTTCCAATACCTGAAAGACGACAGTAAACCCTTGACGATCTTGGTTCTCCTTTCCTAGGGCACTAATTCATAGTACCCATGCTCCTTAGACGCTTTTAAATGATACAAATAGACAAGCTCGTCAACCTTGAGCATGTCCCTGTCATTAGCGGCTAGCCATATTCCCATACAACTAACCAATATCCTCCATGAGTTGGGCATAAGTTGCCTAAGAGCAATACTGCAGCGGTCTAATAACTCCATGAGAAAAGGATGGACAGGCAACCTCAATCCACAGAAGAAGGCAGATTCATAAAACTACTGTATCTTCCTCCACTGGATCACTGCTAGACGACAACCCAGTCTCGAGCTCACTGGACCTAATTTCAGACATTATTTTCCCTCTTTCACCAGGTTCTCAAACTAATCAATTGACTGACGCAGCAAGGGCAGCAGATCGGCCAATGCAGTAGTCAGACAATTACCCTCGAAAACAAAGTTCTCAATGTGTGGGAAAACTCCCAATGACCCCCCTAATTGCGCAAAAAGAAAAGAAACTGAGGGGCAAGCTATCTTAACCTCAAAACCACTGACCATGGGAAAACTAGAAAACAGAAAAAAGGAGGGAAAAATCTAAAAACCCCGAGACCCAAAATGCCAAGCGCAAACGAAAGAAAGGAAAATCAGAAATCCACCACCATATGTATAGGCCAAAATGAAAGAAGAAATGAAAAGAAAAACGTACCTTAAAGAAGTGAACCACCGCACGACACACCAGTTTGGAAGAAAGTTGCAGAGTAAGGTTGGCGAAGAAGATGCTCAGAACAATGATTGGAGGTTTTTAAGAAAAGTGAAAAGGAAAAATGGGAAGGGGAGAAGTTTAAAACCAAGACTTAGGAAACCGAAAAACTAGCAGGAAGCCCAATAGTCCCAACAATCGGAGCATTAACTCCACCAGTCAAAACGTGCCATATAGGCCATAACCCGGAGAACTCCGCCACTACACATTTAATGCAGAATGAAACCTCAAGAGTCATTTACAGCCCATAACCTTTCATATTTTATGGTCGTCATGACACATCACGACGGCCATAGAATCGGGGGGCAACTGACGAGACTGACGAATCTGTATCCCAAAGACGATATCAAACAATATAGACCAGGACACTGTCAGGCGAACCAAATGAATACCCACGACACTAACGAACACAGCTCTGCCATTCAATATGGCCAATTACACCCGAAGCGGTTACAGAGCCAGCTGCACGAGCCGTTGGAATGCATTGAAGCCACATTACAAAGCATAAAACGTTACCAAGAGGGACATTAAGGCCACCATAACTACTCCAACGGTCAAGAGTTGCAAAAACATATATAAGGCCCTCACAATATCAACACAAGGTATGAGAAAATATTGAGATAATTTCGCTACCATTTTGCTATTCTGTTTTACTTCATAAAGCTCTTTTGTATTAACTTTGGCATCAGAGACGTTGTGGCAGGCACCACACCGATGACCATCTTTGAGAAGACATACGCAGGAACTGTGGATTGGCTCCATTTGCTGACTGACGAACTTACACCTCATCAGATGGCACAAAAATTTGACCCTAACTAAAATTCAATTTGAAATTTGAAATATCTGATTGGATTTTCTCTCAGTGTTGACTTTAGGCAATTGAACTCCGTAGGCGTAGGAAATTTGCCGAACCATATAATTTATTGTGTCATGTGTGATTGTTTTCTTTCTTGCAATTTTTCATTTTAATTTTCACATCTCAAGCAAAATTAATAAATTAAATTGATACATGGCACAAAAATTTCACCCTAACTAAAACTTAATTTAAAATCTGATTGGATTTTCCCTTAGCGTTGACTTTAGGCAATTGAACTCTGTAGACGTAGGAAATTTGCCAAACCACATAATTTCTTGTGTTATGTGTGATTGTTTTCTTTTTTTCAATTTTTCATCTTAATTTTTACCTCTCACAAATTAGGGAATTAGGATAAATTTCCAACATGATTCACATTCCACATGCCATAACGAAATATTATCATAAGCAGCAACGTTTTCAAATTTAATAGTAATTGCCATGGTTGTGATTACTGATCCACAGAGTAAATTGCCATCTCTTTCTCAAAAAAAGAAAAAAGAAAAAAAAAAGGAGTAAATTGTCATCAATACCATTTGTAGTTGTCACCGCAATCAGAGCATAAGGAACAACAATATATAATGGCTTTTTTGCTGCATTTTCCATCAAAAACTTTTCTTACATGGCTTTTTTGAAACCCCTCTAGTGATATCGTTATTGGAAAATGAGTGCTTGAATTTTAAGGGGTGTAAAATAAAATATCTACATGGATGAAAAATGAGGTAGAAAAAATTGATTTTATGTGTGTTTAGTTGTAGAGAAGGGGAGAATATAAAATTGATGGGGGAGTGTTTTCTCCTCAGGTCCACCAAAATATTATCTCCCCAAATTAGGGTGAAAACTCGCACAAAAAATAATGATAAAAAACCCCGTGCAATGTTTCTTCTTTGGCTTTTTAAATTATTTTTTAAAAAAAAAAAAAAAAAAAACTTTTTCTTTGGTTTTTTGTCTTTTTTGTTACTCATTTGTTTCATTTTTTATTTATTTTTTAATTTCCTTTGGTTTTCTACTTTTCTTCTTTAGTTTTTGTCTTTTTCGGGTACTTCTCATTCTTTCTTTTCCGTTTTGTTGTTGTTGTTTATCCTTTTTTTTCCATTTGTTTTGATTTTTTTTATCGATCCATTTTTTCCCTCTAATTTGTTACTTTTATTTTATTTTTATCTAATAAGGGAATGAAAGTAAATTTGTACAAACTATATTTTCTATTCTTTTTTTTTTTTTAAACTAAACAAAAGAGTTTTCCATCCCTTCAACTAAACACACATGCAGACGTGGCAAAACGGGCGGGTTGAGTTCGGGTCGGGTCAATCGGGTTTGCGGGTCAATTGGATCGTGGGTCAAAACGGGTCATTTTTAAAACAGGTCAATCGGGTTGCAGGTCAATTGGGTCGCGGGTCGAGTTGGGTCGTGGGATGGGTTTGAAATAGATGCAATCTGTCAATTGTTTCTAAGTTCCTTAACTGTGATTAAATTCTCACTGGTGATATTGTTACCACTTACCAATTACCACTAAACACTTGATACCCAAATTTGGTGCAACTCTTGTTCTAGTTTTCTAGAAGCTAATCTTGGTATAATCTTCGATTTGTTTAAAGTAGGAAGAGAAAATGAAGATGGCAAGTAAAGAATGACAAATTATAATAGAGTACATAACATATTAAGTGAAGAAGAATAAGTAAATATTTTATAAGAATTACGCCTCAATCTCAATCTACTCAACGTTGGTAGACGTGGCAAAACGGGCGGGTTGGGTCGAGTCAATCGGGTCGCAGGTTAAACGGGTCATTTTTAAATGGGTTAACTGGGTTACGGGTCAATCGGGTTATAGGCCAAATGGGTCGGGTCAGAAAATTCTGACCCGTTTTGCCATGTCTACACACATGAGGGAAAACTAAGAGCCTGTTTGGATGAGGGTTTTTTTGGATCATATCACTCAGTTTTTATAACTGAGTTCTCAAAGCACACGGGCCCCATAAAAAAATTCTTGTTTGGCTTGGTTTTTAGCCCTTGTTTCCATCACTCAAAACTTAAAAATTTGAGTTAGAGTGATGGAAATAGGAAACAACAAATGGGTGTTTTCAGTTTTTGAGAATTGAGTTTCAGTGGCATTTTGGTAAAACTAAGCAAAGAATGGGACCCACCCGTATGACTTGTCCCGTCAAGTAACGTCTCTCTCCCCGTTCTTCTCTGTCTCTTATCCTTCTTCATTTTTTTTTCTTTTACCTAGAGCTCTCTCTTCTCATTGACCCTTTATTGCTCCTACACAAGCCGCCACCACCACACCAGTTGTCACCACCACGAGCAACCACCAGATCAGGCCTTCATTTTTTTTCTCTTTCTCTCTCTCTCCTCCCTTTGTTACATCGGTTTCTCTCTCAGGAGTTTTTTCTCTCTCTTATCCCTTTTGCCAGATTGTCACCATCATGAGCAACTACCATGAGTCACCGTGATATCAGTTCAAGCTTAGCCCAGATTGGTTCATCTATGTGTCTAATTTCCTGATTTGGGTCTCCGATCTAAGGATTATGAGTTTGGGTTTGCTATGTTTGTGGTTTGGGTTTGCTATGCACTTAGACCTCGAGATTGGAAGCTTCGCCGGCGACATCAGCTTGTACTTCATGTTCGTCACCGCAACAGTAGCAGCAGCTGAAGCAGCAAATGCCGTCATTTCATTGTTTTAGGTCGGAGCTCCATTTTTTGGCTTCATTTTTTTTTTTTTTTGCTCTGCGTTGTTGTTGTTGTTCTTCTTCGGTGATGTGGGATTTGGTTGTGGGTTTCCTGTGCATTCTTTTGGATTTTTTGTGTGGCTGTTAGTGGTGTTGATGGTAGTGGAATCTGGGTTTGTCATAGGTGGTGGTGATGAAACTGGGTTTGGGTGTGGATTTCATGTTCTTCATGTAGAGTCACGCGGGTAAGGGAAGAGGATAGTTGAAAAAGACTGATCAGTAGGCTCCACCATTTTGGCAAAAGGTGGACTTAAAGTTGAGATATATGACTGGGTTTTGTTAACAAACAAAAATTTTGAAGTTTTTGAGTGATAATGGGTTTTGAGTTATGGGTTATGGATTTTGAGTTTGAGTTATGAGTTTTGAAAACTGAGTTAAGAAAACCGAGTGATGGGGAAACCAAATAGGCCCTAAATCTTTTTGTGGGGGTAAAAGCCCACCCTTAGGTATTGGGCCTAGGGCCCTATTTGAAGATTACTGTTTGTCCGAAGAGAAGAAAACAATTGGGAAGGAGCCCGTGTAAAGAAGATACCTGGAAATGAATGAGGAGTATGGTTTGAAGAGAGCCCCAGCGGTCCGAAGAGCTTATTCTCCTCGGATATAAAGAGCCTCGATCAAACAAATACCTGGGTGGTTTAAATAATCTTCCTAGCAACTCCAATGATAAAGATAAGTTCTGGGCATGTCTGTAGATAATAAGGACGAAGAAATATCTAAAGGAAAAGCTGCTACCACCGTGTTTAATGCACGGCAGCAACTTTTCTGGCTGCATTTATGTGGAGAAGATCCCTGAACAGTGTAATCTCAGCTACCACCACTCACAGAGGGCTAAAGAAGGTACTTGACGGGACACATACTCAAGTGGGCACGTAGATGAAGAACAAGCAGACGATGGAGATGATGGGGAAGGAGGCTATATAAAGGAAAGAAGTTTCTGATAAAAGAGGACCGGAACGAAGACAAGAGAGAGGAGAGAAAGGTTTTACTGTAGCCCTAAGAATTGTAATCACTGTTCAATTAATCACAAAGCTCTTCGGACTTCAATTCATTTCGTCTCTACGTGTATTTTTATGTTATTTCACTCCTGGAAGTTATAGTTAACCGTTGCTGAATTCCTAATCAATCTAGCTCTTTCACCCACTCTCTACAAATTCATTGTTTTGGGCTTGGGCTACAAATCCAAACCCTACACTTTTCATTCCTTCCACATTTCCATTCTCCCAATATTTTTTTTTCCCACTTTTCCATAATGGTCCATTTGGATTGAGGGAGAGGGAGTGGGAGTAGAGTAGAGTAGATTTAGCACAAAATTAGCTTATTTTTAACTAACTCTACTCTACTCCTCTCCACTTCCCCTCCTTCCCCCCTTCATCCAAACAGGCCATTAGTTTTTCTTATGTCTCAAGCCCATTAGAGAAGCTTTGGTTGACCCCTAGAGTTAGTGTGAAATCCACTTTACTCTCTAATCCACATCTCCTTACCATCCCATTGATGGGCTTCTTCCATTCTTTTATGGGCTTGGACCAAATGGTGAGAACTAAGACAGAAGAAAGAGAAAAGGAACAAAGGTTTGTGTTTGTTCAAAAATATTTGGTGACCGAAGGTGGCCCTAATGGGCTTATATTTATATTTTGGTGGAAAAGGTTCGTAGCCTTAGGCTTCAACCATCATTGGAAAGATGACATGTATCTTGTCATATGCAATGTACTTGACTCACAATAATTTTATTTTTCTTTTTTTCTTCTAAATAATAGCTTTTTATTTAGTTATGTGTTTTTTATTTTATTTTATTTTATTTAGTTATGTGAGATTGGGAAAGTGATTATGAAGTTTTTTTCCCTTATTTTATATATATTTGTGAGTCCACTTTAGTTTTTGTCACAATTTTATTTTAAATAATCTTATTTTCAAAATTTTCAAAATAAGTTAGCTTTTAGCTTTTTATCCCACTTATGTAAATAAGTTACCGGAAATAAGCAATTCCTAAACAATAACCTCTAAAAACTCGGTTTTGCCAAAAATAAGTTCTATGCAAGTCCCCAAGTTTAGTAAACTTGAGTTCTTAGCTCCATATTGGTTGTGCCACATCACTAGTTACTACTATTATAGAGTCCACTCTATGATGATTGTTCATTATCATCAGAAGCCTAAGACACCAACACTAATTGGTTTTGGTATAGCCAGGGGATTGAATTCTAGATCTCTTATTCAATGACAAAAGACTTTATGAGTTAAGCTAAGTGGAACCCTGAAAATTAAGTTAATTACAGTTTTCTCCCCTTAATTATTGAAGTAACTTCAATTTCACCTTAAATTATAAAATCAATGCACATCTCCCATGAACTATTGGAAATAAGCAAAACACATTAAGAGGGTGTCTTTTAGTTGGGTGAAAAAAAGAAAGTAAACATGCTTTAGCTCTAGGAGCTTTAACTAGACCCACAGTTGAGATTTGGTTGCAAGGAGATTCCTTTGTTTTTGGCAAACTATATATATTTCTGTAGATGTAACTCTGTATGCAGGGTAATACACACGGATTAAACATGGAGGATGAATATGGTAATTTAGTTTAGATATTTATGTATTTGTGTATATAATACATAAACACATGATACGAACATAAATACATGTATATGATAATTCTGATACAACAAACCATGAACTCAGAAATTCCACATAGGTGATACCATAATAGGACTCCTCACTTTATGCTTTCCATTTTCCTCAACCTAAACAAGTGCACCAAATGAAACTTCCCTCTTCTCATTCCCTTTATAACCTATGGTAATATGGTACGAATGCTTCTCATTCTTCTTTCCGAACATCGATACCTCGACAGAAACTTATGGTGCTGTCACTTCAGCATTGTAAGTTTCATAACCCTTTCCAGCATTAGTTGCAGTTCTTCGAAATCTTTTGGCCATCCATGTTATATAGTCACTATATAAATTGTTAGGTTTTAAAGATTTAGGAATTTATGTATTTAGAACTCTAATTTGTATTGTTGGCAAACCATGATCAAAACAAGTTATTTAGTCTTGTTTAGGCTTGCTCAAAGTTGGGTCTTTCATGTAAAGTTGGAATCGAGAGGCTGCAGATGCATTTGTGCATATCGGCCTGGCTCGATTGATCGAAGGAAAGACTCGATCGATCAAATCTCAGGCAGAATGTTTTTCTGCAGAATATTCCAGCTCAACCCTAACTCATTAAACGTTTTGGGTTTTCTGTTTTTACCCTAGGTATATAAAGAAAAACCCTAGCCATGTTTTTAGAGTTGCTCTAGTTGTATTGTTGCTCATACTTTGCTATTTTGTGTAAATCTCTTGTGAGATCTAGAGGAGCTTTCCTTTACACAAAGTTTAGGGTTTCCAAGGTAGAGATTACTTCAACATCTTGATGAGCAACTCGATTGCTACCATTGAAGCTTAAAGAATATCAAGCATGGGTGCTTGTAGCTGATTGGAGAATCTAAAAAAGAAGGAGTCCGTGGATTCGGAGCTTGCACATGGTCGTGTCAGTAAGTTCTACTGGTGGGTAGCATTAGGAAGTCAAGCGGGGAGCTTGTAAGTCATTTTGTATGAACTTTGATTCTTTCATAGTGGATTCAGGTTTACCTTGAGGATAGCTAGGTCAAATCCTCCATAGGTTTTTACCGTGTGGTTTCCTGGGTGATCATATCATTGTGTCTTTTATATTTCCGCTACTTTATACTTTTGATATGATTGTATGATTGTGATTAGACATGGCAAAACGGGCGGGTCGGGTCGGGTTCGGTTAGGGTCGGGTCAATCGGGTTGCGGGTCAAAACGGGTCATGGGTCAAAACGGGTCATTTTTAAACGGGTCAAACGGGTTGCGGGTCAAGTCGGGTCACGGGACAGGTCAAGTTGACCCCTATTTTTCAAACAAGTTTTTTTTTTTTTTTGAAATAGATGCAATTTGTCAATTGTTTCTGAGTTCCTTAACTGTAATTAGATTCTCATTGGTGATATTGTTACCACTTACCAATTACCACTAAATACTTGATACTTAAATTTGGTGCAACTTTTGTTCTAGCTTTCTAAAAGCTAATCTTGGTATAATTTTTTATCTTTTTAAAGTAGGAAGAGAAAATGAAGGTGGCAAATAAAGAATAACAAACTATAATGGAGTACATAACATATTAAGTGCAGAAGAATAAGTAAATATCTTATAAGAATTACACATCAATCTCAATTTACTCAAGGTTGGTAGACATGGCAAAACGGGCAGGTCGGGTCGGGTTCGGGTCGGGTCAATCGGGTCGCGGGTCAAAACGGGTCATTTTTAAACGGGTTAAACGGGTCGGGTCAGAAAATTCTGACCTGTTGTGCCATGTCTAATTGTGATAACCTAGAATTGCTTAAATTGACTAAGTTAATCACTTGACTAATTAACTAGGTTAATCTGATTGTTTTAAGGGGTCTAAAACCGTTTCATAAATAAAGCAATAAATGACAGGTAATTCAGATCAAAAGGTGGATTTGATCAATTATAGTTGCTTTTTCTTGTGATGCTTAGGATTTGGCTGTCATTGAAATTTTTAGAGCACAATAAATTCACATAATGTTGTGGAGGTATATCATAAATCAAACCCGGGACAAGTGCTTGATTTGGATTAATATGACTTGCTTCCATGGCTAGAGGTAAGCAGATTGAAATGCTTTGCTAATTTCTCTCGGCTATAAAGTATTATCTAATGGATTTGCAGTAGTCATAATAGCAGACCTGATAGCAGCAGTGTTCCAATCTGAGTGTGCACCTTTAAGAAGTGCAACAACACTAGCAACATGAGGGCAAGGTGCAGATGTCCCAAACTCTATATTGTATTCACTATACAAAGTTAGTTTTGGCCTTATTCGAGCTACTTCCTTTATGGCGACCCAAGCACCTACTGAATTTTTTATATACGTGATTTGAATTTTTTTTTGGACTCACAAAATAGTTGATAATAAATTTTAACTATGTGAATTTGTTAAGGTAAAATTTTAATTTTTGGCTCAGGTGTGAGAAAAATAAATGTAGCCAATAATTGTGAAAAAGGGCACTCCAATTGTTTTGTATTATAAAAAAAATATAAAAAAAGAAAAGAAAACAAAAGCTACCTTATTTGCTGAAAGTCACTAGTATCAAACAACTCCTTTCTAAGACAGACAAATACATTGTGTCACATTCATGAATTATGCATTACACTTACTGAAGAGTTTAATTGTGATTCTTTATTAGCCATTCTACAAATTAATTTGATCATCTTATTATTTCTTGTCACAATTTTTATCTCACCATTAGCTATATGTCCCTATGAAAACACAAGGAGGTATCAATGTTTCTTAAATGTTGCCTTTTATTTAATTTTGACCGTTGATGTATATCCTTTCGTGTTTTTATAGCATGTGTTTCGCCAATATATATTTTTAATCACTTTTTTCAATGAACAAATCTTCATATAGGATGCATATATCAAACCAATTGAGTAAATTAGATTAAATATTTTCACTTATCCATGGTTAGGATGCTATGGTAGTGTGGGCTGTTTGGAAGAGAAGAAATGAAATGAGGGTGGGGAAAAGAGGCGAAACTCTCCCAAATCTTGTGCAGCAAGCTCACAGCAGGTTAAGGGAATTTTTGCTGCATAATAATTCAGAGGTGCAACCCGTTGGAAGACCTCCAACTCGGTGGCAGCCCCCAGCACACCAACAGTACAAAATTAATTTTGATGGGGCACTTTTCAAGGCAGAGAATTAGGCCGGAATAGAAGCGGTAATCAGAGACAACGAGGGGCAGGTGATGGTGTCTTTGTTGCAGCGAATCCCCTTGCCCAATACAGTCATAAAATTTGAGGTTTTGCCAGCAAGGCGTGCAATAGAGTTGGCTTTGGAAACCGGCCTTAATAAGGGAGTTTTGGAGGGTGATTCTTTGATCCTCATGAATGCTCTAAAATCAAATTCTCACAAATTTTCACAATTTGGTCACATTGTCAACGATATACAGTACTTAGCCTCTCAATTCTCCATTATTTCTTATTCTCATGTAAGGAGGCATTGTAATACTGTAACTCACTCGCTTGCGAGGAGAGCAATTTCTTTTTCTTCATTACAAGTCTGGATGGAAGATGTACTACCAGAGATTGCAGATGTACTTCAGGCTGATTTTCATAAGCACAGTCATGGTTGTCAAAATCGCGATCCAGATCATAAAATCGCACGATTTTATGATCCCACCTCACCAAAAAGTTTAAAATCGTAGCAGGATGGCAAAAATAGTAGGATCGCATAGGATCATAGGATCGTATGGGATTCTACCGATCCTACCATTCGGCTTGATTTTTTTTTTTTTTTTTTTTTTTTAAGTGGGATTCATTTGGGTAAGATAATCCACCTAAACCCACAAGCCCAATGGGTTATCAAAAGCCCAATAATGAATTGAAGTCCCAAATTTACCCCTATGTCAACATAAAATCTCAAAAAAACCTATATTACTTAAGTTTAACGTTTTCAAAAACAAAACCTAAAATATTTAGATGATGAAATGGGATGTGACAATGACAGTGATTAGATTAAAAAAACCTTAGAATGAGAATTCTCTTTTGGATTTCATATTTGTAATTAGCTAGTTTACCTCAGATTGAGAATTCTCTTTTGAATTACATATTGTAAATTTGTAGTTAGCTAGTTTTTATATGCTAATTAGCCTAACTTATTTTAGATTTGGAACTTAGAATTTGGAAAAAAATTTCTATATGTGTAGATAATATTTTGGTAATTAGTTGCTAATTAAACATGTACTAAACTTTTTAGATACATTATGTCAAAAGTTAAATATATTTTGTTTCGTTAGAATGACATAAGAACGATGTAGTGTGTGCAAATTACATTTTATAATGCAATTTTTTTTTTAATGGATGGATTCATATTTTAAGTGATTATATAATATACAAAGTCACTATCAATAGGTTTTTTGCTTAAAATCTAAAAATAGATAGGATCTTACGATTCACGATCTGATCCTACGATCCATGTTCTTACCTATCTCTCACGATTCTACGTAGGATCCCAATTTTGACAACCTTGGGCACAGTTAATAAAAGTTTTTGATGTGGATACTCAAAAATAAAAATAAAAAATCAATTTTAGGTCTGTCTATATGGTGATTTTGAGGTTGAATCAAGTTTTCAATCAATATATACAATTTTAAATTTTCTAATAACTATTACATCATTAAGGTTTCAATTCTATAAATTGTAGTTTCATAATTGGGTTCCAAACAAAAAAATATTTCAAAAAAAGGAGAGAGGTACAATGGTAAAAAAGGACATGAAAGGACTTACTGTGGAAACAATGTTGTCCATTGTTGTTCAAGTTATGGTGCACAGCTTGATACCAAATCTCTATTGAAGAAGTTTATCTCTACCCAGAAGAATAAAATAAAAACAAAAAAACCTAAAAAAATCTCTCACACAAGAGGTTAAGGATGCAAAAAAGATATGTGAAAAGAAATGCGGAAAGGGAAGTCGAAGATTACACATGGGTAAAATCAAATTCAAGTTCTATTGTTGTATGATAGTTTGCATGGGGAGGCACAACGTTGATTTAAATGTAATAAGGATTTTATTAAGGTATAAACCTCTCTCTCTCTCTCATCTAAATTAATTGCTACAATTGTTGCTATATAAATACAAATTTACCGTTCAAATATTTCTTTCAAAAAGTTACAAACTTAACGTTGGGTTACGCGCATGGGTGAAGTTCCACATTGGATAATGATGAGAATAATATAATATAATTGAGCACATATCCATTGGATTTAGACCTTTTTAATTAAAGCGTGTCGTTATAAAGTGGAAGTAAGGTGGGGATGGTTCTCCTCCAAAAGAAAGAATAAGGTGGGGGTGGAGAATAGGAAACTTACCCCGTTGCTATCCCTAATTAACACCTCCTAATGTTTCCAATAAAAAAACATCTATGATTCAAATCTTTTCAACCCCATCTATCAATGTGTGTAGAGTTTATAATCCTAATTCCTAATTCCTTTTATAGTAAAATTCATAAAACATGTATTTACAGCATGCATGCCCCCAAATTAAACAAAAAATAAAGTAGATTCACAAAGGTCAACAAAATTATGGTGTTAGATTGTTTTCATTTTTGGATGATTATATTTTCCAAAAAATAATAATTTTTAACTTGATCACGAATGATTCTATTTTTGTATGATTTGACAAAAATATGAAAAGACTTAGGGTCTATTGGATACCGCTTATTGCTGAAAATTGAAAATACTATAGCAAAATAATTTTTAAATGTGTGAATAGTACTATGGAACCCAGTTTTAAAGTTTTTTTTGGTTGAAAAAAGTACTTGTGGGTCCCGTGAACAATGCACGGAACCCACTGTTTTTTAGCAAAACGCAGGAATGCACACTTAGACTACATAAAATTATTGACCATGGATAGATCAAAATCAGAATTTCTTTCTCTGGTGGACAAATAAATTTTTGTAAGTGGAAAATAACATAAAACAAAGAAGTTTCCTCAATAATAAACTTTTAGAAGTTCCATTTCATTTTAAAATCTTTTTGGATTTTCTTGTTGGGTGATACATGTTATATACTTTGTATTTAAACCCATTAAAATATGAAAGTTAATGTTATATTTTACCTTTCCCTTCAATTTTTAAATAAACACCTAGATATCAACATCAACCAATACCACCTCACATACATTAAAGTTTCTAACTTGTTTGATGCAGCTAAGGTGGTGGAAGACTAAATGGGCAATTGCAAAGGGAAGAAGATTTATCAGTTATTTCTTAGTTATAATCACTCCCTTTCAAAAAAATAAAAAAAATAAATAAAGATGTTATATATGTATAAAGAATAAGAGAATTTATATATGTATGAAGAATAGGAGAGGAATGGGAAGCTGAATTAAATACTTTGTAATAAATGTTTTGAGGAATAAGAACATCCTACATCCTTGTTTTAGCCAAAACTCTTTGGTTTACCCAATTGGTTGGGAAAAAAAACTTTGATCACAGGAATTCATGAAAAGGATGCAATTAGAACAATTTTTGTTATAAATTATGTGATAAACTTGTCAACATCGTAGTTTGCTCCATAATTTTTTTTTAAAAATAAATAGTTATTTAACGATGCCTAGCTATTCAAAAATTATTGTTGTATTCTATTTTTTTTTTTAGAATACTAAATATTTTTAACACACACACGTAGATAGCAAGGTTTTGAAACCCGGACCATTCCTTGAACCGTAAAATGGACAGGTTCAAGATTTTTGAGGTCGAACCGAGGTTGAACCGGAGTCAAACCGTGATGACGTCATAATTAATTTAATAATTATTTAAAATATAAATAATTATATTAAATTAGTACAAATATTAAAAAAATTAACTAAAATAGTGCAATTAAATATAGAGATCTTTCAAATGTATTTTCCATATCATAATTCATAACTTTAAGAAATATTAAATCCTAGTATTTTTTTACATTGATTAATTGAATTTGGGATAATATCTAATAATATAATAATTAGAATAATATATATATATATATAATGGTATTTGTGTAATTGTGTTGCATGTCTGCAACATGGCACTTATAAAATTACGAACGCATTAATTTTTTTTTAAGAAAAATAGTATGTCCACAGTATTTTTACAATATTTTTATAATAAATTCTAAGTGGCAGGTTATTACTAGTTATTATTATTGGAGCAAAAAAGTAATCTTAGCGTTGTTAGGTTCAAATTTGAACCAATGACAACTAACCACCTATGATTTGTTGTAAAAATATTGTAAAAATGTTGCGAATATAGCACGTCTCTTTATTTAATGTGATGAACGGATGATATTTGTATTGCATTGCATGCAACGTGGCCCACTGGTAAGATAAGAATCAACTATTTTCTTTAAAATAAAAACAAAGCGTTGTTAGGTTCAAATTTGAACCAATGACAACTAACCACCTATGATTTGTTGTAAAAATATTGTAAAAATGTTGCGAATATAGCACGTCTCTTTATTTAATGTGATGAACGGATGATATTTGTATTGCATTGCATGCAACGTGGCCCACTGGTAAGATAAGAATCAACTATTTTCTTTAAAATAAAAACAAAACATAAAAGTTAAAAATTTCAACCACTAGCTAGGCAAAACGTGGAACTCCAATAAATTCTCCCACCCAGCCCCACCTACTGCCTTGACCACATATCTTTGTTTACTTTTGGCCGCTGAAGTAGTGAAGCCATAAGTCATTATTTTATCTTTCTCCTCTCTGTTCTTTTGTGAGCTCTCTGTCTCAACTTTGGTCTTCGTCCTGGAGTAGCCTACATCTGCTTGCTGGGTTTCTTCCCCACAATCAACAATTTGCTCTTTCATCAGTGGTCTCTTTGTGTTTGTGTTTGTGTTATCAATCAAAAAGAGTTCCTTCTCTTGATTATCAAAAAAAAAAAAAAAAAAAAAAACCTCTCTGTCTCTCTCTGCAGCAGATTTGAAGATTGTGAATCATTGAAGCTTAAGCACCTCCAAAAATTATCAGATCTCTTTCTGATTTTTGTTCTTCTTCGTGTTCTTTCATTTCTTTTTCATTTCTTCTAGATCTGGTCATAACTTCATCCCGGTGTACCCAAAATTCATTGGAAAAGCTGAAGCATAAAGGAACCGTCTAAACCTCAAAAACCGGTCACAATTCTCAAAACCGCACAGTCTGACCAGGGTTCGCACAAGTCCCTGCTTTTTTCACATAGAGCGGTTTTTGAAACTAAAAAAATTGCAAAACTAAGAGGTTCACGGGTTTTTCGGTCGGACCGTACGGTCCGGTCCGGGTTTCAAAATCATGGCAGATAGGGGAGAAGATCTTAAAGAAACTAATAGTAATGTATATCCAAAAAAGCCTAACTCTTGGATACACAACACATGCTTTAAACCTCTTTAACTCACACTAATTTTTCATCGTGGGATTAACCCACTGTTTTTTTTTTTTTTTTTTTTTTTTTAGAATACTAAATATTTTTAATACACACACACGGGAAGAGGGGAAAAGGTTTTAAAGAAACTAATAGTGGTGTATATTCAAAAGGGCCTAACTCTTGGATACATAGCACAAGCTTTAAACCTCTTTAACTCACACTTATTTTCCAACGTGGAATTAATCTAGTGTTTTTTCTTTTGAAAATACTAAGTTTTTTTTACCTAAATTATACATAATTGAAGAATTGGAAATCAAATTAATGATTCTTGTTTACCTCAATTAAACATATTGTTCGTTTTTAGACCCCTTAACACAAGTTGTTTAACTTAGTTATTTAGCCAAGTGATTACTTAGATAAATTATTCAGTTCTAGGTTAACACAATAATATCATATCATGCAAATAATGCGGAAATATAAAGACCACCACGATATGATGACCTAAGAAAATCTAACCGGTAAAAAACTTGGGGAGGATTTAACCTAGCTATCCTTAAGGTAAAAACAGATTCACTATGAAAGAATTGAAGTTTTTACAATAAGACTTAGACCACTAACATCCTATTGCTACCTCGTGTAGAAAACTTACTACCACGACCATGTAACAGCTCCGAGTCCACGGACTACTTCTTTCTTTGATTTGCAACAACCACAAGTTCTCCTACTTATGACTTTGAGACTTCACTCAAAGGTTTCAGATCTTCTTTAAAGTTTTTTATGCAACAACTGAAGAGATCATCAAGTTCTTGACACGAATCTTGATCTTGATAACTTTATGTGTGTGTATAAAGGTAAACACCTCTAAATCTCACAGAAGATTCAACACATAACTCTCTAAAAAACTTCTAAAACATAGCTAGATTTTTTTCTTTTATACTTGAAGTAAAACACTTAACCCTACAAGTTATATGGGCTTGGGCTGAATTGGAATTTCTGTAGAAAATTAAATCTGCACGAGTTTTGATCGATCAAGTCTAATTTTTGATCGATTGAACCTTGCAGATTTTGACCAATAAAGCCTTACATTATATAAAAGCATGATTGGTTGTCTTTTGTATTTGACTGCTAGTCATCCAGATATTGCTTTTAGTGTTGGTGTATGCTCTAGGTTTCAAGCTAATCCTAAAGTTTCACATTTGAATGCTGTTAAAAGAATAATAAAATATGTTAGTGAAACTTGTGATTATGGATTATTCTATAGCAAAGAGTCCAATATGTCTCTTACTGGATACTCAGATGCAGGTTGGGTCGGCAATGCCGATGATAGAAAAAGCAACACTGGTGGGTGTTTTTATGTAGGGGCCAATCTAGTTGCTTGGATGAGTAAAAAGCAAAATTCTGTCTCTATATCAACTACAGAAGCAAAATATATTGCTGCTGGAAGTTGTTGTTCACAACTCCTTTGGATGAAAAAGCTTTTAGGTGATTATGGGATATTACAGGACATCATGGTTGTCTATTGTGATAATTCTAGTGCTATTGATATCTCTAAGAATCCTGTCCAACATTCTAAGACTAAGCACATTGAGATTAGATATCACTTTATTAGGGATCTGTTAGAAAGAAAGATTGTGGTTCTAGAATATATCCCTACTGAACGTTAGAATGCTGACATCTTCACCAAATCTCTTGATAGAAGTAAGTTTGAGACACTTCGTTAAGTGATTGGTGTAATTCTTTGTCCCTAGTCATCCCTAGCACCATGGTCCTTGTGCTTCATTGAAAAAATCCTTTGTGACCATTCTTTTCTTGAAAGTTTTGTTTCTTTTTACTTTTAGGATTTGTATTGCATTACATTCATGCATTCCATTTTAGGTTGTTTTTGTTTGTTTTAAAAAACAAAAAAATGGAAAGAGGGATGTGGAAGGATGTGTTTTGTATTACATATCTTGGATTTATAGTTAAGGTTGGCCATATTATTTTTACATAGCATACTTGTGTACCTTGTTTAGCTTGGATGAGCTTATTTTTCTGCACTTTGCTAGTTTTAGCTATGTAGTGCATGTTGTGTGGGAGTTGTTTATGGTTTTTGATCACATGATCTTAATTTTGAAGTCACATTCTTTTGATTGTAAGGACTAAAAAATCCAAAGAGAAAAGCATAAATAACAATCTCACCACTGTTTACTAACCAATCATGAACACCTTAGTGCATATCATAAGATTTTGTGCTCAAAAAAGTGTAGCATGTACATAAAAAGAAAATAAGGTGTAGCCTTAAAATAAAATAAAATAAAAGGCAAAGAAATAAAAAATGCACGTACACTATAAGGCTAAAAGAAAAAAATTACATAAATGCAAGCTTGTTTTCTAGGAGATGTGGGAGTTATATGATGTAACTCTTTACGTGATAGTCACTTTCAAACTTATGTGATGAATAATATAGAAATTGTGTTTGATTACTACCTACATATCACCTCACATGTATCTTATGCTGGTACTAGTTGCACACACTACACAAATTATTCTTTGCTAAACTTAGTACATAAAATTGTGTGTGAATTTGGTTTGGCCATCCAAGATTATATATTCTTTGATTTTGATACAAAATATGTTTGATTGAAATTTTGGGGACAAAATGTGTCATAATCTTGTTTTGGAAGATTTGGGTTGAAATCAAGTGTTTTTGAAAAAATTTTAAACTCATACTCATGCATTTCATTCATGAAATAAGTAGGTTTGAGTGTTTTCTAAATAAAACTTTTGCTATTTTTCAAAAAATCATTTTTTCCAGATTTTCGATCGATCAAGTGTGTTTTTTGACCGATCGAAAATGCCTTAATTTTTTAAGCTTGGTTTTTCCTGGTTCGATTGGTACTTGATTGGTGCTCGATCAATCGAATCTGTTTTTCGATTGATCGAACCCAATTTTCGACCAATCGAAATTGAAGGGTTTAGACCCCTTAAACCACAAATAAATTGCGTAGCTTAGATTAATTAGCCAAGTTTTTACTTAGTCAAATTAAGCAATTATAGGTTAAAACAATCACAAAATCATATCATGCATGTAAAACATATAAAGCAGCGGAAAATAAATAACACAGTGATATGATCACCCAGGAAACCACACGGAAAAACCTGGGGAGGATTTTACCCACCGATCCTCAAGGCAAAACGGAATCCACTAAGAAAGAATTGAAGTTCTTACAAAAGGACTTACAAGCTCCCCGCTTGACTTCCTAATGCTACCCACCAGTAAAACTTCCTGACACGACCACGCGCAGGCTCCGAGTCCACGGACTACTTCTTTCTTTGTATTCCTTCAATCAGCTACAAGCTCCTCGCTTGTTAATCTTTAAGCTTCAAAGGCAGCAACCAAGTTGATCATCAAGATATAGAAGAATCTCAATCTTGAAAACCCTAAGTTATGTGTAAAGGAAAGCTCCTCTAGATCTCACAAGAGATTTACACAAAACCGCAATGTATGAGCAACAATACAACTTGTGCAACTCTGAAAAACGTAGCTAGGGTTTGCCTTATATACCTAGGGCAAAAACATAAAACCCTAAACGTTTAAAGAGTTTGGGCTGAGTTGGAATTCTGCAGAAAAACGCATCTGGGCCGACTTTCGATCGATCGAGAATTACATTCGATCGATCGAGCCAGGCCGAGAAGCCCCAATACTTCTGCAGTCTCTAGATTCCAACTTTACAAAATTAAACCAACTTTGAGCAAGCCTAAACAAGACTAATTACATTGTTTTGATCATGGTTTGCCAACATTACAAATTAGGTTCTAAATACATAAAATCCTAAGACCTTAGAACCTAACAGAAATTTTTAAAATTTTTAAAGGAAAGCTTCTGCCTGGCTCGATTGGTACTCGATCGGTACTCGACCGATCGAATTTCGAAAGAAAAGAACAAAAAGGTTCCTTTCCCTCACGTGTTCTTCACTTTTCAAAATATCTTTTCCACCTTTTTCTCCATTCTCTTCCTCGACCGATCCAATCTAAGGCTCTTTGTCATTTTCTTCCTCAAATTTTCAAAGGGTTTTTGTTCTCAAGCATTGGTAAGACCTTTATATCCTTTCCTTTTCAATTTAATTACATTTTTCATGCATGTTTGTCTCTAATTTTTGAACATAGGAAATTTGGGATTTTTGATTTTTGGGTTGTTTTTAATCATGTTTGATCATTGGGTTTTTGTTCTTAGATGTTATAAACATGATTCCCATGCAGTAATTTGATTAATTTGGTGTTTAGAGAACAATTGGAAAATCTAGGGTTCAGTATTTTGAGAAATTTGAGGATTTTGTTCAATTGGGTTTAAATTGATTAAATTGGCTTGTAAAATTGATGAATTATATCATTATATGATGTTTCCTAACTAGTGTAATGGTTAATTGATCAATTTGATTTGGTTTTGAAATTGGGTTTTTCAAAATTTGGGGTTTTTGGACTAAAACTCTTTGTTCAAGTCAATTGTTGGTAAAAGTTGAGAAATTGAACAAATTTCTATGCATTAGAGCATGTATCATATATGCATTCATTACGTACATCATATAGATTGTTATATGTTGATAAATTTTGTACTTTAACCCACTCTAATGTAGTTTGCCCTTAGTTTTTGTTTTGTTTTCTATTTTCCTCTTCTTTTATACTCTTAGAATCATGGTTAGGAAGACCAGAGCAAAGAAAACCTCTACCCTATCCTCTTCTGATTTCCGGAGCGTTAGGTTTAGTTTTAGGAAAAACCAAGAAGCTTATGCGAAGCTTAATGTGTTTAGACCGATGTAGGCTGAGCGTAAGGTTATCCTAGATGAGGTAAATCCCAAGATCCGTAGGAACTTCGAGTGTCGAGGTTGGTTAGCTTTCTTAGATGTTGAGCATCCCCTTCCGGCTGTTTTGATTAGAGAGTTCTATTCGAACCTCTCTATCGACTCCAATGATTCCAACATTCAATTTGTGAAGAGTTGGATAAGGGGTGAAGAGTATGTCATTACTCTTGAGATAGTGGCATTTGCTCTTGGTATACCTTTAGTACAGCAACCTGTGTACCCTTACACAGAGTCTCCTCATCTTGATGACATCATGTCCCTCATTACCGATACTTCCATTAGTTGGGGTACTGATCCTCGAGTCACCTCTCATGAGTTCACTTAGCTCAATTATTTGTTTTTTTAGGATTTCCTATCATAGTATTTGGCCTATTTCTCATGTCCATACTATTCCTATTGAGAGATGTGCGTTCTTGTACGCTCTCATCATTGAGGCTTCTATGAGTTTTCCCACCCTTTTCATTCGTTCACTTGTTGAGGTTCATAGGAGTAGTGCCAAATCCCATGGTTTGTTTTTCTCTGTTTTTATTCATAGGATTCTTTTAGATTTAGGTTTAGATGACTTTCCCACATTCGAGCCTATACATATCATAGCTCCTATAGGTGCCACCTTCCTTAGGCAAAGGGCTGCTCAGTTGAAAGCAAGCTCTAAATGCCCTTGTGTCGAGTCTTTTACAGGTGATGCATATCGAGCTCCTTCATCAGGTGATCCTTTTGCTGAGGCTTATGTGGACCCTACAACTGTCGTGGATCCTCCACCGTTTACATCTAGCACTTCTTCTATGCGTATCATGTTGGATACAGTTATCACCATTCAGGCGGCGCATGGACAGCTTTTGTTGGATTAGCTCAATGAGATTGCGGCCTTACCGACAGATTTGGCGAATGCTAGAGGTTCTACTCCATTGGCTCCACCCTCTGATGAGTCATGATTGCCCTTTAGCGATACATCACAAAAAAGGGGAGTACATAGAGTTAGGGGTAGAGATTTTTTGGCTAGATTGTACTAGGAGACACGATATGTATTTTTGGTTTTGATGTATTTTTTTTATGGGTTGTATATGTTAGGGGGAGACATTATATGTTTATTGTTTTATGTTTTTATGTTTCTTGTTTCACATTATGGTACATTGATTTTCATTTATATTATGAGGTTATTCATGGTATATGTCTTTTTATTTTGCTTTTTGTGAAATCAAGAAGTTACTTTGGTTTACTTGTATTTTCCACACATGCGTTTATGTTTTATTTTGTGTTTCAGGAATTTACAGGTTAATTCAGTCGTGGCTACTATCTACTTTGGCAACTAATAGATAGTGGTTAGGTTGAATTGTAATTAGGGCTTTTTAATTGGTTGGGCTTTTTTCTTTAAGCATTTTACTTTTTGTAATATGTTTTGTCACGAATTGCCAAAGGGGGAGATTGTTAGGTTCTAAGACTTTAGGAACTAATGTATTAGAACATCAATATGTATTATAACTTCAATATGTATTATGTTGGCAAACCATGATCAAAACATAGAGTTTAGATTTAGGCTTGCTCAACAGAGTTGAAGAACTTGGAGAAATGTATAAGTTCACCTAAACGACAGTGTGGCTTACTTGATATATGTACAAAAACAATGTGTAGTTTAGTGTGTTAATATAGTTCTTTTAGTAATCAGGCACGTGTAAGAGTTTGTTATGTTTGTTAGGATCTGTTCACACGTGCTTTGATTTGTTAAGTTAGTTACCGAGCAGAGTTGGGTCAATTACTTTGTATATATATGCATAGCTAATCATTCAATGAATGAGATGATCAAATTAGTTTTCATCACACCAATTTTCTCGTATGGTATCAGAGCAAACTTCTAGACACTTCTAATTCTAGGGTTCATCAGATCAAAATTTGGGAATTTCACAATTTCTCATCCACCATTGTTTACCTTTTTCAAGCTTTTCTCTTCCATCATTATTGCTTTCTTCAAACTCTTTCATCTATATATATCTAAAAACTGAAGCATAGCATTTGTTATTGCTACGCTCTAGTTGAGCCACATCAGCGTCCACGTCATTATCATTTTTTTAAATTTTCTTATAATTTTTTTTAACATTTACTCATTTTTTTAAAATATTTACACTTTCTCCAACTTTTCTCTATCCCTTACTTTTTCATCTCCCCACTATCCACTACCCTCTACCTTAACGTCACTTTTCATCTCCCCACTACCCTTTACATTACCTTTTCATCTCCCTACTACCCTCTACCTTAATATCATTCTTCATCTTTCCTTCATCTTCCTTTTTTTTTTCCTTTCTTATTCACAACCTCTTACAATAAATTTGTCATTCTCTTTTCCATTCTTTACATACTTTTCCCTCACAAAAAAAGGTTCTCTCTCTCTCTCTCTCTCTCTCTCAATTTTTTGGTGGATTTTTTTTTTTCATTCATCTTTGCTTTAGGTTGATAAATTTTTGTGTTCTTTAGAATTTTATATTGAGTTGATGCGATTTAGTTAAGTGATTTAAGTTTTTTTCTCTCTTTATTTGTTAATTTTATTACATGTGTTTTTCTTTAAATTCTTTGTTTGGATTGCTTTGAATTCACCTATTTAGTTGTTCTATATATGTTATTTTTGTACAACATGACATTTGTTCTATGAAATTCCTTTTAAACTTGATACGCTATCTTTTCATTTGATTTTTTTTTTCTCTCCTCATGTGCAATGATTGACTTCTAACAAAAATTATTCTATTTATATATTTAGAAATCTATTTCTTCTAATTCCAATAGTTTAAATTTTGTATAGGCCATAAGGAACAAAGCGGTCCATAATGCATTCATGTTCTCCTCATATCGTGATAAATCTGAGTAGTTGAATAGTGTTGTTTAATTTACCACTATTACATATTTTTTCCTAAAAGCTACATATCATCGATTGTAACACCAAATGGATATTTCAAAGTTCAATTACATGATTACTGTAGGGCTACAATTTGAAGCCCAAGCCCAAAAGAGGAATTGGGTCCCGATCCAAAGAGCCCGATCCAATAGATTTTGTAGAGAGTGGATTGAAGAGCAGGGATTGGGCAAGATACACAACTACCAAAACAAGATCTTTTCTTAATACGTCCGAGTGTCTACAATAATGGTTCCTTACACTGAGTTCCAAACTTTTCCTTTCTTTTTTTCCCCCCCTCCTCAATAGGAGGGGTATCTTACATTTTATATACATCCCTATGCTATCTGGACCGTCCACCTGTCGGCCATCGGGTTTGCCACTTGAGTGCTCGTCCCATCAGCCACCTTCCTTGGTCCTCTGTGAGTTGCAGTTGACAGTGCAACACTGTTCAACTGTCCATTCCACATAAATGCGGCCAGAAAAGTGGTTGGTGAGCATTTAATGTGGAGGGAGTAGCCTTTCGATGGGACGTTTCTGGGCTCTCCTTTTTTGCCCTTTTAGGGGTCTTTGTTGCCAAGAGTTTTGAATGATCACTAGTACTGTGGGAGAGTGAGGCCGACTGGTGTCAAAATCATCCGAGGGGGTACTCTCCCTCGGAACGTATCTCTCTAAGATCCCTGCGAAAGGAATTCCCCCTCGGACATTTCATGATTTGAGCTAGGGCCCAGGGCCCACCAAGCACTATAGGCCACTACCCCCACAATTACTTTACTGTGTGGTGAGTTGAAACATTGTTGGGTAATGATGTACGTTAGATTGTTTGTGTAGCCTGTTGACTTGCAAAGGGTAAGTAAAGTATTGATTTATGCTAAGTTTTTGTTTTTGGTATTCTTTAGAGCTATAATGGTTGATAGGTCTAATGAGACTCCATTAATTTATGCGAGGCTTCAATGTCACCCAAATAACAAGTAATAAAACAAGACAATTCATGTTCAGCTTTCAGGTTTATTCTTTCAAAAAAAAAAAAAAGCTTAACTTTCTAGTAACCACCAATTCGTTTTGTTAACTCAACATCATAAAGCAACTTTAATTTAGTTATATGGATAGGGTTTATCATTTTTCATGTTCCAAAATATATATATATATATATATATGTTCAAGCTAAAATCAATAGCACTACAACAATTGACCATTTAAATTAAGTCATATTCTCCATATCATTAAATTATTAATATTTTCTCTCATTTTTCTAATTTTTAAAAATTAAACATATAATGTTTTAATTAAATACAAATAAATAAAAAATTCCTTATAAAATCATACTTTTTTTTTATATAACATTTATGCTTTCTCCAACATTTCTCATTCCTTTCACATTTTCATCTCCCCACTACCCTTTATCTTAATATCACTCTTTATCTTTCCCTTTATCTTCATTTATTTTGTTTTTTCTTATTCTTATCCTCCTATTATAAATTTTTCATTCTCTTTTCTATTCTATATTTCTATGCATAATTTTCCCTCACAAAAAATGTTATTTCTCTCTCTCAATTTTTTGGTGGATTTTTTTTTATTTTTCTTGCATCTCTGCTTTAGGTTATTAATTTTTTGTATTTTTAATAACTCTACTTTGAGTTGATGCAATTTAGTTTTGTGTTTTAAGTTTTTTTTTTTTATTTTATTGTTAAATGTTATTCTATTGCATTATAAAGAATATAGTATTATTTTATTACATAACATGATTTGGATAATTTTATCATAAAAGAATTTTACATAAGTTACATAGACAATAGTAAAACAACAACAACAACAATAATAATAATAATAATAATAATAATAATATATTTATGAGATAACTCTAAAAAAATTATCACGCGCAACACACGGGTCTGCGACTAGTTTTCTTCAATGGTAGACACAACAGCAGCTGATGCTTCAACCACTAAATCTTCGTCTTCTTCACAAGATTCATACAATCTCAATGACCCTCTGTTTTTGCGTCCTGGAGAGAGTCCAGGAGTTGTTCTCACCTCTTAGCCATTGTTTGAGGGAGAGAATTATCCTGCTTGGGCAAGATCAGTGAGAAAATCATTGATTGCCAAGAACAAGCTTGGTTTCACAGATGGTTCTTTAACAATTTCTTCTCCATTGGTGAATTCACCAACTGCTGCTCAAGCTTGGATTCGTGCTGACAATATGGTTGGCACTTAGATTATCAATTCTGTCTCACCAAAACTCCAAGCTAGTATCATATACAGCGATACTGCCCTTGAGATTTGGACTTATCTCAGGGACACATTTAGCCAAGAGAATGACACTAAGGTCTTCAATATTCAGAAGCAAATTGCTGAGATTCATCAGGGAGAGCAATCACTCATTGATTACTTTACTCAGCTCAAAGTTTTATGGGATCAACTTCAGAATCTTAGTCAATTTCCTTAATGTACTTGTGGACAGTGTGTGTGTAGCATTAATCAAAGATTGAAGAGTCTTCAAGCTAAAGAATCCACAATGAAGTTTTTCATGGGAGTGAATTACTCATTTTCTCAAGTAAGAACACAGATATTGCTAATGGATCCATTGCCTTCTGTCAACAAAGCTCACTCTTTGTTCATTCAAGAAGAGATGCAAAGGTTTGTGCATAATACTGTTAGAGTTGAATCCATTGTCTTGGCTACCAAGAACTTAGGAAGCAACTTTAAAGGCAAAGAAAGGCCTTTATGTACTCATTGTGGAAAGCTAGGCCACATTGTGGACAAATGTTATAAGCTACATGGTTTCCTATCAGGTTTCAAGTTCAAGAACAACAAAAATGCAACCGCTCATCAATTTTCATCCAATCTTGAGTTGATTCAAGGCAATGCTTCTGCCGGGGTCATTGATTTAACCCCCACTATGCCTACATCTCAAGCTCCAGTTTTCACTCATGATCAATACCAACAACTGCTTACCTTAATTGGTTCTTGCTCTATTTAGCAATCCACTAAAGGTCCAGAAGTCCATGTGGCTAATACTGTAGCTTGTCCACCTAATGTTGTTGCAGGTAATTCTATTAACTTCAAGCATTCAGTATTTTCTGCTAAAATAGTTAATAGAAGAGCCTATGATCTTCATACATGGGTTATTGATACTGGTGCAAGTGATCATATAGTATGTTCCATCAAATTGTTAATTTCTTATACTGAAATCTCACATATTATGGTTGAATTTCCTAATGGGGAAGCAGCTATTGTTACACATATTGGTACCATACAACTCTCCTCTCACATCACTCTCACCAATGTCCTTTGTGTACCCTCTTTCACCTTTAATCTTCTGGCAATCAATGCCTTAACTAAGTCTCAACCTATATGTCTTGTTTTTCTGTCAAATTTATGTTTTATACAAGACCTTACATGTTGGAGCATGATTGGAATGGGCCAAATGCATGATGGTTTATACTTGTTGCAAGATTCAAGCCTATCTCAATCTACTGCATCTCTTTCTGATTTCCTTTCCAAGCAGAATGTCAAGGTTTTCACTGCTGCTTGCTCTTCTTCTCTTTCCAACAATCTGTATTCACTTTGGCATTCAAGGCTTGGGCACCCTCTAATGTAAAGGTTCAGTCCTTGAGCCATGTTTTTCCTTTTCTTAAGAATTGTTCTAATAAGCCTTGTACTATCTGTCCTTTGGCAAAACAGAAGAGAATTCCTTTTCCTTTTAATAATAATAAGTGTTCTCATCCTTTTGATCTTGTTCATATGGATGTTTGGGGTCCTTTTTATGTTTTGACATCTGATGGTCACAAGTATTTTCTTACAATTATTGATGATGCTTCTAGAGCAACTTGGGTTTACTTGTTAAAAGCTAAATCTGAGGTTAGACCACTTATTGTGTCTTTCTATAACATGATTTTTACTTAATTTGGAACCAAAATTAAGTCCATTAGATCTGATAATGCCTTAGAGTTTAGCATTCCTGACTTTTACAGTTCTAATGGAATTGTTCATCAATTGAGTTGTGCTTACACTCTACAACAAAATTTAGTTGTGGAAAGGAAGCATCTACATATACTTACTACTGCTAGGGCATTGCAGATATAGTCCAATGTGCCTTTATCTTTTTGGGGAGATTGTGTTCTGACTGTAGTCTATTTGATCAATAGACTTCCCTCTCCATTTCTTAATCATAAGACACCTTTTGAACTTCTTTTTCACAAATCTCCTTCCTATTCCCATCTTAGAACTTTTGGCTACTTGTGTTATGCCAGCAATCTCACCCTCATAAACACAAATTCACTCCTAGAGCTAGAAAGTGTATTTTTCTAGGCTATCCCTTTAATGTCAAAGGTTATAAACTCTTTAATCTTAATTCTCATAGTGTTTTTCTATCTAGAGATGTAGTGTTTTATGAGTCCATTTTTCCTTTTGCTTCAAATGCATCACCTCAGTGTACTGATCTCATACCTTTACCTCTTTTTCCTTTTAACCCTTCCTTTAATCCTCTTGCATTTCCTTTCTCTACTTCCTCTTCCCCTTCTCTGCCTATTTCTGATGACACCATTGTCCAGATCCATCATGATTTTGATGAGGACATTCAAGACTTTCATGATGAACATGATGATCATGTTGCATCTGATTAGTCTCATGATGCCTCTAATCAGTCTCCTGTTTCCCTTAAGAGGTCTACCAAACCTACTAAGCCACCTTCCTACCTTGAGGCTTATCATTGTAACCAGGTAACATTTGCTTCCATTCCAATTTCCTCCATTCCCACTTCAGGTACTTCTCACCCCCTTCATGCTTATCTGTCTTACAATAACCTTTCTTCTCCATACAAGTCTTTTTGTTGTGCCATTTCTTCAGTCACAGAACCTATTTTCTATCACCAAGCTGTTTGTAACCCCAAATGGCAGGAAGCCATGGATGCTAAGATTACAGCTTTAAAAGCTAACAACACTTGGACACTTATTTCATTGCCACCCGGTAAGAAGCCTATAAGTTGCAAATGGATGTATAGGATTAAATACAAATCAGATGGTTCAATTGAAAGGTATAAGGCCAAATTGGTTGCTAAGGGTTTCACCCAAAAGGAGGGGCTGGATTATATTGATACTTTCTCCCCTGTTGCTAAAATGGTATCTCTTAAGACTATGCTTGCTGTTGCTGTTGTGAAAGGTTGGTTTCTATGTCAGCTTAATGTTAATAATACATTTCTCCATGGAGATTTGCAGGAGGAGGTTTATATGTCCCTTCCACTAGGTTTTCACAGCAAGGGGGAGCAGTTTCAGGTGGTTTGAAACAAGGGGGAGCAACCTCAAGTGGTTTGCAAGCTCAACAAATCATTTTATGGTCTTAAACAGGCATCTAGAATGTGGTTTTCAAAATTTTCAACTGCCTTACTTGATTTTGGTTTTGTTCAGTCTAAGGCAGACTACTCCCTATTCACTAGACAATAAGGTGACTCATTCATTGTGTTGCTAGTTTATGTTGATGATGTATTGATTGCAAGCAATGATAAAAAGGCGGTTGAAGAGTTTAAGGTCTTATTAGACTAGAAGTTTAAGTTGAAAGATTTAGGGGACTTGAGATACTTTCTTGGTTTGGAGGTAGCTAGAACAGAAAAGGGCATTTCCTTATGTCAAAGGAAATATGCTCTAAAGATTTTGAAGGATGCTAGTTTACTAGGATGCAAACCTTCTAAAGTCCTTATGGATCATCCATTAAAACTTAGCAAGCATGAAGGTGAGTTGTTGAATGATCCAAGTCAATATAGAAAGTTGGTAGGGAGACTGTTTTACTTGACTATCACCAAGCCTGATATCACATTTGCAGTACACAAGCTAAGCCAATTTATGGCAAAGCCAAGAAAGCCTCGTTATGCAACTGCTCTTAAGGTCTTGCATTATCTGAAGAACGAACCAGGGAACAGAGTCTTCTTTTCTGCCAAATCAGAGCTCCATGTCAAAGGTTTTAGTGATGCAAACTGGGCATCTTGTTCAGATTCAAGAAGGCCTGTCACAGGGTATTGCATTTCTCTTGGAGACTCATTGATCTCTTGGAAATCAAAGAAGCAGGCCACTATATCAAGGTCTTCAGCTGAGGCAGAATACAGGGCCATGGCTGTGGCAACTTGTGAAATTGTGTGGATTCTATATTTGCTAAAGGACTTGCAGATTAGGCATGATAAAGAGGCATTGTTGTTTTGTGACAGCTAATCAACTTCGCACATAGGGTCCAGTCCAGTATTTCATGAAAGGACCAAGCACATGGAGATTGATTGTCACATTGTCGGAGATAAGGTGTTATTCAAAGTGATTAAATTGAATCATGTGAGAACACATTGCCAATTAGCAGATTTGTTAACTAAAGCCTTGGGTTATAAAAAATTCTTTGAATTGATATCCAAGATGGGATTGCTTAATATCTACTCCTCTTCAGTCCATCTTGAGGGGAAGTGTCAAAGGCAAGGTGGTGCAGCATTAGCTGCCACACCAGAGCAGCTTAGCATGCCACATAGTGCAGCAGCTAGTGCACCAGATGGTGTAGCATCAATTGCCACACCAGAGCAGCTCAACATGCCACATAGTGCAGTAGCTAGTGCATCAGTGTTGCCTAGACAAGCATCAAATCAAGCTAGACATTTGCATCAGGTACTAGCTAGTACAGTAGCAGATGAAACACATATTGAAGCATCAGATAGACATCAAGGGTTCGTATCTTGTGGTACAGAGTTGAAGAAATTGGAGAAATGTATAAGTTCACCTAAACGACAGTGTAGCTTACCTGATATATGTACGGAAACGATGTGTAGTTTAGTGTGTTAATATAGTTGTTTAGTAATTAGGCACTTGTAAGAGTTTTTTATGTTTGTTATATGTTAAGTTAGTTACAAAGCAGAGTTGGGTCAATTACTTTGTATATATATGCATAGCTAATCATTCAATGAATGAGATGATCAAATCAGTTTCATCACACCAATTTTCTCATAAAGACGCCAAATTTTTACATGAAAAATCCTTCAATGAGAAGGGAAAAACCACGGGACCTAGTCCAGTAAAATCTTCCACTATAGAATATGGGTTTACAACAATCTTCTCTAGAACAAATGCTATCAGCTACCGAGAAGACAAAAACATGCCATTCTTGGATTACAACAAATATTTATCACACTAAGATACCAATAATAAAAAGAAGGAAAGATCCCACCACGTGGGCTTTAGCTCCAAGCAAATGGAGAGAAATTTCAAGTAACAACACCAATCACCAGTCAACACGAAGCTCTATTCCTTAAGAAATTTCATAAAAATTGGAGTTGAATTTGATTTTGGCTATCTAGTTTTGTAGAAAATTTCTCTAAAATTTTGTTGTCTCATGCACAGCAACTTTAGCACTGCAAAACTTTCAATGAAGATTGCACAACTATAACAAGCAGATCAAAATTTAATGTTAATAAAGAATATAAAAACATAAGTGCATGTAATAATTCAAATGAAGTCCTAAAAACTTTCTTAATTTCTGAGAAATATTTGATATACAAAAAGAAATCCAACCATCACCGAAGAACCACAGTAAAATAGAGCTAAAATTTTCAGATACACAAAAGCTATAAAGCAAAATATGTTAAATAAATCTTAATTAATGCTTTGACATAAAACTCTTTGGATATCATTAACCCAGGAAAAAGTTAAGTAGAGAACAATCATAAATAGTTAATCAACTTCAAAGCGAAACAACTAACAAGAGGCTTGAGAGAACGTACTAGTTTTAAATGATTTTGACCTTAGAACAGGATGTATCAAAGGTTTATCTTAATCTGAGAGAAATTGCAACTTCATTTACCTTTTGTTGGCTTGCAATTATAATAAATTGTTCCTACAGCTGGAAACAGTAGACATTGTCTCAAAAGCCAACACATGACAACAATATAATTATAAGGGAAAAAACAGTATGCTCAAAACAAGCTTTGAGAAGATCCAAATAGAGGCTTTAATCTCTTGCAAAGGACTAACTACAATTGAAAAAATGTTTCAGCTACAATTAACAGCACTAAAGTTTCAGGTCATAGAAGGACATGGTTGGTCATTAGTTGTCAGATGTTTCAAAATCGTTACACCAAGAAGAACCTACGTGATCTTTTTGGTTAACATCATCAACAACCAAAGACATCCAACTCATTCACAAGAATTTACAACTTAACCGTTTGCTATATATATATATATATATATTAAGAAGCCAGTAGATTCGTGCATTTATCCAGTTTCAAGAGAAAGTTCCTCACTAAACTGTAGTGTTAAAAGAAACTAAAAACAATGATATTGGTGCCTTTATCTAAACCAATAATGGAAGTCATTAGAATGTATAAACACCGTGGTAGCTTAAACTACTTATATCAGTATTCACCATAAGTAGCTAAACATAGAGTACTTTAATTTATCACTCCATCTTATAAGTCACAAAACCAAATTGTATTAAAAATAGTGAATAATATACCATCTGTGTTAGTTTATACAAAAAGATCCATCACCTTATGCTTAAGATATTGGGAACTATCCTTTGACCATTTGCCTGATTTAGAGAAACCACAAGAATGTCACCTGTTGAGAAAGACAATAATGTAAAGGTTAAAGGGGAAAAAAAAAAAAAAAAAAACCCCAAAATAGATGGAGAACCTCAATCAAAGCTAGTATTTTTAAATTTTCTAATAGAGAGGTGTGCAAATGATTTTTAGTTAAATACTTTTTGATGACAACCAACAAGTATAAAGACTAACTATAGGTGTCTACCTTATAATCCAGTAAGTTGTTGCAGTCACCGGCATGGAAGCTTCAAGGTAGGAAACCATAACAAATAACATTAAAATAATTTATGTCATCAATTACTTCTCAAGTTTGAAAATAGCATCAAAATAATTCATGACGTTAACAAACTATGATGGAGTTTAAAATTCGAGGTTCACTTAAAGACAATGTCAAAGGCCATAGTCATATATTCAACATTTTCTCTCATATGGGTGAACATAATACTGACCTTTAAAATTTGTAAAATAAAAGGCCTACTTATTAGTAGGGCTGGCCTATGGTCTTTATATTTTTTTTTTAACTTTTAAGAATTCCTAAAGAATTGAGTAATGTTAGAGACAATACAACTTTAAATACATGAGTCTTACAAGTATATGTGCCACTAATCACAAGAAATAATTCAAATAGTAAAATGCTAGAAATACTATAAATTTTACTTCAAAATCTTTACAAATTAATGTGGCAAGTAATATGATTTGTGGATGTCAACAAGTTATTAAATGCATTTTTTAATTACTTTTTGTGATTGGTTATACATCTTTGTAAACTTCCTATTGTAAAATTTATAATATCCCTAACATCATTCATTTAAATACTTGTTTATTATCTTCTTGAAGTGTCACTAATTACATTCATTGTTATATCATTTGTAAGTTTTTTTGTAGTAAAATTTGTTATAGTTTTAGCATTTTTCCAAAAGAAAAAAAAATGCATATTACAAAATAAAAAGAATAGTTTTTTGTTATAAAAAATTATGATATTAAACGCTAGTTAAATATTATTTAAGTGATAACAAAAAAACTCCATTTAAATATATCACCTTAAACCTCTAAATTTGTTGGGCCACCCTGCTTATTAGAGAATGGACAAGTCAAAACATTATAAATAAGTCAATGAAATGATAACTAGTTGAAGATAATTTTATACATAAAACAAATAAAAAAACAAAAAACAAACTAAAGGCATTGAATGAAACAAAAATTTGAAGGTCAACATACACTTTACAGCAAAATATATTGCACACTAGCACAACATCAAAATACAAGTTTAAAACAAAGTAAAAGTGATATCACAATAAAATAAGTGAACAAGAAATATGGTAAGTGAAAAAAAAAAAAAAGTTTATTCCAAAGTGAAAAGATAGGAAAAAAGGACATTTGAGAGAAAATACCAATTTTAGATTATTTTGAGCTAGCTTAGAATAGGTACCAAAAGTTTTTCTGGATATGGGGAACATGGTGAATCTTGGACCACTCTTTGCTGAAGTACATGACTGCTATTTTGGAAATGAAGGATAATCAAAATCTGAAAAGCATATGAACAACAAATTTAGTAAATAGCAAACGAAATTGAAAGTAAAAAAGAAAGGATTCATAATAGGTTTGTGCAAGAAAGAAATCAAATGAAAAGAAGATGAGATAGAAAGTGTAAAGTTGTGATTTACAACTATATGTTTTGTTGACTTTTATTCCGTGTTAAATTTGATTGTAATTATGTTCAATTTTTTATACCCTGTATTATTTGTGAGATTTCATTGTAAGGGTTGTGTGAAAGAAAGAGAGAGAGAAAGTGTGAAGACTCAAGGCATGAAGACTCAAGGCATGAAGACTAAAGCTATTTTCACTGGTACCTCGCGACTAAGCATCCCGCGAAGTGAAGCATGTGCCCTGCACATGACTGTAATGCGAAGAGTTAGGACAGGATAGAGACAGCTGGTTTTCGCGAGTATCTCAAGGGTAAGGCCTTCTCATGAAACACCCACGAAATATTCTGTTTTGCTAGATTGTCCTATCTGATACACACTTTCTGTACCCACACTATATATACCCACATTACCCACAAATGTTGAGGAGTGTTTCTTAGAGAAAATCCTAGCCACAAACCTTGAGAGTTAGAGATTGTTATACCCACCTTTCTCTACACAATTGCTTGTGGATTTTCCTCAACTCCTACATCTCCATTTCCATACCATTGAGAGGTTGATAGCCCAAATACTTACCACATCCTTTCAGAGTGTCAAGTGAGGTTTTGTTGCTGCTGGGAAGCATTGGAAAAAGCTAGGCTTTGGCGAATGCAATCAGGTGTATTGTGGGATCTAGAGAGCTAGACAAGACACGATTCCAAAAAGCCTTGTTGGAGTAGGAGTTTGGAGGGCTTAGGTGCATCGGGTAGATTAGGCTTGGAGGGTCTTTTGCTAACCCATGTATCCCAATTGATTGTCTAGTGGATCGAGTACCACTTAGAGCGCAGCGGAGAGGTTTTTCACTAAGTTCTTCAGTTTCCTCTTTGATAACACATCGGTGTGTTATCTTGTGTTTGCATTCTTCTTCCCTACTCTTTTACCTTTCATTTTACTGCTATGTTATAATGATTATGGGTTAGAGTAGCTTGTTTGTTTATCCACTCACATTTACTCTATTCCGCACTTAGTATTAATTTAAAGTAAAATCAATCGAGCCGTAACTTTAATATGTGGGTCTAAACAGCTCTTGTGTTTTTTAACACATTTTAGAGCTTTCAGAAAGAACTCACAAAGTTCAACGAAACAATTGTATTGGAACCAAGTGCTACCTGTGGCTTAAAACATTGATGCAATGATATCAACTCATGAAACTAGATATATTAGAATATCTAGATGGAATATATGCTAAGTAAAAAGTCAGAAAATTTCATAGGAAAAATGAGAGGGAAGAGTGGATAATTGGCGTGAATGATATATATTTATTGGATTGAATTAGTACTTCATATATTAGAAGAGAAGAGAGGATTTGAGAAAACGTAGCAATTGTATAAAATTCCATTATCTTGGGACTAGATTAAAACTCCCTAAATTAATTAAATCATTCCTTTGGCTAAACATGGTAGACATGTTGTCCCTAGTGATTTTAATTGTTATTTAAAACACAAAACTCCCTATTTATTTTTAGTCCCCTATTTTGTCTATGCTCCACTGCTTGCTATCCTACCTTCCTACTGTGTTGCTCTTCTCATTAGGAATAAGATGATTTGATGGACTAGGCCCAGCCCATATCCACTAAAAGAAGAGGTTTGAACCAAGCAAAGTGACCCATTGTCCCCTAATGGGAGTCGATGAAAGATAACCCATCAGACAATGTCGACCAAGGGCATCAAGCAAATGAAGGAATTAAGGAGAAACCCAAACCCATGAGAAGTATCCGAGGAACCACGATAGGTAGCTCCTAAATTAGACAATTGTTACCTCTGTATTAATTAGATGTTCCCACCTGACACAAGCTGCATTTAAATGGGGGGAAGAGACACCTAATGAGACATGTATCTTCTGACTCTCATCATAATAGCCCATTACTAGGATTATAAACAAGCCAAGTTGAGTATTAAAAGTTCAAGCGTATTTATTTAATTTTATCTTGAGCTCATCATCAAACAAGATTACATGTTCAATCTTGGTTCGTTTACTTATCGAGCAAGATCAAGATAGTTCATGAACTACTTGATTAACTTATTATTTCCCTACATATAGTAAAATCATGACTAAAACGTTATACCTCTTCACAAATCTATAAATTTTTTCTACAAATGAATTATTTATATTATGAATAAACAAATAATAATTTTATATCATATGAGCCAATAATTTTAAATTGAAAGCTCACATTTTACCCTCCAAACCCACCTTGTGATGGTTTTGCCCATCTCTTTCATCACATTTGGCTTGGTTTTTTTTTCCCCCTCCATTAAGGATTTATATGATGCAGGTTTTGGTCATGGAAGTTCTGTGAGGGAAGGTGGTGGATTTTGTTAAGCTCAATGCCTGCATTGTCAGTCCCAGTCTGAGGAAATGGAGCTCGATATTTTTTCTTTTTTACTAGAAACAATCTTCAAGTACGTTTTTTTTTAGCAAACGCCTACTTTTTGGAATTTATTTTTTTTATTGAATTCATGGGCTTACTTGCTCGTATGGCAAACTCCCAAATTATAATGTAGGGCCCCTTTTTTCTTCTAATGTCTATGAATTCATGGACTTCACACTGACATTTTTTTTGGGAACCAGCTCTCTTTCTTTCAACCATATTAATTATTAAGATAATGATAATGTAATTATTAAGAAAATTGGGAAATGATGATATCTAATACACTAGTTGAAGGCATCCTTTAACTTGGGAGACTAAAAATATTTTTTTTCATAGATTAAGTTTTCAATGAAAAAAAAATATGAATAAAAGCTTATTGGAGAAAAGTTGTCAGTCTAAACCACATCTTATTGGAGATCCCATGAGAGCCATAAGTCTCTCAGATTTTATTTATTGCAAAAGTGAGGGTAAACCTCAAGAGAGGTTAACAATACATAACAGGGTTGGTAAAATACAGACACCATTATATAAACCATTCTATTGCAGGAGCTCATTCAAGCACTTCAAACATGGATGATCGCAGGTGTTACCTAGTTTGGTTTTTTAGCTTGCTTTTTCACTTTGTAGCTTGTACCTTAAATACAAAAACCAAAAAAATAAAAGTGACGACGATTGATGACCTAACCAATCCAATAATTTACCCCCATTCAATGAATCAACAAGGAGTAGAAAACTAAGGTATGTGATACCTCGTGCTATAAAAATCATACCACCAATGGCTCCAAAGAGGTGTGTGCTCAGGCACATGTTGGCATAACAGTTGGCAATTGTAAATAAGTATATAATATGCAATGCATTCCCAAAACTTTGACATCTATCTATTGTCAATTCTTTCCAAATTTACATAAGTGATAAGACATATAGGAACAGACGTTAAAAATCATATCAACTACATTAAAAAAGTCCAATCTTTACACAAGATTTTCCAGTAATAAAATCATAGTTATGAACATCACATAAGGGGGTAAGTGAAGAAAGCTAAATATATGTTCCCTCCCCCAAACAAACAAACAAAAAGGTACTTCATATCCCAAAGGAATATTACAGGGAAAAAAAGGAAAGAAAGTAAAAAAGATCATGCATGGCAAGTTCAAATTGCAAAGCAATTGTGGACTGTTGATAATAACACAAGATTCTAGACATGAAGTGCAGTGAAAGGACTTGTGCTAAGAGAAGGGTTACATGATATTTTTTTTGCTCAGATTTCCTCCCAAAGTGCTATGACATATAATCACAAGAATATGCATCTTATATCTCACTTCCAAAATGAATAGACCATGGTTGGTCTCTTTAACACAGATGCGTTGATCAACACCATCTTCAATGATCATCTTGTCAAAGAGGAGCTTTTATTGCTTATTTTGACCATTTCAATTCAAATTGCTTCTTAATAGCCTCCCAAAAGGCAAGTATTGCAATATCATCAGGAACTTCCTTAAAAGACGGGAGATAATTTACATCCACAATGACATGATCACAAGTGCCTTCCTGAATCTGAAATTTCCACACAACAAAGAAGATTACTTTTATGGTAAGTAACGGACAAGTTTGCCTTAAGTAGCAAGATATATATATCAATCACATGCTTGGAACATATCTTAAGAATGGAAATACTGGTTAAATTATCATACTTAAATATCATTATTAAGTGAAATCTCAAGTGAATGGTTAACCTATCAGACATACATCTAAAATAATACATAATTCACTTTTGTTTGTTCCAACTAGATCTGCTTGATGCAGGTTTTTTTTTTTTTTTTTTTTTTTTTTTTTAAATAGTAATTTGGTTGGTGCAAAAAATACGAAGGAAAGAGACCCATCGGCCATCAGAGAGCTAAGTCTAGGAAGCCAAACTCACCTATTTGAAAGGCCAAGGTATTCACAACAATCACATGTAAAGCTTCTCCATAGATTGTAAGCCACCTTCTTATCCACTACTTTTTCCTTTTCCTTGTTTTTTCTTTATATATATATATATATATATTTATTTATTTATTTATTGATTAGCTTTTGACCAGCATTTCAAGATTTCATGCATTGTTCAAATATAAGTTAAGGCAATTTCAGTTTCACTCAAAGTATATAAATATAGACAACTTTTAAATTACACAAGATAACTCCTGCCAAATTAACCAATATACAAGAATGAATACAAGAAAACTCAAAGGCAAGTCAGTCAAGATGGAAAATAGCATCTGAGATGACTTGCTTTCAACTAGGAGGTTTTTGAGGAAGATAAGAAAATCTAGGGATTCCAGTTTTGGATTGTATTGTGCAGGATTGGTCATCATTACTAATTATGGAAACATTTAGTTTGTATGTTGTGTGTTAATCTACATGGTTCAGCAATAAAGAAAATCAATTATAACATATTCATGGAAAATACAATCATCATAAGGAGAAATGAGTGCAAACTAATGTAGAATATGTATACGAGAAAACTTGACTTGGCTACTTACAACAACATCAAAGCCAAAGATGGTAAGATCAAGCACTCCCCTAAGCCAATTTGCTGTGTCAGTAACCAGATCAAGATCAACACAGCTATTAGCGGCCTTGGAACAATTACCATCGCCATAATTCTGGTCTTCTTTGGCAGTGGGAAGAGATTTTAAGCTGCAGAGAGAAACGATCAAATCATGGGTTATCAAATATATGCTCTTGAACATATATCATCAAAGCAAAGACCAAAAGAAAAGGGGTTTTTTATAGGTAGGCAAAACTCATACACCCACATAGCTCAATTGGCACTTACATCTCCCATAATAATTGGTTGGAGGGTGAGGTTATGGGTTCAAGACCCATAGGGTGCGTTTGAAACTTACCAATAAATAATTAATCTTAAATAAATAAATAAAACACCCTCACACACCCACGTGAGTAAAACCACCACCCCACCCCTCATCCATTTTCTACAGGAAATGCCAATTGGTCCAAAAAACCACTATCAAAAAGGAAGAAGCAAAACAGAAGCAATAAACACATACCTGTCAACGACTAGAGGTTTGAGTCCATTACTTTCAGATAATTTCATCAAGATATCAGCATTTGGTGTAGACTTCTTAACTGCATAGAAAACTTTTCCCCCCAAGACATAAGATTTGTACAAAGTAGATGAATGATCCACATATTCCTGCAGTTCCAATAACTTCAAAGTCTCATTCCAAAGGAGTAATTCATTATACCCGAGAATCAACATAACCCTGCCATATAAGATATTAACCCACACATGCACGCACTTGACAGACACTCACGTCAATAACTATGTCACATATAGTTGGAGTTAATCCAGTTTCCAACTTTCCACATTGAAATTTTTTTTAAGAGAGAAATTCGAGAGTACTAATTCCACAATAAGGATAACAGAAGTACTCCAAAGTCTTCATAATGAAAGTTGTTTCATGCTCACCTGCACAACAGCTGGAAGAGGAACACTCAAGTCCTTAAAATCTTCATTTCTGAATATGATTGCCTGTTTATATAAAACATAAGCTATTTAATTCAAATAATGAAAAAAAAAAAAAAAAAGAATTCAGATCATTATAGCTTAACATAATAGACCAAGGACAATTTCTAAATAAGGAACAGTCAAAATGAATGTTTTAAAATGACTGGGCAAGCTGAAGAGATGAGCTACAAAGTCGCTTGGATGCTTGCATAGAAATCATCACAACCAATTAACAACTTTGAACCAGCAATACAGGAACTTGAATGGTGATTCACTTTTAAAATGACTTTAGTCACATTAAGTGCCCAGCAAGAAGTATAAAGGCAGATCACTTGTCAGTAATGCATGCCAATTAGAATTCAAGCAAAACAACGAAGGCATCATTTACTGTATATTTTCATGGTCAAGATGAAACCCTCTTTAATTTTGTTAAGTGGTTGCTTGAAAAGGGTAGAGAATGAAAACAAGTTTTTACGTTTAATAATTCAGTTTCAAGAGAATGAACATTCAACTGGCATGAGGTTAGAACAACAAAAGCTATAAGATTTTCTTCATCGATTTGAATAATTCTCTGTTCAAAAAAATAGTTTTCATACTGCCACTATATATTTTCATGGTAAAGATGAAACCCAAAAAAGAATAAAAATTAAATGGTGACATTATTTCTGCATTAAACATCAATGCCCATATTTGTGCCCTTGCCAAATATATTTTTTAAGAAATGTCAATTTGTTCAAAATTCAGAAAATTACTAGATAATGTGCAGCAAATACATGAATTTTTGTAATACTATACTGCTTACTTCTTTCATTCTTTTTTGATAATGCAAGGAACCTTTCTAAAGAAGAGCCCTTTGGAATTGTCTCTAGCGAGTAAAACCTACAGGCAACTAACTGCACCTGCCATAACCAGTTGCTGGGTAATACTATACTGCTTTACTGAAGCATATATGATGCTTTGTAAATACCATACAGAATGGTATGTACTCGTCTCAGGCCAGTCCATACTACTTTACTTTGGCTTTACCTCATCTGTCCTTAATATGTCTATCAATTTTAGTCATTTGTACCTTCTAGAAATATGAAAGTCCAAGGTAATTGGCCTAGATAAACGGTGGCTTCTTCTTCTTCCTCTTCATATAAGTGATAAAGGGAGATAATTTGAAATTTTAATTAATAATACATAAATCCAGAATGAAACTAGATAAAGTCAGTACCATCTTGTGAGCATTAGCTACACCACATGCAACTTGAGGCTTCACTATACTTGGAAGAGATAATTTAGCTTCAGACATCCTTTGCAGCAAATCAGGTTCTTTGAAACTATCAACCTGCATATAAAAAGATCCAGACTTACTAAATTTGGGGAGAAATTTGATCAATTTTAAAATGGATCACTAGTCCAACTTAAACCTTAAGTCGAGTTTCGTTAAACATGATCAGAATTACTTCAAACATTCAAATCACCCAAGGATTAAATAATTGAGATTTATCTTTGTGCATAGCAACTAACACAGATAAATCCCAATTAATCATTCCCTCAAAAAAACTACCATGGTTGAATTGAAAGGAAAAAAAAAATTTTTGATACAGCAATACCAAAACCAAAAAACCATCAAGACATAAGACCTTCAGAAAATGGGGGCCCCTGATTGTAGAGTGGCCTTCAGTTTTGAGATCCTCCAAGCGAAGTAGAATTTCTTGAATTTCCAGCCGATCTAGTGCAGGGTAGATGTTAAATGAATCAATCACACAGCAATCAGGGTGATCCTCCAAATATCTGTGCAAGAGCAAGTTTTTTATTAAAGAAAACTTAAAGAATGTTCATCATTTTTGTTGTGACTTCCGTATAGAATAAATGAATACAAAGAGACATGTAAAAACAAACTACTGATAATGTTATCAGCTAAAATCAGAACAAAAATTTCCTCAATTTTATTTTAATCAAATATCAAAGTTTTCCTCAATTATCAGAATTTCTAATAAAATGCTCATATCTAATTGCCTACAGAAACACTGCAGCGTAAAAAAAAAAAAAAAATTATAAAAATAAATAAATAAATAAAAACTCAAAATTAACCTATGGATCTACAAATCATTACAAGATTATCACTTGTCAATACCTGCTTACATACGTATACTATAAATTTACATGCATATATATAAATGTGTAGGAATTTTTAGTTTTTAACACTAAAATTAACTCTATTGATTCAATTTATAGTATAAGACTTTTTATTGCAACAAATTACAGGGAAAAATGTTTCAAATATTTATAGTTCAAAAAATAAGTAAGGTTTCCACGCATTTTGGATGCATTTCGATGAGTCTGATGAATATATGGACTTATAAATTATCACTGTATTTTTATTGGGTTCATTAACAAGGCGAGCATTTGACTTTGGCCAAGACCAAAGCTTGACAAGATTCATGTTGGCATAATCACAAAAAAATTCCACAAAAAATATAAATGATAAGAGATTCATGTGAGGCTAAACAAAAAAACTGGCATTGGCATGTTCATTTTTTCCCCGACTACCTAGTTCATACCAGATCGTGAAACATATAGTTTTATGGACCTGAAAAGTCACCTTTGTAAGTCCTACATGCTGCTGGTTTAAACTATTCTGTTAGAGAAGTTTGTACAGCTCTTCAATTCAATGGATATAATTTCATCAGTTGCTTTATGGAGAACTACATCAACCTCTTGTAATTGAGGTGATAAAGGAAGCTCAAAGGTGAGGGGCATGAATATCAACCCATTCTGAGTAGGATACAAAGGAAATGCACACCTCTGCAAAAACCAGGACAACTTATAAGTTTCTAATTGCACGAATCAAACAGTACAACTAGAAAACTAAAATTTATCATGAGCATAACTGTATACACAACCAACCAAAATGCCAATAACATTCATTAAATCAAATCAAACAAGATCCCTTAGGCCAAAAGCCATGTGATCAGATGATAATACATTCCGATGCATCATATTTCTTACAACTACTGAATCCAATACTTTTCTTTCAAGGAAAAAAAAGTAATGGACTGAAGTCAAAACCACTTTAAAGCATACAATTCCACGTACCAAATTCTGTTTGTTTACAATATCACCTTAACATGACACCTTGATCAGGGACATTTGCAATTTTGTGTTAACTTCATGTATGTATATGGTATCATATGAGGGGGGACTCACAAAGTTTTAATTCTTGCTTTTTTCCCCCAACTAAAAATACCTACATTTATTCATATAGGGCTCACCTTAGCAAAATCTTCTTCATGAGAAGGTATCATAACATATCCAACAGTCACGACCCTTTTACCAGTTGCCTGCTTGCAAAGCAAAACGTATAAATAAATAAAAAAGAGTCATGAATATGTGCGACAAAAGAAGGTACCCACAGGTGTACTTATTAAAAAAAAAGGCAGTCATACGTGAACGATAAGGTACATTCATAAGCTGCAGAATAATGCGACTTGTAGCAATCAAATTCTGAATTTATTTTTTTATAAGTAAAACAATTATATTCGAGAGAGGAGAATGTTCAAATACAATGTGTGCAATGAAACACTCCTAAAAAAATTAGGATCTAAGACTCAAAAGATCTATAAGGTCTAGAAAAGAGGATGAAGGGACGCTACCTAGGTTAGTCATCCAATCATACAGGGGTTTTAAAAAAATTGTTCAATAACATGATTAGGGTTCTTGACACTTTCAAAAGTCTTTAATTCCTTTTTTTCCAAAGTGGCCCACCAAACACATAGTAGAATTTCTTCTGTATCTTTTTTTTGATAAGTAGAATTGCTTTTGTATCTTTGGTCCGTTACAATGATACATCTTCCTTGCTAGCATTCCAAAATCTGTTGCACAGTTTTGGCAAAACACAAATTACTCGAAATAATGCAAACACAAAAGATCAAATATCTCGTGCCAAGAATAATGGAGTAAAAGATGTTCAATTGACTCCCCACTATTCTTGCACAAGCAACACCAATTAACAAGCATAATACTTCATTTCTGAAGATTGTTCAAAATCTAAATTTTACCCAGGGTAAGCAAACTTTACCCAAGGCACCTTAGTACCCATATGCATCTCCACGAGAATTGCACTTAGATAGACCCTCTCAGAGTATCATAATTCGAATGAATTTAAAAAGTTCCATATTAAATCAACCTCCATACTAACTGTTCCTATTCTTGACGAGACAAAAAATTAGAATACAAAAAATTAAAGAGATTGTCCATTGACTCTAGTTCCCAGTCCTGTAACAACTAAGAAAACTGAGGATTCCAACACCAAATACTTCTGTCATCTTCAATGACCAATAAGAAGCCATTGAAGCTTCCTTATCCACTGCCAATCTCAATAAAAAAAATCTGGAAAGAGATCTTTTTAAAAGGAAAATCCCTACACCGTAGGTCATACCAAAATGAACACGAGAACCATCCCCCGCTAGAAAATTCAGATGATTGAAAAGGAGTTCAGCCCTGCTCTAATACTCTCCCAAAAGCTCACCACTGATCACCTCCATGGTCCAATAAGGCTTTATTAAAAGTACTCAATTTACGGATCCTCAAACCTTCCTCCTTTAATGAAGAACATTTTTTTACCCAATCTACTATATAAAACTTAGACTTATCACCCATCTCTCCTTACAAGAAGTATCTTTGGACAATAATATAAAGCTAAGGTAGCCCCAAGACATTTATAATAACAAAAACCTACACCCTTCAAGAACAATGATATAAAAACCTTTTCTTAAAAAATCTAGAATTATCTGTTTCTCCAAGTTATTTTTAAACATTAAAACTAAAAGTTAATAAATAAACAAATAAGATCTTCCACAACTAGAACAGTGATATAGGGACAAAAGTTACTTTTGAAACCTTTCTATTTATGTGGCATATGGTTGAAGGCAACTCTTCTAGCTTGTTGATAAAAATCATGCTTGAGTTCTCACATGCACTGCCACCTTCAGTAACTGTAAAAAAATGACCAAATAGACTAAGCTACTAGTTTAACTTTAATTTGTTATGCAGTCAAGAGAGCCTATCAAATTCCAGCCAAGTAAAAAGCACATATAAGTAGCAAGATGAATATGAAAGACAGAAAATGACTAGGCTCAAAACATAATTATGCCTAAAAATAGCACCCTATGCAGTATGAACACAGAAGACGGAAGTGCACACTGCACACCTTCTGCTGATTCTTGACCAAGAGATCCTGCAATAGAACATCAAGCCAATAAGATGTTTGCAGTTTTCTTTCTGTTAGACACAAGAAAAACAGATCACAAGGTCCAAAGAAGGTAAAAAATTTATAGGTCACTGTCATCCCATCAAGATAACTGATTTCCAGAATAGAACACCCCTGTACCATTGTCATCATAAAACCAAAAACTTCTCCTAAGGGTCCGTTTGGTTCCCGTAAAATATTTTCCGAAAAATACTTATTTTCCGGAAATGCTATTTTCCGAAAAAGGAAAATATTTTCATGTGTTTGGTTGTATTATGAAAATTATTGTGGAAAATATTTTCATGTGTTTGGTTCTATTAGGAAAATGCTATTTTCCTACCATTTTTTCACATTTTCCGGCGACAACAACAACAAATTCCGGTGGCAACAACAACAACAACAAATTCCGGCAATAACAACAACAACAACAAAAAATTTCGGCAACAACAACAACAACAACAACACTGTCGTCGACGAGATTGAGGGCGATGGTTCGAAGTCGAGGTCGAAGGCGATGGTTCGAAGTCGAAGGTCGACGAGATCGAGGGCGATGGTTCGAAGTCGAAGGTTGAACGTGATGGTTCGTCGGTCGAAGGTCGAAGGCGATGGGTCGTCGGTCGAAGGTCTGGGTCGACGGTCTCGGTCTCGGTCTCGGTCTCGGTCTGGGTCGAAGATCGGTGGGTCGTGGGTCTTCGTGGGTCGACGCCGAGTGGCGGTGGGTCGTGGGTCTTCGTGGGTCGACGCCGAGTGGCGGTGGATCGCCGGAGCTGGGCTCTGGGTTCGTGGCTCTCTCTTCTTCTTCGTGGGTCGCTCTGTTTCTTCCTTCCTCTCTCTCTGTTTCTTCCTTCCTCTCTCGCTCTCTCTCTCTCTCTCAATTTTCCGGAAAATTTTATTTTCCGGAACAGCCAAACACGCGAAAACGTGGAAAACTATTTCCGGAAATCATTTACTACCAATTCAAACGCAGCCTAAATCGCATATTTTTTTCTAAATAAGATCCCAAAGATCTCACACTGTGGTAGCTTAAACTACTTATATCAGTATTCACCATAAGTAGCTAAACATAGAGTAGTTTAATTTATCATTCCTCCTAATAAGTCACAAATCCAAATTTTATTAAAAATAATGAATAATATACAATCTGTGTTAGTTTATACAGAAAGATCCATCACCTTATGCTTAAGATATTGGGAACTATCCTCTGACCATTTGCTTGATCTAGAGAAACCACCAGAATGTCACCTATTGAGAAAGACAATAATGTAAAGGTTCATGAAAAAAAAAAAAAAAAAAAAAAAAAAAAAAAAAAAAAACCCAAAAGAGATGGAAAACCTCAATCAATGCTAGTATTTTTAAATTTTTAATAGAGAGGTGTGCAACTGATTTTTAGTTAAATACTTTTTGACGACAACCAACAAGTAAAAAGACTAACTATAGGTGTCTACCTTACAATCTAGTAAGCTGTTGAAGTCACTGGCATTAAATTTCCAAGTTAGGAAACCATAACAAACAACATTAAAATAATTTATATCATCAATTATTTCTCAAGTTTAAATAGCATCAAAATAATTCATGACATTAACAAACTATTAGGGAGTTTAAAATTCCAGGTTCACTTAAAGTAATGTCAGAGGCCATACTCATATATTCAACATTTCTCTCAAATGGGTGAACATGATACTGACCTTTAAAATTTGTATAAATAAAAAGCCTACTTATTAGAGAATGGACAAGTCAAAACATTACATTGATTACATTGAAGTCAATGCAATGGTAATAAGTAGAAGAGAATTTTATACATAAAACTAATAAAAAAACAAAGGAGAAATTACACTTTACCACCCTAAACTATATCCCAGATTACACTTTGCACCCTAAACTTTTCGAATGTACATTTTGCACCCTAAACTATGATCATTGTTACACTAGCATTTCGGCGTTAAGTTTTCTGTTAATTTGGATGGAAAAATATGACATCATATAAAAAGGTCCAATTGCCCCTATTCTCAATCCCTTAAAAACAAAGAAGAAATTACACTTTACCACCCTAAATTATACTCTTGATTATACTCTGCACCCTAAATTTAGATTTTCATTCAAGTTAATGGCAAACTTAACGTTGGGGTGCAAAGTTTAACAAGGGTCATAGTTTATGGTGCAAAACGTGCATTCGAAAAGATTAAGGTGCAAAGTGTAATCTAGAGTATAGTTTAGGGTAAAGTGTAATTTTCCTAAAAACAAATTAAAGGGATTGAATGAAACAAAATATACACTATACAGCAAAATATGTTGCACACTTGCACTACATTAAAGTACAAGTTTGAAACAAAATAAAAGTGATATCACAATAAAATAAGTGAACAAGAAATATGGTAAGTTTAAGTGAAAAAAAGAAAAACTAGTCTATTCCAAAGTGACAAGTTAAGAAAAAGAACATTTGAGAGAAAATACCAATTTTAGATTATTTTGAGCTAGCTTAGAATAGGAACCAAAAGTTTTTCTAGATATTTGGAACAGGGTGAATCCTGGACCACTCTTTCCCTTTCTTGAAGTACATGGCCACTACTTTGGAAATGAAGGATAACGAAAACCTGTAAAGTATATGAACAACAAATTTAGTAAATAGCAAAAGAAATTGAAAGTAAGAAAAAGAGCCGAAAAGAAAGGATTCATAATAGGGTTGTGAAAGAAAGAAATCAAATGAGAAGAAGATGAGATTGAAAGAACTCACAAAGTTCAATGAAACAATTGCATTGGAACCAAGTGCTACCTGTGGCTTACAACATTGATACAATGATATCGACATGTGAAAACTACATATATCATAATATCAAGATGGAACATATACTAAGTAAAAAGTTAGAAAATGTCGTAGGAAAAGTGAGAGGGAATAGTGGATAATGGGCATGAATGATATATACTTATTAGATTGAATTAGTACTTCATATATTAGAAGAGAAGAGAGGATTTGAGAAAACTTAACAATCTTATATACTTCCATTATCTTGGGATTAGATAAAAAATCCCTAAATTAATTAAATCTTTCCTTTGGCTGAGCATAATAGACATGTTGTCCCTAGTGACTGCGCATTGAGGAAACAAATTTATTGATTTATAAGATAGCCAAAAACAAAAATATTTGCAGAAACTGAAGAGACAAAGGAAGAAATTTGGAGAAATTATGAAAATACTCCAATGTTGTAGGAAAGGAGAGTATAAGAGAAGAAAGGAAATTGAGGTCAGAGAAAACTTACTGGTCATCCATCTTAATATACATGATCTTCAAACTAGTTCGTGTTCAATACATTCATCAAAATAGATATTTGGAATGTGGGAAATCCTAGACCACTCAGCACCACTCCCCTTTGCACATTTTTCCATTAATTTGGGGAAATGACAGGTATTTAGCTCTTCGGTTGGCTTGAAAGTGGGTTAAAGCTCCATGAAAGAAAATTTCCTCTAGCTGAACAAAATAGATATGCTAGTACCTGTGTATTGAGGCTAGATATTTAACTTATTGAATAATCTTTTAGTTCTTTGAATAATGAGGATCCGTGTGTTGTTAGTTTTGCACTTTTGTTAGCTTTCTAACATCCTAACTTTTTAGTTCTTTGAACTTTTAGTTAGTTCGTTCCATGCAAGCAACTAAAAGCGTCAAAGCAAAGGACATTCCACACTGTTCAAGCTAAGCTATCAATGACTTTCTTATCAAAAGGTGTCAAACTACAATTCATCAATCTGACTGGACTCAATCTATACATTGTTTGGTTACATATGAACACAAATTTCGAGTTGACATTGCATGCCTTTACATAGACTAAAAGTTTTGCTTATATAGATATGCACATTGGCTACAAAACACAGTGACTCTATAACACACACACACACACACACACACATCCCAAATGGTAAAAGAGAAAACATATTTAAGTACCTTGGCATTAGTTCTAATCAAGTTCCATGCAAGCAACTAAAAGCGTCAAAGCAAAGGACATTCCACACTGTTCAAGCTAAGCTATCTATGACTTTCTTATCAAAAGGTGTCAAACTGCAATTCATCAGTCTGACTGGACTCAATCTATACATTGTTTGGTTACATATGAACACAAATTTCGAGTTGACATTGCATGCCTTTACATAGACTAAAAGTTTTGATTATATAGATATGCACATTGGCTACAAAACGCAGTGACTCTATAACACACACACACACACACATCCCAAATGGTAAAAGAGAAAACATATTTAAGTACCTTGGCATTAGTTCTAATCAAGTTGGTTATTTTTCCCAGACAAAAACATTTCTGAGCTTCATGAGTTTGCCTTTAGTTCTAATCAAGTTGGTTATTTTTCCCAGACAAAAACATTTCTGAGCTTCATGAGTTTGCCTTTAAATTCTAATTTTGGCAGGTCCCTTCAAAAGGTAAAAAGAACATAAATAGAAATATATTAGAATAATAAAACACCTTCAGTGCTGTTTGAAACTTTATAAGAAAGTGAGTTAAACTTTGCTTACACTAGTAGAACAGGGAATCGCATAACTTCATGGACCAGTAAAACTGACCTCCCAATCCAAACATGAAAACAAAAATCAATAAGACATTCACCCGCTTAATTTCTCGTTCTTATACAACTCAACTCTATTTTCCAACAATAAATTTGCCCTAATAAATATAGCAATTATTACCCAGCCCAAATCATCAAAATCTACTGCCAAGACCTGATTCATGAACTATCACAGTATCAGTTCAAGAAACCAGGTGTAGCTATTTGACAACAATAAGTGAAGGTTTCAAGAAATACAGAGGCCAAGAATTAGCACGTGGACTTCAGGCTCTAATAGTGATGAATCCAATATTTAAAATTTCCAAATTTACAAAAATTTTCAATTTTGAAAAATAATAAGGTAATAATTTGATGAAAGAAAATAGGCTGGTAAATAGAAATTTGAAAAGAAGCAAGACAATTGCTAACAATTAGGAAAAAAATAATAATAATAATTACTATACTTTTAACAACTTTTTAAGTGTTTGTGATAATTTGCAAAGACAAAAATTTAAGTAGAACCAAGCCAAATGACAGCAATCACAAAAATTTTAATTATATTATGCTTTTATTGACTTTTTGCAAATGATTGCAGAAAATTTCAAAGATTGAAGAAGAAGAGTAGAGTTTTTCAAGTGTGGCCACGGTGGTTTGTGAGATTGATTTCTACTATTAATTTCAAAAGCTATTAAACCAAATTGCAGCATTTATATATTTCTTCAATGGCATCCAATTAAGTTTTCATACTAGGAATACTACCAACCATTACAAATATAAGAGAATAGAAGAGGATATAGTGTAGTATGAATAGACTTACTCAGCATTGAACTGAATTAGGTTTTGTAAAGGACCAATTATGAAGTAAATTATGTACACATAACGCAAATGGTAAGAGAGAAAACCCGAAGTGCCTGGGCATCAGTTGTCATCAAGTTAATTATTTTCCCAGATGCAAACTTCTTGCCATCTTTCTGAGTTAGTCTTCAAAAATCTAAGCAACGTGGGCAGTACCTTCAAAAGGTAAAAATCATATATAGATATATTAGAACCATCAACCCAAACATGAAATGAAAAATCAGCAAGACCTTCACCCACCCAATTTCTCATTCTTATGCAACTAAGCTCTATTTTCCACAATAAATCCACCCTCATAAACAGAGCAATTATGACCCAGTGCAAATCAATAAAATCTACTGTCAAGTTTTAGATAGCTGTAAGTAAAAGAATTGATCCATGAACTCTTACAGTATCAAAATGCTGATCGAAATAATGAGTATGTGGACAGCTCTAACAATGATTGATTCAATATTCCAAATTTCTCAATGTCCAGAAAAATTCAGTATTGAAAAATTTGTAAAAAGAAAATAGGCTAGCAAACAGAAATTCGATAGTAGCAAGACAATAGGTAACAATCAAAAAATTGTTAAATAGACTTACTCAGGATCATTGATTTTAACCCATGGAACGTGGCTAATCTTGATCTGCTCATTTTCTTCAAATTTGGGGCATTCATAAATGATCAGCGTTTTCAACTGGGTGAGGCGTTGCATGGCTTCCTTGGTGGGCAGATGCACCAGCTTCAAGCAATCCACAATGTACAGCTGTTGAAGAGAGGAAAGATTGCCCAACCCCTCTGGCAAAGCTACCATCTCAGAAGATCCCTCTATCCATAGAATTTTAAGGGCAATGAAGTATTGAATTTGGTCTAGGAGAGAGTGGGGTAAGTACCACAATTTGAGCTTTTGGAGGGAGGGGTGAATGGAGGAAGTACAAGAAGAAGGCAGACGACAATCCCCATTCTCCAAATATTCAAACCCACTGGGTGGGTCTTCAATACCACACCTTATTATGGGACGGACACCTGTCAATGACCTCAGCTTAGGACAATACCGTACTACCAACTTCTGAAGGGACCGGACACCTGGCAATGAACTCAGCTCAGGACAATACCGTACTACCAACTTCTGAAGGGAAACGCAGGTGCGCAGTGAGTCTGGCAAATATCTCAGTTTATAACAATTTCTAAGGGTCAACTCCTCAAGGCAAGGAAACACAAACAACACCTCATCTGCGGTTGTCAACTCCTTTGCATCCTTCCACTCTTCTAGGGTTTCCATCCAACCCAATTTGAGTATTCTCAATGCCGGAAATAATGTAGTAGTATTTCCGTAACTCCCATCACTGTAAAAGTAAAACTCACTTCCTATACATCTTACCTTGGGCATTCCTCCCATTTTAAGAACCCTAAGACAGGGTAATCGCCCCAGAGTGGGAACTTCTTCACATTCCCTACAATCTCTCAAATTGATCTCAATCAAATTGTGATATAGCGACGAACCAACCCATGATGGGAATTTCTTTCCTCCGTAGAATACGATTGTTAAGCTTTTCAAATTGGGGTGAGGCTGGAGGCCTTCCAACACCTTTTCATCATTATCATACATTTGTCGTTGTCTATTAACAAAAGAAGTATCCCAGTATAATCCCAATTTGAATATTTCCTTTTCTTTTAATTTTGCACTTTTGGCTTCTTCCTCATCTTCCACCGTCACTAGATTGTATATGTTTATTTCTCCTCTGAGATTCTTCAAACATCCCAATTCTTTAATTCGATAACCTTCATCTGGACCCACTGCAAAAACTGGCAATGTTTGAAGGCAAGTCAACCGCCCCATATTTTTAGGTGTTTTTATAAAATCATCTTCCCAGATATGATTAATATGAATATGTCTTAAGTTAATCAAATTGCTTAGGTCTTCCGGAAGCTCTCTTACATCGCTGCCTTCAATTCTTAAAGTTTGCAAATTGTATAGTTTGGTGATGGATTTTGGTAGTTCCTTAATTTGGTAGATGTCAAGAAGCCTCAAATGTATTAATTGCTCAATTGAATCCGGTAACCTACGGCATGATAATTTTAAAACCCATAAGCATCTAAAATTTGATAACATAATGTCAAAGTTGAAATTTTCTGAAATTAACGTTCGCACTTTTATGAAACCATCTCCACTAAATGAAGCTCCTGGTGCTGTTTTGCTATCAAATCGGACAAATAAAGGTTGTATGCTACTAACATTATCCACGGGATCTCCCTCCAAGATTAGAGATTCAGATTTTGATATTAGGAGTGCAAAATCATGCACCAAATCATGCATTTTGCAACTAATAACATTACCGTAGTCATCCATTCTAGCATTTTGAAAAAATGAAGTAGCCAACAAAATATTGAAATACATGTTACCAATATCTTCCATCACCACATTAACTTCTTTAGCTAGTTCAAGGAACCCTTCAGCCATCCAATACTGAATTACTTCATCCTTTTTCATGTCATAATCTTTAGGGAATATTGCACAATATGCGAAACATCGTTTTAAAGATGGTGTTGGAAGATAATCAAAGCATAACTTAAGCACAGCAAAGATCTCACTATTATCTTCATCTAAAAAATCCCAAATTTTATTATTTTGAATCTGTAGCCATTTGATTTTATCAAATTGAAAGCACATTGTTCCCCCTAAAACTCTTGCAGCCAATGGAACCCCTCCACATCTTTTAGCAATTTCCCTGCCAATAACCTCCAAATCTAAATCTAATGGAATTCTTCCATTTTTGAATGATCTTTTCTTGAATATGGACCAACAATCATCTTTTGATAATTTTTCCAATTGATGTTTGGGATGTGTCTTCATAATTTCAGCCACTTTATCACTACGGGTTGTAACAACAATATTATTTCCTATGCTTGAACTATAGTTTGACAAGTAACCCATTAAATAATCCCATTTCTCAAGATCTTCATCCTGCACATTATCAAGAATGAGAAGATATTTTATTGCACTCAACATTTTTGCACATAGTTGATGTAATTTATTATTTATTGAACATCTCAAGTCTTCGTCAAGAGATATAAGAATCTCTTCTAAAATCCCCTCAACATCAAAATGTATACCAACATTTACCCATGCTAATACATCAAAATGCTTCTTTATTAGTTCATTGTTATACACAAGTTCTGCTAAAGTTGTCTTTCCAACACCTGCCATACCCACTATAGGGAGAACAGAGATAACTTGTTGATTGCTTAAACTAATAAGTATGTTTACCATTTTCGTGACATCGTATTCTCTTCCTACAACTTCTGAATCATTGAGGAGGGGGTCTATATTCATGTCCAAGCTAATATTGGGGATTGAATTCACCAACTCCATTCTAAGACCAAAGCCAGCTACATCATGCACAATTTTATCCAATAACTGTTTGATGGTCTTAACTTTATCAGGATTGCAAAATGATAAGCTACGCACCAGATCCACCATTAGATTTTGAGTCTGTACCTCTTGCCAAAAACTTTCATAGCTAAACTCGTCTAGCACATTATCAACATCATAAGCTACATCTCTAAGGTTCATTAGCCAGTTCCTCACAGACTTATCACTTGATTGCCTCTTTTGAGCATCATCTAACAAGAATTTAATCTTGAATAATGTTTCAAGAAGATTTTTCAACTCCACCTTGAAACTCGACTCATAAACGATATACTTACTGGCATGTAGTGAAAACGCACTGGCTATTAGTCTGTCCACAACATCATTGAGGACAATTTCCGCCATATATCCTTCCTTATCCTGGAAAGAGAAAATAGTATGAAAAGGTTTGCAAAGGGTTAATTAAAAAGCATTGGTTTTATTAGAAATAAATAACTATGTATAGAATTGGGACTAGATAATCACTTGAGAGACAATTTTTCTCACCTTAGTTTTTAATTTTGAAGCCGAGGTTGATGCACTTTTAAGTTTTTTGTTGGTCCCTTGAGTTGCTTGAGCTTCTCTTTTTTTTTGAGTTGCTCGAGCTTGGTTTTGAACATCCAGAGGCACAGCATTACATGCCACAATGTCATGACCTGAAACTCCAGCCAAGTGTGCTTTAATCCTTGATGCACCTCCAGCAAAATCTCGTTTACAATAAATGCACTTGAATTTTAAACAGCCATTGACTTTCTCAGCATGAGCCCAAAACGGATCTCTTCCTCTACCCATACTTCCTTTTCCTTGGCAATAAATAAATAAATAATATCAAAATCAGATATAAATTATTGTGGTGTGTGATTGTATAATATAGTAATCCTATTTGCAAACTCTGTATAAGTATCAGTTCTCCACAATTGTTACAATCCGTTCCTTCATGTAGTGAGCATGTACAATCGATAAACAAAGGTGGCTGTTTCAGTTGTATCACAGGCTACAGAATTGGACCTAATATATTAATCCTAGAAGAGAAAATAATCTTCTATTCAGCTACTTTTCCGTACTGGTCTATCTTCCTGTTAATGGAAGATATGAAACTAAATTTATCCTTTTTGTTTTTTGAAGTCTGTATCATTTTCGATCATGTTAACAAATAGTACAACCCTCCCTCAGTCTTTGACTCTTTGTTAGTTGCAGTGGCGGCTCCAGGAATTTTTTCCAGGGTGTTCCTCAACAAGCATAAATTACATAATCTAATAAAAAGAAAATTTTATATATTGACAACAACAACAATCAAATATTATGGTTTTCTTATTAAATATTTGTCTATAATTCTAACAAAAGAATAAACAATAAACTATAAGTTTATTTGAAATATTAATAAAATTATTAATTATTGTTGTTTAGTTGTTTCATTAATTTGTTTGTCTTTTAAAAACTAAAAATTGTTATATTGTTGTTTTATTAATTATAAAATTATTAATTGTTATTTAGCCTAACATAATTTAATTTGTTTGTCTTTTATAATGTATTGATTAATTAAATTATTAATTATTATTTATTAGTTGCTTCATTTTTTTTTTTTTACTAACTATTAGCACACATCTCACTGTGTGCATTATCCACTGTTAACCCACTATCTGCCTCTTGTGCCTTTACTTCCCACCTGGCCCCATGCCCCCATCCACCCCTCCCCTCACTCAACAAACAAGCCCGACTCACAAGAGCCAATCAGATGATAAATTCACAATCACAAATCACAATAGACAATACACTAAAAGACAAACTTGATAACTCACCAACACCAACACCAACGGATAAAGTCAAAACAGGACAAATATTAATAAAGTTAAAATAAAGCTAAGTAATTACAATTCAATAAAGCTAAGCAATTTCAACAAAAAAAAAAAAAAAAGAATCAGCCAATCAAATAAAGTCTTTAGTCTTAAAGAGAGACAGACTCTCATCTCACTTAAATCACTTTCAGACTTTCAGTCTTCAGATAAGAGAGAGAGAGAGACAAAGAGAAGTAAGAGTCTTAGAGACAATACCCATTAGAGAAAAAGAGAGAGTCAGAGAGAAGAAAAGATGAAATACCTTGAGGTTGAGGGAGTAGGGAGGCTTGAGGCTGAGGGGCGGCACCGTCGGGCTAGGCAGCACGTCGAGGCGACTGGCGAGGTCTGCGAGGAAGGAATCTCCGATCTGATCTATGCTATTCTGATCTCCGATCCGACTGGCGAGTGGCGAGGCGATGACCGATCTTTGATCCGACTAGCAATGACCGATGAGCTCTGTTGCTCGAGTTTGAGGCGGAGGCGCCATCCGTTGGTCTTTGATGACTGATGAGATATTTTTCTTTACGTTAGGTTTCTCCTTTTCTAATTTCAGTTTTTGCTTTGCTTGATGAATCAACAGACCGTATATTGGGTTTTAATTTTTTTTTTTTTTTTTTAAGAATCCGTGGGGTTGCATCGTCTGTTGGGTTTGCCATATGTTGTTTTTTTCTCTTTAAATTGGGTTTGCTTTTCTATTTGCTGTTTAGGATTTATGTTGGGCTTTGAGCAGTGGGCTGGCTCTGTTACAAATTTTTTTGGGCTTTTGTTTTTGCTTGAAAGTGGACAGATAAATTTTTTTTTATTTTTTATTTGAGGGTGTTCCTCAGGGTGTTCCAATATTTTTTTTTGTTAAGGTAAACAAATAAAAAAATTTAAATTATTATATATAATTTTTTTTTTTTTTAGTTCAGGAACACCCTGCAGTCAACGGGGCGCCGCCACTGGTTAGTTGAGGAGACTAAAGATGGAAGAGCTTATTGTCTTTCGTTGTGTTAATTAAACTATTACTTCAGACAAGAAATAAAAGGAAAAGGAAAAAGCAAAAAAAAATTAATAATAAGAAAAAGGCATGTTAGAGTGCACTTACTGTAGCAGTAGTAGCCAGCAGATAGGTAGATGCAGTCAATAATGGAGGTCAGGAAGAGGAAGAGGAAGAGGAAGAGGGAGGGAGAGAGAGAAAGAGAGATAGATAAAGAAGGTAATAATAGACTGTGAAGGGCAAGAGATGGAAAAAAATGTAAGGGCAAATAACACTCACCTCTTTGGAAAAATAACACTCACCCCTAAACTTAAAGGAAAAAAATATTTTCTCCCCTTTGACATTTATTTATCTAAACTCTGTTAAATTGACGTTAAAAATATTGTACACTAACGTACCCTTTGGTTAAGAATGTATTCCCAAAACTGCCCTCAACTTATTCTCAACTTATTCCATCAAAAGTCCATATTTTTAGCTGCTTTTCTAATTTAACGTTAGATAGTAAAGAATAAGCTTTTGTGAGTTTGTTCACCAATCAATCAAATTAACTCTGAAAGTTTTTTATATAGATAGTGACTTTGAAAATTTCAAACTCATTTTTAAACAATAAAAGCTTGAAAGTTTCAGCAAATTGTTTTATTTCATAAATTTTGATCCAAAGTGTTAGAGAGAGGAGCGATTAAAAAATCTAAGAAGATCATCAAACTTTTGAAAATCAATTGGAAAGGTGCTAGAAAAGACTAAAAAATCAACATAAGCAACATGTTTTATAATATGCTCTTTTCATTTTTTATTTTATTTTATTTTATATAAATGCTCTTTTCACTAACCATAGTTAAATTTTGGTAAAGAGAATCTTTAAAAAAATTAGAATATTCCGTTACTAATATTAACAGAAGGAGGAAGAGTGTTATTTTTTTTAAATCTCAGGGGGAGGGTGTTTTTTCTTTTCAAGTTTGGGAGTGAGTATCATTTCTCTAAACCTCAAGGGAGGAGTGTTATTTGCCCAAAATGTAATAGCGTGTGAACAATAAGAGGAAGAGACGAGACGATTGAGAAGATAAGTGGGACCGTCATTACGCGAAAAGAAGATGGGCTGTGACTTTCAAGATGGGGTCCAGCCTTGGACAATTGTCTCCTCTGAATTTAAATTTGTTATCAATTTGATCTTTATAGTTTATTTTAAGCTAAAATGTGAAACTTATAATTCTCTAACTTTTTTTCAAATTTTATTCAGTTCTTTAATTTTTCTTTCATTTATTTTAGTCCTTTAAATTTTAGATTTATTCAATTAAGATCTTTTCGTTAATTTTTGTTAAAACTTTTTGAAAAAAAAATCTGAAAAATATTTTTCAATCATTAATTGAATTTTTTTAATTAAAAAAATTTGATAAAAAATTTATAAAATTGAAAAATTAACCACAACATATAACAAAAGTTGATAAAAAAAAAATCTTAATTGAATAAAATTGAAAGTTAAAGGATTGAAATAAAGAAAAGCAAAATTAGAAAACTAAAATGAAATCTGAAGAAACTTAGAGGGTCAGTTTTGCATTTTACCATTTATTTTAAACATTTTCAATCTTACCGTTTAAGAGTTGTTCAATTTTGTCCTTTTATCAATGGTTGTTAGCACCGTCACTATTAAATGTTAATCAACATCGTAAATGCTTAAAGCCTAAATCAATCTCAAACTTAGGGTCCATTTGGTTGGAGGAGTAAAAAATTAGGAGGATAAAAAATGATGGAAGGATGGAAAAGTGGGAGAATAGAAAAGATTTTATTTTTTCTCCTTTTTGTTTGATTGAGAGTAGAAAAGTGGAAGGGTGGAAAAAATGAATTTAAATAAATTAACTGATATACCTTTATTAAAGAATGATGCCCAATTAAAACAAAAAAGTGGCAAATAACCACAAAAAAGAGCAATCACCTAAATTTATTAAAAAAATAAAAATCATGTCCCAAGAGATATCACGACTAGTTAATATATATATATATATATATCACACCCAGACCCTAGAAAATCCAAAGAAAAAAAAAATAATAGAAAAAAAAATAATAATAATAATAAGGGCAACGACACTGCTTAGAAGAGGGAAAAAAAAATTAGAAGAGGAAAAAAAAAAAAAGCAACTTGAAGAAGCCCATGTGCACATGCACATGGGTCTTTTTGCCAATCAAGAAAAAATTCATCCCTACTTAGTTTTCTCTCCATCTTGGGGAGAAAACATTTTGGTGGGCCCAGGGAGAAAATACCTGGGCCCTACTATATATTTTCCTTCTTTCTTACCCAACCCAACACACTCTAAAAAAGTTATCATTCCAATTCTTTCTCCAAAGTTTTCTATCCACCCTATTTCACATCTAAACAAACATACCCTTAGAGAGAGTGGTGCTCAATTAGAACTTTTTTTTTTTTTTTTTTTTTTGTTCCCGTTTAAGAAAAATAAAAATAAAAACATTAAAGCATCAAAGTTAATCAAATTGCTTAGGTCTTTTGGAAGCTCTCTTACATCGCTGCCTTCAATTCTTAAAGTTTGCAAATTGTATAGTTTGGTGATGGATTTTGGTAGTTCCTTAATTTGGTAGATGTCAAGAAGCCTCAAATGTATTAATTGCTCAATTGAATCCGGTAACCTACGGCATGATAATTTTAAAACCCGTAAGCATCTAAAATTTGATAACATAATGTCAAAGTTGAAATTTTCTGAAATTAACGTTCGCACTTTTATGAAACCATCTCCACTAAATGAAGCTCCTGGTGCTGTTTTGCTATCAAATCGGACAAATAAAGGTTGTATGCTACTAACATTATCCACGGGATCTCCCTCCAAAATTAGAGATTCAGATTTTGATATTGAGAGTGCAAAATCATGCATTTTGCAACTAATAACATTACCGTAGTCATCCATTCTAGCATTTTGGAAAAATGAAGTAGCCAACAAAATATTGAAATACATGTTACCAATATCTTCCATCACCACATTAACTTCTTTAGCTAGTTCAAGGAACCCTTCAGCCATCCAATACTGAATTACTTCATCCTTTTTCATGTCATAATCTTTAGGGAATATTGCACAATATGCAAAACATCGTTTTAAAGATGGTGTTGGAAGTTGATCAAAGCATAACTTAAGCACAGGAAACATATCACTATTATCTTCATCCAACAAATCCCAAATTTTATTATTTTGAATCTCCAGCCATTTGCTTTTATCAAATTTAAAGCACATTGTTCCCCCTAAAACTCTTGCAACCCATGGAACCCCTCCACATCTTTTAGCAATTTCCCTTCCAATAACCTCCAAATCTAAAGTTAATGGAGTTCTTTCATTATAGACCAACAATCTAAGTGATGTGGGGGATGATGTATCTTCATGATTTGCCCCACATTATCACTAAGGGTTGTAACAACAATATTATTTCTTGTATTAGAACTAAACTCTAATAAGTAACCTTTTAAAGTATTCCATTTCTTAGGATCTTCATTATGCACATCATCAAGTATGAAAAGATATTTTTTTGCCCACAAAATTTCTGCACGTATTTGATGTACTATTTCATATGCGAAATCATAACTCAAGTCTTCTCTAAGAGATTTAAGAATCTTTCTTAATATCTCTTCAACATCAAAATTTTTGCCGACATTTGTTCTTTTATCTGTTCATGTTTATACACAAATTTTGCTAAAGTTGTCTTTCCAAGACCTGCCATACCCACTATAGGGAGAACTGAGATAACCTGTTGATTGTTTGAATCGATAAGTAAGTTTACTATTTTTTCAATATCGTGTTTTCTTCCTACAACTTCCAAATCATCAAGGAGGGAGTCTATATTCACCAACTCCATTATAAGACCAGAGTCAGCTACATCATTCACAATTTTATCCAACAATTGTTTGGTTTCACCAAGATTTTGAAGAGTGCATAATGAAAAGTTACATACCTGATCCATCATTTGATTTTGAATTTGTACCTTTCGCCAAAAACTCTCATAGCTAAACTTGTCTATCACATTATCGGCAGCATAAGCTACATCTCTAAGATTCTTTAACCATATCCTCATAGACTTATCACTTGATGGCCTCTTTTGAGCATCACCTAACACAAATTTAATCTTGAATAATGTTTCAAGAAGATCCTCCTTGAAACTCAACTCAAAATTGATATATGCTCAATGGCAAGTGCTATTAGTCTGTCCACAACATCATTGAGTATAATTTCAGCCCTATATTCTTCCTCACCCTACAAAGAGAAAATAGTATGAAAATATTTGCAAAGGGTTAAAAAGTAGAGCAATGTTTATTTCACACCTGTTTTTGCACTGAAATCTTAAGTCACAATTTCAGCGCAAAAAGTGTTTGTAGGGTTGTGTGCAACCACCAGTGTGTACTAATATTTATCCTAAAAAGTATTGGAATTGTTAGAAATAAACAACTATGTGTAGAGTTGGGACTAGAGAATCACCTGTGTGACAATTTTGACCGTCTTAGTTTTTGATTTTGAAGCTGAGGTTGATACACTTTTAAGTTTTTTGTTGGTCCCTTGAGTTACTTGAGCTTCTCTTTTTTTTTGAGTTGCTTGAGCTTTTTCTTGAACATCTTGAGGCGCGTCATTACATGCCTTAATGTCATGACCTGGAATTCCAGCCAAGTGTGCTTTAATCCTTGATGCACCTCCGGGAAAATCTCGTCCACAATAATTACATTTGAAACGGTCATTTAATTTCTCAGCATGATCCCAAAATTCATCTCTCTGTCTACCCATATTTCTTTTTCCTTGCAATAAATAAATAACACAATATCAAAATCAGATATAAATTAATTCAGATAAAAATTAGTGATATAATATAGTAATCCTCTTTGCAAACTCTGTATCAAGTATCAGTTCTCAACAATTCTGTATCACAGGCTACAGAATTGGACCAAATATAGTAATCCTAGAAGACCAAGTTCCTTCTATTCGGCAGCTTCTCCGAAATGGTCTATCCTCTTGATATCAAACTAAATTTATCGTTATATTTTTTAAGTCTGTCTCATGTTCGATCATGTTAACAACTAGTATAGCCGTCCTCCTCAGTCTTTGTTAGTTGAGGAGATAGAATTAGATGGAAGGGGTTCTGTTGCCTTTCGCTGTGTTAATCAAAATATTAATTCAGCCAAGAAATAAAATAGAAAAGCGAAAAAGAAAAGAAAAAATAAATAACAATACAGGTTTCTAGAAACTATTTTCTGAAAAGTTGTAATTTATATTTCTTACTAATTCACAATTGTTTCCTCCAAATTTATATTTGTTATCAATTTGATCTTTATAGTTTAAATTTAGCCAAATTTCGATCTTCTTGTCTAAGAGTTAGTTCAATTTGGTCGTTAGTACTTAGTACTGACACTGTCACTATTATATGTTAAACAACATTGCAAACGTTTAAAGACTAAATAAATCAATCTCAAACTCAGAGCAAGTGTGGTACTCAACCTCGGAACTGATTTTTTTTTTTTTTTTGCTTCGGGTTAAGAAAAAATAAAAACATTAAAGAAATTTCATTTTGTTAATTTTCTTTTTATTCTAAGTTGTTAATTTTTTATTTATTGCAAACATAACAAAATTAAGTTGATTTTATTCTTTGTTTTCCAACATGCAATTACTTTTATTTATTTTTGAAATTTTGTTCCTTGTTAACACATAATTGGATTAAGAAAAACCCCATAATTTATAAATTAATATAATTAAAATATATTTATAAAAGATAAAAATAATTTTATTCTATTTGTTTAAAAATATTATTAAAAAAAAAAAAGAAAGAGAGTTCACATCATGTAAAATGTTAAAACCAATTTATCAATATAATATTCACTTAGTGATACGATAAACAACTCAGATTTATATCAGCATCAGTTCTCAACCATTGTTTCCTTCCTTCATGTTATAGTCACTATTGAGCTTGTATAACTTTTTGGTTTGAATAAGGTAGGAATCTAGTCATCTCCTCCCTCCCTTGTTAGCACAGTGTGTGCTAATTGAGGAGACAGAAGATGGGGGAGGTTCTTCCCTTCAGTTGTGTTAATTTAACTATCTATTCAGCCAAGAAAACAAAGCAAAACAAAACGAAAACGAAAAAAAAAAAAAATAACAACAATACAACATGAGAGACATGTTGGAGTGCACTTACTTCAGTATTAGCTTGCAAGCAAATAGGTAGATTAGATATGCACTGCAGTCAATGGACGTCAGGAAGAGCAAGAGAGAGAGCGAGAGCCAAAAGACTGTGAAGAGAGAGAGAGAGAGAGAGAGAAGGTAATAGCCTGTGAAGAATTAAAGAAAGAGAAGGGAAGAGGAGCGGTCTAGCAATTTACATTGCCTTTATACTCCATTACTCTTATATTTTAATCACTATTTGTTTTAAACGGTCATATTTTCAGAATTCCTTTCTCTAAAAAAAATTCATCTCTTTCTTCTTTCCAACGGTCAAATCTTCGGGTGAAAAGTGAAGTTTCAAACGGTCAAATCTTTTATTTTTTTATTATTTTTTTGAACCCACCGACACTGGCCGAAATAAAGAAAAGGCACAATTATTAGAAGAAGTAGGACCCACCACTTGCCGAAAGAAGATGGGCTCTGGATTCAACGTGTCCGTAAATAGTTGAAGATGGGTCCAGACTTGTACAAGCAGGACCAGCAGTCATAGAATACAGGATTTTTTTAGAAAGAATAATCTTGTACGCAATAACTAATCAAATATTTGAACCATCACTAATTTTACCATTTTTTTTAAATTTTTCTGATTTTATAATAAAAAGTTATTATAATACGATAACAATACACACACATACAATAAACTCTCTTTATTTTTTAATTACTAAAGTATATAAAATTATATTATATTTAAGATCATGTTAACGAATAGCTTTAGATTAATTGTTATATTTCCCATAAAAGTGATGTCAAAACATTTCCTTTATATTTTATACTGTACACACAGACTTCCACACACATAATTATTTGTACAAATAACATTATAACAAAAAGTAATGCATACAATCAATATTAGATACACTCATATACATATAATATAAAGAATAATGCTAGAAATACAAACTATTTTACAAAAAATTTTACAAACTACTGATGTGGCGAGTGATTATTGATAAATGAAAAAGTGATATTCATAAAGAGTGACACTTACAATCCACAAACACTTATTCTTACTCTTAGAATTGGAAATATTTGTAAAATAAAATATAAGTCAAGGTGTGCAAAAATAATATTTTTAAGAATAAATTAAAGTATTAAACTGAAAAAAATATATTATATATAAAAAATTAAAAAAAAAAAAATTTTGAACTCAGGGGGTTCATTCATTTGAACCCCCTGAACAAAGTGTAGCGCCACCTCTATTTCAAATCCATATATTAAACATAAAAAAAAAAAAAAAAAAAAAAACAAAGGCAAATAAATAATAATAACAGCATAAAAATAAAAATGTTAGACAAAGTTAACAAAATAAAATGGTCATAGCTACCTACAATAGCAATAAATACTCATAATAAATTATCATATTACAATTCAAAATTTGAAAACTTGTAGAAGGAAATTGTAAAACTTTTTTTTTTTGGTCAATAACTCGATATATTCAAGTTTTCTTTTTAATAAAAAAAAATTCATTTAAGTTTTTTAAGGACTACCCTAAACAAAATTCCTGAAGCTGCCATTGATTTGAAATTATTAATGATTAATTAAAATATTTATTCAACCAAGGAAAAAAAAAAGTGACAGCATAATTTAGATTGAACAAGTTTGATATATTCAGGAATCAAGAGCAAGTTTAGATTTGAGGTTTTCTAATTTCAATTATAAGAAAAAACATAACTTGGATAAAGCTCTAAAAAGGTCCGTATATCACTGTCATGAAACAAGTTGCAAAAGAGATAAGTCTGTAAAGTGAATAAACCAAGTTAACAAAAATAATAATAATAATAATAATAATAATAATAATAATAAATAAACCACAAAATTGTTCCATATTTTAAGGGTTTACCACATAGGGTGATATTTGCAATTTACCCAAAAAATAAAGATTTGGATTTTGGAGTTCAAACTTCTTGTATAAATAACTTTAATAAAGTAGACTTGATTTATTTTTTTTTCCTGTTTAATATATGGATTGAAATGATTAATGATTAATTGAACTATTTATTCAGCTAATTAAAAAAGAAAGGGAAACGATCTATATCCCAATTAGGACTGGAAACTCTGTAAACTGTCTCACCAAAGCATAGCAAGCAATTTGTGAATGACACTTCTTTGAATAATGGATCGATGGGGGTGGTGGACCACCCTTACCGGGACCAATGAGACTTTTAAGTTGGAATTATCAAGGACTTGGGAACTCTTTGACAATTCGTGGCCTTGATAAGATAGTGAGGGAACAAGATCTTATGATGTGTTTTCTTATGGATACTCGAATGTTTAGGGAGGATTTTAAAAAGCTTTAGATTCGAGGTTTTCTAATTTCAATTATAAGAAAAAACATAACTTGGATAAAGCTCTAAAAATGTCTGTATATCACTGTAGGACTACATGTCATGAAACAAGTTGCAAAAGAGATAAGTCTGTTAAGTAAATAAACCAAGTTAACAATAATAATAATAATAAATAAACCACAAAATTGTTCCATATTTTAAGGGTTTACCACATAGGGTGATATTTGCAATTTACCCAAAAAATAAGGATTTGGATTTTGGAGTTCAAACTTCTTGTATAAATTAACTTGAATAAAGCAGGAGGAGTTTATTTATTCAAGAAAAAAAAATTACAATCTTGTTAATTCTATAGTACCATACAGCATCAAGACTGAGGCAGTGACCAAATCAGATTCCCCTATACGAAGTACAATAACAGAAAAACATCAAGTGCTCGACCATTGTTATGTGGGATATATCTGAATTGAAATCATAGGCTAGTAGTTGCATCACAACAGCTATGAACATCTTTGAGAACCGCTAATTCTAACCACAACTTCAGGAGTCCATAAGGCGTTCCATGACCAATTTCACTAGAGCGGGAGCATCAGCAGTGACTGCAACCTTCACTGTGGGTTTATCAGTCCATTCAGTGAATTCACCAAACCTGGTTCATTGCAAAGAAAGTACAAATGAGTCAGTCGGGGCACAATAGCTTTCTCTCCTTTTCTTTTTTTCTTTTTAATGACTAACCATTTCTTTTAAGTTAGTTTTTCTACACAAAAATTTCAGGATCCTGAGAAACACTATCTAACTCTACACTGTTTTAATCATAAAATTCATTATTATGGTCAGAACCCCATTATCTGATACAGGAATGGGATCCTAATGCAACACCAAAAAAAAAAAAAAAAAAAACTAACTCAATTCAGACTATGTGGTCTGCAATGGAAGTACGGAACCAAAAGTCAAGCAGCTGCATCTGCTGATTTTAGGTGTCCAAAAGTCCTACCTCTTCTGTTTGTTGTATAATATTGTCAGTCCCTTAGTGATGCCACTTGTCTGGACTCTAACCACACCCTCTGTGTAAGTCATAAGTGAAGGATCAACAGCTGCAAGCATGGTTGCTGGATCATGAAGGTAAACTCCTACATGAAGACAAAAACTAGCATCAGTAAATTAAACAATTACCTATCAACTCACTCAGTTTCATCAACTCTTTAAAAAATAAACCAACCTTTTATGTTGTATGCATCGTGATGATATGAAAAATACACGTCTAAGATTTTGCACAAGTACTGAGCAAATTTTCCATCTGACCTTGACAACTTCTCTCTATCAGCATCTATAATGTATCAAAATTGATGAATCAAATTCAAAGCAAATCCAAATGACAAAAACAAAAGATCAAAGCGAAAGAGGAAAACAAATATCATCGAATTACAATTTTATGTTTTCATTTCATATTCTGATTGGCAACTCTACGTACAAAGCTACAACATTGTTATAAGGTGTGCAGAACAAACATATAACCTGGATAAAAAGGTCATGGGTATGTTTTTTAAATATAAAGGGTAACATCTTACAAGAAAAAAGATGGAAGATTTCTTAATTCTTACAATAAAAAATGATTAACAGCGCATAATACCGATTTGCCAAAAGTACCTGTGAAGACAACTTGATGAGTAACATTTATGCCCACAGCCACTACATCTGCTCCAGTTGTGAATACAATATCTGCAGCATCTGGATCGCCAAAAATCTGGTCATCCAATTTAAGGGTTAGAGAGGGAAAGGGGGGAGAGAGTTGGAAACCACCACAGGGTGGGAAGCATGTTGGGGAAAGTGAAAATGGACCAGTGAAAGACATCAAAGATCTGCTCAAGGAAAAATTATACAGATTGCTCCATAAACTTTGTTTCCCAGGCTTCTTTATAGTCGATAATTTTTAGAAATACGTGGTTCATATCCCAATAGCTTAAACTTTTAGGATAATAGGTAATTAACAAGAAGTTCAAGAAGAGATCAAGTTATCAGAAAAGGATTTCTAAATTCTGAGGACAAAGGCACCCACACTCTCTATCTCCAGCTCTTACTAAGTATGGCAGCAAAAAAATTGAGCTATACAAAAGGCACCTCATTAGCAGGTTTGGTAGGCTTGCATGTAGAACAGATCACTGAGCAATGTACAGTTTGAGTTTATGAGTTGGAAATCAAAGTCTGAATACATAAATTTCGAGCAACTTACATTGGCTTCTGATGCGGGATTCACATTCCCATTTACTAAAAAGGCACCACCAAGAAGAACAATCTGCCCAATGTTCTTTGAAAATGCAGGATCTCGTTGGATAGCCTACACCAACAGATAACATAATTTAAAATATAATGGATAATATTCAATATTAGAGACCACACCAAATGATCAGGAACTCTAACCAGTGCAATATTTGTAAGCGGGCCTAGTGCCACAACCGTGACTTTTCCTGGATAAAGTTTTGCTTGCTCAATGAGAAAATCAGCTGCTGACTGTTCAATTGGCCTTCCTTTTGGTGGAGGGAAATTTTGGTTGCCAAGTCCATCTGCACCATGGACAAAACCAGCAATGCGCAGTTTTGTGCCATTCTGTAAAATGAATAAAGAAGAACAAGAAAATTCAAATAATACATCAATGTCTACTTGTAAATGAATGATATGTAAATAAAATGTGATGGTGCTTCAAATTCAGAGTTGAAATTATGTGAGCAAAACTACATAATCTACAATACATTTTCTCCTGGAACACGTTTAGCTGTTATCGTGAAAACTCGAAGTCAGCTTCTTCTGTGAGATAACCAGCTTTAAATGATGCTTCCAAAGAAAAATCATATTCATTGCAGCAAATGAAGCTTTAACAAATCGTTCAAAGAAAAAAGAAATAAAGAACAAAACCTGTTTTTTGCTCTATTTACAAAATTAACAAAGGGAAATCTCAGGTTGTCCTTTCATTAGTTTTACTCATTTATGATACTATCTAGACTTTAAACACATATCATAAAGCAGTATAAGTTCAGCCTTTCAATCATCATGAGGCACATAAGCGAAAGTACGATAGGTTTAAACCCTTTTTTTTTTTTTGCGAAAATATAAGATGATCACACCTGAATTCCCCAATAGATTTCCCCATATATGTTCCTGATGCAAGAACAAGTCTGTCTTCTAACTACCAAAACTATTATCTTTTTTTTTTTTTTTATAGGTCGGTATTATCTTTTATTAAAATAATTTAATAAAAAGTCCTACCAATTTATAATTTCGCACATCCTTCCTCCTTTTGAAAGTTAACATAAACAAAAAAAAAAAAAAAATGCTCAAAGATACAAATCTAAAGAGCCACTATAACATAGGATCATGGTTTTTTGTCTGTACATACAGTGATTGAGACATGAGATCCTTCAGCCACAGGGATATCAGTCCTTCCTGCAACTTCAAGCTGCATCACAAACATATTGGAAGAGTTACTACGATCAGCCTCAACGGAAAGAAAGGGGTGGGGGGTGGGTGAAGAAGGTAATTTTCATAGTACACTAAAAACAAACCCCAATTCAGCTAAAGAATAATGCAAGGAATAACTCATAGATTCAAAATGCCATAAATAAAATGAAACTCATTAGCTATACCAAATGCAACGCATTTCTTGTGGCCAGGGTTGTATAAACATTCCCATATATAGTTGTAAGTCCAATCACCTCCACCTCTGGTGACCGTAATGCCACAAAAATTGCCATGGCATCATCTGTATGCATCATCAACTCACATAATGTCAGAAAGATGATAAATAAAATAACATATATATGAATGAAAGCCGTTAAGACAGTTGCAAATTCTGGTAGAGCTATTTTGTTTTCTGAGTTCCCATATGGGAAGCACGGTGTGTGGACATGATGGAGACACTCTCATGCATGTCCTCAATGTGTGGGGAGGAGAATATATATTTTCTTATTAAAAAAATTCCTTTGATTTTAGATAAGGTTCAGAAGATTTTGATAGTTGTTATTTATATTGAAAACATAGAATATGCCTAAAAAAAAGAGAGATATATATACACACACATATATATATATTAATCAATTAATTGTTGTATCCCTACCTAATTTTTCAAGAATTGCAGTGTCCCTTGTGTCCGTGTCTGTGCTTTTTAGTATAAAAGTCCAAAGATTTATTAAAATTTTCAGACAATTTTACTCTCAGAAATAAGATTAAGAGAAATCAGGACCACCCTTCATTGGTACAGAGTGAATTCTTTAAAAAAAAAAAAAAAACCATTAATTGGAACTGAACGCATTAAGCCAGTTGTAGAACTGAATGAATCTATGTGGTTCCCATATGATGAAAAGGCACTGATTTTATTAAAATTCCAAGTCGTACTCTGCTGCTGCACTCAACAACCAAACAGAGCATCAGGCATGACTTCTTTGATATGAAATTGCTGAATTTCATGGAATCATTGACTGATCTACGGTTTAAAATATGCAGATAATCATTGACTGAATTACTATGTAGTGTCCTAATTTGTACAGAATTACAGTGTCCCGTGTTGTGTCTGTACTTTTTAGTATAAAAGTCCCAAGATTTTTATTAGAATTTGCAGACAATTTTTTTACTCTGAGACTCTCCCGTGGAATACAGAGTGAATTGATAAAAGTAAACGAACCCCTGAAATTCTACGTGGTTTCCTGGGTTCCCATATGATGTGAAAAGGTCTATGATTTGATTAGAGTTCCAATTCATACTCTACTGCTCCATTTTCTCGGCAACCAAACAGAGCAGAGCATGACTTCTTTGATATGAAATTGTTAAATATACATGGAATCATTGACTGATTTATTTATTTATTTTATTTATTTATTTTATCTAAAATATGCAGATAAACACAATGAAATGTAGAAATCTCGGATACCCAGATACAATAAGGTCCAAAGAAACAAACTTTGAAGAAAACGGGATTGAATGAAGAGAGATAAGGTGACTTACCAATACCAGGGTCAGTATCAATGATGATCTTCTTTGGCTGAGCTGCCATGGCGTCTGAGAATGAAATAGAGCTAGTACACAAATTGATTGATAGGTTGTTATTAATAATGGTATTGATTATTGACAAGGATTGATGGTGATTTATTAAAATATTATGGAGTACATGGAAAAATAAAAAATGTTAGGTGGGTTGTGGGTGTGTTGGATTATGTAAAGGGATAAGGAAGTCAATTACATTAAGGAAGATTGTAGCTGGAGCTTCAGATTCTCAGAGTGGTATTACTCTCAAGTCTCAAGTCTCGCCTCACGTTACTGCTTCAAGCCCCATGTTTATTTTTATGTTTGAACATTGAAGACTTCTGGTTGTGCTCTTGGTCTGTTGCTGTGAAAGGAAAAGAAAAAAGAAAAAATAAACAAAATATATTTATAACCCTTCTTTTGTTTATTTTTTATTATTTTATTTTATTTATTTCAGCTAATATATAATAGGATAATTAGGATTCAACTTATAAAACTTAAATAGTTTGATTCTCAACCAAAAAAAAAAAAACTTCAAATAGTTTTTAGTATGGGTGCATAGACGAGATACTAAGCCAAGTATTTTATTTAACCACAAGAGATTGCTTTATTGAATTGACTAGAGCTATGATGTATTTTTCATTTGGTTTGGGACTATGGATACACCCAATTTTTTTTTACAATAGGTGATATATAATATTTTACAATTTTTTCCACAGTTCTTAAGTGGTGTGTCTTTCATTGGTGTTATAGGTGGTTTCGTGTGAGTGATGTTGTGTAAATCACAATTTAGTGCCTTTGTCAATAATAGTACTTTTCTAATTGACCAATCACGACTTTTAGGACTAAAAATGAACAAAAATAATGGAAGGACAAAATTGTTGTGATCTAAAACTTTTGGTGACTAAAAATGAACTATAAGAAAAAAGGGACTAAAATAAAACTTCGATCAAACGTACATTTTACCATGATTATATCATTAGAACATCATAACTCTTGTTTGTTTAAACTCTTGACAATTAGTAGCCTACTAGTAATATTATGGATGAGGTTGCACTTCTGGTTGATTTTTTTTTGTTTTTGTTCTTTTGTTTTTATTGAATAAAATGGGGATGGGGTGATCAACCGTTCTACCCTACCAATGCATTGCCATAATAGCTTCTACATTAGATGAGAAACAAATGTCTGAGGGACTTAAAATAGGGATAGAAGTGGCAATCATTTTCTTAGATGAGCTTAGCCATAGTCATTGGGTTTAAAGTGAACCACCACTTGAGTCGATCATGTCAATTGACAAAACTTTTGCTATCAACCTTGAAATGGTCAAAATCTAAAAACCTTAATTTTTGATGGTCAGTCGAATTTCAAACAGATGATGCTTTCAACACAAGTGTCCCAAAAAATGAACCAAAAAAATTAAAAGATCTATGAACCAAAAAAAAAAGAAATTCTAAACATCTCAAAAGTCAAAGGAGAGTCACAAAAACCAACCCATTGAAATAGCACATTACAAAACCAAGGATAATGAAAGAGATGGAATCATGTGGATGAAGCCTCAAAAGGGACAAATGAGAACTAGAAAATAAATGTGTTCGATCTCTGGTTCAAAGGGTTTAAGTTGGTGTCAAGAAGTTGAAGGTCACTAAGGGTCTGTTTGGATACCGCTTATTGCTGAAAACTGAAAGTTAAAAACATTGTAGCAAAATAATTTTTAAATGTGTGAATAGTACTGTGAGGCTCAGTTTTAAAGTTGTTGTTTTTTTTTTTAAAGTAGTTTGCGGGTCCTGTGAACAGTGCACGGGACCCATTAAGTTGTGAAAACGCCCCGCTGGGAAACACAAACGCGCTTCCCAAATGGAGGCTGAGTGACTTTGAAGGGCGAAAGGTTTGATGGGTGATGAAGCTGTGTTTAAGAGAAAATTGAAGGGAAAATGAAATATGAGAGTTTTTTATTTTTTGAGTGACAGAATATGAGAGATGGAGTATGAATTATGAAATATTTATTTTTCATAAAAATACAATGCGTGTCTTTATATATGGTTTACAAGATGGTTTATTTAAATTTTCAAGTAATATTTTTGATTGAAAACACTATTTTTGACCGTTCATCAAGTCAAAACTGCTCACAACCCATCAGATTGGACTCATCAATTGGGTCTTTTGGATCTTTGCTAACCCCATCCTCTCTTTTTTTTCCACCCAATTCTTAGAGTATTTACAACGGTCTCTTTTTATTTTTTTTACTGTTTAAAGAGTATACGGTAACTTTTATCTTTGACTTTGTATCATTTCAAATATATTTTCCAGCCGACTCTCTATCATTTTTTTTTTTTTTTTTGTATCTCTTTTAAATATAATTTCTTCATTATTTCTGTATTCTTTTTTTTAATCTTCCTTTATTATTTTTAAATCTTTCTATATTCTTCATTTATCCATTCCCAACAACTATATTTTTCAAATTTTCAATCGCTATATTTTTTTAATCTCCCAAAGTTAAGATTTTTGGTAACATTTTAATTTGAAATTTATTAAATCTATGTTAGTCTAGTAATTTATCAAATCTATGTAATTTGAAATTAAAAAAAATATATATGTTCAATTATTTTTCCCTTCGAAATTCATCAAAATTTTCCTAGTTTTTAATTTTAGTTTATAATTATTATTCATTAACTTATCATTATGCCTTTCTATTTTTTCTCCTAAAAAACCTATCAAATTTTAGTTTAAATGATTATTATTATTATTTATTAGAAAACATCTTAGATCATAAATACTAATCAGTAATCTTCTTTTTTTTTTTTCTTTTTTTTTTTTTTGTTAAACATGCTAATAATATTACACAACAAACAGTTGGTTACAAAAGAGTTCAGCATTATCAAAAGCCAGCAAACTATCCACCACAAATTGTGGGTCATACAAAATAAGAAGTCAGTTAACTGAATAGCTCCCATTTTAGCTAGCTTGTCAGCACGTCTATTTGTTTCCCTTTATATATGGGTCACTGTGCAGTTAGGGAATGATCAGACAGGTTCCTACAAACAGTCAAAAGAGGTTCTAACATGAGATTTACAGTGGAAAGATTGGAAAGCAAAAAAAAAAAAACAATCACTTTTGCATCTAATTCTATATTAATATTGTCTAATTTCAATTGCCGAGCCAGAGAGAGGCCATCCTTAAGGGCCCAAAGCTCAGCCATATTGCTGGAAATACTCCCAAGATTCCTCACAAAACTAGCGATCCAATCCCCATTACTACAGCACAACACCCCACCTCCACCAGCCTTCTTAGGATTCCAATAACAGATCCGTCTGTATTGAGCTTCACCCAACCTGGAATGGGCTTTTTCCAGCTAACTTGGACTTGAATTCTACTTGGTTTGCTAGAGTTATCAGGTACAATAGCAAAGAATCTAGCTCCCTTCTTGATACAATGAGAGTGTATGTTTGGGTTGGTTCTCCCAAATTGGAAGATAAACCTATTTCAATAGGGTCAAATCATCCATATAGCTTGGGGAAAAAACAATCTTCCAAGGTATACAAGGCTGCAAGAGAAACTCGTGAGATTCACAGTTCCTTTTTAACCAATTCAACAGGTCCGAAGAAATCTTGCCTTGCATCACTGACTCCCAAGTTCCTCTAAACATCCTTCGCCACACTATAGTCTCGTAGAACATGGGTAATTGACTCGGCAAACATACCACATAAATCACAGGTAGGATCAAGATTAAAACCTCTTGAACCTAATACTTCTTTAGTACGGATGCTAAAGTGAGATCATTGCCAAAGGAAGAATTATATTTTTGGCATAGTTTTGGCATTTCAAACCCACAAGTTAGAAGTATCAGGTTCAAAGGATTCAAACCTTTAGCAATCAGATAGGCCGATTTAAGAGTGAAATTCTCATCCTTAAAAGCCCATATGAGTATATCTTCCTGCAAAGGGTTTGAAGCAAGAGGGATCCCTTTAATTTCTTGCATGATATACTCTAGCAAAACAAAGGAAATCCCAACATCATTAGATAGAAAGTCTTTAATTGAGATGTTCCCTTCCCCCTCCATTAGAGGGCCTTGAATTTGTTTCCTAATAAGAGGGCTTGAGGCCAACCAAAAGTCACCCCATACACCCACAGCTTCCCCCATTAGAAATAGGCCATTTTAATCCTTTGTTAAACACCTCCCCCCTTCCTTAATTCAGTAGTCTTCAATAGTGCAATCTCATTTTTATGGATCTATCAATTCATCATTAAAATCAACCTTTATTATATACCTCTCCTTTTTTTTTTTTTTTAAATAAAACTTATTATATAAATAGGTACAAATAGAAAAAAAAAAATCACTCAAAAGACAAACCCATCCCACCGTGTACGATTAACATATCATTTATATAATAAGTTACCACTCATTTTCACTCAAAAAACACCGAAGGCCACACATTTCATTTGCATGGGAGAAAGAATGACACTGACAGCGCTAGCTCCGCCGCTCCAAAACTTGAAGAGAGAGCCACGTTGTTTGCTCTACCGCTACTTGTCCTCCTCCCTTTCTCTAAGGACATGCTACCCAGATGGGTTTTCTCTAAGGACATGCTACCCAGATGGGTTAGAATTTGATTGGTTTTAAGATTATGTTGTGTTTGTGTTTTGATTGTGTATCCTTTAGAGTTTATTAGAGACGTCTGAGAGAGAGAAAGGGTATGGGTTGAGTTTTGTAGCCGTTGAGAATTGAATGTTGAGAGTAAAAGTCCAATACTTTTAAGTGGTTGGGTTGAATTATTTATTCTGGTTAATTCTTTTCTTCAGAGTCAGACAAACAAAGTGACATTTTTTGTGGGGTTTGGGCAATGGGCTGAGCTCGTACTAAATGACTCTTCTACCCTCCTTAATCAGCTCAAGACGAAGGACACTGGCAGTCACTGCAACAAATTTGGAATAAAAAAAAGGGTAAGTTTTTGCTGAATAAAAAAAAAAAAAGGGTAAGTTAGGCAAAGGGAAAAGTAGCCTCGTTAGTCTTTTCTCCCCCTCCGTTCAATTTCAAATATTCATTAGGCATTAGGCAAAAGCAGCACACACAGTACACTGCACTACAGTAGTAGTAGTAGTAGATCTAATCACTCTCATTTGCTCAGAATGAACCGAACTTTCTCTTCTAAGATCCCAAAGAAACCTTCTCCAGCACCGCCAAAGGTTGATGGAAGCACTGACAAGACCAAGAAAAAGAAGAAGAAGAAGCAAAGTCCCACTCGAAACCCTTTACAAGATTTCAATGCCATTTCCACCATCTCCAGCAGTAGCTATGGCAGTGAGTCTTCTTCTGTGTCCATTGAAGCTCCCAGAGGCTGCCTCAGGTTCTTTCTCTCTCACCATTCTTCTTCTTCTACTTCAAATTCTACTTCAAATTCGAAAACCCCTTTTGATAGATACAAAACTGTGTCCAAAACACCCAAATCAGCCCCTAATGTGATGGTTTCAAAGCCATCCAAATCTAAGCCCTCAAGGGAGAGCAAACTGTCAAAATCAAATCTTGAAAAAAACCCAGATGGACCCATATCGCAGAAAGCACAGAAAATTAAGAAAAACCCACCTTGCTTGTACCAATGGCAATCTGGGAAGAAACCCAGTTCCAAAACCGGGCAAAGATTGAAACTTTCTTCTGTTCTAAACAATAGTGATGATTCTGTGAATAAGTTGGCATCTGGGTCTGAAGTAGAAGGACTTGTGAGGGTGGTTAGTCATGTAGGTGAGGCCACAGAGCTCAAACCATGGGGTGCTGCTGATGCAACTTGTACTCCTTTGAGTAAGATAGCAAGTGGGTCAGGTTTCGATGGTGAGGTTGGTAAGGTTGTGGAGGAGAACTCAAACAGGAGCAATAGTAAGACACCTCCTATTAAGCCCTCGGTGTCGCCTGAGATACAATGTGGATCATCTGTGGTGTCTACAACGATAACGCCTTCTTGTTATGCTGCTGGCCCCATGGTTTCTGGGGTCACTGACAAGAGGAAATGTAGGCCTAGAGGGATTCTAGCTATTGGAGAAAATGATGACTTTGGTAAAGTTAAGCCTTTTGATAGTTTTGATGATGATGATGATGATGATGAAGAAAATGTTGTAGGGGTTGGTGATGAGTCAGTCGTGATCCCTGAACCTGCTGAGGCTTCAGTGCATTGGCTTTTATCTCCATGCAATGAGGAGGATGAGGATCAGAAGGAGAATTCTGAAAATATGTCATGCGGAGCTGAGAGGCCGGCAGGGTCTGCCATACTTCAATCTCCTTCACCCTTATCTGGTGATGGGTTTTCTTCAGATATTAGTAACAATTGTAATACAACAAGTACTACTACTAGTAGTCGGAGAAGGAGTACTCCTTTAATTTCTCCAAATGGACTTCCAGAATTTGAAGGATTTATGGAGCCTCTGTGTGACCATGAGGCCATTATGTCTTCTCCTTGTGTGACACCAAGTCGTGAGGCTGTTACCTTAAAAGAAGGTGAAAAACACCATAATGATATTGAAGGTGAGAATTCTCCATTCTCCAAGGGCTCTTTTAGTGGAAATGTCATGCAAACCCCACAATCAGACTTAAGCTCAGGTAGACCTGTTGGCCTATCATGGTTAAATGAAGACAGTTACAAGAAACAGCACTTTGAAGCTGAACTGAATTCGGTGGCTGACATACTTCAAATGACAAGCTTGTCTCCCAAGAGACATTTATTAACAGAGGATACTGTTGATTCAAGTTTCCAGTTTGATTGTCTAACTAATTCTTCCAACTCCATCGATCTTACCCAATTTCAGAAAATTTTAGATGATCGAGCTTCATGGCTTTCAAATTCTACTTTTAATAGTGTGTCACAATCCCAGATGAGAATATCTTGGAGGGAAGGATTAGCTAGCCGAATTTATGAGATGGATGAATTTGATTGCTGCAGATGCTTATCAGATGAAGAGGAAGATGCCAGTGGCTGCAATGGTGACCAATTAAAATCCCATTGCAGTCCTGAGGCCAATAAAGATGTAGCAAGTGATCAGATATTTACTGGCAACTCGATGTGTACTGAATTTGTAGATAATGAACTAGGAACTGATGAGAACGGTAAAGAACAGTTTCCATCTCAATTACAATGTTCCTGTGCAGAATCCATCAGCACCGATGGAGGTGGCCTTGTTGCTTCAAAGGATTCAGATTGGAGTCTATGCTACAAGAACCACCTGTTTGAAGTATAATTCATTACCTTCTCTTTTATGGGTAAGTCTGACTAACCTGAGTTGAAAGATGGTTTTTCTTAGTGGTAACTGGGAATTACTACTTTAGGATGACTCCCACTCTTTTATTCTATTGTTTGAGTCATTTCAATTGTATTTTACTTGAATTTTCTTCAATTAAAGCTTTGCCCTTCATTATATTACGTAGGATGTATTATGATTTGCCAGATCTGTAGTGAATATAATCTCAGTTGAGACTTGAGAACTTCTTTTTTTGTTGGTATATTGAGAAATTCTGTCATAGTTCTTCTGTGAACTAATTCATGTCATCAAGAAGCAATTTAGTAATCAAGATGGTGCCACTCTTAATAACTGCTAATGATTTTTTTGGGTACAAAAAGTAATTCATTAAACACACTTAAACAGGAATAATGGAGTTGGATCTTGCAGTGCATTGACCCTCCAAGTCCAAAAGGAACATTAGCAATATATCACTAGGAGGTTCAGAAAACAAAATACAATCTTCTTATTGATAGCATCTGTGCCTAGCTAATGTGTCAGCACAACAATTAGCTTCTCTGAACACATGTTTGACCCAAATGTAGGGAACTTTGGAAATCAATTCCCTGTAATTCATAATGTGTGCCTGTAAGTTTCTGTTAGGAGTGTCAGATTTTGTAACTATGTTAACCACCACCTGCTGCATCAAGTTCTACTTCTAAAGAGCTCAAATGAAGTTGTTTAACCAAGAGTACCTCTCTAAGGGCCTAGAGCTTTGTCATTACAGTCGTGACCCCTATGGATCCTAAAAACCCTTGTAACCATGTTAATCACCACAAAGAATGAGCTTTGAGATTTCATGAAATTTTGTAGAGCAATTTGAATTTCGAGTTTGTTTTAGTTGCCAGATCTTTTGTTTTTTTACCAATAGCCTTATATTTTTCAGATAACAAATCCTTAAAAAGAAGGGAGCTCAACTTCTATAAGTTCTCAATTCATTATACTTAATAAGATGCCAGGAAGGGGAGAGAGAAATATGAGGTGACAATGGTAGTAGTTAGTTGGAATTTGCATTTGGAATCCAAAACCATCATTTATGTCATGCAATTTAGATGATAGATCTTGTGGGGTACTAGGATTCATGATTGATCCTAGATAAGGGATCCAGATGAAAGATATGGAATCGCAATGTTTTCTCTTTGACAATAATATGTGACGGAGGAACCCAATAATTCTAGTTTGAATGACAAATTCTTTTATAAGAACATGGTGTATGGTTAAGTCATGGGTTCAAGACCCTTTTGGAGCTTATGTAACTTATTAATGGAATAAAACTAAAGAAGATAACAACGGAGGTATAGAACCAGGAGAAAAGGTAAAGCTTATTATTGTTATTATTATTATTATTATTAACAAACGTACAGCTCTATAAAATATAAATTGCAGTAGCCATTCCATGTAAACTTACAGTGACAGGTTTTTTTTTTGTTTTTAATTTAAAATATTTAATAATAATCAATCTAGTTCCATCGTTAAATGTTCTTCATAATCCTTGTGATATTCTCTTTTTTTTTTTTTTTTTTTTGATAAATAGTTACAATGGGGTTGGGGGGAAGGGGGGGGGGGGGGAGGACAAGAGATTTAAACTCTGGATGCCTTCGTTGAAAACACTAGAAGGTGCTAGTTGAACTATGGCAAGTGATGTCCTATTCATTATGTTAGAATTTCCACGTGTAATTGTAAGTTGCTAATAATACTTTGGCTTGGTATTGGCCTTAAAAGTTGTGATAAAAATATAATGGTAAACATAATTGAAGCATAGAGAAAGAGGTTCAAAGCAATTGAGACAAAATGGAAGCAAGTGGTTGAGTTTCCAATGCTTTTCAATAAGGACCTTGTTGTGGGACTGAAAGAGAAAGTGGAAAGATTTGATTAAGATTGAGAATTGGGAAAAGGTTGTTGAGAGAGCAAACGAGTTTCTGCAGTGTTTCATTTCCAACAAGCCTTAAAAGGAGCTCTAGGAACTCTGACTAGTTCTTTGAACAATGAGTTACATTTACGGACCATCAATGCTAATATTGGCATGTTTGGGACACTAATAGAAATAATCGATTAGTCCTTCTACTGTAGGCATTATTTTTCTTCCAAAAAAGAATTAAGAAATAATCATGGTAACCATTCGAGTAGATGAAATTAGTAAAATTATTCGGGAATATATTGAGCAATATAATAGAGAAGTATGTAATGTTTTCTCTTTGCTCAGATGAGCTGAATACTTTACCAGATCACTGGAAATTTTTGCAAAGCTTATTGGTAATGGTTGAGAACTATGGGGAAATGGGTTATGGTTTTATTTATATAGAAGTCTACTAGTAATTTCAGTGGCATATCTTTGAGGCTAGATGATAACATGCCTTTTATGTTGGGCTTTCTTCTTCCAGGGTTAGGTAGGTGTGTGTACCCCTCTTGTAGTATATTTAAGATGTTGGTGAGAGTTTGAAAGTGCTGCTAGTGGTATAACGAAGTTCCTGGGAAGGACTAGTGTATCATCTTGTTTAATGTTCCATTTATGGAGAGAGAGAGAGAGAGAGGAATAGAAGGATATTTTGAAGACCAAGAGTTGTCCATGTAGAGTTTTAAATTTCAATTAATAGGGTTGTTGTATTATTGGATGTTATTGAATGCGCCTAGACCTCCAAAGCTTTCTGTTCTCATAGTATTTGTAATTTGTAGTTTGTACTAGAAACTTTAGGGTATACATCCTGTATACATCATTGGTTTTTCTTGTACTTGGTTTTTGTTTAATGAAATTTAAGCCTTATTGTCTAATGTAGAAGTCTGAGTATTGCTTATAGCTAATACTGGATCTGGGTATAGTTTGGAGTCAGATAGAGTCATACTCATATCAACGGATCTAGAACTAACTCCTCAAATTTGTAAAATAGACCCAGCAAGCAAGGAAATGAGCCTAAAATTTGAAAACGACAAACCAAGCAGAAAATTGAGTAGAATTAACTCCTAAAATGTCGAAAATGGACCTAACAAGCAGGGAAATGGGCTGACTGAGCCATGGTATACTAGTAGAAATGTAGAATAATTAGTCGAGGTTTCTAGATATAAGTTGAGACCAAATGACCTGTAGCTGTAGGGATCTTAGTGGTCCATATGGGCAATTGCATAGGACATAAAAGGGGAGCTGTCAATGATGACTTTATAGAGAGTGTTACTTTGTTGAAAAGACCAAGTTTGTTTGAACAGGTCTGAGAACAGAATACCTAAACATTGAGTTGTTGCAATTAATATTTACTAGTTAGTAAGTTTCTGACCTTTTTTTTTTCTTAAAATGGATCCCAGCCTTAGTTTCTGACTATATTTGCTTACTAGGAATCAGAATTTTGATCTTTTTGTTTTGTTAGTAATCTTACATTCTCTTACTAATGTCCCTACATTTTTCAAAGACAGCATAAATCTGTTACACTGAAAATTTGCTTGTACTAGGCCACTGTTTCTTTACTCTCCTTTATTCGAGCAAAAACTTTGTGACATCAATAAGATAAAGGTTGTAGTCTTTTTTCCCCTCTTCTAATTACACCTTACTGTTAACATTTTTTCTCTTAATTGCTTTCTTATGGGAGTATCAAATTTTTAAACGGAATAAAAGCTGGTAGTGTTTTTTTCTCTTTGATTCTTTTAAATTTATTTTTTATTGCTATTTGGTTGAAGATGACAAAATTGGAAATCAGCAATTCTTCCAGGATTTGAAAAGGTAAAAAGAACTATAAATTTGATCTGGTTCTCTGTTGTTAAATAATAATTGAATCATTCACAGTATCGGTAATTTAGAAGATAAAAGAGCCACAGACATTAGTTACACTTTGTTTTTGCATTTATAATTTAATGACTTGAGACTGAAATTAGAGATTTTTTTTTCCCTCTTGATTTTAAGTCTTTTATTGCTGTGATGCCGTAGGGAGAACTTAGATCTGGTGTAGATCTGACATGAACTAGCCAAGAGATGCCGCCTTCAAGCAAATTGACACTTCTAAAAAATAATTTAAGAAGGAATTCTAGTAATAAACAGGATTACTGCTACAAGAAGTAGATTTTAGATTGATTTTTTTTTTTTTTTTTTTTTTGGAGAAGGTAGATTGAAGTTGGGACACTAAAAAATCATTTTTTTTATAGTAAAAGAGATCAAAGATTAGTGAAATATGATAAATGAAAGACTAGTCTGGTTTATAACAAACAGGTTGATAAAATGGACTGATGGACATTATTTTCTGTGGGCTTAAATTCTGCTAACCCCCTGATTGAGGATGAAAAACTTGAAAATCAGCATAGCTGGGGGTTGTAATGCAAAAGAACTATAATTTTGTCACTAGTCTCTTGTCATAACAGAACATGAAACAGTAATTGATTCATTTTAAGTATCAATCTGTTATCTTTAAATAGGAGAAGACACAAAGACATTAGTTATGCTTGATTTTCTACAGATGATGTCATGACTTGATATTGAAATGCAATTATATGCTGCATGCGTAAACTACTTTTACAAATGACCATTCTCTCAGCCTTGTTCTTGTTGACTTCTTGTTCTAACGGATTACATGACCAGAAAACCACTAAACCAACCCTTGAGGTTATACAAGACTATTTTCCATTGGCAACTTTTAACTTTCTTTAAGTAATACACTGTTTCTCTTTTTCTGGTAAAAGATATGTCTTGTAACAATTTTGCTGTTTTAAATCTTTGTACTTTCTTGATATTCATTAGGGATGTATATCTGAAGTCTGAACACCATGGAAATGATTTTAATCCCTTTGTTTCTTAAACTTGGAGAAACAAAATCTAAATCCTGTTTTGATGATAAATCAATTGTCATTTGTCTCATTTTTTTTTATCCTGATAAGATAAATCGCAACTAGACATGTAAAATATTTGCACTTATAACTTGTCTGTTAAGTCTTAATGTTCTTAAGCTTATCTCTAGATTCTTATCTCTTTCCATTTGCCTTGTCACCAAGAATATAGATCAACACTATCCTGAAACACACTCAACATTTTAGCTATATAATTGTATTTAACAGTAACGATCATATGGGTCAAGCTAGCCTAAGCATGTTGAAATATTCCAACACTAAATAATATGCATATATATATATATATATATTATATAGTTTGCGTAATCCAATAGAGAAATATGTTCCACTAAAAAAATAAATGTATATCTTAGTGCTATTATTAAAACTAGGAGTGCACGACTTCTACTAGAAGGAAATTTCAGCCACCCCTTAAAAAAACTGTAGTAATGAAAGAATTAGCACATTAAAAAACATATAGTCGACTACGTTTGGTAGAGATCTTAGTCAAGAGGACAGATTTAGTACATAAAATACAAACAAACTAGTGAACAACTACAATCATCTGGTTCAGTCTTCAGGATCAAAATCAACTTGTATTAATTAATGTAACGCATACGTGTACGAGACCGTTATAATGACAAAACAAATCATATAAAAGTTAAAATTTTCAAAAGCAGTTAGATACTCCTACTGTTATAAGAAACAAAATTTGAATGTTTTAATTACCATGGCTTGTTCAAGACCAGGGTCAATATATCTGGGTGGCTGAAACTTCCTGCTTGGCTCTGACCGAGTTCTATAACATGCTTCTACTTTTCTTTTACTCCAATTATGGCAATCTGGGTGGGCATACTTCTTTGACTTGGTAAATTGGTGGTCATACTTGAGCAAGAGAAATATAATAGAAGATATGCTTGTTATACATCAAAATGCAATTTAATATAATTTTTTTGACTTTATTTGGCGTGCGTGACTTCAATATACCACAATTATATCATAGATAGGATGTGCTGATGACAATAATAAATATTTATGATATGGTTTTCTTTATACAAAGCCTGCTGTTGAATTTGTTGATACATGAAAAACCAGTCAAATGCCAAATTTTAGAGTAATGGTTTTTTTCTTTGATTTTTCTATTTTATATTTAACTTCAATGTCATTTAGTTGTTTGTACTTGGTTGTAATAGAATATGATCCGCAAATAATTTGGTAGTTTTTTTTATATGAACTTTCTAATATAGCACTATTCTCTGTTAAAAATAATAATAAGTCTATCTACAAAAATTATTTTAACAACTTGTTTTTTAATTTTTGGTACACAATAAAAATAATATTAGTAACAAACCCATAAATAATTGACTGATACACTAATCACAACTTGTTAGCTTCATAAATTATATATATATATATATATATATGAAAATAAGAAATAATATTTATGAAAAGAGTCTTTTTACCTTATCTTGCTACCACGTTTGAAATACATTTTGATACAAACGCCTCCTCCCATTATAACTATTAAAATATCATTAAATATATATATATATATATATATATGGGGAATACTTTTCCTAAAAAAAGTCATATTCATTGTATTATTCTGAAAATACAAAAAGATAATTTTGGGCAAATGATTTGTCTCCCTATCAAAGTCAAAAATCAAAATGACGTGTAAGACTTCGATGCTTCATTGTTTCTTAGAAGAAAAAGTTGGGAGAAGTATATATCACACACCAACCACCCCAATATGCAAAAAGCCCAAAAGTCCTGCATCTTTAATTAACCTCTTGCACATTGTATTGTCTCATTCCTTATTCCTTCCTTCAACATAAAGATAGCAAGGATATCCACACCAGTCTTAGATGGAGGGTCTCATCCCCATGGTGTTCAAGGCATTCAAGAAAAACAAAGTTCGCAGCCAATACAGGTGTCTCTCCTCAGGAGCTTCTCAAAGTTACAACATAGCTGATTTCTACACCAATAGCCAGAGTCATGTATACGTGTTGCCTTCAACTGAAAAGGTAGGTGGTTTTCACACAGAGAGAAATGGTCACAGGAGACACAAGTCTGTTGGAGATTATGCTGTTGAATTCTCATCATCTGGAGATAACATGAGAAGAATGGAAGTTGCACCTCCTGCTCCCCAGAAACTTGTGAGGTTTAGGAGCCACAGAATGTTCTCATGTGTAACTGGTGCCTAGAATTGCAACCTTTCTTGGTATCAACTAATTCCAAGTGTTGTAATATTTTGGTGATTTTGTTGTTTGTTTTTTTGGTTATTTTTTTGCATTTATATTTTCATTACTTATAGGTACATATCATTTCTCCACAATTGTTGATATGATCTGTTGTGATTAATACATAATAAAAGTGGCATCAATAGTAAGCTGAAAGTGAAATTGATGTTACTTCGATCATAACAATGATCAAATTATGTCAACAATTATGAAAAATGTTGTGTACTTATTACTTTGTATAAGTAAGATGTAAATACTTCTATGCATAATACACAACTTTATCATGCCCAACTGAGGTTCATTTGGCAAAATTGAGTCCGATCAAGTACTCTACCGAGCCTGATAAAGATATATGTGATGTATATAGAACTCAATAGGCCATACTGTAGCTTTTGCAATCTCAAATTTATAAGCTACAGTTGTTTGGTGCCTGCAAATAATTAAGCCATGTGAAGCTGTTGACGCGTATGCTTGCTTGTGAGATTCGCACACCCAATGATCAGTCCTGAGATTGCATAGCTAGAATTTGATTATTGTACAAAGTTTGGACGCACTCTCAATTATTTATAATTAACTTTGCTTTACCAACATTTTTGTTGTTATCGATAAGGTGAGTGTATTACTGAAGCTAAGTTAAACGTGCATTTTGATAAAAAAAATTTACTTATTGTTTATTTGTTGAAAATTGATTAAAGTATATAATTCTAACTTAAGGGAATGAATTAAAAGATTTTATATAAATGAATATCGAAAAAATTGATAGTAAAAAAGACCCTAATGATATTCTTCACAAAATTTATGTGATTATCATGAAAAACAAGTTGAGATTCAAGGAACTCAAAACCATATAGCTTGCAATAAATTTCATGGATAGGCTCTAGAGATGATCAATGATGTTTGCAGCACTGTGAAAGTGTCAACCTCTTGTTTGTTAGATTCTAATATTGATTGATGTTGGGAACTTTCTTCATACTCTCCTTTCTAAGAATAATTCTCTGCAATAACCAGCTAAACACTAGAAAACAAGAGACACTCATTACTAATTTAAATATATTACATCAAGTGGTTAATTAAACATTAATTTTTCAAAGTTCCACAGTAAAAAGCTATCACGCCATAGTCATTCCATGATGTATGACAAATAATTGTCGAACCTTTACTTACCTAGTTCAACTCAAGCATGATTATGAATGATAATTACAACAACAGGCTCCGCGTTGCTACTTTGTTTGCACGGCTCTTTTTATTTTATTTTTGGTGATATTTTGATAGGGATTTGAACGCTAAATGTCTTTATTAAAAATACCAGAAAGTGTTAATCAGTTGAGCTACAAAATTCTTGTGATTGAAAAGTTTCTCATTCAACTTCTCTTAATAGATTTGTTGATTTTCCCTTAACTCAAAAAACTTATCGCGTATAGCTTATTATAAAATTGTAGTGTGATGAGAACAACTTGCAAGAATAGGAAATCTAAGGTTCACAGTTTCTTTTTCATTTTCGTAAATATTCAGGAGCTAAGACCATTCCAATATTCCTTTTCACCATGCATAAACTACACCAGATAAGCTAGTAAAAATAATATGTATATAAATAATGGGGAACAAATATGCTAATACATTAGAAACTCGTTGCCTATGGCCATGGATAAAGACCTTTCAACATAAAAAATAAATAAAAAATAAATTCTGTAATAGTGGAGGTGTTTGGATTCCGGAATCTCCATGAAGCTAAAGAGAACCATCTTTGACAATAAACTTTGTTCAAAATGCAGTGTCCCAAAACTATTTCTAGAGAGAATCCTTATAATTAGATTTAAGGATTAATCTTATAAAATCCTCTACAACATTAAAGCACAGATTTAATTTAATTTATTTTGTTGGTGGTGTGGATTTGGGAATGTGCTTCCTTAATAGCACCTTATATATAGGCAGCTAATACTAATAGCTAGGGTTTATAATTGTAATTAGGAATGGGCTGGCCTTTGAGCTCATTTCTCACAACACAGTCCCAGCCTTTTTTTTTTTTTTTTTTTGGGGGTGTGGGGACTTTGATTTTTTACTACTAAGTCTTTTTTTTTTTTTCTTTTTTTGAGAAGGATTTTTTACTACTAAGTTAAGTGTTGGATTTCTTCTTAAAAAAAAAAGTTTAGTGTTGGGTTATTTATTTATTTACAATGGGTTGGATTGCATTTCTTTGCATTTCTTTGATAGTTCTTTGTTATCAAACCAAAACACCAATTAATTTTTGATATAGGCGAGGATTAAACTTCAAATCTCTTATTCAACCCATCAGAGACTTTACCAGTTGAGTTAACTGAAACCCACAATTGGCTCTTTAATTTAAAGATGTGAGTTTGGTTAAAATTATTTTGGTTGAACCAATTGGACCTGGCAAATTAAGTAAGGTTTCCTTGATAGGGATCGGGTTAGGGTAAATAAACCTAAACCCCACACTTAATTTTCTCTCAACCTTATCTCTCTCTCTCTCTCTCTCTCTCTCTCTCTCTCTCTCTCTCTCTCTCTCTCTCTCTCTATATATATATATATATATACACTTTTTTAATTAACTTGCAGTTTTCCAAAAATAGCTCATTAACCTAACTTCCCTATCAAACATAATTTTTGGGAAAGCCATATAATTTGGTGATCTATTGAAATTAAAATCTTGGCCACCTTGGAAACATTAATTGGAGGTTTAGGACCAAGAGATGACATGGGCTATTTTGAAGAACCTATAGATTACCAAAAGAATTGAGTCTTGTTTCCCAAGGGTATGCGTTAGTTCAAATTTAAAATCCATAATCACATTTGACCAAGGGAGACTGGGCAACTGATTTTTTTTTTTTTTTGAGACTGGGCAACTGACTTGTTCAACATTGGCTAATTAATGGTCTTTTGTAACGTCTTCTCTGGGTTGGCTAGAAGATTCAATGCTCAACTATTCATCATTTATTGATATGTTGTTGTGATTAAATCACCATCATTTATGGTTTATTTGGATTGAGAAAGAGTACAATAGAGTTGGCAGTTGGCTATTGAAAATTAAGTTTATATATATATATATATATATAGGCAAAACTTAGAGAAAGTCTAATTAAAATTTACAATTTGAGTCTAATTATGCGACAATGTCCCAAATATTTTCTAAATTTAGGTGCCAAGTGGGGATCACACCATAAATATACTTACATATGTCCTCAAATGATCACATATAAAAATTGAAAAATTCAAATTCAATTAGATTTTAAATTGAATTTTAATTGGAACCCAATTTTGCTCTATGAGTCCATCAATTTTTTTAATTTTTGTTGCAAGTGAATTATTGGGTGCAATAACCCAAGAGTCTAAATATATATATATATATATATATTGTAGGGAGATTTCCCGTACAAGCTCTTTGTCCTCTTTGGGGAGCCAAGCCTGCACCATTTTGTTCTCAAGCGACGTGGGAGGTCAGGATTTTCACCTTTGAGGCTTGACACCTTAGTCCCATATCGTCAAGATAAGCGCCCCACTCATGTTAGTGCCAAGCACATATAAGGCATAAGTAGGGCGCTTATCTTGACGATATGGGATTAAGGTGTCAAGCCTCAAAGGTGAAAATCCTCATCTCCCACATCGCTTGAGAACAAAATGGTGCGGGCTTGGCTCCCTAAAACGGACAAAGAGCTTGTACGGGAAATCTCCCTACATATATATATATATATATATATATAGAGAGAGAGAGAGAGAGAGAGAGAGAGAGAGAGAGAGAGAGAGAGAGAGAGAACCTCCCACGTCGCTTGAGAACAAAACCGTGCTGGCTTGGCTTCTCAAAGCGGACAAAGAGCTTGTACAGGAAATCTCCCTACATATATATATATATATATATAGAGAGAGAGAGAGAGAGAGAGAGAGAGAGAGAGAGAGAGAGAGACTTAGGTATATTATTTAAGTATTGTTCTTTAGATTTCTCTCTTAAGATTCTATCATGTGGCTTTTTTCTCATTGATGGAAGTGTATTTTTTAAGTTCAGTAGTTACATGGCAAAATCTTAAGAGGGAAATTTAAGGAACAGTACATAAGGTACTACTGTATATAAGTTTTGTTCATATATATATAATTAGAAACAATTACATATTATAAAAATCTATAATTTAAAAAATGTGTAAGCTAATACCATGTATAATTTCAACCTCTTCTAAAAAAATTTTATAATTTGAACAATATAATTATGATTGTTTTTAATTGTACTCATACATATGCACAAGGTTATAGGAAAATTAGGTTCATGAGCTATTTTTGGAAAACTGCAAGTTAAAAAAAAGTGTGTGTGTGTGTGTGTGTGTGTGTGTGTGTGTGTGTATATATATATATATATATATATATAGAGAGAGAGAGAGAGAGAGAGAGAGAGAGAGAGAGAGAGAGAGAGAGAGAGAGAGAGACTTAGGTACATTACTTAAATGTTGTTCCTTAGGTTCCTCTCTTAAGATTCTATCATGTAGCTTTTTTTCTCATGGATGAAAGTGTATTTTTTAATTAACTACATGGCAAAATTTTAAGAGAAAAACCTAAGGAACAGTACATAAGATAATATACATAAGTTTTGTTTATATGTATATATATATATATATATATATAAAATTAGAAACCATTACATATTATAAAAATCTATGGTTTAAAAATGTGTAAGTTAATACCATATATAATTTCAACTTCTTCTAAAAAAAATTTATAATTTGAATAATATAATTATAACTGTTTTTAATTGTATTCATACATATGTACGAGATTATATACTAGTTTAATTTAATACACGTGTGAGATTTCTGCACCCAAAGCTTCCATGTTCAAGAGTTTGGCAAGCTATGAACAAGGGTAGAAAGGTGTTTAATAAAGGCGTCAAATGGATTCCGGGGAGGAATAGTCACCTAAGCCTTTGGCACGATAATTGGGCTGCAAATGGGCGATTGAGAGACCTCATCCAAGGCCCTCTTTTGGAAGAAGAAGAGTGCCTTAAAGTTAAGGATGTTTTTGGGCCGAATGGATGGGATTGGTCTAAACTCTCAATCCAAATTCCTAATGCTGTCCTCATGGAAATTAAGGCCATGCCCTACTCCTTTAGATCATCAAATGAGGAAGATAGGATGATTTGGAATGGAGCTAACCAGGGTGATTTTGAGCTTAAGTCAGCATATAATTTAGCTACAAAATGTAGTGAGGAGGAAGAGGAGTTTAAGGACTCTTGGGTTTGGAAGGTTGACACCCTTCCCCGGATCAAGACTTTCAAATGGCAATGCTTGATTAATAGCATTGGAGTGGGGGAATGTCTTGTTAAAAGACGCCTTAGTGAAACTGACTGTTGCCCTCTCTGCCAAAGGGAAGCCGAGACAATCCTTCATAGACTTGGATATTGTGAGTCGGCCAAAATCACCTGGAGCAGACTAGGAATTCTGTCAAACAGCTGCTTCTATGAGGGTAATCTGTATTATTGGCTCGAAAAGAATTGGAAAGACAATGTTCCAAGAGTGCAAAACCAGCCCCCGTGGAGAATAATCTTTCCTTTTGTTATTTGGCATTTGTGGAAACAAAGAAATAATTTTGTGTTCAGGGATCGGCCCAGGCAGAACAACGTGCACAGTGAAGCCTTATTTCATGCAGCTGAGTTTTTTCATTGTGTCATTAATTCCAAGTTGTCGGGTAGCAGATATATAGTGCAGGTCAGGTGGGAAAAGCCTCAACATGGCTGGGTTCGGCTCAATACAGACGGTTCAGCCTTGGATAATCCAGGACGTGCGGGCTGTGGCGGTATTATTCGGAATGAACATGGAGATTGGCTAGTAGGTTTCTCAAGGAATATTGGCGTTACCACCAGCTTTATAGCGGAGCTTTGGGCTCTTCTTGATGGCCTTATTCTTCGTCATAATCTTAATTTGCATGCTGTAGACGTTCATACTGATGCGCAAGCTATTGTTGGGGCTGTTAAGAATGCTTCTTATTCTAATCATATTGTTATGCCTATTGTTGATGACTGCAGGCAGCTGATTTCCCAGCTAGCCCAAGTCCGGATAGGTCATTGTTATCGTGAAGCAAATGCTTGTGCTGATTTTCTAGCGAGGAAAGGAGCCCTTCAGGCTAATAGTTTTATTTTGTATCAAGATCCACCTGTGGATCTATTGGAGCTGATAAGCTTGGACAAACTGGGGTTGTATTGTAACAGGCCAATCCCTGAACTCTCTATTCCTCCTTAGTTTTGCTGTTCAATGAAATTTCCTCATTACCAAAAAAAAAAAAAAAAACATGCATTAACATTTGGAATTACGATTTTTGTTTGTCATGCCATAGTCCACCAACTCATCTATGCGTCGAGTAAAGTATTCAAAAAGAGATTGCCCATTACCTTTTTTTTTTTATTTTTTATTTTTTATTTTTTTTATAAGATAAAATTTTTAATCTAACCTAATCTAAGTGTATATATGTGCGAAACTCCCTCTTAGAAACTTGAACCTTAGCCCTTACTCTTCACACTCTACAAGTAGTTATACTTAAGGAGTGACCATCACACCAAGAGTGATTACCCATTACTTTTAAACTAGTTAATATGGGTTGATAAAACAAAACATGTGTGTCTAAGCCAGTACTCATTAAATATTTCCCTTTAATGTAATCTGAATTGAAAAGGCATGCAACAAAATAGAATTTTGCTATCAAAGTATTGTGTATCAAATTTAGCATAATTAATTAGTTAATTAGAAGGTCTAGTTGTCTTTATGATGTACCAATCTGGAGTTCATTATAACCTAGCCTGACTTATGGATTGCTTATTACAGAGTCTTAACACTTAATTTATAATTATGGAAATAAAATAAGCTGATTCTTTTTTTTTTTTTTTTAAATTGAAAAAACTATTAAAAAAAAGTTGGAGAATTAGAATAAGTAAAACGTAAACTAATTTTATTATTACGGGACTCCTAAACAATCGATTGAAACACATTAAGTAAAATGTGTAAACCATGCAAAATGCAATACAAAGCCAGCTAGTTCTCTATTCTCCGACTAAGTTTAGCGAGACTCGCACAAAACGTTATGACTAAGCTGGCTTTTTACTAAGTTTTGGGCAATAATAAGCAAACAATAAGTTTTGAGAAATAAGTTTCAATAAGAATAACGTTAATATAAACTGCTTCTTTTGTAGGACGACTTATGTAGGACCTGCAGACAGTAGATAAGATAATCAAAAAACCAGTTTATCAACGATTCCCAAACACATGCGAGCTTAGACTGTCTGTACATATAAGTTATTTTGACACGACATTTTTTTTTTTTTTTTTTGGAACTCAGGATATCAATACATGATGTACAAAATAGTTATATAAAAATTAGAGAAAAGAGATTCAAACTTGGATTCTCTTTATAAAAATGTATGTATTAATTAAATATACTATACCTCTTAATTACAACGATATTGGTTATGAGTGTGCTTGGCATGATCAAGGGGGTTGTTATCAATTTCAAAATATAGAAATAAAGATATAGAAGGATCATCATTAATCATAATAAGGCCATGTAAGTCTGAGGAATAATTAATACTCACCAAGTAAAAGTCTTTTGAGGGGCAAACAATGAAAGGAAAAGAGAGGAATTAATAATTACTGCATGCAATATATCATGAACGTGTTCGTTGATGGTCATCTAACCATAATGTCATAATAATATTGCTCATATATATGTATATGCATCTGATTAGAAGACCATCAAGAAACATATCCATGCCTGCATAACACACGTACGTTACCACTTCAACTTGAGAACTTTAGCAAAAACATGTTCATTTTGTTTCAGATATGGCTATCTGCAGCTTTTTGTGTTGAAAAGAACATGTAGACTGTAGAGAAAAAGAGTATATCCTTGGGTATCATTCCCTTTAAAAAGTATATACTTTTAGAATAAACCCTCTCTTCTTTGTTCTTATTGGTTGGTACCAAAAATATGGTTGTTATAGAGACTATAGATATGGGAGTGTTGAATGATGGTTGCCTTTGAACTTGAAATTTGAAACCCCACAGCAAGAGAACGAGAATGTTGACTGAAAGATACGTTGTACGGGTCACGAAGCTAACATGGTACACTACTGTGTAATTCCAGTTTCAGCAATGCCAATGCCCAATGTCTCTAAACAAAGTCAGCCCAAGTTTTTACTGTATCCATTATCCAACCACAACTAATTAATACAATAAAACCATGCTACACAATTGTTTTCCCCCACCTTTTCAACAACTTGCTAAGCTAGCTATTTGTTTGAAAAGGAATGTATTATGTATATGCTTTTCTTTAAATTAAAATTAATATGAAAATAATTTATTTTGAATGCTTATTACTATCCAAAATATAATATTAATTGGTTTGAAATATGGCATTCTTTCTCATGTGTGGTTGATTTTTTTTTTTTTTTTTTTTTATTTTTATAAAAGATATAATTTCTACTATAGTTTAATCTAAGTATATAAGTGTGTGAAACTTTTTCTTAAAGTTTTGAATCTCGGCTCTTACTCCCCACAATTTACAAATATTTATATTTGTAGATTGACTATTGTGCTAAGAGTGCGCAGTGGTTCATGTGTAGTTGTTTTAACAACAATTGAAACAAATTTAATAACACATGCAATCAATAATATAATTATTTCTCTTAATCTAGTCATAATAATTAAACATTTATGAATTCACTAAAGTAATAATATATGCATATTTTTAATTATATTAATATTAACAATTTTTATTTCCTAACTCATTTTGATGACATGTAATAGGGTAAATATATTTTTATTTCACGTATTAGTTATTATTCGGGGTGCATTAATAATTTATATAAATTTTGGTTATTTTTCTAAGATCTATATATATTAGAAATAATTTGTTTGGAATATGGCATTCTACACATGCAAATTTAATAACACACAATTAAAAATATAAAATAATGACAATTCCTTTCTTTCGAATGGCACAACATGTTTTTCCCCCATCAATTAATAGAAGCAAGTAACATGGATGAGACTAATAATATTTTGTTTTCCAATCTTATCTAAACATATACTTTCTCTCAGTAATGCTACAACATTTTTTTCACAATATTTTTTACAACTGCTTATTTTCTTTCTAATGGTCAACTATAAGTGGTGAAAAATAATAATAATAATTGTGAATAAATGTAAAAAGTTGTGTCCATCATACATAGTCAACAACTTCAGCATTTGTCAAAAATGTTTTGGTGAACATATTGTTTTTAACTACTTTTACAGCTTTACCCGTATCATATTCTTAAAACTTTAGATACCACTTGAATTCCCGTTCACATTAGCTTCGTTACAAATTTTGAACGTTGGTACGTTTGACTAGTAATGCAAGCAAATGAAGGAAAACAATTGACACAGTTGTCTAATATCTTGTTTGCACTTGTTAAGGTTTATTATGCTAAGATTCGGTATTATTCGGCTAATTCTTAGGATCACAGTCTTGAGATTTTAATCAAAGCTACAGAATCACTAAATAAAATAAGATAGAAGAATGAAACAAAGATGCCAACCATACAAGATTAACAAATAATTTCATTCATCAGGAAAGAAACAAGTGATGTGGATAAAACCAAGAAAAAGTGACAACCTATAAACATGTGAATCTCAACTAAGAATCATACTTTGAGAAAAATACTAGGCAAGAAAAGGTTCAAACATGGCTAAAAACTACCTCTTCTTGTGCCTAGTTGTGCTGCAGGTGATGCTTTATGCCTTTGTTAATGGTGCTGGAGATTTGAAGAGTGCTAGGCTATGCAGCCAGTGCTCGAAATGTGACACAAGTGAATGCCCTCCAAGTGTAGCTTACCCTCAAATGACAGCATTTGATGACACTCTTATTGATGGTGCTTTGCAATCTGATTATGTGGGTTTGAATGATAGAGGTGTATACTCGGTTCCAAATATTAAAGGTTGCGAGTCAACAACATACAATGCTTATGATGGTTGGCAATCTACTTCTGGTTCAGCTTCCGTCTATCATTGGTACTTGTAATCTTTTGTATTGTTTTAATATAGGTTATACTTATAGGAGAACATGAAAAGGATAGTGATTAAAATTGTCTTAAAAGACAAATTAGAAAATAGATAAATTGAAGATAGAATGAAAGGACATGTCATTCTGACAGTACCTTAGTGTCCAAGGTCCCAAGGGCTACATCTTCTTTGTTGATTATTTTACACTAAAGCCTGATTTGTCTTGATTTTCGATCGATGAACAAAAAGGAAAATGGAACTATTGGATTTTAACATCTAAACAGGCAATGCCTTAAAGACTCCTCCTTACACTAGCAAGAGGGACAATACAATAAGATCAACTAGTCATTGGCACTGTCTGTGGTGCTTGATGTTTGCAGTTTAAACCCCAACTCCCCCTACCCTACTATTTACCGATAAATAAATAAATATATATTGTCATTGGCTCATTGGCTTAGAAGCTGACTCTGTTATAATAGTTCTCATTCATTCTCCTGAACATTTTGAGAAAAATAGTGAAAATCTACCTTTTAGACTAATTAAAAAAAAAAAAAAAAAAAAAGACTAAAAATTATGAGCCTGTATCATAAGGTTGAGATTTTCCAGAGTCGCACAACATTATAGATTGGCAAATGTTAAAGTTATCAATTTTACTACAAATATCTTATAAACAAACTTGTCATGACAATGAATGTGATTTATGGTCCAAAATTGACCGTATCTCATTACATGGACAAGACAATAATAACAAAACGATTGTCCAAGCAGTGCCCATGTATACAATGAGTTGCTTCCAACTCCCTAAAACTTTGTGCAAAGATTTAGAAAATATGATGAGGAACTTTTGGTGGGGGCAAAGAGACGGGGAGAACAAAATTGCTTGGGTCAGCTAGAAGAAGATGTGTAAATCAAAGTTTCATGGAGGGATGGATTTCAGAAACATCCAAGCTTTCAACCTTGCCATGTTGGCCAAGCAAGGTTGGAGAATCCTCTCCAATCCAAACTCTTTGATAGCTAGGTGTACGGCACCAAGCTCCCTGGGCCTGTTGAGCATCAAGGCCCAATAGGACCTTACATTCTTAGCGTGCTCGGAAGACAGCATTTTGATCTTGTCCACCCGCGTGGGCTGTTCGAACCTGCATCGTCCCCCGAGGATACTCCCCGGAGAAGTGGAGTTATGCCCGGGAAATTAACAACCGAGCAATTTGCGATCGGGAAGTGCATCCGCCGAGCGTTCCAGAGTGGGAACCAATTCCAAGACCACTCCCACCTAAACACCCACTTATAACTAACTGCATTGGACCTCCAAACGCACTAGCGCCAGAGGCAATCATCACTATCCCACTAGCATCTAACTATAAATACAAGGAGCTTGTAGAAGGGGGGAGGTTGTTGAAAAACTGGGAGGCAAGAGAGGGGGAAAAATAGTCAGCAGAAAAAGAGTGGAAAAAGGATCTCAATTGGCCTCAGCGCAAGGACGACCCAGTGTAGGAAATTCAAGCCCACTGCACAAATAAATTGTGAGCCCAAGCGAATCTTGGCCTAGCAACCTCGTTTTTGGCTTACACACTAGGGTTTTTAAAGCTAAGTACTTTCCTTATGATGATTTTCTAAACTCTAAAAAAGGTGGCAGCCCGTCGTATGTTTGGCGGAGCATTCATAATAGTCTTGGTGTAGTCAAAAAGGGAACAAGATGGAGGGTTGGTAATGGTCGGAGAATTCATATTTAGGATGTTAAATGATTGCCAACGCCATCTTCTTACAAGGTAATCTCTCCCCAATTAGATTTTAGTGACTACCCAATGGTTTCCTCCCTTATTGATAATGACACTAGATGGCGGAAAGTAGAAGCGATCAGGTCCATCTTCCTTCCTTTTGAAGCCAGCACAATTTTAAACATCCCTCTCAATTATAATCTCCCTAAAGATAGCCTCATCTGGATTGGCAATAAAAGGGGGGTTTTTACAGTCAAAAGTGCATACCACATTGCCTCAAGCCTAGTGGACTCAAATGAGGTGGGAGAATGCTCTTCTCTTGATTCTAGAATTTGCCTTTGGAAGCGGATTTGGCATCTGAAAATCCCTCAAAAGCTCAAAATCTTTGCTTGGAGGTCTTGTGTAAATGGCCTTCCAACCATGCTCAACTTAAGCCATAGAGGTATTCACTGTTCAAGTTTTTGCCCTATATGTGATAAGGCCTTGGAATCCACTGCCCATGCTCTTCTTTTATGTTAGCACGCCAAGCTGACTTGGGCAAAGTGGCACAATTGTCCAGTTGAAGTAACTTCCTCGCCTAGGGACTTAGTGGATGTTGCCTTGGAGTTTATTGTGAAAGGATCCCCTCATGATTTGGAACTATTCTTTGCTGTGGCTTGGTCCATTTGGTGGAACCGCAACCAAGCTATACATGAGGATTTGGGTTCTTCTCCAAGTCAAGTCTGGGATATGGCAAACAGAATTTTACATGAATATAAAGATGCTTGCTCTCTCCCTGCCCTCTCTTCAGCCCCTTCTCTAACGGCTTGGCAAGCCCCTCCCTCCGGTTTTCTCAAAATTAATACTGATGGTGCTGCTTCAGATGGCAACCCTTCCTATACTAGTGTGGCAATTCAGGATTGTCGGGGTGCCTTATTGCAGCTTCAAGCAAATTACTGCCATCATCATACTCTGCCGAGGTCACAGAAGCTTTGGCGTTGCAAGATGGTGTGTTGCTTGCTTTGGAGTTAGGGATCTCTCATGTTATTGTCAAATCTGATGCCCTCTCAATTATCCAAGCTATTAATGAAGGTGTTTTGGGAGGTGAGTTGGGTCACATTGTGCAGAACATAAAAGACATCTCTTCTTCTTTTTCTTGGTGCTTTTTTCAACATTTGAATAGGAGTGGCAATAGAGCAGCCCATGAACTTGCAAGAGCAGCTAGAGATTCAGGTGTTTCGCAAGTTTGGAAAGGTGTGTGCCTGAGCTTTGTGGAGCATATTATCTTGAAGGATGGTTGTACGTAGCTGTTGTTTGTTCTCCCTGCTGTTGTTTTGTTCTTCTGTTGTTGCTCCTTTTCAGTTGCTGGTTTATTATATTGTATTTTCTCATCAAAAAAAAAAAAAAATTCCATCACATCAAAAAAAAAAAAAAAAACAAAAACAAACAAACAAACAAAACATAGATTGTGTCCTTCATCTATGACAGGTTGGGCAATTATATGGATAAATGCTCTGGGGGTCAAAGCTATCTCACAGTGGACAGGCAAGGCAAAGTGAGCCTTCGCTCATTGAACTCATTGGAGAGCTTGGCTGAGGCCGACTGGAAATCCATCAACCCACCAACCAAGTTCAACCACCGTGAATTCCAATTCTGGCTCTCACGTAGTACAGGACAATGCCTAACTGTGTTTGGAAGCAAGATAAGTAAACGAACTGTGGGTGTAGCTGAGTGCAAGATGGATGGCTCAAACCCCTATCAGCTCTTTGCATTCCGCTTCCATTATAACAAAGCCTTTTGTTGTTGTGGACATCACAACGAGTAATTTCTTGGCTATTGAAAGTCAGTACCAATTTCAATCATAATACATATCATAAAATGTTATAATGACAGAAGAATATTGATATAATTTTTATCATTGCGATGTACCTTAGCATTCATGCCTGAAAATAAAGTATCAGGCCCCTGAAATTTCATGAATAGCTTAAATTTTCCCACAATTTAACTACAATCAACCATCCAGCTTCTATCAGAAAACACAATTATTTCTACATACTCATTCTGGTGAAAAAGCTGAAATGGGAAATCAAACACAATTATTACCAAGCACAAGATGTAGCCAACTAGCAATTCAATAAAAGTATGATACGATATTTCTTTTTTATAAGTTTTTATAAACAAAAAACACGTTATTCATCATATCAACTACCTGCATACCAGTAAATGAAAACTATACATCTCATTTTCAATTCTTCAGACAAAGGTACATCAAGAAATGTGTAAGTGGAACAACCCTATCAAAAATATTTCTTCAGCAAGCCTAGAAAAATGCACATTAGTGATCATTTCCACACATAGATGAACTGTTATATCAGGCTATCAGCGCACTTGACCATTGATGGGAGCAGATGGGACTGCTTCTTGGCTATCTCCAAGGCCATTTAAACAGGGTGGCTTGGCTGCCCCATAATAAAAGAATGCCATTATTTTTGAAAATTCATCTGCAGTTCGAATTTCTGAAGAACAAGCATATAAAGAATTAGAATCATATATCAGGGATGCAAGAAATTGAAGGTTATCATTCAATTTTAGAAATCACCTCTCTCACGGTATAAAATCTTCCCTGCCTTTGTGAAGATAATCTCAGGGAAAACAGACACTTGTAATGCAGAGACCAAGCCATCCTCAACAATAGCATCAAGCGCAACACACTATTGATATAACAATTACAAATATTAGAAACAATTATCTTGATTATAGGGATGGATGTCGACAGAAGCAATTTATTGGTTTTACTCACTCTTGGTGACGGTAGTCCACAATTCCATATGATCTGGACGGCTTTTTCCAATTCGCCCCGTATTTTTTCATTTTCCTTTGGTCTGAGAAAAATAAAAGTAGTATAATAGCTTGCAAAGGTAACACAAATGCTGATATTAAAATACAGTTTCAGATATTAATTTTAAAAGAGTATGGCAGCTTCAGACACATCATCCACAGTAATTAATCAAAATGTTCCAATAGTACTCCAAAATCTTTGATATTTATCTCAACAACAATGACAGCTCACTTAACTCTTCTTCTTTCCTCTTTTTTCTTTTTTGATAACTAACTCACTCAATTCTTCTTTTAAATCCAATTATAATGATCACTGAAATTGATCATAGAAACTTAAGCATTCAATCCGCCGTTGAAAAAAATACCAAGCAACGAAGAAATATAAAAGACTAATTTGAAAAGATTGATCTATTCAAACACTCGACGATCAATTGATCTGATACAAGTTCAGCATTTGGTATACCAGCTTAACAGCAAATGTTGATATACATCACAAAAATTAAAGCATTTAATACTCCACCACTAACCTTATGCTCCATATAGAAAATGTCAAATCATGAACACACACAAAGAAGGAAACTTACAAGGAAAAACAAATTCAATTCTTTAAAGGTACATCCAATACTAGAAAGTTGTTGACAAATCGATAAAAAGTTAAAAACTAGACCCAAAAATTTCAAATGACGGGGGAATGAAGGGAGGTTTCTGTGAAAAATACATGGAGGGTGAAATATTGGGAAGATATTTTTGGTGGAATTTCTCCCCTTGCTAGGTACTTCCAGACGTTTTTTTTTTTTTATTATTATTTTTTTATTTTATCCCTGCAACAGAACAGTCAAAGCAGTGCAGTAGTTATAACACTGGAAGTAAAAATCCATGAGGAACCTTCGAACATGGCTCTAGTAGGGGGTATTGGATAGCATTCTTTCATGCTAAATGATTTTACAGCATAAGAAACTATAAGGCATCAATTTCATCTACATCCTTCTTTTTTTTCAAAAATTTGACAAGATTCTAAAGACATCATTTTGCTGTGAAATCTCAAGTGTCAATGGTGTGAATAATATGACTATTCCTGTGGGTAAAATATACCCTTCAAGAACCAAGTTAAGAAAGATACATTACACTTGATAAATAAAACACTGAAACTTTTACACAAATCAGTCATGTGTATACACTCAAAAGGAAGTTGAAAAACACAATAATTTAAAGTTGGTAAGGTAATATAGGAAAAGAAGCATAACAGAAAAATAAAATTACTGACCTTTTATAGCGATGATGCACAAGAATGATAAGAGGACTGATGTCCTTGAACACAGTCTCTTCCCATTCTACAGATCGTATGTCTTTAATCGGACGTATATAATTATCATCTTTCCAGACTATTTCATTGTCACTATCATAATTATCATCATCATCTTTCTTGTTGTTCTTGATAGTTATCTTGTCAAAGAACTGACCCAAGCTGAATCCCCACCCATCAGAATCTTCAGGCCACTCAGGATCATCCTCGTCCACAACAAGTGGGTAATCAGCCATAAGCTTCTGCATCTTCTTCCTCTTTTCTACAGGGTCAACCTCCTCCTCAACATCTGGCGTCCTATCAATCACTTCTCTAATCTTCCTCCTCCATTCACGTCTCTCTTCAGCATCGATAAGATGAGGATCATCCACCTTCCCTGAAGGAGGTTCATCCTCTTCATCACTGTCACTAGATGCTTCCCCTCGCTCTCTCTTTCCGTCATTAGACTTGAGTTTTCCTACACTTTTAGACGCTTGTAATCTACTTGTTCTGATTCTGCCACTCTGTGTTTGGACAACAATTGATTCCATGTAACAATACGTTAACAAAATTTCAAACGTACAATAAAGTTTAGATTGTAAACATGACTTGAAAACACACCGGCAAAGGAGACTTCAGAAAGTTCGATGAGGGACTAAAAAGCTCCACTCTTGAGGAAGACAAGTAACTGTCGGATCGTTTTTCTTCAGTTTCAGGACTCACACCAGCCAGTGAATTGGGAAGTATGAACATGTTCTCTTTGAGAGGTGAGAATGGATATGACAATGGTAGCCTTATGGCATGTTGTAGTGCCATTTCTACACACAACTGATTCCTAATTAGCATAATAGTTTAGAGTGAGTAACTAGCAGAAACATAAATATGAGAATGACCCAAAGCAGAAATAAGAGTTCAACAGTTATTTGCAATTCAAAGGAGTTTCGAAAGTTACAAAAATAAATAAAAGGGAGGGATTCCATTCATTTCGACATTAAAGCAAACACTTGAGCAACAGTGCCCAATTCAAGCATATAAATAAATCTTAAAACAAGCGTACACTGTCATTGTTTAGAGTAACTTACCTGGGTATCCGTTTTTGTTTTCCTGGAAATGAAGCTCAAGTTAGTTGCGGTTAGTTTTTTTCAGGTAAAAGCCCTTAGCTATAGCTACACCCCCCCTCAGAAGCAAAGAAGTGAGAACAGAGAGGTTTAAGGTTTTTGCTGTTACAGAATGTGACACGCTGAGGTGAGGCAGCTCGCAGCTCATATGATATGATAGTCATACTTATTTAGAGTCATTTTAGACCAAGTGGATAAGGATAGGCCAATTATGTAACCGGACAAAGTGTTCGTACAGAAAACCTTTCAAATCCCTACTTAAAAAATCAACATTATTATATATTTTAAAATTTTAACGATTAAACTGCGTGCATATCAAATTTAATTTAAATCAAATTTTAATTACTATTTAATTCATAAATTAATTTTTATGAATAAATTACGACTACAAAAATTTGAAATTTAAATATTTATATATATGAAAATTAAAAGAATTTTTCTCTAAACTAATTTGAAGAAAAACTTTATCATTTGATCTATCTAACCCACCTATCTCACCACTGTTCATTTATTGAATCACTTGGCTTCCCATAATTTACTAAGTTATTCAAATTTTATCATGTTATTAATATTTAAAAAAAATTAATTAAATATTTTTTTTGATAAGTGAAACATTTAATTAAATATTATAATGGAAATGAGCTTATAAACAAGAAAAAAAGGTTTGTGCCATTTTATATGAGCCAACTAAGAACAATACCCTTTATTTCAAATGATTTTTTATTTGCAACTCTTTTTCCCAAAAAAGTCTCTTTAATTTATTCTCTTTGTTACATTAACTTGGCACTAATGCTTAGTGTTTAATTTTGAGAGTCATGTGCCACCCAGATGGAAAATTATATTATAATTGTAGGGACCCGTTTCGGGCGACCCTCGTACAATAAATTTGTAAAGAGTGGATAGAAGGGCTAGGCACTAGCAAGAAAGGCAACAGTCGACGTGGGTTTACAAGAAGAATAATTAGAATTTGACTAAGTGTTTTTGAGGAAAGTTTGTCCTTGGTCCAGTCCGAGGAGCTCTTTTCCTTAGGACCAATGAATACAAGGGTTATCCTTGAACACCCTAAAAGAAAGAAACCCCTTCCCTCCCCAACTGAAGAGACCCCCGTACAATAAATTTGTAGAGAGTAGATAGAAGGACTAGACACTAGAAAAAAAAAAAAGCAACAGTTGACGTGGGTTTACAAGAAGAATAATTAGAATTTAACTAAGTGTTCTTGAGGAAAGTTCGTCCTCGGCCCAGTCCGAGGAGCTCTTTTCCTTAGGACCAATGAATACAAGGGTTGTTCTTGAACACCCTAAAAGAAAGAAACCCCTTCCTTCCCCAACCGAAGGGACCCCTTGTTCCTTTGAGGATTCTATCTATTATATAGTCTTGTTCATTTGATCTCTGCTGTCCATTTGTCGGCCATCTGAACTTGTGTCTGAGGGCTCGTCCCATCAGCCGCCTTTGCAGGCTTTCTGTTAGTTGAAGTAACTAAGGCATCACTGTTTGCTGGTCAATTCACCATTGATGCGGCCAGAGTATTGGTGGCGTGCATTTAATGGGTGAGTGACAGCTCCCTTCCTTCAATGTCGGTTTTAGGGGTGTGCAAAAAACCGACGAACCGAACAAACCAACTAAAACAGACCGAACCGTTGCCAAATTTTCAGTTCGGTTTGATTTTGGTTTCAGTTTTTAAAAACCGAAATTTTCGGTTTCGGTTTCGGTGCTGGATTTTTTCACCCAAAACCGAACCAAACCGACCGAATATATATATATATATATATTTATGTAATTCTATTACATAACTGATCAGTGGCTTAGTGGTATGCTACTTTGTGGAATGCTTGCTGATCCCAGGTTCAAGCCTTCGCGTGGGGGGCGTTTCTTTTTGCTATTTAATTTTTAAAACTTTAGACCATGAGGTAAAATACGGAAATACCCTCCCTAATTTTTAAAACTCTAGAGCGTGAGGTAAAATACAGAAATACCCTCCCTCTTTTATTCTTCCCTTTTCTTTTCTTTTCTTCAGTGCAGCCGCCCCCTTCCTCAACATTTTCTCTCAATTTTTTCTTAAAGAGTTCAGCCCTCAGCCCCTCCTCTTCTCTTACTGCTCCACACCTCCACATGCCGCCTCCACACATCGACCTTCCTGCACTAGCCTCCACCCGCTGGCCTTCCTACGCCGGCCTCCACACGCCGAGCTCCCTGCGCCGGCTAATCTTTTCATTTTCATGGAGTCACAGTGACCCTCTGTCTCTCTTTAATTTCTCCATAGTTTCCTCTCTCTTTTTTATATTCTAGGTTTGTTTAATCAATGCTATTTTTTCAATTTTTCTGTGCAAATAAAGTTAGGGTTTTGAAAAAACCCATGTGCTTGGTTGTTTTGTTTTTTCAATTTCTTCTCTCTTTTTTTATATTCTGGGTTTTTTTTTTTTTTTTTTTTTTTTTTTTTTTTTTTTTTTTTTTCTTTTTCTTTGTTTACTTTCTTAGAAAACGAATGAGAAGGAACCGAAATCGACTGAAAAATCGACCGAAACCGAAACAATCCGAAACCGACGGTTTTTTAACTATTTTGGTCGGTTTCGGTTGAGATTTTTAAAAACCGAAAATTTCGGTTTCGGTTGGTCGGATAAAAAAAAACCGACCGAACCGAACCGATTACAGCCCTAGTCGGTTTGCCGAGGACATGGGCATCCTCGGCGAGGTCCCCTGATGACTTGGGCCTCTTCTACTTATCCTCGGATTCTATACTCTCCTCGACATGAACCTTGGGCCCGATATAGAGTGGACCGGGGTTGCTAAATATTTTGGTCCCACAATAATATTTCAAAAAAAAAATCATCTCATATGAATAGAATATCACATCATAACTTTAATTAGTGAAACATACTATTCATATAAAATGAAGCCAAGGGCCTTGTAAACTAAATTGACACCTCCCTAAGCAAAAAATGTTAATAGGTTTAGGGAAAAAAAATTTCAAATTACAGGATTAGCAACATATTAACTATAATAATAATAATAATAATAATGATAATAATAATAATAAAGGGATTATATCATTATTATACTTTTGGAGCATTTTCATTAAATAACAAGAAAAAAAGTACATATAGCCGATTCGTGATATACCTCCTAAAATATGCAGAAAATTCTTAAGAACTCTTAGAGCTCGAAGAAATGGTGCTCTCTCCTCTCACATTCATGGTGGACTCACTATAAATTTAATGAGTAAACCCTACCATAACTATAAGAGGAGGTAGCACCATTTTTCGTGCTCCGAGAGTACCTAAAAATTACTCCTAAAATACAATACAAAAGGTAGATCAGAATTTCTCTCAATGTTGAATTATCTAGTAAGAGGAGATAGCACCATTCTTCGTGCTTAGAGTAACTAAGAATTACTCCTAAAATAGAATTCGATCAGAATTTCTTTCACGGCTGAATTGAATTATCTATATAGTCATACATCTAGATGTAGCGAAAAGATGAATTGGGTGGACTTGTAATATTGGATCAGCTAGCCGTAGTCCCAGTCCTCTTCGCGCATGTACTAAACCTGTAATTATTTATTACATAGGGAAACAAAGGCATGTCCATACTGCTCAGGTAGAACATTGCATCTCCACAAACATGCATCTCGAGCCTCATTAAGTTTCTTATGTGGACTTACCATGAACACCTTGTTAATTTTTACCATTAACACTTGCCACTTCAACAATTGTGAAAATTTGTGAGGAAAATTTGTCTCTAGACTTGCTGGTTTTTAAGCCCCCCAATAAATACATAAAAATAAACAGATATACAGAGAGATGGAAATATAGGAAGGGACTTCAATAACTCAGGAGACCAAGCAAAAACTACAAGATTGCATTCGCTTTTCTTTTTTTTTTTTTAAAGAATATTTATTTTTTACAGAAATAAGTCAAAGAACATGCTAAATGGAAAAGTGAAGGATGCATAAGCAATTCAATGATTCAGAAGTGTTAAGGCGTATTCGGCAAGTCCAACATCTCAGCATCATGGCCAAATAGAGATGGAAGTAGCCAAGTAAAGAATCCAACGTTTGTTTGTCCCTTATATTTCTGGTACGAGTATTCCACCAACATATTCCACAGGTCTCCAACAGTCCATTTTTGGGACAAAATCCACTGAGTCACCTGCCCCCAATGCCAAATGAAACAGACTCGTTAGTAAGACTCGGAACCTGGAATAATACACGGTAAAGTTGAAAGCTAAACTGGTAGCTCTTAGATGATAGAAGACTTTGGTCAAGCCAAAAGGTAATATATTCTTTGATAAAAGCTAGACATAAAACACCAAATGCAGCACATAAAAATTAATAGCAAGACCACCACTATTTTTGGCTATTTCTGGAACTGAGCTTAAAAGATACTGATCATCATATCCAAAAGATCACAATTTGTAAGTGTAGATATAATTGTTGGCAGTGACAACAGCAAGAAATTCATAAGATATAATGCACATTTTCAAAACTGTTTAATAACTTAAAATATAGAGTGAAAAGGTTGAACATCAAGTGGCTAAGAAGTCTGAAGGACGCTTGAATTATGCAAGATACATCATCTGTGACATGACTATTTACTGCTAAACTTGTGACCAGAACATTTTCTGAGAATGCACAATAATATAGAAATGGAAAGCGTGTTGATTTTAATTGATTTAGTTCCTTTACACTCTTAACAGTAAAATATTAATAGTATCGATTTTTTTATAAGTAAATCAATATAATTAAACTTTTACTGATAGTAGTGTAAAGCTGTCAAAGTGTAATAGTATTTATGACACAGATGCCCTAACACATATCCCAAAAATCATTGATGGAGAACTTTTAACATATAAAGGACAGTAAATACCTGATCTAGGTTCTGCAATTCATCCAAACCAAATGTATAGTACGAAATGAAAGGTCTTAGAGCCTGAAAGATATGAACCAAGATTATAAGAAAGATCAGTATCTGTGAGAAAAAGAATCTCCGTTTATTATCACTGAAACCAATCATTATCAATTTCAGTTCCCACACAGATGTCTCTCCTTGAGCACTATTGTGGATGGGAAAGCTGAAGATTTCTCACATTAAAATATGGTTTTTGGTCTAATAACAGCAGTGAAAGAGGCTTGTGTGCAAGAAATGAGGAACTCTGCTAGAGTGAACTATTAAAATCCATGTTTTGCCCATTCAATATATGCGATTATTTGAGAGAAGCAAATTATAGTTCAAAAGAAGAGAGAGAGAGAGGCAAACAAATCTGTACAACTATCTAAGTTCCATGCTTTGCCTATGGCACTAAAACAGAGATCTAAGTTCGACTTCCTTCTCTATCAGATCCCTTGCATGCAGATTTCTTTCCTTGATTTTCAACTAATCACATTATAATATCCAATCCCAAATCTGCCCTGGGACCTAAAATGAGTTCTTTGATATTTAGAACCGACTCTAAGCTCTTCTGTTTGATCTACTAGATGGATTTCTGAATGAATGTATCTTTTCATTTTTCGCAGAAGAGTATTATGAAAAAAAAAAAAAAGAAAAAAAAAAAAAAAAAGAGGGGGTGGGGTGGAAGGGGAGAGGAGATGCCATTTGGTATAAAGGCAATTAGCCTTTGATAGGACATTTCTAAAACCATCACTTCCTCACACATCAGACCTTGTCTCAAATCCCCTCTCATTTTCAAAATATAGCAATTTCACCTACTCCCTTTTTTCCCCTGATTATGTAAAAAATTTATTTGAAAGAGGTGTGCAACTAATCTGATTAAAAATATGCAAAAGAAGAGTTTAAATAATTTCATCCTAATTTTTGTGGTGCCCTCAAAAATGATACAATGATGCTTATGATGTGAATCAGCATAAATGGAACAGCCCATAGCCACAAATTAATGGGAATTACAAACTTTAAGATTGGGTGAAGCTATTTGTCAGGGTTCCAACTGTTTATGAAAATACAGGGGGTGACGATTACAAGAATGAACATATATGAAGCAAATACTTAACACGTTTTATAAGAAACAAGAAAGAAAGCACATTTGTCACTAAGAGGAAATACATTAAGGTGTATTTTGTCAAAAAGAATGCAGCATGGGTTTATTTCTATTCCATCATATGCTACATATAACCATCCTTGAAAAAGAAAAACAAAAGGATCGCCTATTTGTCCCTTCTTTTTTTATAACTCAAGTTAAAATTACCTGAGAAGCAGCAAGCCACTGAATTATGGTCTTAAGCTCTGGATCTCCTCCAAAAGCACCACAGCCCCAATTCCCAGTCACAATCCCAATATTGTTATCTTCATGGCCCAGACTCTCACAACCCTTCTCCTCATAATTTCTGATCACTTGATTTACAGATTTTTCTTCAGTTGTTTCATCAGAAGTTGAGGCATTATCATGTGACTGTCGAAAAGCAGAAGACCAATAATCAAGCAAGCAAATTGATAGCAGATGCAACAACCAATTCTAACATGCACAAATGAGTTCAAACCACACTAAGCTAATAATAACTTTAAATGCTTTCAGATCAACAACAAAAGTTAGCAACGAGAATACCACAGAAACTTGCAGAAGTGACTTAATAACAAAAGAAGTCATAGAGAAACTCGCACCAAAAGATTACTCCTGGACCTGCCGATGGGGTCTTCTATGTTTTGATCAAGCTGAGCTCTAGAACATCCAGTCTCTGGAAACAGTCTCTTGTACTGCTGATATTTAGATTGAGCAAAAAAGCCACAGAATGCCTTGTTTATCTCCCTTCCAAAACAAATAAATTGGAATAATAACATTTTCTGATAAAGAAAATATATACAAAGAGGAAAAAAAAAATCTAAGAGAACTCCTATGCTATGAGATTGCATATAAACATTAATCTATTATAAAGGGAAACCATCCCACTAATGTCAAGAGTAATGATCCATATCCCAACAACACATTAATCTAACGGGTTGGGTTGGGTATAGAAAAATGTGTTCGTGGTCTGTAAAATGTTAATGATTGACCCTTACAGTGGATAGGCACCATGAAAGCAGTGCCTTTCAATTACCGAGACTGTGGGGTTTCCCTGATAGAGAGTGAAACTGAAAGTAAAGAGTGAAAACTCTTTGGCTTCTGGTTCTACTTACTTGGGGCCCTGTTCTGAATTAAAATTGAATTGAGGCAACCAAAAAAAAAAAAAAACATTGGCTACACGTATCCCTCTGAAGCTATTCAACTTCATTTATGTCCACAGAATCTGTTAAAACAAATGCTCACTGATGTAACCCATGTCCCTTAAAACTATCTAGCCCTAGCTGCACTGCCAAGCAGAACCATTTCTCTTCATAGTTCAGGCCAACAGTCAATCCATCTCATCCAAATAATTTTTCATTCTATCGTCAACTGGCATTACTCAAGTCTTTTTTCTTGCCTACCAGGCTCGCACTTAGTAATCATCATCTTTTTTTTTATAAGCCTTAGTAAGCATCATCTTGTTTCAATTATTTGTCATCTTATAAGCTCAGTGAAGCTAGACTCACATGTGTGTCACAAAAGTATCCAGTAATTATTAAATTTTATACATAACTCTCAGAAAACATCTGTCTTCCTTCTCTCCTAAATTTCAATAAACTAGCTGTTTCTTGGCTAATGCTTTGTTTAATAGGTCTCTTTCTTTCCTAGTACTCACCACATTGAACTCCAAATTTAAGTATTGTCATTTTACAAGCCCAAAATCCTAGAAGCAAAACAAGATTGTAAAACTAATTTCATGGGTATGACAGGTATGAAAATCTCCCCCCCCCCCCCCCCCTCTTATAAAAAATAATAATAATAATAATAATAACAACAACAACAATAACCCTAAAAGAGTGCCCCTAAAAAGGAGTAAACAAGCTGAGCTGACTCAGCTGAGAAGTGTGGTGGTCCACTTGGCTCAAACAGACATGATTAAGATTTCACATCATTGTTCTCCAAATAAACCTATTTTGCATTCCCATGAATTATGTTTGTTCCAGTGGTGCTAGAAGCAATAATTATCATACCTTAGGAGGCACTCTTGTTTGTACTGTCTCATCCTTGGACTGCATAATGCATCTATAGCAATGATCCTGGTTTTACGTCTTCCAAAACAGTCTACATCTTTTTTATCCACATAATCACCAGTAAAATGGAATGAGGAAGCATATCTACACCACGTATGGATGATATTTGAATTAGTTTTCCATTGCAGAACAAGTTAATTACAATAAACATAAACTTTAGATCTCTTTTTATAAGTCAAAACTTGGACATCCATAGAATCAATATAAGGAACCACACAAAAATGGAATTTTAATATGGCACTGACATCATGGGAAAATATTTGCACAAATAATTCATGACATGTTTGGAGGAGGCATTATAAAGGGTTTCATTTACTTTTTTTGATAAGTAAATGAAAGAGTTTCATATACTGAAGTCACTTTTAACATATTTGGCTCAAGAAGCACTTTTTCACAATAGAAGCCTGGTCTATGGAGTAAATAGCATTCTGAAGAACTAAGGAAAATATTCCTGGGTTTTCTTAATTTAATTTAAAATTTTCCTGAAAATGAGCACCTCATTAATGTTTTTTCATTCTTTCTTTTTGTTGGGGGGTGTTTACTTTTCCACTGAACACTATCTCAATTTTAAACAAGCAATTCAAAGAGATAGAGAGAGAGAGAGAGGCGAATAAGTCACCCTAAAGATAAAAATAAAATCAATAAAAAGGCCTCAAACCCATTATTATGATTATTTCATCATCTCATTTACACTATCCTTGTAGTTAAGCATGCCCATTCATAATTTTCATTAAAGTCTTTTACTTATAAAGAAAATTATATTAATTTTGTCAAGAACTAGATATTCTTTTCTGTAATAAGTAAATTCATTAAATAAGATAAGACCAAAAGGGGCATAACCCAGATATTCACCGTGACCACTGGTTTTTCTAGAACATATGGAATACCATGTGCAAGGAACATAGACTTCATACAAATTTTAAAACAAATCAGGATACACAATTTCCTGTAAACCAATATTTATTCATCAATAATCATATATATCACATTGACATAAATTATTCTCCATAAGAAATATAAAGATTAGACAAAGCAAAAGGAAATAGATAAAATATCATTGTTCCTATTAAATCAAACTTATGATTTACATTCCCTGAGTAATACTCACCCAGTATAACTTGAAAACCTTTCAGCACCAATAATTTCTATGGCCTCATTATCTGCCATGGAAGGCAAGAAAAGCATACCAGCAATTAATTCAGGATTGATCATGAAACGGATCTCTTCCTACATAAGATAATAAAAACAAAAATAATATACATTTTGCAATAAATTCATGACATACATATGCTGTAGGAACACGTATCAGGAATGATAAATCTAAGCATATGAAATTAAAATGCCTGATAAAGTACAAACAATAAGACCCCCCCCCCCCCCCCCCAAAAAAAAAAAAGAAGGCATATTCTTTTAATAATATTGTAAGGCATACCTGTACACAACCCCTATGTAGAGCACCACCTCCAATAAACTTATTTGCAAAATCCACTTCAAGAGCTTCACTGGATTGATCTTCTATCAAGCCTGAATTTTGGACCTACAAGGATATGGAAACACAACACAGGGTAATCTGTGTTTATCTTAAATCAACAAAATTAGATTAAGCATTATAAATAGATCTCCTAAATAAGATTGTTTATTACATCTGTTTGTCGTTACCTCAAAACAGCATAAAGGAATGACAGAATTGCTCCAAAATTCGGCCTTGGAATAGGAAATGCATTGAGGAAGATGTTCCAAAGGAAGTACTTTCCGCTCAAATGAGACAAAGCCAATAGGCATATGTGAAAATATCCTTTCAAAATAGTGTATGATGCACCTTATCTTATTTTCTTGTTTTTTGTTGTAATTGTCGTATAGACTCCTGGAGATCCAGGAATTTCAAACATATTGAATTCAGCATGACAAGATATAAGTAAGCCTTCAGATAGAAAAATAAAAAATTCTAATAAATGATAACCAACTTGAAGAATATAAATCAATTGTAAATAGAATATAATAATAAACCCATACAATTACATGGACTAAAAAGTGTATAGATTTGTCATTTTCTACACTGATCCTTTCTATCAACATTCAACACATGTGCTAAAGGAAATCAAGAATATTTGGGTGATATAGGTTATACCATCCACATGTATGTTAATTCCTACCAGACATTCAGATGCAAAGAAAATTCAAACCCTCTACTGCAGCAACCTTCTACAGCATATGGTGTTCTTCTTGGAGCAATAAAACGAGTATTTGGGATTTAAATAGCACATGGTTAGTGTTATACTCTTCAATGTCGCCTCAAAACTTTTTATGCATATCAGTAAAAATGGCATCCATATACAGCCACTTGTTAGCCAAACTTAACAATGCTGTTCTTAAATTTTATATTATCTAGAACAATCAGAATTTCTAACCTATTGAATTAAATTTTCTACTTATCTAGACCAATCAGAATGGCATTATCAACTATGATACATAAAAATGCTCTTCTTCATCCATAGTATTATATCTATGAAAGGGATCAGAGATATACAAGTAGAAAACTGAAACATATTGTCACAAGGATGATTCATATCCTATAATTTCTTGAACAAGACTGATAAAAGATTTCACAAAAGAAAGCTCAAGCTCACATACGCAAACAATTGATCAAAGTTGATTGTTGGAAGATGTTCAACACCTCTATCAGTGACTGGGAACAGACAAAACAAAGAGCATCCAAGAAGAGCACCAATCAATTCCTGGAAATCAAGAAATGCATTAATTTCATAATTCTATCATAAAGAGAAAACAGTAACAAAAAAATGGTTGAATTTATATAATATTTAATTAACAAAGTATAATAAATCAGCTAAGTGCCCCCACTGACTTGAAAGAGAAATTCATGCCCATTTGGAAATTCAAAATTCTTTTGGGGTATTTTGCATGATTGCTGCCCTTGAAGTCCTTCAAGAATATCTAAATCAGCCATTTGAGTCAAATTTGTAATTTTAAAAAATAAATCAATAAATAAAGAATTGCATACTTTCATGAAATGAAAGTACTGATTCTGATTCCTATAGTAGATCACCCACTCCAATAACTGCTAGGTATGTGAAAGCCATATAATTGGTCACTTGAAGTTATCATACATATATAATCAATGGGACATCCAGTTTAGTTCTCCTGTGTCAATACTAAAATATGGGCTTGAAATATTTATATACACACACACATTCGTCGGTCTCTATCATATAAGAGATAAAAAATAAAAAACACAAGAATCATTATGCAGCAGCAGACATTCATATATCACATTCCATTTTCTCCATCTTTAAACTGCAAATGTTACTGACTCTTACCACTTCCTTCTTTCTGTTTCATTCATATTACCATGTAATGACAACAAACAATTCAGAAATACAGTAATTACAACAACTTATTAATTACAAGATTACAAGAATCGGCACCCATCTAGTAAATACATGGGTTGTATGAGCTTTGGGTTCTTCTATTCTATCATCTGGTAAGCTAAAATAACATGGATACCTGGCTGAGAAACACAATGCCTGGTTCTTGCAAACGCAATAAACGAAGACCAGTGTTGACCCCATTGATATGAGCAATATCTGCAGTTTGATAGTGAGTTTGTAACAAAGAGGGAAAGCGTAGGAGCAAATCAGCCAACGCCGGGACAACCTCTTCAAACCATTTTGCTGATTCCTCCCGGGACATCAACTGCACTTACACACAAAAACAAACTCATGATTTTGATTTGAAAAAATTAACTTCTGCCATGAAAGGTGTTTGAATATCATCAACAACAGAAAACCCACTTCCAATTCATTGAAAAAAAATTAACTTGAAGCTGAAAAGTGTTTGAATATCATCAAACAACACAAAACCCATTTACAGATTGATGAAAAAAACATAGCATGGCACTAATTTGAGAAGTGTTTGAATATCATCCATCAACTACACAAACCCACTAAAATTCTGATGAAAAAACATTAACCTGAAGTTGAAAAGTGTTTGAATATCGTGAAGCACACAGAACCCAGTTACAATTTGATACATAAAATAACATTCAGCTTTTCAGGTGTTGGGAATATTTGCATGTGAAAGTGAAAAAAAGAATAGAATTTACCTCGTCGAAGAAGAGGGCGTAGCCTTGTGGGAAAGAAGGAGCGAAGTGGTGATTGGAAAGGGAGAGAGAGTGTCTGAGATCGGAAATTGCGAGGAATAGGAGCTCACCGGAGTCGACACGGCTGTGAAGGGGTCCTCTTGCCATGGCCTTCAGTGCTTCGACCACCTGAGATGGCCAGAACAGAGTCGAAGACCGCATCACTAGTGGCAAATACGGTAGTATCGAGTTCAAGTCTTCTCTGCTCTCCATTCTCTCACTCTGTCTTATGAGAAAATTGCTATAATTTGTAAAGTAAGTATTGGAAATGTGAATATTGGAGTCAGAGAGAAAGAGAAAGAATTCCAGTGAAACAGCAAGTTTCTTTGGTTGCTAATTTTTCTTCCTGAGAAAAGAAAAAAAAAAAAATATTTTGATAGTTTTTTTTATTTTTTATAAAAATTATACCAAAACTTTATTAAAATGGATTTTTACAAAATGCTCTAAAGACACTCGTTAGTATGACCCAACAAATAAACAATAGTCTGCCTATGTAACAGGAGTGGACAAAAAGACACATCATCATGTTTGAAATGAGTTCCTAGTAGTCTAATTTAACGGCAAGAATCTCTTCGTGTTTTGTGATTAAATAAGGGATATAAAGTTTCAATTGTCATGTTTCTAAAAAAAAAAAGTTTAAATTGTTATTACTAAAAGTTGATTAGTATTTTAATCTGATAATAAGAGCACCTTATCAAGAAATGAACGTTATAAATTAAAATTCTATCGTATCAATCAATCCTTTAAGATCACCAATAAATTCTTTTAAGACCACAATTTTTGTACCATAACTTTTGTTACAATTTTAATGTGATAAGATTATTATATAGACCTATTAGATTTGTATAAAAGTTGTGGCACAAAAAAGATGCAAATTTTTTTTTTTTTTTTTTTGATTTAATGCCATCAAGAATCCCATATTGCCCGTCTCCTTCAGTTTCTCTCCATTTTTTTTCATCACTCCTGTCAAACAAAAAGTAGATTTGTTTGTGAAGTCAGAAAAAATGCTGTTACCAATATTTTCTTTATCAAACATCTATTCACCCGAAGGAGGTTTTAAGAAAATCAATTGCATCTTTCCTTCGTCTAATGAAAGTAGATGAAGAGATCTGTAAGTTCTAATTCAAGTAAAATAATACAAGACAAGACTTTCATTTAGGAATATTCATTCACTAGTGTCATGATAATGGGCAGAGTGACATGAATTGTGCAGATGCTGGACAATGTTAGGGCTAACACCTAGAGTGCTTTTGGTTGGGTGAAAAGTGATAATAGAGAAAGATGAGATGAGGATTTGATATGCATCTAATTTTCCTTTTTTCAAAAATATAATATATTATTTTCTTCTTAAGCCCACCATTTTTTATCTTCCTTAAATAAGAGAAAGATAACAGAAAAAAAAATCTTACATAAGTGATTTGACAATTTTATGATTTAATTTATTGAAAACAATTCAATTCAAAATATAATGGTACTTTAATACACGATTCTTCTTTTTTCTTACCCCACTTTTTTATACCTCCTATCAAACACCTATAATAGATAACATTAATCTCTTTTTGCATGTTCTCTTATTTCACTTTTCAATCCTCCCTGCCAAATAAAACCTTAATTAGGTATTTGACTCTTTGCATGCAATCATTGTGTTCAATAGAGGTTCATCTCCGGACATTTTAGTATATCCACCAATCCAAACTATCATTGCCACAATTAATTGCATAGTTCTAAAATAAAACAAGAAAATGGTTAGGCACGAATCTATGAATCCAAAATTGCCACCCCCATGCTACTTAACCAAGATCCCAATAATCTTTAGCTAAGTTAAATACTAATACTAATACAAATCAGTATGATCCAACTTCATCGCATGTTACCCTCCCGTAGGACATCAATCATATTGTATATCAGCTTGTCTGCCTTTGATTGAACCTGCAATTACACAATATTTGCACAATCAAACAGTGAAAATGAGAGCATGGTTGAACGGACTCTGGAAGAACACAACAATCATAATCAGAGATTCGTTAATATTCTTCTTACCACTAAACATGTTTTTATATAATTCTGAGAAAAGTAATTATTTTCTAAAAAGGGATACAGCAGTTATAACTTCTATTAGAGTTAGATTACATCAGGGTCTACATCAATATAAAACATTATAACATAACATAAATATTTTCTTTAAAAAAATTGTAATAGAAATAAAGAGAGGAATGGAAGCATTAGCACCTTCTTAGCAAGGAATATTACAGCATCAACGGTGCCCTCTGCAGATATTGATCTACCACAAACATTATGTTGAAACTCGAAGGAAACTCTGCGGGAAAAAGAATTAAACCAAATCACTCAAAGCATATTAGCTGAAACAGTAAAAGAGTACAAGCCAGAAAACAACAGAGATAAAACTGTGGATGTTTATTGTTACGTTTGATCAGGTGATGTCAGATGATACATATGAAATGCATGACCAGACAAATGCTCCTCTGGAACTCCCACCATCTCAAGTTGTCGCTGGGGATCCCGTATCATTTGTATCTGACAAAATGTTTTAAAGAGAACTGAGAGGAGGATTAAACTCAGAAAACATTTTGGATAAACACTGTTTGTCCACAGTTAGAAATAACACTCTCCAATTGGACAGATTTTGTACCAAATTGGAAAATTAAGCTTTAAAATCAGAATGTTCTAAATTTTATGAATAGAGAAGCTTATGCCAACAAGCCAAAAAATAATTTAGATATCTGCCACCCAGGCTCTCCTGTTGAAAAGAACAGTTTTCCTCTAAACTGGTTTCAAGGAATCTCCTCCAGCCCATTACAAGGTCACATAGATGATTATCCTTGTATACTAAAAACCATGACCCTTTAAGTTATTTAAATGAATTATATGATTATTAAATAGGTCATCTGACTAAGAAAACATGTGTGAATAGTCATTTGAATTGCCATGTAGTGGGTTGGAAAAAAATTTGTCCCTAAAAAATTGGACAGGAGTGCTGTAAGATTTTATACATGTCTTCTGATCAACATAACAACAAAGACCATTCTCTCTCCCGTTCAACATGCATCATGTGTCAAACAAATAGTGCCAAAACTAGCTAAATAGAATTTCTATCCAAAATGCCAGTGCGGTTTATAGTTTCCAATACATTTTTTTTTATAGGTATTTATAGTTTCCAATACATGCACAAAAGATTATACTTTCCAATACATACACAAAAGAGAGTACAAAACAAAAAGAACAAAGATAAAGAGGGGGGGGTGAGATTGTTAGAATTTTAGTTAAATGATTAAATTCATCATTTTTTAATAGCTTAAGCTTCTGAGACAATAGGTAATTTAACATGGTATCAATGCAGGAGATCCTGAGTTTGATCCCTAACTTTACTCTATCTCCTATTTAAAATATAACTACATGACCACTAGATACTTGTTAGCTGTCATCATAAAAAAGTATTGAGATGATATAATGGTGAGACTAGGTTAAAGCAACAAGGAAACTGCCCACATATTTCCCATAAAGCCTTAAACCAATACTGTGGAATGAACCTTGGGAGCTACAACAGTGGAATTGGGCCACCTGGATTCAAGGCAGTCTAACTGAATTCTAATACATTCCTCCAGATTTAAAATTTTGTTTATTTCAGGTCAATAAAAAAATTAACATGCATGAGCAAATGCCTCCAAGAACCAAAACAAAATAGGCCAATTTAAAATGTACTTATGCATATGCATGTTATAGAACCACCTGTACAATTACTTATATAAAAAAAAGAACCACCTGTAAAATTGATGCTGAATAAGAAACTTATGACATAGCATTAGCATATTCATCCACTAATTCAAAAGAATTATTTTGGAAAAAGAAAATTAATCAAATACCATATAAAAAGAATACTTTACAAATTCTTTTAACTTACTTGGTCCATATCAAAAGACACCCCCAATCTGCTCACATTGCTTTGAACTTCTCTTTTTGTAACTACATTATAGAGAGTGATTGTAAAGTTTGTATAGATGCTATTAGTGTTGGTGGGAAGGAAATTCCTTGGAGGCTTGTGAATTTTGTGGACTCAGTTAAGAATGTATCTAGGGACTTTGGCCATGTATTTTTTAATTGGGTTCATAGGGAGGCTAATCGGGCTGCACATGTGCTAGCCAATTAGTCTCTTAGCCAATCTTTTTTGGGTTCTTTTGATATGGGGTTTGGCCCTCCGAATTTTGTAAATGTAATCCTGGATGAGGCTGCCCAGGAGTCTGTTTTAGCTGTGTTTCAATAAAATTATATTTCAGCAAAAAAAAAAAAAGACACCCCCAATTTCTGGAAGCAAGAAATAACAGCTTTAGCAGTTCCAGATGTGTCCACTTTGCTTGTTTGATGGGATTCCATCACCTAAAATTTGAAATTAATGCATCAAACACTACTGAGAATATATCGAAGTAACTCAAAGTCTTCCATAAGTTTAAATCAATATTATATATACAAAAGCAAAGACCTCATGCGGGAGTGCATGAGGTCATGCCATGTGGCGCTCTAATTTTGCTTTTAGTTTCTTTTACCTCTTTTTATTAAGCATTTTTTACTGTTACCCAAAATATCACATTAACTTATTTTTACTGTTACCTCATTAATTGACTAAGTTTACACCACAACTTTCTTTTTTCTTCATGTCTTTTACCATACCCACCATTTTAGTATTAAAAACAAAAGCACAAAAATAAATAAATAAATAAGGTACTAACCCAATAACTAAGGGCTAATATAACTAATCCAATAAGGCACTAGGGAGAGATAGAGAGACACAAAAATATTTTTGATTGTTAAATGAAATGCATTGTTCCACAATTACCAAAATAAAAAATTTGAGATTGACAAAGCATTTGTAAGAGAGAGAAAGAAAGGAATTTGAGAGGCCACCACCACCACCATGCTAGCCGGCCTCCCACCACCATCAAGCCGACGAAACCTCTGTAGGTTTTTTTTTTTTTTTTTGGTTAATTCTTACCATGAACTCATTACTACCAAAATTCTATAACAATTATGCTATAATATATGTATAACATTCTCTAAACCATCAGTAGAATGTGAAGTTTATAAGAATTGTAGCAAAAGTGCATTACTTGAACTATGCTAATCTTATTTAAATGGTTAAAAATTAACTCTTTTTATTGAGACATAGTCCTAGAGACAAAAGTCCAAGGTCAAGTTCTTTGGTTTTTGTGATAAATTGCTAGTAGTGGAGCGTAATGCTCTAAGAGCCCGTTTGGATTGAGAGGGGAAAAAGGGGAAGTGGAAGAGAGTAGAGTAAATTGGTTAAAAATAAGCTAATTTTGGGCCAAATCTACTTTATTCACCCTCCCTCTCCTTCAATCCAAACAGACCATAAAGTAGAGACCTCATACTGGAGTGCATGAGATCATGTCATGTAGCGCTCTAATTTTGCATTTAGCATTTTTTACCTTTTTTCATTTAATTTTTTTTTACTGTTACCCAAAATATCACATTAACTTATTTTTACTGTTATCTCATTAATTGACTAAGCTTACACCACACCTTCCTCTTTTCTTCATGTCTTTTAGGCTTTAGCATTCCCGCCATTTTAGTATTAAAAACAAAAGTACCCAAAAAAAAAAATTAAAGGACTAATATAACTAACCCAATAAGGTACTAGAGAGAGATAGAGAGACACAAAAATATTTTTGATTGTTAAATGGAACGCATTGTTTCACAATTACCAAAATAAAAAAAATAAAAAAATTGAGATTAACAAAACATTTGTAAGAGAGAGAAAGAAAGGAATCTAAGGGGCCACCACCATCATCATGCTGGCTGGCCTCCCACCACCATCAAGCCAATGAAACCTCTACAAGTTTTTTTTTTTTTTTTTTGTTAACTCTTACCATGAACTCATTACTACCAAAATTCTATAACAATTATGCTATAATATATGTATAACATTCTCAAAACCATCAGTAGGATATGATGTTTATAAGAACTATAGCAAAAGTGCATTACCTAAACTATGCTAACCTTATTTAAATGGTTAAAAATGAACTCTTTTTATTGAGATCATACTCCTAGAGACAAAAGTCTAGGGTTAAGTTCTTTCGTTTTGTACAGAGAAATTGTCAGTGGTGGAGTGTAACGCTCTAAAGGCCTGTTTGGATTGAGAGGGGAAGGAGGGAGAGTGGAGGAGAGTAGAGTAGAGTTGACTAAAAATAAGCTAATTTTTGGTCAAATCTGCTCTACTCCTCCTCAATCCAAACGGCCATAAAACATTGAAAGATAATCACAAGTAGCATATGCAATTAGTGCTTTCCTAAGTCCAACACATTCTTTCTTCTATTTTTGCCCAATCAAAATAAGTGATTCCCCTATTTAACTTCAAGTGAGTTAGTGCTTCTTTTTTGTTTTATTGCAGTCATTCATAATTTGCAGTGTTAAAGATATAAATTATGTTAATGGAAAAAAAAAAAAAAAAAAAAAAAAAAAAAAAACAAAGACCTCATGCAAGAGTGCATGAGGTCTTGCCATATGGTGCTCTAATTTTATATTTAACATTTTTTTACCTCTTTTTATTAAGTATTTTTTTACTGTTACCAAAAGTTTACATCTACTTATATTTTATTGTTATCTCATTAATCTCCCATTGATTGCCTTAGCTTATACCACGCATTTTCTCTCTTTTTCAATTCTTTTAGCATACCCACCATTTTAGAATTAAAAAAAAAAAAATTAAGGACTAATACTAATAACTAACCATGTTCTCTCTCTCTCTCTCAAAAAAAAAAAAAAAAAAAAAAAAAAAAACTAACAATGTAAGGCACTAGGTAGAGATAGAGAAACACGAAAATATTGTGAACAGTTAAATGAAACACATTGTTTCACTATTACCAAAATAAAATACTTGATTTTGACAAAGCATTTGTAAGAGGAATTTGAGGGGCCGCCACATCTTTCATATTGGCCTCTCCCCACCATCAAGCCATCAAAATCTCTACGGGTAATGTTTTTTACCATAGTTTTAAATCATTTATATGACACACGCATATACACTTGCTCACACTATCTATTAATGTCGCATTATCGATGAGTGGAAGGCAACGAGAGAGTTGGACGTATTTTCATTTCATGGTATGCAATATGTGAATATAGTACAGATTAATTGATTTTCATGATCTTATTACTCTTTTGTATTTATTTTTGGTTTCATGATTTAAAAAGAAAAATTAAACTTACATTGAGAAGGCTACAAATGTGCAGTGAAATTACTAATCTAATTTTTAATATCTCAAAATGTATATGTTTCTTTACTCAAATTTAGATTATTTTTTCATTTAAATATATGTATAACATTCTCCAAGAACGTCTTACATAAAATATTACAAAATTATCCGTGCATCGCACAGGAAATTTACTAATTGTTTTAAAAGGATATACAATGGGTAAAGAGAGCTAAATTGTGAGACTTCTTGGTACATGTAAAGAGTGCAGCAATTAAGATACTGAGATAAGATTTATTACAAATGAATATCAGGCCAGCAATGCCAATGAGCTCTAGCTCAAATGGCACCTCCTCCCATTTTAAGAGCAAGATAGAGGGCGAGGTCGTGACCTCATGGGTTCAAAACCTATTGATTGTCTGTGTAACTTATCAATTAAAAAAATAAAAAATAAAAAGTAAAAAATCAGGCCAAGAACAAAGTAAAGTTGTAAAAATTGAAAAATAACTATTAATCCTCCTATTCTACATTTAGCTTCCATCATATTGAACATGTCATGAATCTTTATTCACTTTTGGAAGCTTTTGAGGAACGAATTGTTATGATCCTGATAGAATCCTGAAATTGGATTATTGTTATTGAAGTGAACGAGTTTCTACTATTTTTTAAAATTAAAAAAAGAATCAAAATTATCTAGCATTTTTCTAATTGCTAGGCTTAAAGCCAAATTTAGATAACCAAAAGCATTGAAGACTACTCATTCATTACAATTATAATTAAGTGTCCAAATTATGTCTGCAAGCATATTTAATTGCAAAATATACAATCTGACACCTTTCCAGCCTATTTTTCCATTTGCTTCAACATTTGAAAAATCTGATTATCTCATGTTTTTATCAAGTGCAACGAAGAAAATAACTCACCAAAAATAAAATGAATACACAATTCCTGCCCAGGAGTAAGGATTGACGCTCAAGTTAAAAGAACCATTCAATGAGTGCTGAAAAGGACTCAGGAAAAAATGATGTGAAGAAAGGCACCATGACTTTAGGTGAAAATAAAATATGACCTATATAGACTAAAATGACAGTGGTAATTTGTACAACTAACCCTGCAAAAGGAGTGAAGCAACAACCAGTTAAGCATTCGTCAACTTCTGACACATTATAAGTTAGCATTCATAGCAGTGGAGCTAAAAAGCTATAATGCTGTTTTTATAGCTTTTTAGCTCCACCAACATACCAAAAAGGCCTTGCAGCAGTGGACGTAAACTTAAAATTTTTTGCTGATTTGCTACAGTGCACATTTATAAATACATGTGCACTGTAGCAGACATCTAAAAATAATAATAATGTTTTATTGAACTCCCCGATTAAAATAATCTGCTCTCTCATCTCTCATCTCTCTCATCAAGCTCTCAGCTCTCTCATCTCTCTCATCAAGCTCAAGCTCTCAGCTCTCTCATCACTCTCATCAAGCTCTCATCTCTCTCATCAAGCTCTCATCAAGCAGTCCATGCCGTCGCCGTCCACGCCTCAATCCACGCCGTCCCTGCCGCCGCCGTCGCCGTCTAACGCCATCCCAGCCCACGCCGTCCCAGCCCACGCCTCAGTTCACGCCGTCGCCGTCTCACGCCATCCCAGCCCACGCCGTCGCCCTTCCACGCCGATCAGCACTTTTTTTTTTTTTTTTTTTTTCCTGCTGTGGGCTGTGGTGTGGTGGTGGTATGGTAGGTGGTTGGTTGATTTTTTTTTTCTTTTGTTGTGGGTGGTGGTGGTGGTGGTTGTGTGTTTGGCTATGATGTGTGGACTTGGTTGATTTTTTTTTTCTTTTGTTGTGGGCTGTGGTGGTGGTGGTGGTGGTTGTGGTTGTGTGTGGCTGTGATGTATGAGTGTAGTAAATATATTATTTTATTATAGTGAGATATTTTTATTGTAGTGGATATATTATTTTATTGTAATGTTTATATTATTTTATTGTGTTGAAAGCTAAAATAGATCCACTGCTGCAGCATGTGTGTAGATAAAATAGATAAAGTAACTTTTGGTGGAGCTAAAATGCTAAAATTTTAGCTCCATTGCTGTGAATGCTCTAACATGTTTACGAAAAGATTGAGGCAGATTTTAACTTTATTCAGCAGGCACAGGCCAAACCAGGCCTAGGAACCTCGGCTAATCCTATCCACATTGCTTACTGGCCTATATAGAGTAAAAAGACAGTAGTGATTTGTACAACTAACCCTGCAAAAGGGTGTGGAGCTATAACCAGTTGGGGGCATACATGTTTACGAGATTTTAACTTTGTTTAATAGGCTCAGGCCCAAACCTGGCCTAAGAACCTAGTCTACTCCTACAACATTGCTTACTATCAAGTGTCATGCAAAGCCTTTTTGGCTCCCTGTTCTATCTAGGACCACAATTGTTTGGAAAACTTCAGCATGACGCATGATGAGTCATCTAGATCCTTATTTCACTCCCTCTGTGCATTCTGTTGTATAGTTATTTGAATGCAGCCACTATTTATTCTTTTTCTTTTCTTTCTTTTCAGTGCAGAACCCAATGTCCAACCATCAAGCGTCACCTAATTAGATTAAAAAAGCTACTAATGAAGTTCAAAGTCTCCTCTTTACATCTGTAGTCTTTTTTCTACGACAATTTTGTTTTATTATCAACAAATATTATTCTTCTTGCATAAAAGAAAACACAATATAAATGATTAAAGAACTTTGAAGACTAAGAGGCCAAAACCCTAAGGCAAACCAAGCAACAAGAAGGCCAACTTGATTTTCATACGATTTGTGTGCATGCCAAGATTAAAACATCAAACTAAAAAAATAGGTTAAAATAGCTACCTTTAGCCTCCTAGTTGTACATAAGACTCCTGTGTTTGCGGAGTCTATGAGAAGCTATTGGTAAGCAGCCTTACCCTAAATTTTGGAAAGGCTGATTCCCAAACTCAAACCAACAAATAAATCTCACGTTTAGTGGTTTGGTAAAGGCTATTTTGAATTCATCAAATAAGAGGCAACTACAGCACCATTATTGTTTTGTATGCAGCAAAACACAATTCTGAAGAGGGTGTGTATGGGGAATGGGTAAAAGAAGAACAAAAGGATAAAAACAAGAAAAGACCTTTGGCACTCTTCCCATGTCTCTCCCTCCCCCACCCTCACCCTCACCCTCACCCTCACCACCAACCCCCCCCCCCCCCAACTCCCTCTCTCTTCCCCTTCCTACCACCGACTATCCCACATATTCCTTCCCTCCCTCCCTATCCTTTTCTATTTCCACCTCAACTCCCACCTTTTGGTTTGCCTTCATACACATTTTGTCATCCCTCTATCCCTTCTAGTTTATGCCCACCGTCACACCCCTTACAACCATCCATATTGCCTATTAAACCCTTTATGCCTACACCTCCACTATTACCTGTTATCTCCCTACCTAAAATTGATACCAAACCAGCTTCAAACCTTAATACCTCTCCAACTTTATCGGTTCAGGGGGGGCAAAAAGATTCCTTTCTGTATTGATGCAAAGTTTTTCTCTTTTTCTTTCAATGGTGGGCGACATGATTCGTATGCTATACATGAGAGTAGCCGGCATGTTAAGCACACTATTTGGGTAGGACGTAAAGGATTAGAGTGGATCCTTTCTTGTTTTGTTGATATTCATGATTGGGTTCCGGGGAAAATTTCCATTTGCAAACATTTCCAGGGAAATAATAAGTTGTTGGAATTTTGTGGGAGGTCGAATAAGGCTGGTGTTTTTGTGGTCATAACTGAATACTATGGTGGGGCTCGCCAAGGGTGTGTTATGATACTAGCAAGCTCCAATCGTGCAGGTTGGTCTTTGTTTCAGAGAGAGATGAGGAATTTTTTCACTGGTACTAAACCGGTTTCTATGGCTAAAGTATCCTCCAAAAATGGTGGTGGTAGAGGAGGTCAGTCTGCTGGTAGTGACCAGAGTGGTAAACTTTTGTCTGCTCATGGTCATCAGCAAAAGTTCAAGAATTTTGAAAAATTTGGAGCAATTTTGGGGCAAAGCGGGATTCCTGGAGTCCATGTAGGGAATGGTTCTGTTTTAAATGGCAAAGTTTCAATCATTAATGGCAAACCCACGCGGGCTTGTACTTTTAAGTTGACCCCTGCCTTTTTGGCTTTGAGAGTGTGCAAGCCTGAGGGCGAGAAACGTTCTATGACATGTCTGGGTGCAATGGATTTCAGTTGGCTCAATGATGTAAATGGAGGGCCAGAACTTATAAAACAAGCTAGTGGGCTTGTCAAAGCCCAGCCCGTGGATATTGCTTCTTTACTTAAAGGTACCTTGGTCAAACCCGTGTCTTTAAATGTTTCATCTGAGGGTCAATCTTCGTGGGTTGAAAAGGAGAACTCGAGAGGAAGCTTGAGGAAGGTTCTTAGGTCGCCAGTGATAGCTATGGTGTTGGCGAGTTAGATGGAGGTTTCCGGGTCGCCAGTGACTGCTTCAGTGCCGGCAAGTGCATCGGAGAGGTCCATTCTTGGGTTTTTCGACATGGAGGTGACCAATCGGAGGATGGGGGACGAGACCCATACTTCAATAGCAGGTGTTTTGAGGGTAGGGAAGATGGCGAGGTCGTGGGGACCTGGGTTTGAGTTTTCTTCTGATCATCGGCATTAAGGTGTTGCCCTTAACTCTTTTTCTCCTCTGTCGGGTCTGGGTTGTGAGGAGGGTCTCTGTTTTGGAGAGAAAGATGACTCCATGGTGGTTTCAGGTGAGAAAGGAGAAAAATGGAGTAGTCCTAGTGCTGAGAAAGTTTTCTAAAAAAGAAGAAGGTCAAGGAGAAATAGAAAATTTGGAGAGATAAATACTTACAAGAATGGGCGTACTGAATCCTGAACCTATAGGAAGAATCCTTGGGAGATTTCTTAGGTAAAGAATTTAGGGAGGTTTGGTGACTGAGAAAACTTTGTGATTTTGAGCGTTTGGGATCTCTAGAGAACTTGAAGACTTGTAAAATGGGTGAAGGGAGTTCTCCGGGTGGTTTATATAGGGGGCGATTGAGTGGAAGTTACACCACTCAAAACCTAAGAAAGAATGTCAGCCGTTGGATCTATGTCTCGCCGTTGGATGCGGAGAACAAAAAGCCGCCTAGAGCAATTAATGTTACCTTGCAAGGCGCTAAGCGTCAGTAGCAATTATGGGGCGAGTAAAACGGCACTCCCCACATGTGTAAACCAGAAAGATCAGTAGTCTTGTCTTCTAAAAATCAAAACCCCACTTTTTCTCCTCGGATAAGAGGGAAAAACCGGAGTTTTTAGGGGCTATTGTAAGGACATAAGCCCAGAACCATATATTGGGCTTTGGGCCTTATCCAAGGACGTTATCGTATCCGAGGAGGGACCAATGGTTAAGGGTGACTCCAGTCTGGAGCCTCTTGAGTAAGAAAGAAGAAGAAGGTGATCTGAGAAGAAATTCCTCCTCGGCCATAGCATACACAACCCAAACACGCATCCCAACGACGAAAATAACCTCCATGGAAGCCCTAGTGTTAAAGGTGTGCCTCAAGAACACACAAGAAGGAAGGGAGCCTGAAAATATCTAAAGGAAGGCTGCTACTCCTGCATTAAATGCACTGCAGCTACTTTTCCGGTCACATTTATGTGGAGAAGACCCTTGAACAGTGCTGCCTTGACTACCACAACTCACAGAGAGCCAAAAGAGGCGCCTGATGGGACAAATACTCAAGTAAGGGCTTAGATAACTGACAAGTGTAGGATCAAAATGGTCCGGAGGGAGCTATATAATGTAACAGACCCTTCACGAGTGGGGGGATCGAAAAATGAAGAAAGATATAATGTAGCAATCTAGAACCAAACTTGTAAACTCTCGGAAGCAATATACTAGAATCAGTCTCCTCAAATTTAGCCGAGGATGTTTTTTCCTCCAGTAGACATCTATTATCTTTTCTTTTTATCATTAAAGCCTATTGGCTCGTTGTATAATTCACTAAAACTCAGATCTTCAATTCACTCTCTATAAATTTATTGCTTTAGACTAATTGGGCTCGAGTCCATACTCTTTTTAGGCCAAGAGTTCAAATTGGGTCTATACAATACTTATTTTAGTGTCATTATTATTATTATTATTATTATTTTATAATTAGAAAATGACTATCGTGAACAATATAAACTTTATTTTAATGGATTGTTTGATACATTGGGACTTTGTCTTATTGTTTTGTTAAATAGATTCTATAAAATTTGTGGTTTGTATTATTATTAGTGGATTATATGATTATGTAATATTGCTCGGTAAAATCCTTGACATGTGTTATTATATTAGTACATTAAAGAATAGGAAATTCAAAACAAATATTGATATTGGAAATTTAAATCAACGTGAGAATGTACTCTTTTTATTGCATTTTAAGTTTCTTTGGAGCTGTGCTTGAACCAAGAATCAATAGTTTTTAATTTAAACTATTTTGAAAAGAAAAAGAAAGAATAAACTACAATTTAATCCTATCTTTTATTTTAAAGAGATAGCAAATTAAACTTTATAGTTTCTGTGGATTCTAGTTAATTCAACTGGTAAAGTCTTTGATGGTTAAATAAAATATTTGGGTTCAATCCTTGCCTAGCTTACACCAAAAACTAATTAGCGTCTTGGTCTGATGACAATGAGTTATCATCAGGAGTGGAAGTTATAGGTTAAAAAACTCTTTAAAAAAAATTAAAAATTAAAAAAAAACCAACTTTATAGTTTCTAAAGTAATAAATTCAACCATGAAAGTTTCAAAAAACAACAAATTAAACCTTATAGTTAGGGGTGTTCACCAAACCGCATAAACCGCACAAACTACAAAAATCGCACCAAAACCGCCCGCAAAATGGCATAACTACACCGCACTGCACCATACCACATAATGCAGTGCAGTTTACGGTTTTATAATAAGAAAACCGTACAAACCGCACCGCACCGCACCCTCTTTATATATTAATATATTTAATTATTTTTTATATTAAATATATTATTAATAGTTTAATAACACTAGTTTTTTTTAAAAAAAAAAGTTTGATAATCCTAACAAGTGTTGATTAGAAAAGTCAACCCAAAATAAAGAAAAATTAGCTCAATAGTTTAAAACTTGGACCAAAACAAAGGGAAAAATTAGTTTTGGGCTGAGTAGAAAAAACTCAAAATTCGAAAAATATACCAACTTCAAATCATTTAAACTGCATCTTATACACCGCACTGCATATGTGACCGTAAAAATGAGGTGTGGTGCGGTTATGGTTTTGGCTAAACTTTAAACCGAACCACACCGCAGCGCACCGCACCGCACATGTGACTGCAAAAATAAGGTGTGGTGCAGTTATGGTTTTAGCTAAACCACATCGCAAAATGCAGTGCTAAAAATGGCCCAAAACCGCACCGCGAACACCCCTACTTATAGTTGTAAAAATGAAACCCTTTATTAAAAAAAAAAAAAAAAAACCTGTGATTCCATTTAATTACCAGTAATTAGCAAAAATTGGATACATCTTTTAACACCCACCTCTAAATAACACTTGAACAATCTTCATGCCATACATAGAATCACTATTATGCTGAGCGTGTCTGGCTAGACAATGAGCAACTTGATTGCTCTCTCGCCTGACATGACTAATTGAGTAGGATCTCAAAGTTTGCAGCAGATATCTCAGCTTCTTGGATCAATGAACAATTGCTCCAACAAGTTTTTACAATCACCCTTCATTTTATGTGCAAACCGAAGGGCCTATAATGCTGCAGTAAGTTCAGCTTCCTCTGTAGATCACGTAGGCTTACCCCGCAACAACACAAGGCCTTTTTCAACAGAGCACCAAACCAAATCCAGACCATTGGGGTATCTATAAATAGAGCTTCAGAATTGATTTTGTAGATTACCTGTTGCCAAGTACTCCATTGTGCTATCCAGGAGGATCTAGCCACCTCTGACCGTTCCTGAACTTTTTTGAACTCCTGCAGCAATGCCTTTGCATTTGAAAATTGGACTCTTGGGGCATCTTCAAACTTAAAACACATTCCTAGAACAACAGATTGACCAAGCCACCATTAGAAATAGCTCAAAGTCCTGCCCACTGTCATAGTCCATGCATTGGCTTGTTGAAAAGAGAAAGTTAATGGGGACTTCTCTAACATACTGAAGCAACAGTGGAAAATTGTTCTAAACCTCCTTGCATCATTCATAGCTTGGATCATTCTCTAACCACAAAGTGTGTTGAACCCTTTCCAAATTCTCATTGCATCATTCATAGTTTGGATCAACCTGAACATGTCTTCTTGCTAAAATTCTTTCCAGCAATCTCTCCACCCAAAATCCTTTACATTGTTAGGAATTTTTGTTCAGCAAAAATGATTCTAGAAACTTTGTCATCATTGATTATCTGAGCTTTCTCCTTCACTTTGGCTCTTCCATGAATGAATTAAACCCAATAGGCACTCCTTACTGTAAACCTACCAGTTTTAGTGCTTGCTCAAATGAGTTTATGCTCTGTTCTTGTAGTACTCAAGCGATTTTCCTTGATGGTTTGCAAGTCAACCAGCCACAAAAATCTTCCAACCGGCTTCATGGTTCCATTCATGGTGGAGGGTATCAATAAGGTTCCTACTCCTTATAACAAGTTGAGTGCGTGCAAGTAGTAAGCTCTTTGCACCAATGATTACTATTGACTAGCTATTCTTTGAAAACAAATTATAAAGATTTATATACACAGCTAGAGTTTTTTCTTCTTTAAAAAAAAAAAAAAATCAAATACATAAAAATCAAGCAGCTTATGAGAAGCATAGCAAATGAAAATTTATAACCTATTTTCACATTCGTCATCTTAGCAAGGATACAATAAAATTTTATCAATCGGATATTCTGGCAGAAAAAAGGAATAAAGAAGAAGCTTAGGGAAAACAAGTAATCAGCAAATTTATGATATATTAAAGGGGGGAAATCCCAAATTGAAAACATACTTATAAAAAACTAGCATATTTGAAGTACGCCTCTGTAACATAGGTATAAACTCCAACATAGCAAAGACAAAAAATGAATTATGTAAACATGGACCTTATTATATATGCATATAGCCACACCAAAAGACATTAAGGTTGCGTTTGACATTGGCTGAAAAAGACAGTTTTTTTACTATTCAGCTTATTTTTGCTACTATTCATGAGTCCCATTTCACTTTTTGATACTATTTATGAGTTACATTGTACTATTTCAGCTAGCTTTTAGCTTTATCTACAGTATTTTCAGTAAAAAGTTTTCAATTTCAGCTAAATAAACTGTTCCCAAATGAACTCTAAATCAAGGCAGGTGATGTGCAATATTCATGAGGAACGAACTAAATGCCACATCATTTGAATTGTATAATTAAGAATCACAAAATGATTTGTGAAGAAGTTCCCCATATCATTGAAGAAAACATAATCTGCAACAAAGATTGTAGTGATAAAACGTACAGAGAAGTGTGAGCACCAAGTCCCAAGATACAAGTGAACTGAGACATGAATAAGGTAAAGCTAAAAACAAGATAACAAGAGAAGAATCCTCAGAAGCCCACAAAATTTGCTCCACCTTTAACACCACTTTTACAATCAAAGAGAAGCATATGCCATGGGCTAAGTAGCTATTTTTCCCCCATCAAATCACTCAAACTGAAACCAATTAAAGAAATAAAGATTGAAATATTAGCAAAAGAAGCCCCCTCTTCCACCTTCAACAACCATCAGAGCAAAATTGAGCCCGCATCATGACAGCTTGACTCACTTCAGCATCAACAAAGTTTAGAATTACGTGCTTCATGGGGGCATCCATATTATAAACATGTTAGTGGATATAGCAAGCAATATCTATTCTATGCTTCTTCTTTTTTTCAAAAGAAAAACAAGTAGAGAGAGAGAAAGGGAATTTCAACATTAAACAAATATTCTAATTGTGAATCCGATAAAGTTTCAAATGAAAGATACAAAAAATAACGGGCATTCTCATAAAACTAATGCTTCTTGCTAATTAAGCATGAGAATACTAATCAAGATGTCCTTCGTCAAATTCAATTTGACAAGTACGAGAGCTCCTTCGAAAATTCATTAATTTCTTGTGAATACGATGCTTCGCCTTTGAACCTAGATTACTTTCAACAGTGATTTTCATTGTCTTTAATACTTTTGCTTCCTTCAAGACATGTCTGACAAGTTCCATCTCAATCCCATGCCCTAAAAAGCCTTTATAATAACAGGTTGTAAGGTGTGATGACAGACATTCAGGATCATAAAATTTCTCATTCAAGTGGCAGTGTTTGAAATCAGAATAGTCAGATTGATCCTTGAGTGTCCAGTTAAAGGGAAGTGTGAATTCAAAGGCAAGTATTTGTAGCTTTGGAGCCTGACAAAGCATGAGTTGTACTACATCCCATGCACACCAATCAGAACAAAGTTCACCATAAAACAACAAGGAAGACAAATTATGAAACATGGGAATACCATCCTTATAAGGATTGCAGAAGATCTGCACAGCAACATAACAATCACAAGTTCACAAAGTCACAACAATATTACCAAGTATCTAGCAATTTAATTAATGATAGAGGTTTAGAACATGTTAAATTGTAACGTGCCATTACCTCTACGGTTTCTATACCCAAATTCAAGGATTGAACTTGAAAGAGTGGTCTTGAGAAGTCCAAAACCCTCTTTGCATAATCTACAGTATGTGAATCATCATCTTCAAGATCAATGACTGCTTCAACTAGGTTGGGGAGGTTTTCCAACACAACATCCTCACCCAAACCACCGCTGAAACGAAAGCACTCAAGAGCCGGGGTGTTTATCTGGAGTTTGTAAAGCCAACAGTCATCAGCAGGCCACCGTATATACAATGTTTTCAGCGTGGGTACCAGTACAATGACATTGACCTTGCCTGCACTCTCACCCAAACCATAAAAATTGCTAGTAGACACTGTGAGGCTCAAATCTTGGAGGACAGGGCAGGCGGCGAGGAGTGTGGAGATAGAGTCATGCTTTGCACATCTAACATTTTCAAGTCCAAGAATCCTTAGACTTGGGAAAGTTGAAGCAGAAGCAGAAGCAGGAGGGTTGAGAAGAATCGCACCTATCAATGTGAGGAACACTAATGTTGAACAAAAGAAGAGAGTGGTAGGCATCTCCAAAGGTGGATTAGGACAAGTAGATATGTAGAGATCGAGCTCTTGCAGGCCGCCACGTAGAAGGGTATCTTGGACCCATGTTTCGACAAGAAATGAGTCACAATTGGAAGTCCAATCAAGGCGCAACTTGCTTAAGGGAATGGCATTGCGAAGAGTCCAGATGTTGGACACTGCATCCAGAAAGCTGAAATTTGAGTTTGTCGTTGTTGGGCCTGGGTAATCTGTGTCTGATTGACTAAAAAGCGTGCGCTGGTCCAAGTCGAGGACTGGGACGAGTTTCCAAAGAGACCTCCACCTGCTCGATAAAATGCTTGTGGCGACTGAGGCTCGTGTTGGGAGAAAGGAGAGGATATGGGTGAGGAGACAGTCCGGTAGACTGCTAATTACGTCTTTGTAGTCATCAGCAGAAGAAGAGAGGGAATCGGATGAACTCCCACCGCAACCGCAAGGCCTCGCCCTAAGAACATCTCTTCTTTCTGCCCTCTCTGCTCTCTCTGTTCTCTGCCTCTCTGATCTCCTCTCCTCTTCTTCTTCCTCCATGGGTTCTCTCCTCTGGCCCTTCATGCTAGCTTCCGATTCCGGTTCCTATTCACTGTGTATGTGTGAAGGGTTTGTTTCAATTTTGGGGATTTGGTAGATCTTGGATTCGTACAACACAACAACAACGAATGTCAGCCAATGAGTTATGAAATGAGACTGCCAAACATTATTATTATTAATTGTTTCTCCAAAAACAAAAAAAAACATTTATTAATTAATTAGGCAAATGGCAAACAAAAAACGACGTCGTTAGTACGTATTTATAAAAAATTATCTCTTATTTTCAAACTATAATATTGTTTTTTTTTTAATTCAAAAAAAAATTTTTCAAAAAAAAGACATGCACTTATAACTAATCTTTTGATCTCAAGATGCCTCATCAACATTCAGTCGAGCATTTTATCAACTTCTTGATTTTTGATGTATTAGATTTTTTTTTTTTTTTTTTTATTCCTCTTTATTTGTATCAAGACATGAATAAGGTAAAAACTGTAAACAAGATAACAATAGTAGCCATCAGTAATAGCATTCCACCTTTGAAAGCTAAATTTTCCCACCAAATCACTCAAACTGAAACCACTTAAAGAAAGAAAGATTGAAATATTAACAAAAGAATCCCCCCTTCACCACCTTCAACAACACTCAGAGCAAAATTGATTCTGCACCATGACAATACAAGCAAGAAATTTCGTTATGGTGGATTAGCTTTTGTAACTCTTGCCAGTTTTTCAGTACTTAAAACCCAGTCTTCTAAACAAGTACATTCAGTTACAATTTTACTTAATTCTGGATTGCAAAGCTGATCCGCCTTCTTGGTGTCACCCCATAGGCTTTATTTTGAAATTTCTCAGGCCACAACTGCCATTATTGTAAAGTAAAGATGACTGACATGAGCAAATTTTATAATTCTGTAGACACCAACTGAATAGCCACACCTTTTTTATTTTTTGTGCAGAATCATTAAACTTTATTTCTTTGTGATCAAAGAAAGTGGAATAAAAAACTCTAAGCTATCAACATATTTACCTTAACAAATGCACTAAATAGCAATACCATTTATTATGTGATCATTGACCACCCACTACACAGAGATTAGCCATACAATCCCTCTTTAGGAATTCTGGTACTAGTTCTAGCAAAACTATTTTTGTTTTCTAAGTGCCTTTCTTTTTAGATTTATCTTTGTCATCAGCAGGTTCAAGATAATTCTTCCGAATTTTCAAGTTCATCACTAGCAAGAACAAGGCTTTCCATTGGTTTAACAAGTAAATCTGCAAAGGCATTAAGCAAAACAATATTTTCTAATACTATCATCCCATCATTTTCTAAAAATCTGCTGTACCATAATGCAATACATCACTAGGCTGGAAAATATGAAATGATTCATGAAGGTCTCCATACCACTCAAAGAAACATAATCTGCAACAAAGATTGGAGTGATAGAATTTATAGAGAAGCCAGGGACCAAGTCTCTAGACATGAGTGAACTAATGCAAGAATGGGGTAAAAAATGTAAACAAGATAACAATAGAAGTCATCAGTAGAAGCATCTTCAAAAGTCCACAAAATTTGCTCCACCTTCAACACCACTTTTACAATAAAAGAGAAGCATATGTGATGGGCTTAGGAAGCTAATTTTTCCCACCAAATTGCTCAAGCAGAAACCAACTAAAGAAATAAAGATTGATATCTTAACAAAACAAGCTCCCTCTACCACCTTTAACAACCCTCAGAGCAAAATTGAGTCTGCACCATGACAGCTGGACTCACTTCTATAAGCTGCATGGGGCCTCCATGTTATGAAACATGTTTGTGGATATAGCAAGCACAATACATTCTATGCTTCTTTTTTTTTTTTTTCCTTTTCAAAAGAAAAATACAAGTACAGAGAATTTAAACATTAAACAAATATTCTAATCTTGAATCCATTGTAGTTTCAAATGAAAGATGCAAAGAGTAATGGGCATTCCCACAAAGCTATTGCTTCTCACAAATTAAGAAAGTGAACTTAAAAATTGAATTGTCCTTTGTCAAATTCAATTTGACAAGTAGGATACCTCCTTTGAAGCTTTCTTAATTTCTTGCAAGCATGAAGCTTTATCTCTGTGTCTAGACGACTTTCAAAAGTGATATTCATTGTCTTTAATATATATGCTTCCTTCAAGACTTGTCGGACAAGTTCCATCTCAACCTCATGCCCTGAAAATCCCTTATAATAACAGGTTGTAAGATGTGATGACAGACATTCAGGATCATAAAGCGTCTTCTCCATGCAATTCTCCAAGCAATGGTCAGGTGGGCAACCATTGTGGTCACCCTGGAATGTCAATTCAAAGCCAAGTGTTTGTACCTTTGGAGCCTGACAAAGCAAGAGTTGTACTGCAAGCCACATATAATAGGAAGGCCAAATATTACCATCAAATGTCAAGGAAGTCAAATTATTAAACATGGGAAGACCATCCATAGGACCATAGCAGAGGATCTGCACGACCACATAACAATCACAGTTCCACAAAAGTCACAACCCACTCAGAACAATATTATTAAGTATTATTGAGCCATTTAATTAATGATAAGAGAGTTAGAGCATGAAAAACGTAACATGTCCTTACCCTGGCGTTTTCTAGGTTGAATTTCATGGATACAACGTTATAGAGTGATTCCATGAAGCCCCATATCTTATTTATCTCATCTACAGTATTTGAATAATCATCTTCAAGTTCAATGATTGTTTCAACTAAGTTGGAGAGGTTTTCCAACACAACATACTCACCCAAACCACCAAAAAATTGAAACCTCTTAAGAGCCGGGGTGTTTATCTGCAGTTTGTAAAGCCAACAGTCATCAACAGGCCATTGTATATACAATGTTTTCAAAGTAGGTACCGCTACAATGACATTGACCTTGCTGTCATCCAAACCATGAAAATCGCAACTAGCGCCCCTGAGAGGCTAAAATCTTGGAGGACAGGGCAGGCGGCGAGGAGTGTGGAGATAGAGTCATGCTTTGCATATCTAACATTTTCAAGTCCAAGAATCCTTAGTCTTGGGAAAGTTGAAGCAGAAGCAGAAGCAGGAGGATTGAGAAGAATCGCACCTGTCAATCTGAGGAACACTAATGTTGAACAAAAGAAGAGAGTGGTAGGCATCTCCAAAGGTGTATTAGGATCAGTAAATATGTAGAGATCAAGCTCTTGCAGGCCGCCACGCAGAAGGGTATCTTGAACCCATGTGCTGACAAGGAATGAGTCACAATTGGAAGTACAATGGAGGTGCAACTTGCGTAAGGGAATGGCATTGCGAAGAGTCCAGATGTTGGACACTGTATCCAAAAAGCTGAAATTTGAGTTAGTCCTCGTTGGGCCTGGGTGATATGTCTCTGATCGACTAAAAAGCAAGCGCTGGTCCAAATCGAGAACTGGGACGAGTTTCCAAACAGACCTCCACCTGCTCGATAAAATGCTTGTGGCAACTGAGGCTCGTGTTGGGAGAAAGGTGAGGAGACAGTCCGGTAGATTGCTAATTATGTGTTTGTAGTCATCAGCAGAAGAAGAAGAGAGGGATGAACTACCACCGCAACCGCAAGGTCTCGCTCTCAGAACATCTCTCCTTTCTGCCCTCTCTGCTCTCTCTCTTCTCTGACTCTCTGATCTCCTCTCCTCTTCTTTTTCTTCCTGCATGGACTCCCTCTTCTGACCCTTCATGGTAGTAGCTCCAATCAGCTTCCGATTCACTGTGAGTCGGAATGAGAAGGGTTTGTTTTAATTTTGGGGATTTTGGCAGCTAAACGGATAATCTTGGATTCTGAAATGAGACAGACGAACATTTATTAGGCAAATGAAACGGCATATAAGAAACGTCGTCGTTAGTGAGTATTATATAATATTATCTGTTATTTTCAAACTATAATATTGTTTTTAAAAAAATTATGTAATTTCTTTTTTCATTTAAACTCAATTGAATTTATAAAAGTTTCTTTATTAGTTATCTTTCATTGATATTTGTTGTTTTGTTATATATATGTATCTTCCAGTGATATTTAATGTACTACTTAGTACTTACCAATCCAAAGCAACATATTCATTTCGTAAATTAAAACTATTGCTTTTGCTTACACAAATTGTGAAGGCTGTTTCTGTACTGTAATCAATGAGAGAAAAGTAAATGGCAATTGGACACCCGAAAGTAGAAGAAGAAACATGCTCTACCAAATTGTTTAAGGCAGCAATTTCCGGATTTCTTTTTGCAAAGAATGGAAACACTATTCTATTCAGTTACTCTATCATCTACATGATCAGCCATAGCCATGATTTTGTGTACAGCTGTTCTATGCATGGTTGTCAAAATCTCAATATAGATCTTACGATATTACGATTTTACGATCTCATCTGCCAAAAATGATCCGGATCTTTTAAGACTTTTTGTAATCGTTCAAGATCGGTAGGACTGTACGATTCTGAAAATCCTAAATGATCTTAGATTCTTGTAATCTTCTTTAACTTAATAGAAGATTCAGGTAGACCTAAATGAAAAATAAAATCCCAATAGACCAAGCTTTGCTATTCTAATATAGAGAGAGTGTTAATTGAACCCAAATGAAAATAACATTCTAATAAAGTATCACGTTTTGAGATTTTTGGCCTTTTTAATGATGCTTACAAATAGACGTGGTGATGTATGGTAATTACATCAAATAGATGCAAATTTATGAATGAATATATAATTTATGTGATTAGTTAACATACCAATGTGTTTTTCTCTCAAATAATGTAGGATCTTACGATCCACGATCCGATCTTACAATTCACAATCTCATCTACCTCCCACGATCCTACGTAGGATCATGATTTTGATAACCTTGATTTTATGTGAATTTTTCCCTTTTCTTTTGTTATAATACAATGGATATCGACACAAAAATTGGGTCTTAAAGACCTAAGGGAGGTAGTAGGCCAAAGGGAACCAGAAAACTTCAAGGAAGACAAATTATTATAATTTGAAGCACAACTGAGGATCTACACAAAAACATAACAATTACAAGTTTTAGAAAGTCAAAACTCACTCACAACAATATTATTAAGTAGCATTTAGCAATTTAATTAACTAATTGCTAAGTCGTGCAATGCACGGAATAGTTAGCAAATGTTAAATAAATAAATATATATTTACTCTTTTCAATGCTACTATTAGTTAAAACCAAATGATAATTGCTTGCACACTCCCAAGTGCAGGAGATTATAGTAATATAATTCTCGGAGTACTGAAGTCGAATCACAAGGAATAGGGTAAATTCAAAGACAATATAATTAAACAATTTAGGTGAAGAAGAAAAGAACTTTTGCAGTTTTTGCTAGGTGATTGGTAACAAGAATAATAATAACAACTGATTTAATTCAATAATGTAAATACTAGGGCATAGGAGTATTTCCCTATATCGATATAAAATTTTTTGTGATCTAAGAAATTATATATTTCATAATTGATTGTTCTTATACAATTAAATACTTATGATTCAGTTGAACTGAAACAATTCAAGAACGCATGATAACCTAGATTAATAATGCGGTTAGAAAAGTTTTTAGAAAAACTCATTCACTTTAAAACCTAATTTCTATTCGAAACTATTAGAAATTCATCTAAACAATAAGAAAAACATGATTGAACTTATTGAAAGTATGGAAGAACTAATACATCAAAAGAAATCTAATTGAACAATCAAATATGTTGTTGATAAAATTCTAGAAAGAATCACATTGAATATTCATACCGTATAGAAGAAACATAACTCCTAGCCCTAGCAAAGAATTTAGGCTGCCATTAGAGAAAGAAAAATACAAGGTTTTCTCTCCAAAATTCGTTCCACACAGCCTCCCTTCCAAACCCTAATGTCCAAGCGTCCAAAGAAAAAAATAACTTTTACTATTTTAATTTTCATTCAGGTTTACAGCAGTAATTTGTGAGTTAATTTCGGCCTTCAAAAATTGAGAATTTCAAAAAACTCAAAACTGGAAAGTTGTAGATATTTAAGTCACAGTTCCAACCCATTTTGCTTTGTGTCAATTGGATTTTTGAGGAGAGAGATATGCTAAAAATACTGATCAGTGCTTAAATCTAATTTTTCCTTTTCAGATTCTACCTCTTTGATTTCTATCCTTATTTGAAGCTTCCAACATGGTAGATGACCTAAGCACTCCAACTGCACCTCCTTAGACATTTAAGCATAGTCTTTTAGCTCCACTTTAATTCTAGTTTGGCCTCCATTCTCTCACAAATTCTTGTAAACTCTTTTTCTCACATGATTGCTAGAAAGTAGAAAATTGCATACAATAAATGACATCTTATTCAAGAAATTATGTAAAGATAAATAATAGGGACTAATGCAAATCATAACTTAATTATACAAATTAAGCATAGTAATAAGGAGATAATGTCCACATAAATATATAACAAGTATACATTTTAAGGCATTATCAATAATCAAATCAATACTTGATAAAAGGAGGTAAAGAGATAATTTGAAATAAATACAAAGTTAGTTATTCAAAAATAAATTATAAATAATAGCAAAAAGAAATACAATCAAAATTAAAGAATTAAAATAATACAAAAACCAATTGGACAAAGAGAGAGTGGACCTGTTAAAGGAAATCGGATATATGGGCTGAAACTTTACTTGAGAATGCATAATCGAATCTATTCCAAACCTATTGTGATTGAAATTTCAACAAAATTTTTTGTCTAATATGAATCACATAAACAATCCAATTTCAAGGACAAAGCTTGGTCCAAAAATCGGCTGAGAACATACGATTCAAAAGAAATCAATAATTTTTTTTTTTTTTTTGTGAAATACCCTAAAAAGTGGGGGAAAAGAAATCAATGCTTATATTAATTAACCTAAAATTAAAGTACCATTAAATAACGTCAATAATTACTTATTGGGAATGTAGCAATTGTTGCATAATGGGTTATATGTCACCAAAAAAAAAAAAAAAAAGCCACATATGTCCAAATGTCATGTACAATGCATGTGATCAGGTGAATCCAATCTATTCCAAACCTATTGTGACTGAAATTTCAGTTAAAAATGTTGTCAAATATGAATCACATAAACAACCCAATTTCAAGGGCAAAGCTTGGTCCAAAAATCAGCTGAGTACATACAATTCAAAAGAAATCAATAGTTATATTAATTAACCTAAAATTAGGGTACCATTAAATAACGTCAATAATTATTTATTGGAAATGCAGCAATTGTTGCATAATGGGTTATGTGTCAACAAAAAGAAAGCAACACGTCCAAGGGTCATGTGCAATGCACATGATCAGGTAGACCCTTAGATACTTGTCACTTTCTTTTGCTACCACATAACTATTTATATGGCAATTGTTGTATACAAGTATGTCGCAAAACCTTTCTTTTATTTATTTTTTATTCTCAAAACTTTAGTTATTTATTTTTCAAGATACAAACCTAAATTATGAAATTAGAGATTGAAATTTAAACAATGCAAAAGTTGCAATATAGTTTTTTTTTTCTTATAAAGATGCAAATATGCAATACAGTTATATAATAGCATGCACTTAGGGGAGAAGAGAAAGAAACAGAGCTACCAAAATTACTTAAGCAAACTTTCTCTAAGAAGGAGACTTCTCTAAATAAACCCAAAAAAAAAAAAAAAAAAATTACTGTTAGACTCACCTACAATAGACCAAAAACTCATTTATGAAAAACAATAAAGGAATGCCAAAGTTGTTGACTATGTGTGTGATTATAATTTAGGCAAGTGCGACTCTACATATATCTTAGGGTGGTCACAGGACCACCTTGATTTGCCAAAAAGATGTGTGTGTGTGTGTATACACACTAAACTAACCTATTTTGACCATCCTAATAAAAATATTGACCACGTTGATTTGAGAATTGCAAAAAATTTTATTCAATAAAAATAAGAATAATGTTTTATTCACAACATTTTTACAATAATTTCATAACAAATCTTCTGTGATAAGCGGAAATCGGTTACTATTTTTAATTTGGGTCTAATATTGATATCACTTTTTAAACTACTAATAGCAAATTATTATGTAAGATTTGTTTCTAAAATGTTGTAGATGTAGCATTACTCCAAAAATAATTCGAGCCCCTCAAGTAAAATATTGTAATCATGAATTCTTCTTGATAGTGCCGGCAATTATGATTTTTTTAGCTTTGTAGTGGCAATAATTTTTCTTTCCTTAGCAACTCAGCTCACAATTGTATCAAACATCATCTGTTTTTCTTTCTATTTTCTATTATCATTTCAATTCTCTTACTTCATTACTCTGATCTTAGCATTCTCAATTATCACTTTATCTCTTATCAATTTTTTTTTTTTTTTGTTAGTAGAAAAAAATGGTAACACTTCATGTATTTTCATGTTTTGTTTTTTGTGATATTGATATATTCAAGTTATTTTTTTTATTAAATTTTGTATAATTTAAGTTTCTCAGTGTTGATGCCCACTTTGACAAGGAGGCCCAATAGCAGGAAAAAGCCCAACAATATGGGAGAAAAAGAGTTAGTAAATTGAGAAGAAAACCATTAATCCCGAGCGGCAGGAATAATGGATCACGGGCCTAACAAAATAGCAAAAGGGCCTCAAAGAAAGCAAGTGAGCCCAAAGGAGCTCAGAGAAAGAAGTAGTAAACTCATGGGCATTATGAGAAATAGAAAGCAAGCAAGGATGGGCCAAAAAGGCCCAAAGTAATGAATTAAGTGAGTAAGGGAGTTGGTGGAAAAGCCCATAAACCCCAAAAGTAAAAGATATGGTAATTTGGGTCGAGGAAGCCGAAAAAACTTAGCAAAAGCCCATAGGAATGAAGAATTGGAATGGGCCGAGGATGCTCAAGAAAATGAAATGGGTCGAGGACGCCCTAAAGAATGAAATGGGCCAAAGAAGCTCGAAAGCAAAGGAATGGGCCAAGGAATCCCAAAATAGCATAAACACTAGCCCAATGATAATACTGGGCCACTGGAATTAAGCAAAGGGAAAGCATACAGCAGGCTCAAAAGACATCTAGCAAGCATGAACCAAATAATAACATGGTAGGAATAACAAAATGGCATGGTAGAAGTGCTAACCGACTTGCAAAAGAGGTCAAGAATGGATTAGAAAAGGAAAAGCCCACAATCAAACAAGGCCTAGCACAAGAAAGAAGTAAGACATAAAGAACGAAGGCTTAAAGACTCATTCACGCCATAAGAAGTCAAGAACGAGCAGCAAAATATGCAGACGAGCCTTCAGATCATGGAAAACTCATGAGCAGCAAACAGGCCATGGACATACATGGAAGTGGAGCACGCACAAGGCTCAGGCACCACCAACTTGTATCCAGCTAATACAGGAATGGTGGGCCATGGGTCAGAGGTAAGAGAGGGTATGGTCTGGCAGTGGAGAGAAGAGGGAGCCTATTCTAAGGTTCCCACCTAAACTCTTTTGGAGGAAATGTCTTGCTGGGATGACATACCATCCAAAAGAGGGAAAAATGAGTTGGAATCACTAGGTGCATGCCATGAGAGATAATGAGAGAGAATGCCCACCCTTATTCGGATGGGAATGCCACGGTGAGTAAGGAAACAAAATAAGACTATTTGTTTGGTAATGAGATGTGGCACGGCCAGTACAGGTAAGTGGTGGTGGCTGGGTAGCTAATAGACCAATGGGTGGTCTGGAAAGGACATCCACACCAAGACAAAAGCGTTTAAGGGGTAAAATAGTAAAAACTCATCATGGCAAGCAATATAAAAAAGGCCTCCGCCGTGCACAAGGAACAACAACAAGGAAGCAAGGAGAGAACATAACAACACCAGAAAGAACAACGGAACAAGAAAGTGAAAAATATAGTAGAAAACTTAGAAAGGAAAAGAGAATTAGAAAGAAAAAACAGAGAGTAAGCAAGAGTGTAGGCATGCAACAATAGGCTTTTTCTTTCTCTCCCCCTAAAAGCCTCCCCTCTAGTAAGAATTAAGGAATTTAAGGATAAGCCATTTAGGCCCATTCTCTCAAAATGGGTAATTTCCGTAGCAGGATCTTCCTATGAGATTGCCCACATTGAAGAGTGGTTCCCTTCCTAAACTTAACTCCGTAGGGAAATCAAGCATGGCAGACTAACCATTCTTCCTTTCTTTTCATTGATCAAGCATTGGTGTTATTCCCTTTTTTCTTTATTATCATCTTATTTATGTTGCATTACTCCTTCCTTTATTAAAATCATGATTTGATATTTTCTGTTTTTCTGGTTGACAGTAAGCATATTCCTTTTATTATTGTTATATTACATTTGTCTGCCATAATTTTCTTGTAACAGTTTTATCTGTCATGGGTATGTGACCAAAGTTTTAGCAGAAGGGCTCTAGTTTGTGCACAAGCCGGTTTGGGGTGTGTTGCAGTCAAGCCGGTCTCAACTCTCCTACCCAGAACCATTGGGCCATAGTGTGGTAGGAGGCAGCCCAGCCTGTAGTTACGAAAAAGGCCCACCACACTAACTGACCACCTTAAAAATAATTCTTGAAGCGGCCACTGAATTTAGGAGAAGTTTTACTATTTAAAATTTTGAATTTGATATAAGAAAAGATGGATGTAAAAGCAAAGAAGCAAAACCATGCTTAACGGAAAACAACAACTCATAACAATAATAAATTTATTGATTATATTAAAAACAACCACACTCTCTGCTAGGATTCAATTGGCAGTGGGACTGAATAATTGGCATCACCATCATTCCTACAACCCAAACTTTAGAAATAAGAGTTAGAGAAAATCCCAGAGAGAGAATTTCATAAGAAGCAGATCAATCAAACAAGAGAGAGAATGATAAAGGGGAGTCTTTTGTGGCGTGAGAGTAGTAGTCTTTTATGGCTGAACAATTTCAGATTCTAATAGATTTTTATAAAAATAAAACTTTTTAAAAAATAATTAAAGGCGTACAAAATTGTGGAGCTAGTAAAGTTGATGTAGTAACATATTATGAAGTCAACAAAGAGTCAAAGGTTTCAGTTTTATAGTATATATAGATTCCTACAACCCAAACTTTAGAAATAAGAATTAGAGAAAATCCCAAAGAGAGAATTTCATAAGAAGCAGATCAATCAAACAAGAGAGAGAATGATAAAGGGGAGTCTTTTGTGGCGTGAGAGTAGTAGTCTTTTATGGCTGAACAGTTTCAGATTCTAATAAATTTTTATAAAAATAAAACTTTTTAAAAAATAATTAAAGGCATAGAAAATTGTGGAGCTAGTAAAGTTGATGCAGTAACATATTATGAAGTCAACAAAAAGTCAAAGGTTTCGGTTTTATAGTATATATAGATGATGGAGAATTATAGAAAGATAAATAAATAATTAAAAATAATGTGTTGTTACCATTGCGGTTCTCATGCTCAATTCCATGGATATAACATTACAAAGTGGTCTCATAAAGTCGCATACCATATTTGCATATTCTTCTGTAGTAAAAGAAAGATGTTGATTCTCAACTTTAAGGAACAATTTAACCAAGTAAGGGATGTTTTCCAACACAACATCCTCGTCACCGAAAAAACCTTAAAAATGAAAGTACTCAGCATTGCAAATTAGAGCCAGGGCGTTTATTTGGAGTTGGTATGTGGAATACTTAGCATTGCAAATTAAATGTAATGGTTTTAGCCTAGGTATATGTACAATGATAGTGAACTTGCCTTCAATATTAAAGAAGGCTCCATAGCACAGTAAGAGGGTGAAATCATGGAGGAGCGAGCAGGCAGTAAGGGGTGTAGAGAGAGAGAGTCACAGTTTGCATATTTAACATTTCTAAGTTGTAGAATCCTGAGACTAGAAGGAGGATTGAGAAGAATGCCATCCTTCAATTAGAGAACCACTAATGTTGTGCAAAAGAAGAAGACACTAACATTTAGTAATAGCAATATATATGTGGAGATCGAGATCTTGCACGCCATAGGGAATGGTGGCTCGGACCAATGTGTCAACATAGAATAAGCCACAATCAAGCCAAGTTCACTGGAGGTGAAACTTGCATAAGGGAATGGCTTACCTCCATTATTTTTTTAACTTGACATTAAAAAAGTATTTGAGGTAAGCCAAACTCTTGACAACGTGTTCCTTAGTTCCTACCATTTTTTTTTCCTTGAGTAAATACTTTATAGATCTACCCACAAAGGGAAACAACAAAAAGGTGAGGGCCTAGGTCCATCTCGAACTAGAGCCTGATGAATTAGGGGAGGAAGAACGGAGATGGGAACTGGCCCCTTCCAATTACAGAAAGAGGCCCACTAGGCTAGTAAGTGAGCAGGAACATTATCGGCTCTATATACAAATGAAAATGAAACATTCACAAAAGTATTACAGAGGCAGAAATATCATCTACAATATCTCTGATACTCCAGTGGGGGGCTACATCAGACTTGGATAGAGGCTCAATGACATTCCACACATCACCTTCAATTATTATGTTGCTGTAACCTTCAAGCACTGCTCTTTTAATAGCCCCAAAAGCAACTTTAGCTTCTCCAAGCAGACGACTTTCAGATACCAGCTGGTCTACCCAAGCCAACAACATCTCTCCATTCTCATTTCTGGCAATAACAACAATAGAGGTTTTGTTTTCTCTAATTGCTGCATCAAAATTGAGCTTGACCCAATCTTTCTGTGGTGGGGACCAAGTGACCAACCTTTACCCAACTTCTTCTTCTTTGACTGGCTATCCCAAGCTTTTTTATGATCCATATAAGTTAAGAACACCTGCTTCGATAGATCATATGGGGAAATAGTATTCTTCTAGTCTCTTCTTATTTCTAGTCATCCACAACATATCACAAAAAATGCTACATAAAGCTGGAAGTTACCCACATCTTCATCCACAATCCCCAGAGAATCCTTCGGATTAAGGATGAGTTTAACCCAATCCTGAATAGATAAATTTCTCATATTGATTATATTCAGTGGCCAAGGAGCTAAGAGCCAAAGCTGCTGTTCCCCCACACACTGAATAAATATGTGCTCCAAAGTTTCTGGGGCACTTGTTGCAAAGGCAACATTCAATCGAATGCAGGGAGAATCTTTAGTTAAGGATCGATCTCGTTGGAAGGATTTGCCAAGCCATTTTCCATAAGAGGTTTTTGAGTCTTGTGTGGACTTTCAGCTTCCACAAAACTTTCCAATCAGCTAAATTGAATTGAGGGTGATTGAGAACGTTTGAGTCGCTAATAGCGTTATACGCTGATTTAATAGAAAATTCACCTGATGGAGGTAGACACCAAAAAACCTGGTCTTAAAGGCTTGTTGTGGCAGATGGATACTTATTATCTTGTTGATTGTCTCTGCTTCAAAACTTTGCTCAAGTCTGCCTCTGTCCCAACTCCGGGTATCATGATTAACCAGGTCTACCACAAGGTGAAATTCATTAGAGGCATCTTGCTTGCAGCTAGGAAAAAAAAACCCAGAAAAAGTGACAACATATAAACATGTGAATCTCAACTAAGAATCATACTTTGAGAAAAATACTAGGCAAGATCGAAAAGGTTCAAACATGGCTAAAAACTACCTCTTCTTGTGCCTAGTTGTGCGGCAGGTGATGCTGTTGGATATAATTCAACAATTTATTTTGTGATAAGGTAAAAAGAACAATACACAGATTTAACAATAAGCAGTAACACAAATAGATATTAAAGGCAAATACAATTAATAAATACTGAATATATATAAATAAAAATCTGCAAATAATTAAAGACTCACAGACCAAATGCGTGAAAGGATGAACAATAGAGATCAAGTCTTGTGTTTGACACAATTTCCTTAAAGCAGATTTCGCCCCTCACACAGTCACTGTGGTGCTTTGAGACTCGTGGACGTCTGCCTCCCAGGATAAAATGATCTTCAGCACGAAGACGAAGCACTCAAGGTCGTGCTTTGCGAACTACTCAATGCCTCTTTCTCTCTCTTTGACACAATGAATGTACAAAATTCTCACTGTCTGAGTTTTTCTCTTCAAAAAGTGCTTTTCATGAATGAGGGACAATGAACTTATACGTAACTTAAAACTGAAACACTGTTTCAGAGATAACCGCTGTATACAGACTTACTGACTCCAAATAAAATAATAAAATATTATTATTAATTGGATAAGTGGGCCTAGTCCACACTTACCTAAAGCCCAACCCAATATCCAGTCCAAACTCATATTCTTTATCATTTCTAATGTGGGACTCAAAGATTTTCACCACTTATAATAACATCTTTAAGTGAACATAGAAAACATCAATTTCTTATTCACTCCATGCTATTTTTCCAACAATCCCCCACATGAATAGAAATTGATAAACACAATGCAAATGATAATGCAGACACAGAGAGAGTAGAAGAAAAGTTGCTGTATCGGGAAAAGTAGCTTGTGGCTTTGAACTTTCCTTTGTGAAAGACTATCGGATATACTAGCTAACCAGTGAACATGATGTCTTAAACTGTTCAGCCGTTTGTGTATACCAAGACAATAGAATTCACACAGCTCCTTTTCGGACATTTTTCGATTCTTATAGTTGTGTTCATTTCGGCCCTGAACATATCCTGGTAAATTCATGAAGTGCTCTAGAGAATTCAGCCTTGAAACTCTCATGGAAGCGGCCCACTTCACACTCATATAGGTGATTCTTATTAAGAGTATCCTGCTATACCCCACTTGGAATTCCAAGATATAAGAATCATTAAAAGCAAAGCTTACCCTGAACATCGCTTACAAGCATCACTATTTCATCATAGGAATGGGAGGGAGATGTTATCTCCATAGTGATAAAAATTAGTCTCCACGATTCGGTTGTCCCTTTGAACCTAGATCTTGGGATCTCCAGTCAACTAGGTTGGGTTGCCATCCCGGAGACTTTTATGTAATAGGCTTTAACCCCATTCCCCTCGATGAGCAGTTTATTTGCTCTCTACTCAAACCTTTGGTTAACGGATCCGCTATATTCTCTTTTGACTTTATGAAGTCAATGGAAATAATTCCATTAGAGAGCAACTGCCTCACGGTATTATGTCTTCGACGTATATGTCGAGACTTACCGTTGTACATATGACTATGTGCCCTACCAATAGCTGATTTGCTATCACAATGTATACAAATAGAGGGCACAGGTTTCACCCACATTGGCATATCCTCTAGGAAATGACGAAGCCACTCTGCTTCTTCTCCTGCTTTGTCCAATGCAATAAATTCTGATTCCATTGTGGATCTAGCAATGCATGTTTGTTTAGAAGACTTCCAAGATACCGCTGCACCACCAAGTGTGAAGACATATCCACTTGTGGATTTGGTATCTTTTGTATCGGATATCCAATTAGCATCACTGTACCCTTCTAGTACAGCTGGATACCGAGTGTAGTGCAACCCATAGTTTAGGGTGTATTTCAAATACTTCAAAACCCTAACTATTGCCTTCCAGTGGACTTCCCCTGGATTACTAGTGTATCTACTCAATTTGCTGACAGCATATGCTATGTCCGGTCTAGTACAGTTCATTATATACATAAGACTGCCTATTATTCTTGAATACTCCAATTGAGATATGCCTTGCCCTTTATTCTTAGTTAGATGTAAATTTACATCTATGGGTGTTCTCACTGGACTGTCATCATAGTCCTTGAACTTCTCAAGAACTTTCTTAATATAATGTGACTGAGATAAAACCAGTCCATCAGATTTTCTAGAAATTTTCATTCCTAGTATCACATCTGCAACACCTAAATCTTTCATGTCGAACTCATTAGTCAACATTCTCTTGGTAGCTTTAATGATATCATTATTGCTACCTATAATGAGCATATCATCAACATAGAGACACACAATGACATAGCCATTTACAGTATTTTTAATATACACATATTTGTCACACTCATTGATTCTAAACCCATTTGACATCATTGCATTGTCAAATTTCTCATGCCATTGCTTTGGAGCTTGCTTTAATCCATAAAGAGATTTAACAAGCCTGCACACTTTCTTTTCTTGACCAGGAACAATGAACCCCTCTGGTTGTTCCATATAAATCTCCTCATCTAATTCACCATTCAAGAATGCTGTTTTTACATCCATTTGATGCATCTCTAGGTTATGCAATGCTGCAATAGCCACCAACATCCGAATGGACGTTATTCTTGTAACAGGCGAATAAGTGTCAAAATAATCCACACCTTCCTTTTGTTTGTAACCCTTTACAACAAGTCTTGCCTTGTACTTGTCAATAGATCCATCAGCCTTTAATTTCCTCTTGAATATCCATTTATATCCTAGAGATTTACAACCCGGTGGAAGATCCACTAGTTCCCACGTATGATTTTGTAAGATGGATTCAATCTCACTATTGACAGCTTCTTTCCAGAAAGGCGCCTCAGGTGTAGAGATAGCTTCCTTGAAGCTTTGAGGTTCATCTTCTAACATATAAGTTAGAAATTCTGGACCAAACGATTTTGACGTTTTAGCCCTCTTACTATGTCTAGGCTTAACCTCATTCCTCTCTTCCATCAACTCTTGATCATGAGAGATACTAGACGTAGACTCAAAGTTTCTCTTAAGAAAACTTGATACTTGTGTGGATTTGTAAGGAAATATTTCTTCAAAAAATACTGCATTCCTTGATTCAATAATAGTATTCACATTCATGTCAGGAATGTCAGATTTGTGAATTAGAAACCGATATGCACTGCTATTATGAGCATAACCAATGAAAACACAATCCACTGATTTTGATCCTATCTTTATCCTTTTAGGAGTAGGGACAGCCACCTTTGCTAAACACCCCCACACCTTTAAGAATTGATAGGAAGACACTTTACCTTTCCATAACTCATATGGCGTTTTCTTGGTTTTCTTTCTAGGCAATTTATTCAAAATGTAATTGGCGGAAAGAATGGCTTCCCCCCACAAGTTCTGCGGCAAACCGGAACTTAACAACATCGCATTCATCATATCCTTTAAGGTTCTATTTTTCCTTTCAGCAACTCCGTTTTGCTGAGGTGAATAAGGTGCAGTGGTTTGATGAACAATACCATGCTGTAAACAGAATTCACCAAAAGGTGATTCATATTCTCCACCTCTATCACTCCTTAGAACCTTAATCTTTTTGTTGAGTTGATTCTCAACCTCATTCTTATATTGCATGAATGCCTCAATTGCCTCATCCTTGCTCCTTAGCAAGTACACAAAACAGTATCTAGTGCAATCATCTATGAAAGTGATGAAATATTTCTTACCACCTCTAGTTTGTACAGATTTCATATCACATACATCACTATGTATTAAATCTAGAGGTTCAGTGCTTCTTTCAACTGATTTAAAAGATGCTCTTGCCATCTTAGCTTCCACACAAATTTAACACTTATGATCAAAATCAATTTCAAATTTAGGCAATAAATTTAAATTGATTAGTCTATGTAAAGTATGATAATTAACATGTCCCAATCTACCATGCCATATATTAGATGACTCAAGAATATAAACAGAAGATGCACCCTTATTATTATCAATAACAGTCATTACATTCATCTTAAACAGGCCATTACTCAAATATCCTTTGCCCACATACATTTCACTCTTAAAGAGTGAAAATTTATCAGACTCAAAAACCAACTTAAAACCATTTTTGCTCAACAATGAGCCAGACACAAGGTTCTTTTGAATTTCTGGCACATGCAATACATCTTTCAAAGTAAGAAACTTGCCCGTAGTCATTTTGAGCACAACCTTTCCAATTCCTTCAATCTTAGAGGTTGAAGAATTTCCCATGAAAATTTTCCTTCTACTACCCACAGGATTATAAGTAGAAAACATTTTCTTTTCTGAACATACATGACGAGTAGCCCCAGTGTCCACCCACCATTCCTTGGTATTTCCTCCTACCAAGTTCACTTCAGAAATTACAGCAGAAAAGTTCATGTTGGTTTGAGCCACAACAGGATTCACAACAATTTTGTTTGACATCTGTGTTCAACAAAATTCAAACAAATTGTCCTTAAAATCAGCCAAGTTTAAGAAATAAATGTCAAAACGTTACTGTGCAAAAAAGAAAGTCAAGCCAAGTATTTTGAATACCAAATTGCAGAAAAGAGCACAGTACGAATAAACTAAACAAAAGAATCTCAAAAACCCAGCCAAGCAAAAAACCCAAAGAGACAAATTAAGCCTAATATTATATAATATAATTAAAACCACCTACACTGTCAAGCATGAAATCAATATTATCCAATGCTTAGAAAAAATCTAAGACACAGAGCAAACTCTAGCAAAAAGGACAAAAAGTCCTAATCTAATATAATAATCAAGAAGAAAAGGATCAACAACCAAACAGTATATACAAACCAAATTTCTGCAGTCAAACACGAATTCAACGTTTTCAAGAAATCAAAGTGACTCACAGTAACGATAAACACAAAATACCTTCACAATAAACGATAAACTCAATCCAAATTTTCAAGTCTTACCCAGAGATATAAAAATCGCCGATAACATTTTTTAACAAACCCGAAATTCTTTTCACCGTGAATCACAAAAATAAATTTGAAATCTGCTTTAAGATTGTTGGATATAATTCAACAATTTATTTTGTGATAAGGTAAAAAGAACAATACACAGATTTAACAATAAGCAGTAACACAAATAGATATTAAAGGCAAATACAATTAATAAATACTGAATATATATAAATAAAAATCTGCAAATAATTAAAGACTCACAGACCAAATGCGTGAAAGGATGAACAATAGAGATCAAGTCTTGTGTTTGACACAATTTCCTTAAAGCAGATTTCGCCCCTCACACAGTCACTGTGGTGCTTTGAGACTCGTGGACGTCTGCCTCCCAGGATAAAATGATCTTCAGCACGAAGACGAAGCACTCAAGGTCGTGCTTTGCGAACTACTCAATGCCTCTTTCTCTCTCTTTGACACAATGAATGTACAAAATTCTCACTGTCTGAGTTTTTCTCTTCAAAAAGTGCTTTTCATGAATGAGGGACAATGAACTTATACGTAACTTAAAACTGAAACACTGTTTCAGAGATAACCGCTGTATACAGACTTACTGACTCCAAATAAAATAATAAAATATTATTATTAATTGGATAAGTGGGCCTAGTCCACACTTACCTAAAGCCCAACCCAATATCCAGTCCAAACTCATATTCTTTATCATTTCTAATGTGGGACTCAAAGATTTTCACCACTTATAATAACATCTTTAAGTGAACATAGAAAACATCAATTTCTTATTCACTCCATGCTATTTTTCCAACAGATACCTCATGCCTTTGTTAATGGTGCTGGAGATTTTGAAGAGTGCTAGGCTATGCAGCCAGTGCTCGAAATGTGACACAAGTGAATGCCCTCCAAGTGAAGCTTACCCTCACATGACAGCATTTGATGACACTCTTATCGCTGGTGCTTTGCAATCTGATTATGTGGATTTGAACAGGGGCGGCCCAACATAATTTGGGGCCTAAGGCGAAAAATTTATACGGGACCTTTAATATGTAAATATTAATTAAACAAAATTATTTAATACTAATCAAATTAAGGTTAATTTAATACATTAAATACATAAATAATACCAACTAGATTAATGTTAATTTCATATAGAGAATTGAATATCATAGTTGAACCTATAAATATTAATAAAAAGAAATAAAAATATATTGCGATTGAAAAAGATACTTTATTTTGGATATAAGACAATGCATAGTTAAATAAAATTGTAATCTAATTTTTAATTTTATATTTTGATTTTAAGAGAGAGAGATAGATATTATTTGGTGTATAGCTTTGTAGGATATTATTTTACAAAAATCAAAGTCTCAAACTATTAGGAGAGATTAATCTATAATTGATGATTTAACACATTTACAACATCTTTTTGAAATATTTTAGGGTTTCAATTGAGTTAAGGTTTTATTGGTCTCGTACTTTGAGAGTCTTAATAGAAATGAAAAAGAAAAATGCGCTAATTAAAAGCATTATAAAATGTTCAAAATATAATGTGATATTGTCTCTCATTAATGAACTTCATCAATTTAACTAATGAATGTTTATATCACTTTTTTATGATTAATAACATGGTAATTTGTAAGCCAATAGTAAAATTTGTAATATCCTTAACATCACTAATAAAAAAAATGTACAACTTTTAGAAAATATATATATAATTTTATAAAAATTTGGGCCTTTAACTATGGAAAGTGGGGCTTTTTTTCCTAAGAAAAAATTTGTTTTTTGGTGGGGCCTTAGGCCTAGGCCCAACTTGCCTATACCTTGAGCCGGCACTGGATTTGAATGATAGAGGTGTATACTCAGTTCCAAATATTAAAGGTGGCGAGTCAACGACATACAATGCTTATTATGGTTGGCAATCTACTTCTGGTTCAGCTTCCGGCTATCATAGGTACTTATAATCTTTTGTAAAGTTTTAATATAGGTTATACTTAATACTTATAGGAGAACGTGAAAAGGAATATGATTAAAATTGTCTTAAAAGACAAAAAAGATAAATTGAAGATAGAATGAAATGACATGTCATTCTGACAGTGCCTTAGTGTCCAAGGTCGAAAGGGCTACATCTTCTATGTTGATTATTTTACATTAAAGCCTGATTATTCTTGATTTTCAATCAATGAACAAGAAGAAAAATGGAACTATTGGATTTTGTGGCTTGCCCCAGCTGCGTGTCCTTTGGACCCTTCGTCACCCGTTGCCAATGGAGGCAAGCTAGCTCCCTATGCCGGTTGCCCCTTTCCCCTTTTCTCTCTTCTAAGTGGTTGGACGGTATGCACTGTGCTTCACTCTGCAAGCAAGGTCTCCGGTTCTAAGTCCAGGATAGCCCAGTTGCGCCAAGTCTTCTTTATTGATTATTCTAACATCTAAACAGCATTGCCTTCAAAGACCCCTCCTTACACTAGCAAGAGGGACAGTACAATTAGATCAACTAGTTATTGGCACTATCTGTTGTGCTTGATGTTTGCAGTTTAAACCCCAACTCCCCCTACCCTACTATTTACCAATAAAAAATATACATATTGTCATTGGCTCATTGGCTTAGAAGCTCTGTTATAATAGTTCTCATTCATTCTCCTGAACATTTTGAGAAAAAATAGTGAAAATCTACCTTTTAGACTAATTAAAAAAGACTAATCATCATGAGCTTGTATCATAAGGTTTAGATTTTCCAGAGTTGCACAACATTATAGATTGGCAAATGTTAAAGTTATCAATTTTACTACAAATATCTTATAAACAGACTTGTCATGACAATGAATGTGATTTATGGTCCAAAATTGACCGTATCTCATTACATGGACAAGACAATATTAACAAAACATAGATTGTGTCCTTTATCTATGACAGGTTTGGCAGCTGTATAGATAAATGCTCTGGGGGTCAAAGCTATCTCACAGTGGACAGGCAAGGCAAAGTGAGCCTTCGCTCATTGAACTCATTGGAGAGCTTGGCTGAGGCCGACTGGAAATCCATCAACCCACCAACCAAGTTCAACCACCGTGAATTCCGATTCTGGCTCTCACGTAGTACAGGACAATGCCTAACCGTGTTTGGAGGCAAGACAAGTAAACGAACTGTGGGTGTAGCTGAGTGCAAGATGGATGGCTCAAACCCCTAACAGCTCTTTGCATTCCGCTTCCATTATCACAAAGCCTTTTGTTGTTGTGGACATCACAACGAGTAATTTCTTGGCTATTGAAAGTCAGTACCAATTTCAATCAAAATACATACCATAAAATGTTATCATGATAGAAGAAAATTTATATAATTTTTATCATTGCGATATACCTTAGCATTCATGCCTGAAAATAAAGTATCAGACCCTTGAAATTTCATGAATTGCTTCAATTTTCCCACATTTTAACTACAATCAACCATCCAGCTTCTATCGGAAAACACAAAATTATTTGTACATACTCATTCTGGTCGAAAAGCTGAAATGGGAAATCAGACACTACCTTGGTTCTTACCAAGCACAAGATGTAGCAAACTAGCAATTCAATAAAAGTATGATACAATATTGCTTCTTTACAATTTTTTATAAACAAAAAACACGTTATTCATCGTATCAACTACCTGCATACCAGTAAATGTAAATTTTACATCTCATTTTCAATTCTTCATACAAAGGTACATCAAGAAATGTGTAAGTGGAACAACCCCATCAAAAATATTTCTTCAGCAAGCCTAGAAAAATGCACATTAGTGATCATTTCCACACATAGTTCAACTGTTATATCAGGCTATCATCGCACTTGACCATTGATGGGAGCAGATGGGACTGCTTCTTGGCTATCTCCAAGGCCATTTAAACAGGGTGGCTTTGCTGCCCTGTAATAAAAGAATGCCATTATTTTTTAAAATTCATCTGCAGTTCGAATTTCTGAAGAACAAGCATATAAAGAATTAGAATCATATATCAGCGATGCAAGAAATTGAAGGTTATCATTCAATTTTAGAAATCACCTCTCTCACGGTATAAAATCTTCCCTGCCATTGTGAAGATAATCTCAGGGAAAACAGACACTTGTAATGCAGAGACCAAGCCATCCTCAACAACAGCATCAAGCGCAACACACTATTGATATAACAATTACAAATATTAGAAACAATTATCTTGATTATAGGGATGAATGTTGACAGAAGCAATTTATTGGCTTTACTTACTCTTGGTGACGGTAGTCCGCAATTCCATATGATCTGGACGGCTTTTTCCAATTCGTCCCGTATTTTTTCATTTTCCTTTGGTCTGAGAAAAATAAAAGTAGTATTATAGCTTGCAAAAGTAACACAAATGCTGGTATAAAAATACAGTTTCAGATATTATTTTAAAAGAGTATGACAGCTTCAAACCCATCACCCACAGTAATTAATCAGAATGTTCCAATAGTGCTCTAAAATCTTTGATATTTGTCTCAAAAACAATGACAGCTCACTTAACTCTTCTTCTTTCCTCTTTTTATTTTTTGATAACTAACTCACTCAGTTCTTCTTTTAAGTCCAATTATAATGATCACTGAAATTGATCATAGAAACTTAAGCAATCAATCTGCCATTGAAAAAAATACTAAGCAACAAAGAAATATAAAAGACTAATTTGAAAAGACTGATCTATTCAAACACTCGACGATCGATTGATCTGATACAAGTTCAGCATTTGGTATGCCAGCTTAACAGCAAATGTTGATAGACATCACAAAAATTAAAGCATTTACTCCACCACTAACCTTATGCTCCACATAGAAAATGTCAAAGCATGAACACTCACAAAGAAGGAAACTTACAAGGAAAAACAAATTCAATTCTTTAAAGGTACATCCAATACTAGAAAGTTGTTGACAAATCGATAAAAACTAGACCCAGAGATTTCAAATGATGAGGGAATGAATGGAGGTTTCTGTTAAAAATACATGGAGGGTAAAATATTGGGAAGATATTTTTGGTGGAATTTCTGCCCTTGCTAGGTACTTCCTGACGTTTTTTTTATTATTATTTTTTTATTTTATCCCTGCAACAGAACAGTCAAAGCAGTGCAGTAGTCATAACACTGGAAGTAAAAATCCATGAGGAACCTTCGAACATGGCTCTAGTAGGGGTATTAGATAGTATTATTTCATGCCAAATGATTTTACAGCACAAGAAACTATAAGGCATCAATTTCATCTACATCCTTTTTTTTTTCAAAAATTTGACAAGATTCTAAAGACATCATTTTGGCTGTGAAATCTCAAGTGTCAATGGTGTGAAATGAATAATATGACTATTCCTGTGGGTAAAATATACCCTTCAAAAACCAAGTTAAGAAAGATACAGTACACTTGATAAATAAAAAACTGAAACTTTTACACAAATCAATCATGTGTACACTCAACAGGAAGTTGAAAAACACAATAAGTTAAAGTTGGTAAAGTAATATAGGAAAAGAAACATAACAGAAAAATAAAATTACTGACCTTTTATAGCGATGATGCACAAGAATGATTAGAGGACTGATGTCCTTGAACACAGTCTCTTCCCATTCTACAGATCGTATGTCTTTGATCGGACGTATATAATTATCATCTTTCCAGACTATTTCATTGTCACTATCATAATTATCATCATCATCTTTCTTGTTGTTCTTGATAGTAATCTTGTCAAAGAACTGACTCAAGCTGAATCCCCACCCATCAGAATCTTCAGGCCACTCAGGATCATCCTCGTCCACGACAAGTGGGTAATCAGCCATAAGCTTCTGCATCTTCTTCCCCTTTTCTAAAGGGTCAACCTCCTCCTCAACATCTGGTGTCCTATCAATCACTTCTCTAATCTTCCTCCTCCATTCACGTCTCTCTTCAGCATCCATAAGATGAGGATCATCCACCTTCCCTGAAGGAGGTTCATCCTCTTCATCACTGTCACTAGATGCTTCCCCTTGCTTTCTCTTTCCGTCATTAGACTTGAGTTTTCCTACACTTTTAGACGCTCGTAATCTACTTGTTCTGATTCTGCCACTCTGTGTTTGGACAACAATTGATTCCATGTAACAATATGTTAACAAAATTTCAAACGTACAATAAAGTTTAGATCGTAAAAATGACTTGAAAACACACCAGCAAAGGAGACTTCAGAAAGTTCGATGAGGGACTGAAAAGCTCCACTCTTGAAGAAAAGTAACTGTTGGATCGTTTTTCTTCAGCTTCAGGACTCATACCAGCCAGTGAATTGGGAAGTTTGAACATGTTCTCTTTGAGAGGTGAGAATGGATATGACAATGGTAGCCTTATGGCATGTTGTAGTGCCATTTCTACACACAACTGGTTCCTAATTAGCATAATAGTTTAGAGTGAGTAACTAGCAGAAACAAAAATATGAGAATGACCCAAAGCAGAAATAAGAGTTCAAAAGTTGTTTGCAATTCAAAGGAGTATCGAAAGTTATTAAAATAGATAAAAGGGAGGGATTCCATTCATTTCGACATTAAAGCACACTTGAGCAACGACAAAGTTGCTCAAATAATTCCAGCATATAAATAAATCTTAAAACAAGCGTACACTGTCATTGTTTAGAGTAACCTACCTGGGTATCCTTTTTTGTTTTCCTGGAAATGAAGCTCAAGTTAGTTACGGTTAGTTTTTTTCAGGTAAAAGCCCTTAGCTATAGCTACACCCCCCTCAGAAGCAGAGAACTGATAACAGAGGTTTAAGGTTTTTGCGTGTGACACGCTGAGGTGAGGCAGCTCGCAGCTCATAGGATATGACAGTTATATTATTTAGAGTCATTTTAGACCATCGGGATAAGAATAGGCCATTTATGTAACCGGACAAAGTGTTCGTACAGAAAACCTTCAAATTTCTGCTTAAAAAATTAACATGACTATAGGGAAATTGAAAGAATTTTTCTTTAAACTAATTTGAAGAAAAAATTTATTATTTGATCTATCTAACCCACCTATCTCACCACTGTTCATTTATTGAATCACTTGGCTTCACATAATTTACTAAGTTATTCAAATTTTATCATGTTATTAATATTTTAAAAAAATTTAATTAAATTTTTTTTTTTTGATAAGTGAAACATTTAATTAAATATTATAATGGGAATGAGCTTATAAACAAGAAAAAAGGTTTGTGCCATTTTATATGAGCCAACTAAGAACAATACCCTTTATTTCAATTGATTTTTTATTTGCAACTCTTTTTCCCAAAAAAGTCTCTTTAATTTATTCTCTTTGTTACATTAACTTGGCACTAATGCTTAGTGTTTAATTTTGAGAGTCATATGCCACCCAGATGGAAAATTATATTATAATATTTCAAAAAAATCATCTCATATAAATAGAATATCACATCATAAATTTAATTAGTGAAACATACTATTCATATAAAATGAAGCCAAGGGCCTTGTAAACTAAATTGACACTTCCCTATGCAAAAAATGTTAAGAGGTTTAGGGAAAAAAGTTTCAAACTACGGGATTAGCAACATATTAACTATAATAATAATAATAATAATAATAATAATAATAAAGGGATAACATCATTATTATACTCTTGGAGCATTTTCATTAAATAACAAGGAAAAAAGTACATGTAGCCGATTCGTGATACACCTTCTAAAATAAGCGAAAAATTCTTAGGTACTCCAAAAGCTCGAAGAAATAGTGCTCTCTCTTTTCACATTCATGGTGAACTCGCTATGAATTTAATGAGTAAAACCCTACTATAACTGTAAGAGGAGGTAGCGTCATTCTCCGTGCTCTGAGAGTACCTAAGAATTACTCCTAAAATACAATACTAAAGGTAGATTAGAATTTCTTTCACTGCTAAATTATCTAGTAAAAGGAGGTAACACCATTCTCTATACTTCGAGAGTAACTAAGAATTACTCCTAAAATACAATACAAAAGGTAGATCAGAATTTCTTTCACTGCAAAATTATCTATATAGTCATACATCTAGATGTAGCCAAAAGATGAATTGGGTGGACTTGTAATATTGGATCAGCTAGCCGTAGTCCTAGTCCTCTTCGTGCATGTACTAAACCTTTTACTATTTATTACATAGGGAAACAAAGGCATGTCCATACTGCTCAGGTAGAACATTGCATCTCCTCAAACATGAATCTCGAGCCTCATTAAATTTCTTATATGGACTTACCATGAACACCATGTTAATTTTTACCATTAACACTTGCTACTTCAACAATTGTGAAAATTTGTGAGGAAAATTTGTCTCTAGACTTGCTGGTTTTTTAAGCCCCCCAATAAATACATAAAAATAAACAGATGTACACAGAGATGGAAATATAAGAAGGGACTTCAATAACTCAGGAGACCAAGCAAAAACTACAAGATTGCATTCGCTTTTTTTTTTTTTTTAAGAATATTTATTTTTTACAGAAATAGGTCAAAGAACATGCTAATGGAAAAGTGAAGGATGCATAAGCAATTCAATGGTCCAGAAGTGTTTAAGGCGTATTAGGCAAGTCCAACATCTCAGTATCATGACCAAATAGAGATGGAAGTAGCCAAGTAAAGAATCCAACGTATGTTTGTCCCTTATATTTCTGGTTCGAGTATTCCACCAACATATTCCACAGGTCTCCAACAGTCCATTTTTGGGACAAAATCCACCGAGTCACCTGCCCCCAATGCCAAATGAAACAGACTCATTAGTAAGTCTCGGAACCTGGAATAATACACGGTAAAGTTGAAGGATAAATTGGTAGCTCTTAGATGATAGAAGACGTTGGTCAAGCCAAAAGCTAGACATAAAACACCAAATGCAGCACATCAAAATTAATAGCAAGACCACCACTATTTTTGGCTATTTTTGGAACTGAGCATAAAAGATACTGATCATCTTATCCAAAAGATCACAATTTTTAAGTGTAGATATAATTGTTGGCAGTGACAACAGTGAGAAATTCATAAGATATAATGCACATTTTCAAAACTGTTAATAACTTAAAATATAGAGTGAAAAGGCTGAACATCAAGTGGCTAAGAAGTCTGAACACGTCATCTGTGACATGACTATTTGCTGCTAAACTTGTGACCAGAACATTTTCTGAGAATGCACAATAATATAGAAATGGAAAGCATATTGATTTTAATTGATTTAGTTCCTTTACACTCTAACAGTAAAATATTAAATAGTATTGATTTTTTTATAAGTAAATCAATATAATTAAACTTTTACTGATAGTAGTGTAAAGCTGCAAAAGTGTAATAGTATTGATGACACAGATGCCCTAAAACATATCCCAAAAATCATTGATGGAGAACTTTTAACATATAAAGGACAGTAAATACCTGATCTAGGTTCTGCAATTCATCCAAACCAAATGTATAGTATGAAATGAAAGGTCTTAGAGCCTGAAAGATATGAACCAAGATTATAAGAAAGATCAGTATCTGTGAGAAAAAGAATCTCCGTTTATTATCACTGAAACCAATCATTATCAATTTCAGTTCCCACACAGATGTCTTTCCTTGAGCACTATTGTGTATGGGAAAGCTGAAGATTTCTCACATTAAAATACAGTTTTTGGTCTAATAACAGCAGTGAAAGAGGCTTGTGTGCAAGAAATGAGGAACTCTGCTAGAGTGAATTATTAAAATCCATGTTTTGCCCATTCAATATATGTGATTATTTGAGAGAAGCAAATTATAGTTCAAAAGAAGAGAGAGAGAGAGAGGCAAACAAATCTATACAACTATCTAAGTTCCATGCTTTGCCTATGGCACTAAAACAGAGATCTAAGTTCGACTTCCTTCTCTATCAGATCCCCTTGCATGCAGATTTCTTTCCTTGATTTTCAACTAATCACATTATAATATCCAATCCAAAATCTGCCCTGGGACCTAAAATGAGTTCTTTGATATTTAGAACCAACTCTAAGCTCTTCTGTTTGATCTACTAGATGGATTTCTGAATGAATGTATCTTTTCATTTTTCGCAGAAGAGTATTATGAAAAAAAATAAAAATAAAAAGAAAAGAGGGGGTGGGGTGGAAGGGGAGAGGAGATGCCATTTGGTATAAAGGCAATTAGCCTTTGATAGGACATTTCTAAAACCGTCACTTCCTCACACATCAGACCTTGTCTCAAATCCCCTCTCATTTTCAAAATATAGCAATTTCACCTACTCCCTTTTTTCCCCTGATTATGTAAAAAATTTATTTGAAAGAGGTGTGCAACTAATCTGCTTAAAAATATGCAAAAGAAGAGTTTAAATAATTTCATCCTGATTTTTGTGGTGCCCTCAAAAATGATACAATGATGCTTATGATGTGAATCAGCATAAATGGAACAGCCCATAGCCACAAATTAATGGGAATTATAAACTTTAAGATTGGGTGAAGCTGTTTGTCAGGGTTCCAACTGTTTATGAAAATACAGGGGGTGATGATTACAAGAATGAACATATATGAAGCAAATACTTAACATGTTTTATAAGAAACAAGAAAGAAAGCACATTTGTCACTAAGAGGAAATACATTAAGGTGTATTTTGTCAAAAAGAATGTAACATGGGTTTATTTCTATTCCATCATATGCTATATATAACCATCCTTGAAAAAGAAAAAGAAAAGGATCGCCTATTTGTCCCCTTTTTTTTTATAACTCAACTTAAAATTACCTGAGAAGCAGCAAGCCACTGAATTATGGTCTTAAGCTCTGGATCTCCTCCAAAAGCACCACAGCCCCAATTCCCAGTCACAATCCCAATATTGTTATCTTCATTGTCCAGACTCTCACAACCCTTTTCCTCATAATTTCTGATCACTTGATTTACAGATTTTTCTTCAGTTGTTTCATCAGAAGTTGAGGCATTATCATGTGACTGTCGAAAAGCAGAAGACCAATAATCAAGCAAGCAAATTGATAGCAGATGCAACAACCAATTCTAACATGCACGAATGAGTTCAAACCACACTAAGCTAATAATAACTTTAAATGCTTTCAGATCAACAACAAAAGTTCGCAATGAGAATACCACAGAAACTTGCAGAAGTGACTTAATAACAAAAGAAGTCATAGAGAAACTCGCACCAAAAGATTACTCCTGGACCTGCCGATGGGGTCTTCTATGTTTTGATCAAGCTGAGCTCTAGAACATCCATTCTCTGGAAACAGTCTCTTGTACTGCTGATATTTAGATTGAGCAAAAAAGCCACAGAATGCCTTGTTTATCTCCCTTCCAAAACAAATAAATTGGAATAATAACATTTTCTGAAAAAGAAAATATATACAAAGAGGAAAAAAATCTAAGAGAACTCCTACGCTATGAGATTGCATATAAACATTAATCTATTATAAAGGGAAACCATCCCACTAATGTCAAGAGTAATGATCCATATCCCAACAACACATTAATCTAACGGGTTGGGTTGGGTATAGAAAAATGTGTTCGTGGTCTGTAAAATGTTAATGATTGACCCTTACAGTGGATAGGCACCATGAAAGCAGTGCCTTTCAATTACCGAGACTGTGGGGTTTCCCTGATAGAGAGTGAAACTGAAAGTAAAGAGTGAAAACTCTTTGGCTTCTGGTTCTACTTACTTGGGGCCCTGTTCTGAATTAAAATTGAATTGAGGCAACAAAAAAAAAAAAAAAACATTGGCTACACGTATCCCTCTGAAGCTATTCAACTTCATTTATGTCCACAGAATCTGTTAAAAAAAATGCTCACTGATGTCACCCATGTCCCTTAAAACTATCTAGCCCTAGCTGCACTGCCAAGCAGAACCATGTCTCTTCATAGTTCATATGTGCATCTAGTAATTCTCAAGGCCAACAGTCAATCCATCTCATCCAAATAATTTTTCATTCTATCATCAACTGGCATTACTCAAGTCTTTTTTCTTGCCTAGCGGGCTAGCACTTAGTAATCATCTTTTTTTTTATAAGCCTTAGTAATCATCATCTTGTTTCAATTATTTGTCATCTTATAAGCTCAGTGAAGCTAGACTCACATGTGTGTCGCAAAAGAATCCAGTAATTATTAAATTTTATACGTAACTCTCAGAAGACATCTGTCTTCCTTCTCTCCTAAATTTAAATAAACTAGCTGTTTCTTGGCTAATGCTTTGTTTAATAGGTCTCTTTCTTTCCAAGTACTCGCCACATTGAACTCCAAATTTAAGTATTGTCATTTTACAAGCCCAAAATCCTAGAAGCAAAACAAGATTGTAAAACTAATTTCATGGGTATGACAGGTATGAAAATCCCCACCCCCCCCCCCCCCCCTCTTATAAAAAAATAAAATAAAATAAAAATAAAAATAAAAATAAAAATAATAATAATAATAATAATAATAATAACAACAACAACAACAATAACCCTAAAAGAGTGCCCCCAAAGAGGAGTAAACAAGCTGGGCTGACTCAGCTGAGAAGGGTGGTGGTCCACTTGGCTCAAACAGACATGATGGTAGACATGTTTAAGATTTCACATCATTGTTCTCCAAATAAACCTATTTTGCATTCCCATGAATTATGTTTGTTCCAGTGGTGCTAGAAGCAATAATTATCATACCTTAGGAGGCACTCTTGTTTGTACTGTCTCATCCTTGGACTGCATAATGCATCTATAGCAATGATCCTGGTTTTACGTCTTCCAAAACAGTCTACATCTTTTTTATCCACATAATCACCAGTAAAATGGAATGAGGAAGCATATCTACACCACGTATGGATGATATTTGAATTAGTTTTCCACTGCAGAACAAGTTAATTACAATAAACATAAACATTAGATCTCTTTTTATAAGTCAAAACTTGGACATCCATAGAATCAATATAAGGAACCACACAAAAATGGAATTTTAATATGGCACTGACATCATGGGAAAATATTTGCACAAATAATTCATGACATGTTTGGAGGAGGCATTATAAAGGGTTTCATTTACTTTTTTTGATAAGTAAATGAAAGGGTTTCATTTACTGAAGTCGCTTTTAACATATTTGGCTCAAGAAGCACTTTTTCACAATAGAAGCCTGGCCTATGGTAGCATTCTGAAGAACTAAGGAAAATATTCATGGGTTTTCTTAATTCAATTTAAAATTTTCCTGAAAATGAGCACCTCATTAATGTTTTTTCATTCTTTCTTTTTGGGGGAGGTACTTTTCCACTGAACACTATCTCAATTTTAAACAAGCAATTCAAAGAGATAGAGAGAGAGAGGCGAATAAGTCACCCTAAAGATAAAAATAAAATCAACAAGAAGGCCTCAAACCCATTATTATGATTATTTCATCATCTCATTTACACTATCCTTGTAGTTAAGCATGCCCATTCATAATTTTCATTACAGTCTTTTACTTATAAAGAAAATTATATTAATTTTGTCAAGAACTAGATATTCTTTTCTGTAATAAGTAAATTCATTAAATAAGATAAGACCAAAAGGGGCATAACCCAGATATTCACCGTGACTACTGGTTTTTCTAGAACATATGGAATACCATGTGCAAGGAACATAGACTTCATACAAATTTTAAAACAAATCAGGATACACAATTTCCTATAAACTAATATTTATTCATCAATAATCATATATATCACATTGACATAAATTATTCTCCATAAGAAATATAAAGATTAGACAAAGCAAAAGGAAATAGATAAAATATCATTGTTCCTATTAAATCAAACTTATAATTTACATCCCCTAAGTAATACTCACCCGGTATAACTTGAAAACCTTTCAGCACCAATAATTTCTATGGCCTCATTATCTGCCATGGAAGGCAAGAAAAGCATACCAGCAATTAATTCAGGATTGATCATGAAACGGATCTCTTCCTACATAAGATAATAAAAACAAAAATAATATACATTTTGCAATAAATTCATGACATACATATGCTGTAGAACACGTATCAGGAATGATAAATCTATGCATATGAAATTAAAATGCCTGATAAAGTACAAACAATAAGACCCCCCCACCCCCCCCCAAAAAAAAAAAAAAACAAAAAGAAGGCATATTCTTTTAATAATATTGTAAGGCATACCTGTACACAACCCCTATGTAGAGCACCACCCTATGTAGAGCACCACCTCCAATAAACTTATTTGCAAAATCCACTTCAAGAGCTTCACTGGATTGATCTTCTATCAAGCCTGAATTTTGGACCTACAAGGATATGGAAACACAACACAGGGTAATCTGTGTTTATCTTAAATCAACAAAATTAGATTAAGCATTATAAATAGATCTTCTAAATAAGATTGTTTATTACATCTGTTTATTGTTACCTCAAAACAGCATAAAGGAATGACAGAATTGCTCCAAAATTCGGCCTTGGGATAGGAAATGCATTGAGGAAGATGTTCCAAAGGAAGTACTTTCCGCTCAAATGAGACGAAGCCAATAGGCATATGTGAAAATATCCTTTCAAAATAGTGTATGATGCACCTTATCTTATTTTCTTGTTTTTCGTTGTAATTGTCATATAGACTCCTGGAGATCCATGAATTTCAAACATATTGAATTCAGCATGACTAGATATAAGTAAGCCTTCAGATAGAAAAATAAAAAATTCTAATAAATGATAAACCAACTTGAAGAATATAAATCAATTGTAAATAGAATATAATAATAAAGCCATACAATTACATGGACTAAAAAGTGTATAGATTTTTCATTTTCTACACCGATCCTTTCTATCAACAATCAACACATGTGCTAAAGAAAATCAAGAATATTTGGGTGATATAGGTTATACCATCCACATGTATGTTAATTCCTACCAGACATTCAGATGCAAAGAAAATTCAAACCCTCTACTGCAGCAACCTTCTACAGCATATGGTGTTCTTCTTGGAGCAATAAAACGAGAATTTGGGATTTAAATAGCACATGGTTAGTGTTATACTCTTCAATGTCGCCTCAAAACTTTTTATGCATATCAGTAAAAATGGTATCCATATACAGCCACTTGTTAGCTAAACTTAACAATGCTGTTGTTAAATTTTATATTATCTAGACCAATCAGAATTTCTAACCTATTGAATTAAATTTTCTACTTATCTAGACCAATCAGAATCGCATTATTAACTATGATACATAAAAATGCTCTTCTTCATCCATGGTATTATATCTATGAAAGGGATCAGAGATATACAAGTAGAAAACTGAAACATATTGTCACAAGGATGATTCATATCCTATAATTTCTTGAACAAGACTGATAAAAGATTTCACAAAAGAAAGCTCAAGTTCACATACGCAAACAATTGATCAAAGTTGATTGTTGGAAGATGTTCAACACCTCTATCAGTGACTGGGAACAGGCAAAACAAAGAGCATCCAAGAAGAGCACCAATCAATTCCTGGAAATCAAGAAATGCATTAATTTCATAATTCTATCATAAAGAGAAAATAGTAACAAAAAAATGGTTGAATTTATATAATATTTAATTAACAAAGTATAATAAATCAGCTAAGTGCCCCCACTGACTTGAAAGAGAAATTCATGCCCATTTGGAAATTCAAAATTCATTTTAGGTATTTTGCTTGATTGCTGCCCCTGAAGTCCTTCAAGAATATCTAAATCAGCCATTTGAGTCAAATTTGTAATTTTAAAAAATAAATCAATAAATAAAGAATTGCATACTTTCATGAAATGAAAGTACTGATTCTGATTCCTATAGTAGATCACCCACTCCAATAACTGCTAGGTATGTGAAAGCCATATAATTGGTCACTTGAAGTTATCATACATATATAATCGATGGGACATCCAGTTTAGTTCTCCTGTGTCAATACTAAAATATGGGCTTGAAATATTTATATACACACAGGCATTCGTCGGTCTCTATCATATAAGAGATAAAAAATAAAAAACACTAGAATCATTATGCAGCAGCAGACATTCATATATCACATTCCATTTTCTCCATCTTTAAACTGCAAATGTTACTGACTCTTACCACTTCCTTCTTTCTGTTTCATTCATATTACCATGTAATGACAACAAACAATTCAGAAATACAGTAATTACAACAACTTATTAATTACAAGATTACAAGAATCGGCACCCATCTAGTAAATACATGGGTTGTATGAGCTTTGGGCTCTTCTATTCTATCATCTGGTAAGCTAAAATAACATGGATACCTGGCTGAGAAACACAATGCCCGGTTCTTGCGAACACAATAAACAAAGACCAGTGTTGACCCCATTGATATGAGCAATATCTGCAGTTTGATAGTGAGTTTGTAACAAAGAGGGAAAGCGTAGGAGCAAATCAGCCAACGCTGGGACAACCTCTTCAAACCATTTTGTTGATTCCTCCCGGGACAGCAACTGCACTTACACACAAAAACCAACTCATGATTTTGATTTGAAAAAATTAACTTCTGCCATTAAAGGTGTTTGAATATCATCAACAACAGAAAACCCACTTCCAATTCATTGAAAAAAAATTAACTTGAAGTTGAAAAGTGTTTGAATATCATCAAACAACACAAAACCCATTTACAGATTGATGAAAAAAACATAGCATGGCACTAATTTGAAAAGTGTTTGAATATCATCCATCAACTACACAAACCCACCAAAATTCTGATGAAAAAACATTAACCTGAAGTTGCAAAGTGTTTGAATATCGTGAAGCACACAAAACCCGGTTACAATTTGATACATAAAATAACATTCAACTTTTCAGGTGTTGGAATATTTGCATGCGAAAGTGAAAAAAAGAAAAGAATTTACCTCGTCGAAGAAGAGGGCGTAGCCTTGTGGGAAAGAAGGAGCGAAGTGGTGGTTGGAGAGGGAGAGAGAGTGTCTGAGATCGGAAATGGCGAGGAATAGGAGCTCGCCGGAGTCGACACGGCTGTGAAGGAGTCCTCTTGCCATGGCCTTCAGTGCTTCGACCGCCTGTGACGGCCAGAACAGAGTCGAAGACCGCATCACTAGTGGCAAATACGGTAGTATCGAGTTCAAGTCTTCTCTGCTCTCCATTCTATCACTCTGTCTTATGAGAAAATTGCTATAATTTGTAAAGAGTTAAGTATTGGAAATGTGAATGTCGGAGTCAGAGAAAGAGAAAGAGGTGGGAACGTTTAGCGTTGCTTAAATAGCAAAACTTGTTTGGTTGCTCATTTTTCTTTTTAGTATAAAACATCCAACAAACAAACAGTAGTTTGTCTATGTAACAGGAGTGGACAAAAAGACACACATCATCATGTTTGAAATGAGTTCCATAGTAGTCTAATTTGACCTGCAAAAATCTCTTTGATTGGTGATTAAATTGTCATCACCAAAAGTTGATTAATGCTTTAATCTGATAATAAGAGCACCTCATCATGAAATGAACGTTATAAGTTAAAATTTTATCATATCAATCAATCCTCTAAGACCACAAATAAGTTTTTTTAGACCACAATTTTTGTACCGTAACCTTTGTTACAATTCTAATGTGATAGTTACAATTCTAATGTGATAAGACTATGTATAGACCTATTACTTTTGTATAAAAGCTGTGGCACAAAAAATTTACAAATTTTCTTTTTGATTTAATGCCATCAAGAATCCCATGTTGCCCATCTCCTTCATTTTCTCTCCATTTATTTTTTTATCACTCCTGTCAAACAAAAAGTAGATTTGTTTGTGAAGTCAGAAACAATGCTGTTACCAATTTTTTCTCTATCAAACATCTATTCACCAGAAGGAGGTTTTAAGAAAATCAGTTGCATCTTTCCTTCTTCTAATGATAGTAGATGAATGGATTTGTAATTTCTAATTCAAAGAAAATAATACAACAACATAAGACTTTCATTTAGGTCTATATTAGACATTCACTAATGTCATTGTAATGGGCAGAGTGAGATGAATTGTGCGGGTGCCGGACCATGCTTGGGCTAACAACTAGAGTGCTTTTGGTTGGGTGAAAAGTGATAATAGAGAATAAAGATGAGATGAGGATTGATATGCATCTAATTTTCCTTTTTTCAAAAATATAATATATAGTATTTTCTTCCTAAGCCCACCATTTTTAATCTCCCTTAAATAAGAGAAAGATCATAGAAAAAAATCTTACATAAGTGATTTGACAATTTTATGATTTAATTTATTGAAAACAATTGAATAGAAAATATAATGGTACTTTAATACACGATTCTTCTTTTTTCTTACCCCACCTTTTTATACCTCCTATCAAACACCTATAATAGATAACATTAATCTCTTTTTACATTTTCTCTTATTTCACTTTTCAATCCTCCCTGCCAAATAAAACCTTAATTAGGTATTTGACTCTTTGCATGCAATCATTGTGTTCAATAGAGGTTCATAACTGGACATTTTAGTATATCCCACCAATCCAAACTATCATTGCCACAATTAATCGCATAGTTCTAAAATAAAACAAGAAAATGGTTAGGCCCAAATCTATGAATCCAAAATTGCCACCCCCATGCTACTTAACCAAGATCCCAATAATCTTTAGCTAAGTTAAATACTAATACAAATCTGAATGATCCAACTTCATCGCATGTTACCCTCCCGTAGGACATCAATCATATTGTATATCAGCTTGTCTGCCTTTGATTGAACCTGCAATTACACAATATTTGCACAATCAAACAGTGAAAATGAGAGCATGGTTGAACGGACTCTGGAAGAACACAACAATCATAATCAGAGATTCATTAATATTCTTCTTACCACTAAACATGTTTTTATATAATTCTGAGAAAAGTAATTATTTTCTAAAAAAGGATACAGCAGTCATAACTTCTATTAGAGTTAGATTACATCAGGGTCTACATCAATATAAAACATTATAACATAACATAAATATTTTCTTTAAAAAAATTGTAATAGAAATAAAGAGAGGAATGGAAGCATTAGCACCTTCTTAGCAAGGAATATTACAGCATCAACGGTGCCCTCTGCATATATTGATCTACCACAAACATTATGTTGAAACTCGAAGGAAACTCTGCAGGAAAAAGAATTAAACCAAATCACTCAAAGCATATTAGCTGAAACAGTAAAAGAGTACAAGCCAGAAAACAATAGAGATAAAACTGAGGATGTTTATTATTACGTTTGATCAGGTGATGTCAAATGATACATATGAAATGCATGACCAGACAAATGCTCCTCTGGAACTCCCACCATCTCAAGTTGTCGCTGGGGATCCCGTATCATTTGTATCTGACAAAATGTTTTAAACAGAACTGAGAGGAGGATTAAACTCAGAAAACATTTTGGATAAACACTGTTTTTCCACAAAGTAAGTTCAATCAGAAAAAATCAGTCAGTCAGAAATGACACTCTCCAATTGGACAGATTTTGTACCAAATTGGAAAATTAAGCTTTAAAATCAGAATGTTCTAAATTTTAGGAATAGAGAAGCTTAAGCCAACAAGCTAACAAAAAATAATTTAGATATCTGCCACCATGGCTCTTCTATTGAAAAGAAGAGTTTTCCTCTAAACTAGTTTCAAGGAATCTCCTCCAGCCCATTACAAGGCCACATAGATGATTATCCATGTATACTAAATAACATGACCCTTTAAGTCATTTAAATGAATCATATGATTATTAAATAGGTCATCTGACTAAGAAAACATGTGTTAATAGTCATTTGAATTGCCATGTAGTGGGTTGGAAAAAAATTTGTCCCTAAAAAATTGGACAGGAGTGCTGTAAGATTTTATACATGTCTTCTGATCAACATAACAGCAAAGACCATTCTCTCTCCCGTTCAACATGCATCATGTGTCAAACAAATAGTACCAAAACTAGCCAAAAAGAATTTCTATCCAAAATGCCAGTGCGGTTTATAGTTTCCATTACATACACAAAAGAGAGTACAGAACAAAAGAACAAAGATAAAGAAAGGGGGGGGGGGGGGGGGGGATTGTTAGAATTTTAGTTAAATAATTAAATTCATAATTTTCTAATAGTTTAAGTTTTTGGGACAATCGATAATTTAACATGATATCAATGCAGGAGATCCTGAGTTTGATCCCTAGCTTTACTCTACCTCCTATTTAAAATATAGCTACATGACCACTTGATACTTGTTAGCTGTCATCATAAAAAAGTATTGAGATGATAAAATGGTGAGACTAGGCTAAAGCAACAAGGAAACTGCCCACATATTTCCCATAAAGCCTTAAACCAATACTGTGCAATGAACCTTGGAAGCTATAAAAGTGGAATTGGGCCACCTGGATTCACGGCAGTCTAACTGAATTCTGGTACATTCCTCCAGATTTAAAAATTTGTTTATTTCAGGTCAATAAAAAATTAACATGCATGAGCATACGCTTCCAAGAACCAAAACAAAATAGGCCAATTTAAAATGTACTTATGGATATGCATGTTCTAGAACCACCTGTACAATTACTAATCGTTAAAAAAGAACCACCTGTAAAATTGATGCTGAATAAGAAACTTATGACCTAGCACTAGCATATTCATCCACTAATTCATAAGAATTATTTTGGAAAAGGAAAATTAATCAGATACTATATAAAAAGAATACTCTACAAATTATTTTAACTCACTTGGTCCATATCAAAAGACACCCCCAATTTCTGGAAGCAAGAAATAACAGCTTTAGCAGTTCCAGATGTGTCCACTTTGCTTGTTTGATGGGATTCCATCACCTAAAATTTGAAATTAATGCATCAAACACTACTGAGAATATATCGAAGTAACTCAAACTCTTCCATAAGTTTAAATTGTAAAAGGATATACAATGGGTAAAGAGAGCTAAATTGTGAGACTTCTTGGTACATGTAAAGAGCGCAGCAATTAAGATACTGAGATAAGATTTATTACAAATGAATATCAGGCCAGCGACGCCGATGAGCTCTAGCTCAAATGGCACCTCCTCCCATTTTAAGAGCAAGATAGAGGGTGACGTTGTGACCTCATGGGTTCAAAACCCATTGATTGTCTGTGTAACTTATCAATTAAAAAAATAAAAAATAAAAAATCAGGCCAAGAACGAAGTAAAGTTGTAGAAATTGAAAAATAACTATTAATCCTCCTATTCTACATTTAGCTTCCATCATATTAAACATGTCACGAATCTTTATTCACTTTTGGAAGCTTTTGAGGAACTGGAAGCTTTTGAGGAACGAATTGTTATGATCCTGAAAGAATCTTGAAATTGGATTCTTGTTAGTGAAGTGAGCAAGTTTCTACTCTTTTTTTAAATTAAAAAAAGAATCAAAATTATCTTATTTTATGGACCTATATTGCAGTCATAAGCTGAGCATTTTTCTAATTGCTAGGCTTAACTTAGATAACCAAAAGCATTGAAGACTACTCATTCATTACAATTACAATTAAGTGTCCAAATTATGTTTGCAAGCATATTTAATTGCAAAATATACAATCTGACACCTTTCCAGCCTATTTTTCATTTGCTTCAACATTTGAAAAATCTGATTATCTCATGTTTTTATCAAGTGAAACGAAGAAAATAACTCACCAAAAATAAAATGAATACACAATTACCGCCCAGGAGTAAGAATTGAAGCTCAAGTTAAAAGAACCATTCAATGAGTGCTGAAAAGGACTCAGAAAAAAATGATGTGAAGAAAGGCACCATGACTTTAGGTGAAAATAAGATATGGCCTATATAGACTAAAATGACAGTGGTAATTTGTACAACTAACCCTGCAAAAGGGAGTGAAACAACAACCAGTTAAGCATTCATCAACTTCTGACACATTATAAGTTTATAACATGTTTACGAAAAGATTGAGGCAGATTTTAACTTTATTCAGCAGGCACAGGCCAAACCAGGCCTAGGAACCTAGGCTAATCCTATCCACATTGCTTACTGGCCTATATAGAGTAAAAAGACAGTAGTGATTTGTACAACTAACCCTGCAAAAGGGTGTGGAGCTATAAGCCTATAACCAGTGGGGCATACACGTTTACGAGATTTTAACTTTATTTAATAGGCTCAGGCCCAAACCTGGCCTAAGAACCTAGTCTACTCCTATCAACATTGCTTACTATCAAGTGTCATGCAAAGTCTTTTTGGCTCTCTGTTCTATCTAGGACCACAATTGTCTGGAAAACTTCAGCATGAGGTACTCTTGTTGTGACGCATGATGAGTCATCTAGATCCTTATTTCACTCCCTCTGTGCATTCTGTTGTATAGTTATTTGAATGCAGCCACTATTTATTCTTTTTCTTTTCTTTCTTTTTCAGTGCAGAACCCAATGTCCAACCATCAAGTGTCACCTAATTAGATTAAAAAGGCTACTAATGAAGTTCAAAGTCTCCTCTTTACATCTCCAGTCTTTTTTTCTAAGACAATTTTGTTTTATTATCAACAAATAATATTCCTCTTGCATAAAAGAAAACACAATATGAATGATTAAAGAACTTTGAAGACTAAGAGGCCAAAACCCTAAGGCAAACCAAGCAACAAGAAGGTCAACTTGATTTTCATACAATTTGTGTGCATGCCAAGATTAAAACATCAAACTAAAAAATAGGTTAAAATAGCTACCTTTAGTCCCTCCTAGTTGTACATAAGACTCGTGTTTGTGGAGTCTATGAGAGGTGATTGGTCAGCAGCCTTACCCTAAATTTTGGAGAGACTAATTCCCAAACTCAAACCAACAAATAAATCTAACATCTAATGGTTTGGTAAAGGCTATTTTGAATTCATCAAATAAGGGGCAACTGCAGCACCATTGTTGTTTTGTACTTATTTTTTATAAAGACTATAATTTTGTACTTACTAGTATGGCTTAGTTGAGTTGAATATTCTTTTGAATGATAGCTTGAAATAACCATTAACAAATAAGAAATCAAAATCGAGGAATTAAAACTACTTGAGCCTCCATCTTCACCCCCAAGAAAAACCCCAAGATTGAGAGAGAATGAAACCTGTAGGGAGTAACCTGAGAAGGCCCCAGGAAATTGCTCTGCCATAATTTCCATGGCTGCAAGAAATGCAACAACCTGACCAAACCAACAATCTATAAGAACAAGAACAAAAAATTCCCAGAGTGTTAAACTAGACCCAATTAAGTGTAGTGAACTCTGGTCACCTGTTTACCCATTTGTGGGGAAATTACTGCATAAACTTTAGAGTCTTCTACTGTCTTATATAACCGGTCCCTGTCTCCACCAGTAGTTCCCATCACAAAGGGTACTCCAACTTTACAATATAGCTCTGCATTATCTACATATCCACAACACAAAATTTAAAGAAACTAAACAAACTCAAAAGATACATAGAAACATTAGAGTGTAAGAATCAATACAGTAAAGTTGTATATGATATTAAATACTTAATTAATTAATTAAAAAAACAAGATTCCTAAAAATTACAAATGAAGACTCAAATGATCCATGGACTCAACTAAAGAACTACAAGAAACCCTGTCACTCATCTTGCAACATTCAAACAAGGAATCCACAAAAAATAGACTTAATTTCAATCAAATTTCTCTGCACAATGTGTTGCTCTTCCAGTCCCTCTACGTAACCTGCATAACACAATGATGAATCACAAAGCACAGGGCATCATTGCTTTGCCTACCATACATCCCTTTCCGATAAGAAAGAAATATATCACCTTGAACGGCATCATCCACTACACCCGCAAACAAAATCAGATAATAGTGCTTCAAAAAAATTAATAAAATAATTCAGATTTTTTTGAAAATATATCAGTCAAGTAATGCACACTTTGCACCATAGGTATGGATTAAGCACTCTTATTTTGAGTCAAATTTCCTTAGAATAAGGATAGAACATAAATACAATTTACATTCAATACAACAACATAAAGCAACAGATGGCATAAGGTAAAGGAGACATGTTTAGGACAGCTCCTTCGCCTCAAAATTTTATTATATAGCAGAAATTGTTTACATTTCCCATGCATGATAATATAGAATTCATATTGGAGACAAATAAAAATGGTGATTAAGATAGTAAATCAAGCCTCCCTTTGCCACACATGCACACAAAAACACTAGATTCCAACTTATGGTTCCTTTTTCTCAGCCTTCAAATTGTATGTTCCATAATAATTACCATTTACTGCAGACGGCACGGTGTAGTCCACAACAACTAAATTTGGATGTTCATCAAAGACAGATGCAAGAACATTTTCTCTATCATCAGGACCATGTATGACAATAGCCTTCCCACACACCTGCACAGTTTTTCCATTCTCCACTGCAGAGCCAAATGATAGAGGAACAATATTAAGTCCTGCAGAATCTGCTGCTTTGATAACAGCTTTCCCCATTTTCCCTGAACAACCATTTACCTGAAATAAATGTTGTAACACGAATCTCAACCATGAGATACTAATACTAGGCTTTTAAAACTCACAAAATCCAAAAATGTACAACTACCCACATCACAATAGGCTTTGAAAATAAAACCAATTTTAAGCCTCTTCAATAATCTTTTTTTTCTTCTAATAATTAATAGTGAAACGGGGGAGGGGGGAATTTGAACCCTTGTTCTTCTAATAAAGGAGAATAGGCTATGCCAGTAAGCCTTGTAGCTTAGTGACAAGCCTCTTCACTAACCTTTTAAGTATTTGATGGCAATATGACCTAAAACAAAACAAACCAATTACTATGTTAATGTAATCATCTAGGTCATCTAGGTCATCTCAGTAAATCAGATAGAAGTTGGGAAACTAATTACTATGTTAATGTGGCCTAAAACAAAACAAACCAAAAAAAATAAAAATTTATATTTAGACAATGCTTAGCACAGTAAGATAAGTCAAGTATTAGGGTGGTTGCATTTTTTTTAATAATGTAAGGAACCTTGCTAAAGAAGAGCCCTGTACCTGGCAACTAACCCCACCCACCAAAACCAGTTGCTGTGTAATCTAGGGCTAAGCAGTTTATGCTCATGCCCAGGAGCAGTGGTTGCAAATTAATACTTATAACTGCAAGCAAAGATAAAAAGTAATACAGCAGCACAATTTGAATATTAAATATGGATAGCATTGTAAATGTAAAGAGTACCATGATGGGAATGTCGAGGTTGTGATTCGAAGATGATGACACTATATTGTGAAGATGTTGAATTGTTGTGGGTGACCTGGAAGACATTGAGATGAAAGATAACTTGCGATGAAAGGTCCTGTTGTTGGGTCTAATACCACGGGAGAAAACTGCAAAGTGTTGCTGATGGTTCACTTTAAGCAAGGACACCATTCTCTGCAAGATATAGGGAGGTGCGTGAGGCTCAATGGGAACAATTTCTTATGTAAAAATTTTTACTAAAATGGATCCTTTAAAAAGGTAGTATATCAAATGAACTCCTGAAAATACTGCTTGATAAAGTTAGTCCAACTCTTGCAACTCTCCAATAATATATCTCATTTGTCCAAAGACAACAAGTGATAGCTATTAGTATTTCATAACAATGGTTCACGAAACATTCAATCATATTCATTGTCAATACAAACTTAAGGTAATTGGAATCCGTGAACGATAGTTAATTAAAATTTATATATAGTATTAGATTCACAATACTTTCAAACTAATTTAATATCCTAAGCCACATTTAAAAATTCCTCTTTCCAAATCTCACTCAGTATTTTTATCAAACAATTTATATTCCACTAGATTACAGTGTACAAAGGTCATTGATAAATTATTATTAAATGAATCTAAATGGCATACATCCACCATGCTGTGCACTTTGTGATTACATCAAGGATGTCTTCCAACCATGGTACCATACATCCATAGATTCAATAACCCTTGCATTGCATTTCATGTCACACTTAAGCCGATGAGGACTTTTGTCAAACAGATGGTGTTCATCTTGTACAAATAATAATAATAATAATAGTAAAACTAAAACCAAGAACTAACATAATATCAAGTACATTAATTCATTCATTCCAGTTTTATCAAAGATCAAAAGGAAAATGCCCAAGCAAACTCCTCAAAATGAAGAACAGATAACAGGCAGACCCAATGAATGAGGTCCTTCCATACCATATAATATACCCATTTGGGCATCATAGCTGAAACCCAAAATACACACATTCCTCACACTTGCAATAACACCCATTAAATACCCAAAAAGACAAAGCAAAGAAAAAATCAAAAAAATGTAAGCTTTGTTTGTGCTAAGCTGTTAAAGTTGTAAAAGAACAGAACCAAAATAATATTGAAGCAAAAAGAAGAAGAGAGTGACTTACCCCTCTAACCCCGAACGAAGGAAGGGCTGAAATTTGGTTGAAAGAGAGAGAATCAGAGAAAAGAGTCTTACTCTGTGTGTGTGTGTGACTCTGTGTTACACTCAAAGACACGTGAACAAAGAGTCACGCCCCTTATAAAGTACTAGCCTCGTCACACACGCGGTGAGGCTTTTTCTTTTTTTTTTTTTTTAGTAGTCCTGTTTTGTAAGAAAAAAAAAAACTGTGTTTTTTTATTTTGAAAATCTAATTTATAAGTGAATAAATCAATTTGAAAATTAATAAGAGAGTGATTCTATATTTTAGCAATGTTTTAGTGGAAGTTTGAGTTGCATTATTACCGGATTGTCCTTTAGTTTTATCTTTACTTAAACATGAGGATGTAAGGGCATTTTTGAACTAAAAAATGAGGAATCCAAATAGAAGAAACCCTTTAAATAATAGTATAGATAAACCAACTTTTTTGATAGGCTAAGGTTTGGTAAGCTTTCATTAAAAAATGGGGTTAAGAAACAACTGGCTAAGGCTTTTATGTCTCATTGAATCCTAGTATCCTAGAATAAAGATAAAAGTTAACCCAGGTAAGTTGGTCAAGTAGTTGGACATTTGGTCTTAAAGTGCTTATCTCAGGTTCGACTGAGTGTGTTCTCCAGTTCGAGTTTGGGTACCTGCACTTTGAAAAAATTTCCTAGGCCAGCGATTTACTCCATTAGGGCCCACACATTGCGAATAGTGATTAGTCTCTCTAGTTGAAAGCTTTAAGGGTACTATGGGAAACCAAAAAAAAAAGGTTATGGTCCCATAGTATTCACATCAAAAAAGTGAAAATTGCTATATTGTGATTTTAGCACCAAAACCACAAAAAATAATTTAAAAAAAATCATCTTTATCAAAGTTGCCAAACCTAAAATTTTTGACAACTAAGTTACAGTAAAGGGTCATCTCTAAAATTATAAAAAAAAAAAAAAAAAAAAAAATTTAATGTGTTGATGGTTGAGGTTGTTGTTTATTGTGTTGGATATATTATTTTATTGTGTTGTTTATATTATTTTAATGTGTTGAATGTTAAAATGAGGTGTTAAAATAGATAAAGTAGTATTTTGAGTTGTTAAAAACTATATTTTTTAGCAACCTTATTCTGAATTCTCTCTTAGATTTTTATGCAAAAAGTTGGGTCAGTTAATCTCAAATTATTCAGCAAAAATTTAAAATCAAATAAAAAGTAATATCTAATTTAACTCTAATACTAATAATCTACTTTATTTTAAAAACTTTATGGCTATAATAATGTGCATTTTTACTTTTTACCCGAAAATGGTGGAACATGGTTTCATTGACAAATTTCAATTGATATGGATGAAAATTAATTGTTGAGTTCATTTTTTTTTTTTTTTAATATTGTTTAAACACAAAGTAATTTTTTCGAAGGCCAAGAAAAAAAAAATAGCTATCATAAATTAATGTTTTAACCTACCTTCAACAACAAAAACCTAAGAACAGCAGTACAGTCTCTTACAATTTTATTGGTTAAGTCATTAGTGGGGCATGATAGGTATTGATGAATTTGGGCTATCGGTCAAAGTTGAGTCAAGAAAAATTTCATACTGCATAATAAAAGTTAAGTTGTAAAAGTTATGAACCTGTGATAGAATGTAATAGAATTTATCAATATGCATTGTCAATACAAACTTGAAGGTAGTTGAAATCCATGACCGATTGTTAATTAAAATTCTAAATATTTAGTTATAATACTTTAACCATCTAATATTAACTTTTATACTCCTAACATTTTGTTGGAGTTTAAGCTTTACATGCATTTGGGAGGTAATATTTACTTACTAAGGGAACCATCCATTTATATAGTTATAAAATACAAAAACTAATGAAGTCACGACTAATTAACCCTATAAGGCAACTAAGCTGAATGCACTCAAATTTTGACTCTTTTATATCTTTAGGGCACATTAAATCGTAAAGAGTGTGGTATGATGGTTCATTAGTTTAATCGTTATATCATTGGTTCAAATGTTGGATTAATAATTAAATTATTTTTAAATATACATAAACTTGGAATTCAATTTAAACATAAATTTGTATATAACAAAGATTAAAACTAACAGAATATTATTTTCAGAAAATTTATTTAAATATAGAATTTAATGTGTGTTTATATATAAAAAAGACCAAAAGTTAGGGCAATTGAGTTCTTTGATTACTTATTTCTAGTTTAAAAGCAAAAGACTTAAAAACTCCGTAAATAGAAGTCAAAAATTGAAGGAAAATATAGCTACTTTATAATAAATAAATAAAAACTTTATCATTAAAAAAACTAGATGATTTGAATGAAATTGTTCGCTTTGGTAATTTTCTAAAAAATTGTTGATTTTATTTGATTTAATTGGGTTTTTTTTTTTTTTTCTTTTTTACAAATCCAATATTCTTTCGTACTAACCAGAAAATTTGTACAATTTTCCGATTTAAGGATTCAACTGCCAATTCTGATAAAAATGATCTAGGAAGGCCGAAGGGCTTAAGCGTGTAAGGTGTCCGAGCTATTCTCATATTCGTCTTCCAAGTATTTGCCCTACCCTTTTTTTGTGTATTTGTTAATTTTTTTAATTAAATTTTTATTTCCAAAAAAAAAAAAAAATACACCGACTTATGATAACTACTATTTTTCAAAATAACTAGTAACAACATGAAGATAAGGTACTCCTACAATTAGTTTTTTATACCAACATGAAGAATAACATAACATTACGTATCAAAATCTAGTGGGATTTTTTTTTGTTTTCAATAATTGAACAACTTCTCAACAACAACAACAACAACAACAACAAAAATTGAACAAGAGACCTAACTATCTGATTGACCCACTGGCAATAGATGAAACTGTGCAAACACCAGCAGATGTGGTGAATGGAATATCTTTGTAGGAGGCCACTAGTTCCGTGTTAGTGTTCAGATCCACTTGCAATGTTTCCCAGACTTTCTTCTTTGGGTTCAGGACATCATCAGGCTCACCACTGAATCCAGGAAATGTAACTCTTTCTCCAACGGTAGCAGATTTAGGTGGATCAACCAATTCAACCTGAATTTTTTTTATTAAAAATCTCATTAGCGTTCATGTTTGATGATCCAGACTTAAACAAGCAACGACAAAGCCAGGAATGTTTTTCAAAGTGAAACTTATTCAAAATCAACCATGGGCTTGAATGGGTATCATAAAACCATTTTCTGAAACATCTTAGCACCACGCAACAAATGCTGTAGCCATTTTTGCGACAAAAATGCTAACATGTTAAAGTGTGTCAATAGTCATTACCCACCATCACAACAATCTCAACCAAAATTATATACTCATGACCATTAAGCCATTTTTTAAAGCTATTAGATGAACAATATATGTGGTTGCTATCTTCGTGTTAGCAATCTGTATTGCTTTCTTTTCTTTTCTTTTCTAAATCAGTAACACCAAACTATATCTTCAAGGGGTGATGAAGGGTATCATCACTTCCAAAAATGGTTTACACATAAAATCAGATAAGATGCAGACACTAATGGAAAGGTTTCATGGGTTTGCTAACCTTGGTGTGGTCACTGTCGGAAGCAGCAAGAACCATTGCTTGTGATTTTATACCCCGCATGGTTGCTGGCTTCAGGTTGCAAAGAACGCATACCTTTCGATTCTGCCAAAGAATCATGTGTGTGATCTACTAGACTTGCAGATGATTTATCAAGAAAAAATAAAATAAATACATTCCAAAATTATGATCTGTAAGGGAAGTGAAGTGAACAAAAACCTGCATTTCTTCAAGAGGTATATACTTCACAAGTCCACTAACAACAGTTCGGGTCTGTCCTTCTCCCACATCAATCTCTTCCACATAGAGGGAATCAGCATCAGGATGCTTCTGAACACTCGTAATAAGGCCAACACGGATGTCAAGTCTTGTAATTGAAATTTCTGTCTCAGCATTGGCCTTAGCTTTGGATTCAGTTGCAGGTTTTACAGGCCGTTGCTTTTTTCCACTGCTATCTGTTCCATACAATGCCTCACCATATTAAGCAACTACTACTAACAAATTAGTAGTGCCTATGATTAATCAAGAAGTATAATGAGGGGTATGAAAAGACACTAATCATAGTACTCCTGTAATACCAACTTGTCAAGCCAAATGTGGAAGCCACACTTATCATCAAAACAAAATAGTTAGCATTTGAACAGAGAAGACCTGTGAAGAACGTAATTATAGAAGAATAAAAGATAAATTAATTAGTGCTTTTATGAACTTATTGGTTGGAAATATAGCACATCAATGACACCCAACCATGCAATGTGTAGCAATTGAGTTGGCAAACACTAGAAGTGAGTAAATAAATGTAATATCAGTAAAATGCTACCTGAAACTTTTGTTTTCTTCAGTTTCTCGGCTATCTTCTCTGCTTCAGCTTCTGCCCTCACAATCCTATCAGCTTGGCTTCCTGCAAACTTCTCTCTGAAGAATTCTACTTCTTCATCTTTCTGAACATTTGTTTTTGCTAGATTAGTAACTATGAGACAAAGCCCACAAAATCTCCATCAGAATTCACAAAACAAAACATAGAAGTAGGAGAGTTATACCAATTCCTTAAACAATGGCTCTGGTGTCCCAATTTTGTGACCAGCAGGTAGGATCTCCCAAGGTCGGCTTACCCTATCAATATCTCCTTTTTCAAGCAAAATTGGAGTATCAGGAGGCAAATTAAGCTGCTTAAGTACCTTCAACACAACCAACAATACAAATATTGTCAGCATGCGCAACCATATTAGCTAACTCACGATAAAGAATACTAGCATTCCCCTAAGTGCCTCAGAGAGATGTACTGGTAGGTTAAATTACCTCAAGTGAAAAAGATGGCATAAAAGGTTCTAACAAACATGCGAGAAGATATACTAGCCCAGCCGAAGTTCTTATGACAAGAGAGCAAGAAGGTCGATCGTCATTGTAAAGCTTCCAGAATCGGCTTTCCTACATAGCAATCATGAGCAGAGAGAAATTTTGTTTCATGGGCAGCTAAAGGGTGATTTCCAACCAACATCCTCATAAAAAACATCCAAATCAGTACAAACAAAAAAGTTCTAGACTTACTTGCAGATATCCATTCCCTTCACTAGAAATGCTCATTGCAATTTTAAGCCCTTGCTTTAGTTTAACCTATACAAAATGCAAATAAGAATGTCATTATAATGCAAAAGCAATTAGAGAAAGTGGGCACGGGGCAGCTTCTGGTTGCATGACAGTATACTAGCCAGTATTTAAATCACCTTTTCCATGGCTTCTACATATTGCTCCACATAGTCAACAATGCTACCAACCAATTTCCTAGTTGGCTCATGTTGCAATGGATCTGGGTCAGCATCTGAAGGCTGAGGAATAATGGAACCATATCCTTGACCTGTAAAAAAAAAACTCAGTTATGCACTTGCAATTTCTCTTCATATCAGACAAGCCCATTATAATAAAAATGGCAAAACCATTTGGAATTTCATAAATATTAAAGGTCTTGGCATAACGTAAGATGGACTATTGGCACCATTTTGAACTCTCTAAATTATAAATGCCTTGCAAAAATAGGCTTTTTTTAATAGGTAAAGTTACTAGAGATGGAACCCCAAACATTATACCACCAAAAAGGTGGACATGCCACTAAGCCAGAAGGCCATTGGTACACATATATGCAATAGGCATTGAGAATGGTTCTAATTCAGTGCGGCACTAATTAAAATGTGCCACTTCTATAATTTGTGTTCTGTACTATAACAACAATCCAGAAATATTATAACTATTTACCACAATCAGGAGAATCAAATAAAAGACTAGCTGAACAACAAAACTTTAAGGAACTTAGGGTACTCAGCCAACCAACCTGGAGGTTTAACAATGAAACTCAAAACTCGATTTATAAAGTTGCCCAAGTTATTTAGCAACTCGTTGTTTAATTTTGCTTGCAAGTCGGCCCATGTAAATAATGTGTCTGACACCTAGTTCACACAAACCCATTCATCAGTCCAGAAAGCAATTAGTAGAACCCAGCATTAATTCTTAATAAAAAAAAAAAGTAATAAATATATGCTGCTTACCTCAGGCCTATTAGTTAGTAAGTAATATCTCCATACTTCTACTGGAATGTTTGTATCTTTTGCATCATTGCCAAAGACTCCAATACCTTTACTCTTAGAAAACTTTCCTACAGAAACCATCCAAATGAAAATTCATCTAGTTCAAGATGTTTGAATGAGAAACACCATTGTTATGTAAAAGAGAAGGTAATTGATCAATCATCCATCTAAATGACCAATAAATTGAGCACCATTGCGCATCAGCTAAACTGCTACAAAATAGTTGGCTAACCTGCTTCATAATTCAAGTATTCAGTGACACTGATAGTCTTCATTAAAGTCCAATTTTCACCAGTTCCAAGAAGTGTAGATGGAAACATCACCTATAACAAGAATATAGTAACAGTAAAAAAGGGTGCGGGGGAAGAAAAAAAGCAGTCCCCACAACCATGAGGTCCAAGCCAAACCATAAGTCTCCATGACAATGATGGAAAAAAAGGACAACCAAACGTTTACTAAGCTCAAAACATCTACCACTACAACTTAAGGTTTTTTTTATACCCCAAAGGGGAGATTCGAACTAGTGACCCCCACTTCATAAGGGGAGCCACAAGTTGCCACCTTATGTACAGTTCATAAGAAATAATAAATAAATAACCTAAATTCTGAAGCCAAAAATTTCACAAGTCTTGCATGCAGTATCTATGAGACCAATTAGGTGAACTAATAAAACTCCGCTGCTCCATGCTATTGAACTTGCATTAACATTTCCAATGACAAAACAACAGTTTTTATTTTAACCATTAGTACAATAACTTCACAAAGTCTCATCTCATTAGATTTGATTTAATAGCAATTTAGATTCGAGTGTCATGTCATCTAACTTAAGTCGATAGCAATCAATATTTGGAAAGTGTAGAGGATTTTAACAAAGAAAATTGGTCGTGTGGTTACACTAAAATTACAAGTCAACAAGTTACTAGCACAGTGATACAAGATATAAATCCTCATAAGAGTGAGACAAGATTTACAAGAAAACATACCAACTTAGTGACTGCCTCAAGGTTCTAAAATTATATGCAATAACTCTTGTATGTTATTGTTATCTAAAAGATACAATGGTTACTGTAAACTTTTAAAAACATTAAGATGCAATAACAAATTGTATGTTATTTACAAGATGCAAAGACTACATACATTTCTGGAAATATCTAACCAAAAAGACAAAAAGAAAAATTAGAAGTAGCCAGCAAAAACTGAAAACATGGAAAAGAATAACATAGATGTGTGGCCGAAAGAAGATTTCTTTAAAAAATAATTAAACTTCAGTTTCTCAGCTGGGGGGAAAAACATTGATAAGCATATATCTGACAAAAAAACAAATCTAACATTCTAACTAATCTTAGTACTTTGAGTTAGTATCTTGCCCTCTTCTTAGAGTTATCAGAAAATTTTAACAAAAAATTACTTACAGTGTGGAAGGGCACATTGTCCTTGCCCATAAACTGATACAACTCCACATCTTCAGGATTCTTCCACCACTTCTCCCACTCAGGTGTGTGGCAAGCAGTAATAGAAACATATCCGATAGGCGCATCAAACCAGACATAAAAAACCTATCCACCACAAGTAAAAAAAAAAAAGGGTCAATTTGCCAAAATTTGAGATAAAATTTTAAGAGGCCAGCATGAATTCAGCATATTCGTCTATCAACAACTAATAACCTTATCACTAAATCTCTCAAGTGGAACTGGAACCCCCCACTTCAGATCCCTGGTAATACATCGTGATTTCAACCCTTCTTTAAGCCAGGCATTTGTTGTTTGAATAGCATTCTGGCTCCAAGATCCAGTCACCGACATTTTGTTGATGTATTCTTCCAATTTGTCCTTCAGCAAGGGGAGTTCAAGAAACAAGTGGTTTGTGTCCCGAATGTGTGGTTTCGTCTGACAGACCTGTTTGCAGACAAAGCTCATGGATCAACTATATAAAATGTATAAATAAAACAAAATGGTATAATATCATATATCTACTGACAGTAGCTTTTTTTATTTTTTTTTTATAGTTTTTCTTCTTCTCAGAAAATCATGGGAGATAAATATAATGCTGAGGGCTCTGAAACAGGCCCCGAAAAGAGCTAAGCCCAAGAAACCAAATCAGGACTCAATTAAACCCTAAAGTAAGTTTTCTGACTAGAAATTCATAACTTAATCAGGAAAATGATTACTAAGCACTAGTTTTCTTGCAATATAATTGGCTTGCAGAAAAAGGTCCTTGTTTCACAATGATTTAAATTTGGTTTATAGCTTCAAAACGTAATAACCAGAAGGATCAGAGGATGAAAATTTTATTCATTTGAAAGAGAAACAATCAAATGTCTGAGATAAAATGTCTTTTTTGGACAAACTACATATTTTAAAAGCTGAATGCGCAACATGGATAATATTTCATACAATCAGGTTCCTCATTTAGAATTGATAATACAAAATAAAGACCTCAATATTAGAAGTAAGTTTGGTACCTTGCACCTAGGATCTTTTAATTCTGTCGGATTCAAAAGACTGCCACAATTTTCACATTGATCTCCTCGGGCAGACTGGTATTTGCACCCTTCTTTTGGGCAAGTACCCTCCACAAGCCGGTCAGCTAAGAACCTTTTGCATGTATCGCAGTAAAGCTGAATATGGTATGAATAAAGTATTAGTAACAAGAGGTTAAATACATTTATCACCATTAAAGCCTATAATTGACCACAATAAAAAAGCTGTAGAACAAAAAGGAGACACCAGAAAAAATATCCAATAATTGGACAACTAAACAAGAATAGATAAGTCTTCTTTTTCTTTTTCTTTTTCTTTTTCTTTTTCTTGCATAAAAGAATAGAGTGGTCACGATTGTTATCATGTACAGAATCACACCAAGTATTAACAAGAAAATAACTCATACTTGCTGCATTGAATTCTCAGAAAGCCAATTGTTCTCCAAAATTTTCTTAAAAATTGCTTGGCAAATTTCCGTCTGTTCTGGGGTTGAGGTACGCCCAAATTTATCAAAATTTATATTGAACCAGTCATAGACTTCCTTATGAATAGCATGGTATCTGTAAATGCAGAACACATAAGATGGACTGATGAATAGCTTGAGGAGTATATTATTTTAAAACATCCATAAAAGCATTGAAAGAAGAAGGAAAAAAAAAATGAAAAACATTAAAGACAAGGAATAGCTAAGAGAAACATACCACTTTATCCAATAATAAGTAACTTAGTATATTGAAAAGTATCAGCAAACAAATTGAAATTCAACATCATACATTAAATAAAGAAAGTAGAAAAACTCCAGAAAAGTAAGCCCAAATATTACTCAAGCTACTAAGCCCAGTATAGCATGATCAAGTCAAACAGAATCAACTTATAATAATCATGGTCATTTTTTCTCTTGAAGCTCAATTGGAGTCTTGGACAAGGTTATGAAGATGAGTGTGGGGCCATGAAATCACAATCATGCTAACATATGAAGTCGCTGTGTTTGATAAAGTTCCAGAAAACATATTGAACCTCTTTTTGTACCGATCTCTCCTTTATATTTTTATTTTTCTTCTGATCTTCAGGGACTAAAACTGAGAACAAGAATTTCACCTCGCCTGAGCCTAAAGCATAAATGGAGTTACAAATGATCCCATAATAATTTGGTCACCATATTCATTGCAAAGTTCAATTAGCAACCAAGAAAAGTACATTTTTGGGCTGTTTGGTTGTGTGTTTTCAGAAAGTAGTTTTTAAAACAGTTTCCAGAAAACAAGTAGAAGCTCGGTAACGTGTTTTTAACTTTTCTCTTCTTTTTTTTTTTTAATTATTATTTATTTAAAAACAAAATACCGGTTTTAAAAACATGAACCAAACAGACCATGGTGTCTTTTCATTTTCTCTATCTATCTCACAATCTCGCACAGAAAGGTAATCCTTCATCTTCATTTCTGTTGGAAAACATTGCCATATTCAAATACTTAGGGCCTGTTTGGTAATGTTGTTCTCATAACGTTGTTTAAGTGTTGTGGAAATACGTGTTGTGTTGTTTAAACATCGAAAACTGTTGTTTAAACAACACAACCAAACAAGCCTTTAATATGTCCCAAGAGAATTGAATGCTTATAATGGGTACATTTGGATTTAGTATATTAAAAGAATAGCAGTAAGTCATAGAAACAATATTGAATGAGAAGTTAAACTAGAAAAAGAAGGGAAGATTAAGTAAAGTTACTTGTCACAAATCTGCTTAGGGGTGGAGTTCTCTTCCAGAGCTTTAGTCTCGGTGGCTGTCCCGTACTCATCAGTTCCACATATGTACAAAGCATTGTAGCCTCGGAGTCGGCAATAGCGAGCAAACACATCAGCACTCAGCACACCTGCCAACACACCAAATACAGATAAAAGGAAAATTGGGTTTGTTTTGTTTTGTTCCCTACATGCTTGCTAATAATAATGGAAAGGACTATTATAATTATTAAGAGATACGTACAACCGATGATGTTTCCAAGATGGGGGACGTTGTTGACATAAGGCAAGGCGCTGGTGATGAGGATGTTCCGCTTACCCTTAATCGGAACCTTCGCCGCCATTTTTACAATTGCCTGCTTTTTTTTTAATTCAATCTTCACAGAGTCAGCTTTTTTTTTTTTTTCAAGGAGAGCTATATTTGTATTGGTATTTTCATTCCTAGCCGAACCCCAAATCACCAAAATACACACATTCATCATCACACTTGCAATAACACCCATTAAATACCCAAAAGAAAACGCAAAAACAAAATCATAACGCAGTGCAAACTTTGTGGTTGCAGAATCATAGAGACCTATGACCTAGTGAATGAAATAGGAATATGCATATACCAAAATAACAAAATTGAGTATATCTAACACACTATTAACCCACTACTATGAATTTATCTATCACACTCACAATCTCAAACACTCAGCAGCTGCAAAAACAAATAACACAGAGACTCCAAACATAATTACATAACACAGATTCACATATTCAAATTTAATTCCCAATCACCCTCAGCCAAAAAAAAAAAAGAAAAAAAAAACCCACAATCAAAGATTCACAAGCATTAAGGAGTGGAGAGAGAAAAAACACAGATTCACATATTCAAATTAAATATGAAAAGCAATGTTAGGCTTTGAAGTTGAAGGAGAGAAAAAATACTTGAAGCAGATGAGATGCGGGATGGGTTAGTCACTGCAGCAACGGGTTGATCAGCTGGTGGAGAGGTGAGTGGCCGATGGCGGCGGCGGCGGCGGCGAAGTGGTTGACGGAGTCACTCTCTTCTCTACTCTCTCTCTCTCTCTCTCTCTCTCTCTCGACTTTCTCTATATCTTGTTTTAAAGTGGTCTCTCTTTTTTTTCCTGAATTAGGTTATATTGAAACGTGGGTTACACTTAAATGTTGGATTGGGCTTTTAATATTTTTGGTTTGGGCGGCTGGGTGGTTTGGGAAAGGGGTTAAGGCTTTGGAAAGGGGGGCCAATCCAAAAAAAGCCTTAAGAAAATTTTCTTTTAAAGTGTGATGAGTGCTCATTTAATATCTAATTTTGGTTGGCAGAGTGGTAAACAACTATTTATGCATTCTTCTCACTAATAGATCGTGATTTAAGTAGGTTTCTCAATGCCTCAATGGTATTAGGATGCTATGTGGGGATGAAATTAATCCATTTTTTTTGTCCCAAGTCTATATAAGTATGTGTATCTAAACATATAATTTATAATCTACAATCTAATCTAATTTAATCTAAAGTTATTTTTACTTAAGCCTAATTATGATTAAAGGGAGTAAAAGCAATTGAAATCAATTGAGGAGTGCTGCATTTTTTTTTAGAGATAAATATGGGTGACCTATTTTGGATTTTTTTTAATAATAATTTTATTATACCTGTAATGTGCTCTACATTGTCACGATTGTTTGTTTGGTGACTAAAGCACTACTTTTATAAAAGAAAGGTGAAGGATGTGATTGTGGATTTTAGATCATGGGGACGTGTAATCACTATCTTTTTATTTTTATTTTTATTTTTAAAAAGTGTAAAATGGAGGGTGAAACTGTGGGTTATAAGACCAACCAAATGCATGTATAAATTACTAATAAAGAAAATTATTTGCAGATGTATTAGTTGAATTTTCGCCCAATAGTTTTTTTTTTAATAATGAACCTATCAATAATGGGAATGCGTCTAATGCTGACACTTTCATTTTGGTGTATCTATTGCCTATATAAGTATAAAGTTGTGTTAATAATTAGTTGCCTCTAATGCTCACCACACACAAGTGATGAGATGTGCTAGGTTCATTGGACAGAATAAAAGTCCCTTTTACATTTTATTTGTTAGGAATTGCAATTTGCTACACGAAATTTTTTTTTTCCTAATAAAGTAATCAAGTTTATGATAACAAAGAAAATTGAACACTCATAGCTGGTGGAACATAAAATTGAATACTCATAGTGGAACATTGGACTTTCATTCCACTTGATATCTAATGATCGTTTTTCACATAGCCACTTAGATTTCTTAATGTATTAATGTTATCAGATTTTTGGACTTCTTTTGGTTAACAATTTACCTCCTCCGCTGTGGCATAATTTTCCATTATGCATTTTCCACCGTGTGGCATAATTTTCATGTAAGACCATGTCCAACGTCCAACTTCTAGATTTCTTCATTATAATCAATGTTATCAGACTTTTTGACTTCCACTCATCAACCAAATTTGGGCACTTCAAACTGTGGCAGTGCCCGTGGATGCTACAAGGAGTAAAACCCCAACTATTCAATAGCTGTGACATTCCTAACCAGCCAATTATTGCTATTGTTGCCACACCTGTATGGCTGTATCAGCATTCCAATCCCTCCATTGTCCATTTGTCCTTCATGTCCTTAATTACAGCGTGTAATTTGAATCCTCAAGATCTTCCAAAACTTGAGGCAAGTAGATATTATTTACATTTGAGAATGAAATTCTTTAATTTTTAACATGTTTGATGTTTATACATTCAGCTCCAACAGCTCAAATCAGCTTGGACATGGCAACACCGGAGAGGTCTATTAGGTTATGAGCATTTTAACATTCTTAGACCAGATACGATGAATGCAAGATTATGCGAAGGAACTATATTTCACAGCTAGCAGGAAAGGAAGCAAGTTTCTGTTACAATGGTTTAGAACTTATGACAACATTGAAAAGATTAATTAAAAAAATATAAAATAAAAATAAAAAGAAAAAAAGAAGAAGTAAAAACAATTAAGGAAAGAACTTTGAATGGACTGAGACAGACTGAAGTGGACCAAGACGGACTGAAGTGGACCGACTGGACCAAATGAACCAAAGTAATAGTTGCTTTTAAAGTGTGATGAATGCTCATATATTATCTAATTTGGGTTGGCAGAGTGGTCATCAACTATTTATGCATTCTTCTTACTAATAGATCGTGATTTAACTAGGTTTCTCAATGCCTCAATGGTATTAGCCTATTAGGATGCTATGTGGAGATGAAATTAATTCATTTTTTGTCCCAAGTCTATACAAGTATGTGTATATAAACATATAATTTATAATTAACAATCTAATCTAATTCATTCTCAAAAAAAAAAAAAAAAAAAAAAAAATCTAATCTAATTACTTCTCAAAAAAAAAAAAAAAATCTAATCTAATTTAATCTAATATTATTTATAGTTAAGCCTAACCATTTTTTTTAGGGTACATTTGATACGCTGTAATAGCTCCTGTAATGGAATAGTTATTCATGTGTAATATCAATTCGGTCATTTGGTTGCATTTTTATTACATGGATTAGTTATTACATTGAAATAACTATTCTTTAAATTGAAGAATAGCTATTCCTCTTTAAAATAGATGTAATAGCTATTTCTTTGTGTATATAAAGGTTTTAATTTATGACGTCCACTCTTGATAATAGCTTTTTATCATTAGACCAAGACATCAATTAGTTTTTGGTGTAGGTGAGGATTGAACCCAAGATCTCTTATACAATCATCAGAAATTTTACCAGTTGAGCTAACTGAAACCCACATTAATTAAGACTTAAACCTAACCAAGTTTTAGTATTATGTTAGCTTCTTCTACGACATGTGATCAGATTTAAGATGTTTTGGACATGTCAAATATTACGCATCAATAATAAATGACAGTGAAAATAACTGAGGATATGTCATTAAATGCACACCATCAATTCCACTAATTTTATATACCTTATTTACGTTATTTTGTGTCTAAATTAAGAAATATAAGTAAGACCTTAAAGGTTCATTAAAAAAGTAATTGGGAAAAAAACACCTACCAAAATTATATAATATATTCCATCTATTTGTTCACCTTATTATGGTATTTTGTACCTAAGTTGAGATACTTTTTTTGAGTAATAAGTTTTTAGAGATCTATGTTGTTTAGAGATTTCCAAATGTGTCAAAATCTAAAATAGAGGCAATATTAATAAGAGTTTGAATTTAGTAAGGATGATGTGTATGTTTTACATCATCCAATAAGAAACTGTCACATCGGTCTTTTACTTAAAACCTAAAATATAATATTTATTTGAAATGTTATCCTATGTAATAAGATTTTTTTTTTTTTTGAGAAACAGTTACAATATATATATATATATATATTGTAACTTTCATTAAGAAGAAAATAAATACATGGCATCTTGAACTAAAGTAGCCTCAAGCATGCTAAGATTTTCCTTTATTTAAATTACATAGTTATCAATACCCTTGGCATGTCAAGCCAAGACATGTGCTGCTTTGTTTCCCTATTGTTTTACGAGGCAGACTTGTACCGTTCTAAACTCCTGCAGTTTTTGTTGGATCCCCTTAATAATGGGTGCAATAGTCACTGGTGGGTCACCGGCCCCTTGGACAGCTTTAGCTATAATCTTATTCAAAACTACCATCGTAGATCCCCACATCCCATGCAAAACTAACACCTTCCTCAAAAGCCTTTAGCTTCTACATTTAGAGGCCCGAATAGGATATGTCTTTATCAAAGGATGTAAACTAAAGAGTTTACACCAAGTTCTTATCAAATTTAATTTATATTTTTTTTTATATATAAGATAGAAATTCTTCTCTAACATAATCTAAATGTATATTTGTGTGAAACTCTCTCCTAGAAACTTGAATCCCGGTCCTTACCCCTCACCTCTCACAAGCACTTATACTTTTGGAGTAACCATTAAGCCGAGGTGCGCGGTAATAATTTATATTTTGTTGACATCCCATCCATTAAAATGATTTTACATTCAATGAAGCATTTAAATTAGTATGAAGCATTCCTAATTAGGTGCAAAACACATTAAAACATTTGAATAGTATTTTAGCCCCATTTTTAATATGTGATGGAATCTTTTTGGTTAACATTTTTTATTATTAAAGTGACCATTAAGTTTAACCCAAAAATCCTCGAAATTTTCTTTTAATTTGTCTCTTAATCGGGACATGCACTACACATCTTAAATGGCATAATGCACTAAACTTAATACCAAATCTGTTCCACAAATTTCAAATCAAAATATATGAATTATTTACTATTTCCAACCAAAATTGTCCCAAACCAAAAACGTTGTACTATCCTATAAAATAAAATAAAAAACAACAACAACAACAACAACAACAACAACAACAACATTGTACTAGACATGAGGATTTTTTTTTAAAATAATTATAAAACCCAAACTATATTATTAGTTGGGCAACGTTTGAAACTAATTTGGTTTCTAACAATTCGAGTCTAGAGGGCTCAATTTTGGGGAGCTGAGATGTCCACATAGGCCTTGAAATCACGTTCATTGGACTTGGTTTCTGTACATGGAAATCGAGTCTAATGGACTCAATTTTCGTTCATGGAAATTGAGCTCAAAGTACTCAGTTTTCGTTCATGGAACTTAAGTCTACTGGACTCGATTTAGTCTCATCGAAGCGTTGGTTGTCTTTAATCTCTACGTGTTGAACGAAGAAAACCAAGTACTTTGGGCTTGATTTCCGTGAACGAAAACCGAGCCCATTGGACTCGATTTCCTTGTAAAGAAACCGAGTCCTTTAGACTTGATTTCCATGTACAGAAACCGAGTCCAATAAACTTGATTTTCAGGCCTATGTGGACATTTCAACTCCCCCAAAATCGAGTCATCTGGGCTCGAATTGTTAAAAACCAAATTAGTTTCAAATGTTGCCAAACTAATAATATAGTTTGGGTTTTATAGTAATTTAAAAAAAAAATCCTAGACATGACAATGTATGCAAACCCAAAACGCAAAAACACTCCATTTGTTTATTTATATTATGGTGTTATAGATCTGCTCTGCTGTTCTTCTGAGTTGACTACTGATTATAGTGTTCTAGCTCAGAAGAAAGTGTTTGATGAAAATGGCAGCGTCGTTTGCCTCCACCCATTGCTTTCTTCCTCTCTACCAATCGCGTCTCGCACCAACGCATCATCTTCAAAATAATACTACGAGTTCGAGTACTACCATCCCACTACACCTTAATCGCAACTCAAACTCAAACTCAAAGCCTCTCTCCTTTTCTTCTTCGCATGCAGGTGAGGCTACCTTCTTCATTTCATTTCATTCATTCATTCCCTGATACCCACTATTTCACAGTTCTATATTTATACCTTTTTGGTTAGGAAGGAATGGTTTTAATGCCTTTGTTGAGAGTGAGAGGAAGAAGGATCGGTTGTCGTCGTTTGCACAAACTGCTGCCGTGAGGAATCTGATGGGTTCTGTCACCAATACTCAAGCTCTTCGCTTTGCTGTGGTCACTTTCCACTCTCCACTCACTCATGTCAAATTAATGTTACAAATTTTTTGTTTGTTTGAATGAAACATAATATATATAATAGAGAGTATTTTGATTATTTGAAGGTTGTGGCGCGGTTTAATGAGATTATCACTAAGCGGCTGTTAGAGGGTGCTTTGTCTACTTTCAATCATTACTCCGTTCTGGAAGACAACATTGATGTATGTAATGTCTCATTTCATTTCTTCTCTTCTACCTCTGTAACCAACTTTTTTAATTAATAATCTCTTTGTGTCGATCCAATGATCTTGTTATTACTCATTAGTTACTGCAATATCTGTGGAAACTGGAAAATTACCTTTCTATGTAAAGTCTTGGATTTCTGTGGCCAAATGTGGGATCTTTTTTATATTAATACGGCCATCAAGTTTGTAATTCGATTCTGACTAAGCTGTTATGTTGTAAATGGGGTATCAATATTTACTCTGATTAGTAGCCAATGAGCTGTAGCTCAATTGACACCTTCTCCCCTTGTAAGTGTTAGGTGGAGGGTGAGGTTATCTGTTCAAGAATTAAGACCCTTTGGGTACATGTGTAACTTACCATTTTTTTTTTAAAAATGTACTCTAATTACTAGTTTTGATTATTGGTTATTTAGTTAATTAGTTGATGAGTTCGCGTTGTGGTTTAGCCAGTCATTCTAGTTTATGTTCTGAAGTCAGCAGTTTTGATTGTGATTTGTATGGTGCTACTTTGTATGTGCAGCCTGGGGGCTGGGACTGTCAGGTTTGTAATTGTTACTTTCTTTAAGTATCATTTTTGGACAAGTTTTATTTCTTTAATTTTTATCATTGGTTTATCTGAAAAAAAAAAATTAAAGTCACCAAGGGGTTAATTTCCATGATATAATAGTTATTGTTGTTGTCAAAATTCCCCCCCCCCCCCCCCCCTCCTTTTTCATAGATGAAAAACAAAGATCAACATAACAGTCACATTCTACTTATAACGGTTAATCTTTGTCAAGGAATATTTTGCTTTAAACCGTTTTGTTATATTAGTGACCCACACAATTTCATGCATATGGGTAAGTACTCGTGCTTGTATGCAAACCTTTCAGTCATAGCCTATTTCAAATTCAAGGTTCTAAAGCATTAATGCTGACCATAATACTTTAATTCATTTTACTTTGTAAGCTGAATCTCTACTTGTGAGCTTAGCAACAGATGCAAATGCATTTCCTTTTTGTCGGTTTCAATCATAAACACATGGATCATCTTTGCTCTTCCTAAAACACTAGAGTTAGATAACTTCTAAAGAAAAAAAAAAGTGAAAATCTCTTGTACCATATCTTAGCTTTGCACAATTTAGACTCATTTGATGATATTATTATTTGGGGACATTTCTCACCTAATTGATTACTTATGATCATTTTTTGTTGGCTTTGTATATAAATGCTTCGAAGCTTACAGGGATTTTATGCCCTGTGATTGTTAGCTTGGTCTACAGTTTTGACTTTGCATGAGCAAACTTTGACAAGGCATGATTATTTTCTTCACTGTATCCATCAGGTTGTATGGGTTCCTGGTAGTTTTGAAATTGGTGTTGCTGCAGAAAGGCTAGGGAAGTCCCAAAAATATCATGCAATTTTATGTATTGGAGCTGTGGTACAATTTCTTTTCATTATACCGGTTAATATATTTTGATGAGATATAATATTTCTTCATGAGAGTATTCTTTAACTTGCTTTGTTGAGGACATGCTCGTAACTGGTGCATAAATCTATGAATCATTTCTGTTGTGAATAGATTAAAGGTGACACATCCCACTATGATGTTGTTGTTAACTCAGCAGCATCTGGAGTACTTTCAGCAGGTTTAAATTCAGGTTGGTCTTGCCATTAGTTGATGATTTGATTTCATTTAATAGCAATACATGAAAATAAAATAACTATGATTCAATTATTGCATTCATCTTGCTTATAAATTGTAGCAATATTTTGGAAATAGTTTGCTTGTTCTAATGAGCTCTTGCTCAAATGTTACTTCCCCCAACCATATGGATAGGATGGAGGGCTGTTTGAGACCCACAGGGTGCATATTATTTTTCATGTTGGAAATAGACTTTACATATAGAGCCTTTTGTCTCTTTTGTCTACTTTGATATACAAGACTGGGCTTGAAAATTTGTCTTTGTTTACTGTTAACATAGGAAAGAAAGAATTTGTTCTAAATGTTATATATATATATATATATATATTTATTTATAAGTAATAAGATTTATTAATGAAATAGGTTATGCAAGCTTACCATGATGAGCACTCCATAACCTAAAAGAATTACAAAACTTATGAACAAAAATGAAATGAATCTATGAAATCTATGAGTGTTGCTATCTGTGAGACCCCACACAAAGGACTAATCAAACAAGGTGCAAATTAGCATAGCTTCTAGCTCTTTTTTTGATCCATCTTTAGCCTCAAATGTGCGATTGTTCTAAATGTTATTGTAGAGAAAAGATAGAAAATCTCCCTGGTGTGCCCCTAATCAAATTTACTTATCATCTAAAGACTGCAAAATCCTAATCTATTGGGTTGGCTGAGAAACAATTTTTCTCTTCATTAGACTATTCTCTTTTAAAGTTATTCAATTGTGGAAGTTTATTTTACCTTTATAAAGTTTACTCTTTATATTTTTCTATTAAGAGTTAAATAACTTTGGAATGTGTCAGCAGTTCCCAACTTTGTATGACTTTTTAAAATTTCAAACATATGTATGTGCACATACTTTTGCTATGTTATTTAGATAAAAATATCTGTAGTCTAAACTCTAAAGTAAGTCAGTCAATTGAGTGTGATTGCAGTTGATTATTCACTCATTATTGCTGAAGGCAAGGTGTAATTATACATCAATTTTATGTCTTTTTTCTATTTACTATGTTGTTGAGCAACCTACACATCAATTTATGGGAATGCATATTAACAATTTGTTGAGAAAATATGCAGATTTGCTATTAAATCAATGAACTTGTCCCTACTGTCATTCTATTCCAGCTATCTAATTTAATGAGCTTATACTTGCCTTGACCAAGAGTCTTGTAGTTTAGTGGCGTAGCCTATTTATAAGGAGAATCAGGGCTCGAATCCCCCCTCCCCATTGTTGTAACTACCTGATTATATTTGCCTCCTAACAATAGACTAAAGCATTACCTATTTGACTTTATAGGAGTTCCATGCATATTTGGTGTATTGACTTGCGATAACATGGACCAGGTAATTTGTTAAAACTTTTTATCGGGGTCTCCCCCCCTTTTTTTTTGGTTCACTAGATGAGATGGGATATTTGAATGTTGCCTTTTACAATTATTGTAGGCATTAAATCGTGCTGGCGGTAAATCTGGCAATAAGGGTTCTGAGACTGCTTTGACCGCTGTAAGTTGATGTTAAAGCTATCTTACAAGAAAATGAAAGGAAGTTGTTTTGTTGTGTTATGTCTAATTAATTACTTTTATCACTCATCCTTCTCTCTTGCTTTTCCTTTGCTTTGTTTCTTTATTACTCGAGGGCTATAAATGAAATTGTGTGATATTAGCTAACACAAAAATTATCAAAGTTTTCATGTTGATTAATTAATCTTGTTCCTCCTACAGATTGAGATGGCATCTTTGTTTGAGCACCATCTGAAGTAAGAGATATTTTAGCCGCCGTTGGACATCATCCATGTTGTGCTAAATTTTCTCTTTTTCTATGTGGCTTGCAGTTTCATCTGACAACTATCAGAATATCTTTATCTTGAGAATTCTCAGGAAATTCCAAATGGCCGTCATATCATTCCAAAGAATAATGGGTTATTTGTTGATTGCTTTGCTTCACCTTGAAAAAGTTTAGTGCTGAAGCTACGTAGACACAATAGGAGCAGGTTCTTCAATATTGATGTGAAGAATGAGAATTGAGAAGTATCTTTGTACTACTTCTTGTTCTATATGATTGGACATTTTGAATAACATATGCTAGTGATTTTTTTTTTTTTCAAGTGTAAAGTGCAAACCATTAAGCAACAATTCTCAGTAAAAAGCAAATGCATATTACCGTCCCACCTGGATGGTGTGGTGGCTAATGCTCTTTAATCCAATTTAACTACAAATATTGCAGATGTATTTGTGGTTTTCATCGATTATTTTACTTTGATGTCATAGTTAAACAATGGCATTTGCCGTTTGCATTTTTTTGGTCCAAAGCCATTTTATGAGTTTCTGCTCATAAGCTTGGACAATGTTTCATGTGTCTTTGGTGGGTCAAACTTGAATTGGTTTGGTTATAAAAGAATACCAAAAGTTGTACCAATATTGATGAGAACCGCAATTCGATTGTTTAACTGTGTAAACCAAGAATCGAGATGATTAGATCAGTTTTACATACAGATCATTTAAGATTATTGTAATTTAGTTCCTTAGGACTTTTTCTTGTAGTTCATAGGGCTTGATAAAATGTTAATGCTTGTAACTAGTATTTTCTTTGTGATCATGTAACTTACGTATCCTAAAAATAGATAATATAGATCAATAATAATGCATAATGCATTACCTTGGATCTAATTTGATGCTTAGAATATGAGGCTATGGCATGATAAAATAGATCATAAGATATATATGGTTATATAATATTCAAGTACGTAGACACTAGACACAATAAAGCTCAAAAGCTGGGGGACATTAATGCCTACCTTAAGATACTACTTAACTTACTTCCCAAATAACCAACATCAAAATCAAAAGTTACTTACAGGACAAAGGAAATCTTGCAGTTGCGGCTTTCTTTTCTGTCTCTCCCCCACAAAAGTATTTTGTTTGTGTACCTGTTCTACGAAGCAGGCCAGATGTGGATCCCACACCACATACCTGTAACTGTAACTGTAACTGTAAAGATAATTTCGTAAAATTATATATATATATATATATATATACATGTGTGTATACTGTTTATTGAAACCAATTTTATTTGTTTATAATTGAATAATATGAGAGAGGAATGGAGTGGAGGCAAACAAGCTTTGAGACCCAAAAGCTGAGACAATAATGCCTACCTTCCTTCGACACTACTCTATTCCAATATTTGGTGACAGACCCTGACCTGACTAGTGTAGTGACTTCTTCACTATTTATTTTGACCAAAATGCCCCTTCTACTTCTTGACTTCTACTCCTCAGTCCTCAACCCACCCCAAAATGACCAAAGGCCATTTTAGTACGACACAATCACAAATGATTCATGAGTAATAATGTTAATATTATTGACATTGTCTGATGTGATTAAGGCAGTATCTCTTTCACCTGCTTTCTAATCCCATAGTTTGTAGTATTAGATATGTGTGTGAGGGTAAAGTGGTCCATTCAAAGTGGCCTTTTATATGGAACCTGGTATTTTGTCTTCTAGTTCTAGGACATCTACTAACCACGATTCTCTTTACATATTCACGAACAAAGTGAAGGAATTGCAATAGTGTAAAGAAAAAAAAAAGGCAATAAGAAGCTTAGAATCAAAGTTAAACGTAACACAAATCAAAACAAAGATCTTCAACTGGATTTATGCTGGCTAAGGGGCCAAAGCTTCATGTTTATGGATTTATTTATGCATGCTTATCATTAAAAAGAAATGTTAATTGAGTACCACAGTATTTGGTCGGAAATTAGATCCTAGACACTAGCCATGCATTGGAAGATTTCTCTGCAATAGCCATGAGGAAGAAGAAATCAAAATATTCCCTTCTTATTCTCTCTATTAAATATCATTTGAAGTAGGAGGAGAGAAGAAGCACATAACTTTTGTTACAACAAAAGTTGCAAATAATATCATAGATATTATAGCTTTCTATTGCTCTCTCTTGTGAGTTGTGATGGTGATATTGCAGCTTTCTCTTCCCACCCCTGTAAATCCTCAAACAAATGGTGCCATTAGTGGATTAACAAGTACATGTCAAAAACGTTCATCGAAGTTTCATTCTACTCTTCCTCCAAGATTGTTCATAACCAATTCACACGAATCTCAATACCCCTTTTCACTGTTCCATCCAGTTAATGAGGTGTCACTAAAAGTCTTCAAATGATTTTCCTAATGTTCTTCTCTCTTTTTTTTTTTTGTTCATGCATAATCATATAGATTCATCATGACAATTGTTATTTTATTTGTTTTTCTAGGCATTAGTTGTAATCTGTTTAACCCGTATTCCTTGGCACGGTTCTCGAAGAGTGGCACCAAGTATTTGTGATTTATATTTCTGATTTAATTGTTGTCAGGGTGTAGCAGCAATTGTGTTTGGAGATGGATCGGAGTCAAGGCTTTACCCGTTGACTAAAAGAAGATCGGAAGGGGCTATTCCTATAGCAGCAAATTACAGACTTGTTGATGCGGTTGTTAGCAACTGCATTAATAGTAACATAAACAGGATATATGCTCTTACACAATGCAACTCAACTTCTCTCAATTCCCACCTTTCCAGGGCTTATTCTGGATTAGGTCCTGGGAGAGAAGGCCTTGTCGAAGTAATTGCGGCTTATCAGAGCCCTGAATATGAAGGCTGGTTTCAGGTTTAAATGCATACATATCTCTATTACAAAGTTTTAACTTCATAATACATGTATGCATAAATTTATGTTTTTTTGGCTATTCATGATTCTGTGTACTCAATATTAGGGAGCTGCTGATGCTGTTAGAAGATGTTTGTGGGTAATGGAAGAGTATCCAGTGTCTGAGTTTCTGATCCTTCCTGGTCACCACCTCTACAAAATGGACTACCAGAAAATCATTGAGGCACATCGAAACAGCAAGGCTGACATAACTATTGCAGCATTGGGGGCTTCGAGAGATCAAGACCCAGGTTTTGGCTTTCTGACCGTGAATTCTGAAAATCGAGTTCTAGAGTTTAGATTGAAGTCAGAGAGCAAGCCAATCAGTTTTGTTTCCGTAAGTTCTCTCCCTCTCTACTCAAGCTCTCCTATGTTTAAATTTTGGTTTTATAATTATTCTGGGAGTTTTATGAGGAGATTCAAATCTGAAATTCAGGAGGAAACCTCAATAAAATGCAATGATATTGCTTATTGTTATTCAAGTATGGGAATATATCTCATTAACAAAGATGCAGTAGTAAAGCTCCTAAGAGAACATTTTCCCAAGGCAAATGACTTTGCAAGTGAAGTAATACCAGGTGCAATATCCATGGGAATGAAGGTCAGACTTACTGTGCATGCCCTTCCTCTTTGTTGCTTTTCTTTCCAAATATGAAAGTGCTCTCTCTCATTTTTTTTCTTTTCCCATTCAAATATGTTGTAGCAATTGTTTCTCTTTATAGTTGCAATCAGTGATAGGATTCTCCTCCTTTGTGAGGTTTAGGTACAAGGTTTTATCTTTAATGAATATTGGGAGGACATGAGGAGCATTGAAGCATTCTACCAAGCAAATATGGAAAGCACAAAGAAAGCAAACATAGGATTTAAGTCAGTAACTTTAATACCGGGAAAGGTTGAAAGTATAATGGCAATTCATCACTTTAGTGAATGTTTTGCCAAAATTGGGCACCTCACCTACTAACACAAACTTCATCCTTTCATAGCAGTTTCTTTGATAAAGAGTCTCCTATGTACACTTTGCCAAGGTGTCTGCCTTCAACTCTTATAACTGATGCTGTCATAACAGATAGTGTCATCGGAGGTGGTTGCATTCTCAATGTAAGGAACTGCCTTATTTGCCTCTTTAAGTTTTGATAGTAAATTTTGATGGTAATCAGTTACAAAGTATGAAACAATTACATATACATAAAACAAGGAAACATTCACATCATGCAAATGTTTTCTTAGTTGTAAAGGTTGTTTTACTCTGCTGTTTCTAATATATTTTTGACCTTTCTAAGAGTAGAGGTGCAAGATCAAAGGTACGGTAGTTGGTATGAGGGCAAAAATTCGAGAAGGGGCAGTAATCGAGGATTCAGTGATCATGGGTTCTGATGTCTATCAAGTAAGAGAGATCTAAATCATTTATACATAGATCACTTTGTAGATATTTTGGAGAGTTTAAAAGAACTCAAAAATGAAATGTTTTAGCTCTTTTTCCCATACGGACTTCCAAGTAATTTCTTTCCAAATCCTCATTAATAAATAATAATCTAATTTATTGTGCAAGTGTATGTTCTCAACAGATGGAAGATATTCAGTGTGGCATGAACAAGAAGGGCATTGACATTCCTATAGGAATTGGGGAAGATACTCAAATACGGAAAGCCATTGTAGATAAGAATGCAAGAATTGGCAAAAATGTTTTGGTATGTAAAATACAAGAGATAGTCAATAGTTCTAAAGAGCAGATTGAATCAAGCTCATGAGCATTACTAACTTTCATTCTAAAGCTAATTAAACTGTCAAGAAATTTATTCATATTCTTAGAATGAATGCGATAAACAACTTCATTAATATATTATTTGTCATCCATTTTCAGATTTTTCTTTAATATTTGCACTTGTATTGTTATCCCCAGCATGCAAGCATTGAACAATTAAGTTTTTTAAGAGCAGAAGAGTGAAAGAGTTATCTGTTAAACATCTTTTGTGTTCATGGCTCTATCTAGAAACCACCATACTAATTGTGCCTTTGTCCCTTCAACCTGCAATTGAATTAATATGTGGTTCCTCTTTTTCACAATTCATTGTCCATCATGTGTTCTAAATTAGAGGCATTTCTTGTCCTACTATTGGTTTGATGCAGATTATTAACAAAGACAATGTCCAAGAAGGCAACAATGAAGCTAATGGCTTCATCATCAGTGGTGGAATTGTGGTCGTTCTTTGTAGTGCAGTGATCCCAGATGGCAGCATTGTATGAGAGTTATGAGTCAAACTTATTTTTTCCAATTTGATTCGTCACTCAAAAAAAAAAAGAGAACAATGACCTGGTAGCTTAGGAGCAAATGTATATTGCATTGTTTACCAGAGGCATTGCCAACAACAAAGGAAGAGCTTAATGGCATTGCACAGTTGTCCCATGAAAGAGAACCTAGGTCTGAATCACCCCTCCCCATTTATTGAAAAAAGAAAAGAAAGTCATAGTCATTCACATATTTTATTTTATGTAATTTGTAAATTTCACATTCCTTCATTGTTTCTGTAAATTTCACATGAGGAGAATCTGATTCAAATCCTCCTCCCCATATATTGTAAACAATTAAAAGAGAAAAGAAATTCATTGTCATTCACAGATTTTATTGTGTGTATTCCTTCATTGTTTCTCTATTACATAAATCTGTTAAAATAATTCAAAAAATTTTTTTTTTTGGTTGGGTAAAATAAAAGTCCTTTGGACCCATTAATCACATTTTGTCAATGTTGATGCGTTCATTTAAAAATAGAGAAAAAAATTGAGGAAAAAAAGAAAAAAAAAATTTATTGGGTTAAGATAGCTTGACCCTAGTTAATTATTCAATTACCCAAATTAATTAATTAAATTCAATTTACATGTAATATGTGAAGGCATCAACAAATCACTAAAAATATTAAGTGCAGTGGAAAATTAATTAGACACGGTGATTTGTTGACAAATGGAGAAAACCTCAACGGACAAAAAATCCATCGGGTGATTTTAAGGTCACTACTTCCAATAATCCACTAATCAACAATCAAGTGATTACAAGTATAAGAAATCTTACCAATTACCCTAGCCTATCTGGATACCAATCTACAGTTGAACTTTTAGTCCAATACCCAATTGGACTTGATCTTATAATAGTCTTCTTTCCTTTGATGCACAAACTTCTAATTTGTGACTAACTCTTTGCACGAATCCCAAGTATGTGACCAACTCCACAACAATCCTTTGATTGTTGTAGTTAATTTGCATCAACTTCAAAGAGAAACGCCAATAAGATCTTCAATGTTGGTGCTAGAGAATTTGCTTAGTTACAGAAGCTAAAGGCGTACAAGAAACGTAATAAGAACTCTTTAGTTTGATGAAATAGAAAAAACTTGGTTACAATACCCTAGCCGCATAAACAGAGTATTTCTCTCTCTAAAAAAACCCTCTAATAGATGGCTTATGATGTCCTTTAAATACCAGTTCAAACAGATCTTAATTCGGGCTTCAAACGAATAAGTTATAGGCTTTTTCGTGTTGTTGATTTTTGCTGATCCGTGAAGCTCGATCTATCGAGATGCTATTATCGAGAAAAAAATCTCAATCTATCGATCTGCTATCAAGGAGACAGTAAGTTTCAACTTCTATCAAGTTGCTATTTTGAGGTATCGAGACTTCTATTAAGGTATATGCTGAAAAAGAGCTAAAAATATGTTTTTTCTTGAACTTTCCTTGGGTAAACTTTATGTCTTTAATTTAGCCTTAATTACAATTTAGACACATCAAAACTCAATAAAAGATATACATAATTTGGCACGGTTTATAATACCAAAACCCATGACCCTAGCACATATCTCTAAAATAAATCGTAGTAGACAAAAACGACACCGTTTACTTTGCAAACTACAGCTTAACCAATCTCTCTCTTTCTTCTCTTATCCGTTGTGTTGAGACTTGAGAGAGCTTCAAATATCAGTGACTGTGATATCATTTCTTCTGCTCTGTTCTACGCTCCAACTATTTGCTATAAAACAACATCGAATTAAAGGGAAGAGCTTTGTGGGGCTTTTGCTTTACTGCTTCCATTTTCTCAACACTCTGAGTAATGGGTATGTTTCACTTTATCAACAACTTGTGATTTCTCTTCATGGGCAAGTAATTTGAATTGCTTGCTCACTGTTTGATAACTAGTTTCTTTAGTGTTTATCATTTTTCTTAGGAAAAAGAAGAAGAAAGATATAGGAATTAGGAAGAGAAACAATGGAAGGGTTGTTAAACACATTCCCTAACCAAACTTGCTTTAAACCCTTCATTTTTTATCCTAAGATAATTCATAAGCTTCCAATGCTAAAATTGAGAACTGGGTTTTTTACTCGAAAACCCGAGCCAGGTTTTGTGAGAAGAAATTGTATAAATTTAGGTAGAGATAGTCATGCTATTAGCTCAGTGAGTGTTGATGGTGGTGATGAAGAAAAAGAAAAAGAAAGTAGTATGGATTGGGAATTGGAGTTCCTCGGGGAGCTTGACCCTTTGGATGCTAAACCTCCTAAGAAAAAGAAAAAACAAATTAAGTCTAGATTGTTGGAAGATACTGATGGAATGGATTGGTGTGTGAGAGCAAGAAAGGTTGCCCTCAGATCAATTGAAGCGAGGGGTTTGAGTCATAAAATGGAGGATTTGGTTGCTGTCAAGAAGAAAAAGAAAAAGAAGAAGAAGAAATTGGTAAACAATGAGAAAATTGATAGGAAACTCAAGGAAGTTGAAGAAGTTTTGGATTCTGATTCGGAGGATAACTTTGAATTGCAAGATATGGAAAATTTGGATGATATTGATGATCTAAAAAGGAAGGTCAGTATGATGGCGGGCGGGATGTTTGAAGAGAAGAAGGAGAAGGCAATGGAAGAACTTGTTCAGAGGTTGTCCCAATTTTCGGGGCCCTCTGATCGTAGGAAAGAAATTAACTTGAACAAAGCTATTATAGAAGCACAGACTGCAGAGGAAGTGTTGGAGGTTACTGCTGACACAATCATGGCTGTTGGGAAAGGCTTGAGCCCCTCACCTCTCTCTCCTTTTAACATTGCTACTGCTCTTCATCGTATTGCTAAGAACATGGAGAAGGTTTCAATGACAGAAACACGTAGGCTGGCTTTTGCCCGTCAAAGAGAGATGTCTATGCTTGTGGGTATTGCAATGACAGCCTTACCAGAATGTTCAGCTCAAGGTATCTCGAATATATCATGGGCATTGTCCAAGATTGGAGGTGAGCTTCTTTATCTATCAGAAATGGATAGAGTTGCAGAGGTGGCCTTAACCAAAGTTTCAGAATTCAATTCTCAGAATGTAGCTAATGTTGCGGGTGCTTTTGCTTCAATGCAGCACTCTGCTTCTGAACTCTTTTCAGAATTGTCAAAAAAGGCATCGGATATAATTCACACTTTCCAGGAGCAGGAACTTGCTCAGGTCTTGTGGGCTTTTGCTTCTTTACATGAGCCTGTTGACCCTTTGCTTGAATCTTTAGATGATGTCTTCAAGAATGCTAGCCAATTTAAATTCTGTGAAGATAGCAGTTTGGACAGCAATAAAGATCTTGATTCTGATCAAGCTTTAAGATCTCCTGTCCTCAATTTCAATAGGGATCAACTTGGAAATATAGCTTGGTCTTATGCTGTTTTTGGACAAATGGAACGGAATTTCTTTTCTCATTTATGGAGAACCCTGAGCCACTTCGAGGAGCAAAGGATTTCAGAGCAGTATAGGGAGGATATCATGTTTGCTTCTCAAGTTCATCTTGTGAACCAATGCTTGAAGCTAGAGTACTCACATCTTCAGTTATCTCTAAGGAGTGCTCTTGAGGACAAAATTTCTCATGCAAGAAAAACTAAGAGGTTTAATACGAAAACAACTTCATCATTTCAGAAGGAGGTAGCTCGTCTTCTCGTTAGCACTGGCCTCGATTGGGTCCTAGAATATGTTGTGGATGGGTATACTTTAGATGCAGTTTTGGTTGATAAGAAGGTTGCTTTGGAGATTGATGGGCCAACTCATTTCTCAAGGAATACCGGTGAGTATTGCCTACTTTTATAACAGTATAGCATGCCCTGTCTGCTGATATTTGAGTGAGTTATTTGAACAATTAATGATTTACATTGCCATTAATCATATCTCTGCAGGGGCACCTTTAGGGCATACCATGCTGAAACGCCGCTACATTACTGCTGCTGGTTGGAAGGTCTATTCATTGTCAAATCAAGAGGTGAGTTTTCATGGTTTACATTCTCCTGAAATTTGATAATATTTTGCTTTAGCAGTCTAGCAGATATCACTCAACTTGGTTTACATGGCATGATAAAACCATTTTGAAAATCATAAGAAGGCCTTGGCCAAAAAGAAAAAGAATGGTGATAAAAGTTGACATCTTTAAGAGACTTTTTTGGCTCAGTTATATTTCTGCCCTTGCTTAATAATCTGTCTGCAGTTATATAAATGTTTACCATATCAACATATGCACGTCACATGTACATGCGGTGAAAGCATGTGTTTTTACTTATATGTTATAAACCTTGAGCACTATACAGATGGAACAGCCCCTCATCTCCAATTAAGATGATCTTTGGTGTGCATGAAAGCAGTGGGAAGAAGTAATCAACAGTGGCTCTGGCAAATTATGAGTCCCACAAAAGTTATGGAGTGCATTTCTAACAAATCTTACACCACATCTAATTTGGCACTCACTTTATATATGTACAGATGCACATGTGTGTCTGTTTATATGGATATACAAAGAAGAAGATTATCTTCAAATTAATGATAAATATAATTTAATCATCATTTATGCATGTGGTGTGATATTATTTGTGTTATGCTAGACCCTTTTCTTTTCACCTTTGAGTACCACGTCAACACAACATGACATGAGTAGATAGATATGGCTGTCAAACAATTCAAAATGGTGGATGTTATATGGTAACAAACAAACATGACAGTTGGGCGTATATGTGATCACCAAACACCCATAGCTAAGTCCATTTTACATAGAAAAGGTTTACGCCTATATTTGTTGTCCCTTTTATAAACTCCACTTATGTCATGCTTTGTTAACTAATCTTTTGCACAATCAATTTCAAGCCTAGAGAAGGGAGGGTTGAGTAGATTGATGGTTAGTATAATACTTATTCACCAATGGATGTGACATAGAACAACCAGAACAAAACTGAAATAACGAAAAAATAAAAGATATGACCTAGGAGTCAGCACCTAGGGTAGACCTGGAGTCAGCACCAGACCAAAAGAAAGACCAAACAGCCATTGTTTTCATTCGTTAAAATATCAACCATCTCTGTAAGGAGTACAATAGGTTGCTTGTAAAGGATTGCTAAACCCTAGTTCTAATTGGCTAAGAAACCCTAATTGCCTTATTACAAAAATAACCTTACTTCTAAATTAAAATACTAAAAGCCCAATAAAATACTAAAATCCCAATAAACTAATAGGACCTAAAACATAAAAATACAATTGGCTTGCAAACATAAATAATACTAAATAATAATCTTCTTGGGTCTCCCATATCAGGATGAATATAGATCCTTAGTTGAAGGTAAGGCTTAGTTGAGTTCAGTATAATATCCCTTTTATCAATTGACCCATCTTATCTAGACTTTTTTTTTTGGATAATAATGAATTTTTTTGAGACCCAAAAAAAAAAGTCCCCAACTCCAAGAATACAGGATGTATAGAACTGTGGACAATACAATCAAGCATGCAAATTACAATGATCTATCAAATCACAAACCAATCATAGTCTATAACTTCCTACAACTGTCATTCAATCCAATATAGTTTAAAAGAAAAATAATTTAAGATCCAGAAAGGTTCTCTCAAAATCCTCAAAGTTTCGGTTATTTCTCTCCCTCCAAAGACACCATATCAAACAATGGGGAGCAACCATCCAAATAACTCCATTCCAATGACGACCAACCCTCCCTTGCCAACAAGCTAGTAAATCAACAACTTTGGCATTACCCAATAAACTCCAAACAAACCAAACACCATAGACTTCTTATCTAGACTTCTTGTTTATTTATTTTTCTATTTGAATAGGCTCTATGATAAAACATTGTCGCATAAATAGGAAAACATTCGAGTAGTATATTTTTGTGGATGAACATAGTTTCCCTGGAGTAAATAAGTTGCATATCTGGAACCAATGTCCCTTGTTGAAGGTCTTACTTCTATAGCAAAGTCCAACCCCCTAAAAGACATACATACAGTGTCTTGCAGTCAACCACCAGACTGCATTAGAAATATAGGATTGAGCGAATATTCTTCCGGACCCTAAAGTTGTGTTGGAACAAGACAATTTCCATTTTTTCAAAATCTGATATTTTGATTTCCACTCATACATATAATTCTCATCTTAAAATATGAAAGCATTTCCCAGTTTCACTTTGGACATTTTGTTTGTAGTCAGTATTGGTAAAGACACGTATGTACATATTGCACAACCAAGTGAAAATGGGCATATTATTAGGGACTTACTTAGATCTCTATTTGGTAGTTGCTTATTATTGGCTGACCTGCCATGCATCTTTGTGGCCAGCTATTCTAGAACAGGGAATCTACTCAATGGAAAGAATTCTTCAATCTTAGTACACAAAAAATTAGCCTGGTTTTGTCATCACTGCCATTTATGTAATTTTTTTTTCCCAAATTGACCAAACAATACAGTATCTACTAAAATGATTTGGGCACAAAAATTGCCTGCATTAGAGGCTGTATGCCCTGATTGAGATATCTTTGATCCCGCATAAGAGAGAGGGCTGCTTGACTTGGACAAGAGCAACTACTATGTGTTACACATCTTCAAAATATTTGTTGAGCAGGGCACAAATTTAGCCCATACAATTTATAAATTGCCTCATAAACATGTTGATTCTGAGTGATGACTATCCCATGAGAACAAAACACGACTTTGTAACATCTTTATATTGAATTGTGGATTATTATCAATGGCATACCATTTCTTACGTGTTCTGGACAAGGCAATTGAAGTCCTGATGAAGTATTATGGTCCATCTGTTTGTTTTCGTTTCCCCTCCCTCTTTTTGTTTTTGGTTTTTGTTATTTGTTTGTTTCTTCCCAATTTAAATCAACTGATAAAATGGCTTTCTTGGTCTATTTTTTCTAGTGGGATGAACTTCAAGGCAGCTCCGAGCAACTAGACTACCTAAGAGAAATCCTCAAAGACCACCTAGGAGGAAGCAACAGCAACATTGCATGATCAGAGAGAGTTGAAGATTGTCAATTGAGAGAAATTTTGGTAGATTTGTATTCATGACCCAAAAGAAAGAAAGGAAAAGGCAGTTATGTATCTTTGAGTGGAGTAGAATCGAAGTTCCTCGTATAAATAAAATGTATTAGTAAAATACATATTTGTAGATAATTTCCATGCTTGTGGATGGCATGAGTTACACATCAACAACTAAGTGTGCGTTTGGGAAGCGCGTTTTGCGCTTCCCAGACGCGTTTGCGTTTTTGCAAACCTTTTTTTTTTTTTTTTTTTTTTTAACTTTTCAGCTTTCCTAGACCGTTTTGCACTGTTCATCACTGTTGCGGCTACTGTTCATTGAACAGTAGCCGCAACATGTGACTATTTCCCACCATTTTTACTGTTTACGGACCCACAATTTTCACTTTTCAGCAATTTTTTTTATTAAAAATGGGTCCCACGGTACTATTTACCCATTTAAAAATTATTTTGCTACAGTGTTTCAGTTTTCAGTTTTCAGTTTTCAGTTTTCAGCTCTATCCAAACGGACCCTAAGAGTGAGTTTAGTTCAGCTTTTTGAAACTTGGCTTTTTGAAAAAGTGGAGTTTTTAAAAAGTGTGATATGAAATTGAACTTTTTGAAAAACTGAGTATTTGACTAGCACTTATGAAAGTGAGGGTTTGAGTGATAAATTACCAAAAAGAACAATGTATATATAAGGAAATTTTTTTTTTTTTTAAAATCAACTACTTCATAATAATTACTAAAAAAAAAAGCTACTTAATAATAGTAAATATATTTTTGTCATAATTATTTGTTATTACTATACTATTATTGATATTATTTTAATAATGTTAGTTTTTTTTAGCATCAATTATTTGTTATTCTAAAATTTTTGAACCAAGTATGTTATCTGTCTTACTTTAATAATGTTATCTATTTTTAATAATATCAATATCACTATTTTAATAATGTTTTTGTCTTATTGAATGTGGTGTTATCTGTTCTAGCATGATAGTCTGAAGGGGTTTCAAAAGGTAAAGTTGAGTTTTTAATAAAACAAGTGGACAATTTGGTAGTTGAACTAATAATTCCTGAAAGTTGAAGTGGTTTTTTTGCAAAAGTTGGTCGAAGGTTTTTTGGCTTTTTGGCGGGTCTTACACTTTTTGAAAAAACAACTTTCTTGCTAAAGCAGTTTTTTAATACTCACCAAACATCTAGCATTTTGAACTTTAAAGTAAAAAGTGCTTTTTGCCATCTAAAAGTGCAAACAAACGGGTACTAATAAAACAAACGGATACCACTTATTTTGTTGAAAATTGAAAATAATAAAAAATATTTTTTAATTACTGTTCATTAATGAATTTACTGTTCATTCGGTTTTTTTTTGGGGAACTGTTCATTGGCCTAATTGCAAGGGTTATGTCTCATGAACAGTGCAACAGTTGCACTGAACTTAAAAAAAAACAAACAAACGCAGCTACCCTAAACGCAGACGCAAACGCTCACTAACCAAACGGAGGTGTTCATAGTAGTCTGCACTATGGACAAGAAGCAAAAGCAGTATAGTTATTTGATAGAACCTTGATAGGTCTTCAGTAAGACGCAAGAGTTTGGGTTTGGGTCCGCTCCATCTCCATGGCCCAGTGGGGGCATATGGGCCTTCCATTGCGACCCATCTCTTTAACATGGTATACGTCCACTGCTCAGAGATGGATTCTAGGAGACTTTTAACATACAATTTTCCTTCTATATTAATTTGTTTCCTCTTTCACTTTTAAGTAGGAAATCAAAAAAAAAAAAAAAAGACCTAAAAAAAAAAAAAAAAAAAAAAAAAAAAAACACCTTCAATGTTGATTGAGAAAATTTGATATAATGTCTTTATCGATTAAAAACCTCTACTTCCGGTTCATCTATTGAAGTGTGTTGCATTGAAGAACTTTGCACCAATTATCTATATCAATCTAGAATTGCTTTAGGAATTCAGTCACGATGATATGAAATTTGTGCAACCGTTAGCTGCGTTGAGAGGAGATCCGTGCTAACCAAAGAAGGCTTTGGTAGACCCTAAAGCCTTTTCTAAAACTTCTTAAGGTCATTATCGTTAGAGCTACTACCCTTATTAGGTTGATCCCGCATCTCCATGGCTGACTTATAAGCACTTCGAACTGAAAAAGTGCAATTAGGAGTGGAATTCTAGATTATTGAGGGCCTGTTTGGTTTTTGGTGTTTCCATCATTTGTCACTTTTTTTCCTTCACTCATCACTCAAAAATGGTGGGACCCACGGAGAGAAAGCTTGTTTGGATTTGTTTTCAAGTTTTATTTCTATCACTTAATTTTCTGATTTTTGAGTGATGAGTTATGGAAATTGAAAACACATTTTAGGTGTTTTCAAGTTATGGAGACAGTTATGATGGCATTTTTATAATTACACACATCTGAGGGACCCACGATCAGGAAATGGCCATGTCCAAGCGCTACTTTTGACAAACACCAACGGCTCCTTCAGTGAACACACAACCTGATCAGTTTCACACCACAACTCCAAAACTCAAAACTCTATCCAACCTCATACCTCCTCACGCGCACAACCTAATCAGTTTTTTTTTTTTTTTTTTTTTTTGGAATGTTTTTTTTATCATGGATCATGAGTAGAACACATCAAGTCAGACCCACTTCAATTTAATCAACATGAACTGGAAATTTAAGATCAAAATCCATAAACAAGCCTTAAGGAAATCCAAAATCCATACAAATCACTACGGAAAGAAAGAAAAAGGAAATGAATGATAGATCAAGCTCTGAAAGTTTACAATAACCCTCAAATTTTGCTCATTATTCAGGTTGCCCTGAGTTCTGTTTTGTTGCTCTCAAGCCTTCTTCGGGTCAGAGCACGTTTCCATGATCACAGATCTGCGCTGCCACATCACGTCATAGGAGATCTTACGGCGCTGGGTGACGATGCCCACGAGGTAAGCGGCACTGGGTGATGGTGGAGATTGGTGCCGCAGGTCCAGACCTTGATTTCTGTCGCTAGGTTCTGGGAGGGGTTTGGGAGAATAACAAGGGGAAAAATGAAGAGGAGAGGCAGAGAAAAACGAAGGGGAAAGGCAGAGAAAGATGAGAGGCAGAGAAAGATGAGTGTCAGGAGAAAAAGAAAAAAAAAAAAAAAAAAAAAAGAGAGAGAAAAGTTTTATGACATTAGGTCAGTGTGTGGGTCCCATTTTTTTAGCTTTTTTGGTTGAAAACATAATTGAGTGATGGGTGCTAAATGGGCTGAGTGAGATATTTCCTCATTATTGAGTGATAGAAAATGAGTTATAGAGTGATGAGTGATAGGTGATGAAAACTGAGTGATGAGTGATGAATGACCATTTTTTTTTTAACCAAACAGCCCATGAATCTTCCAAAAGAGGTAAGTCAAGGATTATCTCACTTATAAAGTATTATTCTCACTATTTGTCCAACGTTCAATCAATTATTGAATCTTCCGAAAGAGCTAAGCTAAGAGGTAAGTTAGGGATTATCTCACTTGGAAAGTATTATTCTTATCATTTGAACCATGTTGAATCAAATTTAGTCGACCCTATCGAGATGTTATATTATGTATCTGGCATATATGCCATCTCCCTCACAGCAGGTGGGTCCCACACATCTGTGGGACCCACCTGCTGTGAGGGAGATGGCATATATGCCGGATACACAATATAATATTTCGACCCCATCAATTGTTTAGAGAAGTGTTGGGAAAGCCATTAATGCAAATCATATTTTAGGCTATGTCTAACACTCCAATTGGCTCTCCTTTTTATGGTTGTGCATGGATCATTTTGGTGGTCAACTTGACTATCTTGTTATATTTTCTAGACACCAAATCTCGTGACTTCAAATTAATTTCCATTCGGATTTGGTTCCTAACCATTGATCTTGACTTTAGTCCCTCCATTTTTAATATGTGAATTAGTTATACATAACAAATGAACATGTAATTAGTTTTATTTTCCTTGCCTAATTTGAATTTTTGTAGAAGAATGAATTAATGGCATGTTTGGTAAACTGTAATAGGCACTATTTTAAAAATTGGACCGGACTAATTGGTTTAACCGAAAACCAATCTTGGAACCAATTCGGTAAAACTGACTATTGAACTGGAGAAATCGCTGGTTCAATTGGAAATCGAACCTATTTTCGGTTCTTCAACCATTTTGATTTTTAAAACTAAGGTAATAAGCACTGTAATAATGTAATGTAATAGTTATTTATTACGGGGAATAATAATTCCTTAGAGCATCTGCACCAACTCTTGTATACTCTTGCATAATAGAAAAAGAGATAAATTTTACACATTTAAGCCACAAAATTTCCCACATCAGTCATTCTAAAACTATGTATATTTACACATTTGCTACAGTAACAGTGTATATATAACTGTTACTGTAGCTGTGCATACTATTATTTTATTAATTTCACAATTTCGCACTTTTTTCTCTCTCTCTATTCTCTGTGTGCAAAATGAACTCAGTCTCAGACTTCTCCTCTACTCATCTTCTTTTTCCTTAGATACACACAAACACACCCACACAAACACATCCACACAAATAAATCAACACAAAGATATACAAACACACCCATACAGACAAACCAACAGAGAGAAAGAGATTGGTGTTGGTGTTGGCCGCTTGTGGATCGATGGATTGGTGCTGGTGGTAGAGATAAGAGTTTATGGGTCGATGGAAATGGGTCTGGATGCTTGTGAATTGGTGTTGGCAGCGGAGATCGGTGCTTGTGGATTTTGATTCTTGTGGTGGAGATTGGTGCTTGTGGTAGAGAGCTGATTTGATAGTGAGAGAAATATGAAGAAGAAGAAGAAGAAAAAGATGCTTTTAGAGGGGAGGTGATCTGACACATGAAAGGTGTTGGGGTTTATGCGCTAAAATCTAATTTATTGGCATGTCATAAATAATTAAATTGTTTAATTATATGAGCCATCTTGTTTACTGTGTTTACATAAAGACAGAGACATGGTACTAAGGTTTACACCACCATTGGTGCTGGGTGACCAGATGTGGGGTTCTACTTCATCTAGCTTTCTTTTGAAGGAACTTGAGGTCTTCAGCAAGAGGCAAGAGTTTGAGTTTTGGGGCCACTCCATCTCCATAGGCCAGTGGGGCAAATGCATGCGCTCCATCTCGTCCACATAGTATACATCCCCTGGGTTAGAGATGATTCTAGGAGACTTTCCCATCTTTTAATTAAAAATGTCTACAAACATGTTGTTTGATATATTGTTCTTCATTTTCATATGACAGCAACAACCAACGTGCCAATCAATGACATGAATAAGTCTACCTATCATGTTTGTGTAATGAGTCTAATGTTCTAAATCTTTTTTCTTTTTCTTTTTTTGGGTTGGATGAATAATAGTGAAAAAATAGATTTTACTACCTTCTTATTTGAGCATGATCATAGTAACTTCACTATCCATTGAGGAATCAATGTGTTAGGAGTCTAGACAAGAATGAGGACAGTAAGTGTTCGTTTAAGTAAGTTGAGCCAAAGCTTGAATTTAGTTCAGTCCAAAATACTAGAGATTTTTAGGTAGTGGACTGGAGACAATAGTACATAAGTCAAACCAAAACCAATATTCATCACATTGTCACTACTGAGGATCTCTAGTTGGTTATGTAGTAAATCAATCATTCGGAAAATAATGTGCTTATTAGTTTGGTGGTTAAATTAACTAGGGTGTTAAGTGTTAACTTCATCCTTTACCACAATCATGTTTTTGGCCTTCTTTGTGTAGATTTATTGCGCATCCAGAATAAGTTTTAGGAACAAGTAACATGACTAATTAAGCTTAGATAAAATTGTAGAATTCAAACTTGTGATGAAGTTGCTTAGATAAAATTGTAGAATTTTAAACTTGTGCTTAGTTTTTTAAAGCATCCCAAGCCCCCAAGTTGAAACATAAGTCACTAAATATAAGAAATTCTCTTGACCATTCTCAATAATAAGATTTGAGATCTACTATTATATTTATTTAACAACAAGCCATATAAGGTTACTTTACTTTGGAGTCGTGGCTTTTTCTCTCCCTAGTAGGAGTTTTTTTCCTCTCGTTTTGAATACGAGTTGCTCCATCCCTAACCTTTAGTTCTAAGGGTTATATTGTAGCCTTTTAGTTTCTCTCTAGATAGAAACAAAAATTTCAGGTCATGGACCAGAGTATTCTTTATAGTCTACAGAACTTACAACTCACAAAAGAGGAAGAAGAAGCTATAAGTATCACTATCACAAACAGCTCAAACCTCCTTGAAGAATGTTCCTTAAGTCTTTTTGGGCGGCTTCTCTCTGATAGGAAACAAAACCAATGAGCTCTGAAGATCACCCTAAGATTAGCATGGAAAATGGGTTCAGACATGAGAATTGTGGAAGTGGGAAATAATATACTCCAGTTTAAGTTTAGCTCTAAGTTTCAATTAGATTGGGTTGAGAGGTGTGGATCTTGGAGTTTTGACAATAACCTCCTCTTACTCTACAGATGGAAAAAAGGGCTGACTTCCACAAATATTTCGTTCACCCATTCTCCCTTTTGGGTTCAAATTTGGGGTCTTCCTTTTAAGCATATGTCACAGGAAGTAGGAGAAGAAATAGGTAGCAAGATAGGTAGATTTATTGAAGTGGATAGGCTTTCGTGGCAATCTAATTAGGAAAAATTTATGAGGATTCGTGTGGATTTGGAGATTGATAAGCCACTTAGAAGGGGAGCTTATATTGCAAGCTCTGATGGAGAACGTCTATGGCTCTCATTTAGGTATGAAAGGCTACCTACAGTGTGCTTTATTTATGGGAAGCTTGGGCATGATAATAAGCATTGCCCAATGTCCAAAGATTGGAGAAGTGTTTGTCCTCAGTATGGGGACTGGTTAAGGGCTGGGTGAATTGCATAAGAGACCGGCAAGGAAAAGTACTCGAGTAAGGAAAAGAATTGTGGCGTTTCTGTAGAGCAAGGAATGTAGGAGATGGTTCGGCCGGCGACTGGTACTTCATCGGAAAGCTTTTGGGCTAGAGATTTAGAGGGCGGGAACACAAGCATAGAGAAGGGTGTTATCGGGGAAGGTGGAAACATCACACGTGTGGATGGACAGCTCCTAGGGAACGTACAAGCTATCAGTGATGTTTCAAAATAGGTGATGGATGTCTTTGATCCTTGTGAGAAGTCACGTGGTCAATTAATTCTGGAGGTTTCTAATGAGCAAAGAGGCTCTATTTCTCATGGGCCAAAAGGCCCTGCCTCTCATAGGCCAAAAGACTCTTCCTCACAAGGAAGCCCGAGTACAAAGTCCTCTTTGGATAAAGATACAAAAGAAACAGCCAAAGCTGGTATGATTTTTCAGGCCAAAGCAAAAGAGAAAGGAAAGCAAATCTTGGGTAAAGGCAGCCTGAAAAAAATTGCCGTGCAAAAGTGAGAAAAAATGATGAGCAAACACTCGCCTAGTTGAAAGTGATAGGAATAAAGCGTTTGAGAGGAAAGGAAACTTCGGAGGATGAGGATACTCGTGCTAAAAAATGTAGCTGTGAAACAGTCTCATCGGATTTTGCTGACTTTGTTTTAGAAGTGGTGACGACTGCCGGGCAATGCCTCCGGGATCAATGATTGGCTTAGGTCTGCATAATAGGTTGCACATACTTGTGCAACGTTAGGATCCTAAGGCTGTTTCTAGTCTTGTAGTTTGGTCCTCTAGAAATGGGAGTCCAACAGGGTAGTACATACGCCTTATTAGTTGGCTTGTGCTTGTAAAGTAAATTTTTTGTAGTTAGGAAGGATCTATCTTTGGTTGCTTTTCCTGCGAGGGCAGGATGGTAGCTAGGTATCTCCTTCCTTTGTTTTGTTTTTCCCGTTGTACTTCTTTTTCTTGTGGCAATGAATTTATGTTCCCCATCAAGAAAAAAAAAAAAAAAAAAAAAAACAACAACAACAACAACAACAACAACAAGCCATATAAATAGATGACTTTAGTTTAGAAGATAAACATAACATATAAATTCAATACAAACTTAATCTTGATCTACTACAAGTAAATAAGATTTATTTATTTAAAAACTAACCTAACAATTTATCCACCCTTATCTATTTACCCAAATTACTAACAAAAATAAAAATTTAAAATGATAAAAAAGATATAGGTTAACAAGCAAATAAAAGTCAGAATGATCATTGAATTGATAAAAATATAAAGAGTGATCCTACAATTCTAGTAATATTATAGAGTAAATATTATTATATATGCTTTATAAAAAGATGTGTTTATTTTTACAAATATTTTACATTGAAACAAATGAACTGTAATTGCATTAATGAAGGCAAAAAAATGTATTTGGTATCAAATAATACCATGTCAATAGTATCAAAATGTGTGAGATTTGTCAAAAAAAAAAAAAAAAACTACCTCATTAATAAATTAAAAATATATTAATAGGTAGTTATTTATGTACCCATATTTCTTATTTATTGGATTTTAACACATAAAAGATGCGCAATGATTTGATACCATTTATTTTTTATTTTTTTATTTTTATAACATATCTCTTAAAGCTTTTTTTTTTTTCAAATACAGGTCGGCAAAGCTACGTTGGTTTGCCACGCGTCCCAAACCCGAACAGACTTAAGTCAGTCCAGGAGTCAGTCTCAGACACTTACATATGTAATAACGAGTCCTCTGTTTTCGGATTCCTCTGCTTTTCAAAAGCCTTTTGTTTTTCCCTGTGATTTCTTCCATTTCCAAATTTCCTTTGGATTTCAATTCCCAGGTATATATTTTCCTCTGTCTATTATAAGCAATTCTATATTGCTGTGACCGGTTTCGTTTTATCATAGATCTTTTTCTTTTACATTCCTACTACTTTGATCACTCTTTCATTTTCGTCTATTGTCAATTGTATTTCACTTTTTCTATAATAAATGTACGCGATCTGTAACTTTTTTCAATTTCTTGCTTCATTTCAATCTCTGATCATATGGAATTTGATGCAGATCTAATCTAGATCCTAGTTTTAGATCTACTTATTCTATCTAATATGAATGTATGATTAAATTTCCAACATTTATATGATAGATTATTATAATACTTCGTTCTGCTTAATAAATACCTTTTAATTTTGAGTGTTGCTCTGAAATTTGAATTGATTGCTACCAACATGTTAACTTTTTGACAAATTAGATCAAACCTTTGTTATCTATTTCATTGTTTTGATCTGCATTTGCTTTTATAATAATAAGTCAAGATCTGGTATTAAATGGGTTTGACAATTATTTGTATAACAACTTGGATGGTCCAAATTGATTAATATGGTTTAAAAAAAAAATTATAAACTGAGTAATGCTTCTGTTAGAATTATGGTTAAATGTCACAATTTTCTAACCACTTGAACTTTTGGGATTAACGATAATTAATCATGGCATCAGATCAAATGGTCCTTCCTCTGAGTGGCAATGAGCGTTAAGCCCATATTTCATGCATTAATCATAGATAAAATCATCTGTGTTCTTATACACACCATCTAACAACTTTCGATATGTATTGCATGTGATTAGCAATTGGATTACAGAATTTAATTCTATGGTTGCTACTTGCTAGTACAAGTGCAGTGGCCTTTATTTCATTTGTTAGTTCTTGCCTGTTTTCTCTACTTTACTTTTTAATTCTTGTATCCTGGTTAATCTTAATAACGTGTAATTAGTTTTATTCTCTTTGCCTCATTTGAATTTCTGTAGAAGAATGAATTCAATGTTACCATTAAGCTAAATAATTAAATAACAATTCTTAAAATCTTTTTTTTTTTTTTTTTAAACATCAAACAGATTGATTTTTTTTTTTAATTTTTTACAAGATAAAAATTCTATTATAACCTAATCTAAGTGTATATGTGTATGAAACTCTTTTCTGGAGACTTGAATCCCGGCCCTTTCCTCCTACACCCCATAATTATATATACTTGTAAAGTAACCATCATACTAAGGGTATGTAGTGGTGTCAAAGAGATTGATTGAAAACAAAACATTTGGTTAGTAGTATTTAATACTTATATATATGGATTAGTAGCTCTGCAACATGCAACCATTAAAAAACTCCCAGGAATTAAGGTTGCTATTTGGATTCTTACTAACATAAGCAGCTATTCACATCAAATATTTTCCATCTGTTTGGGGCCTGCGAAACTGAAGGAAAATGATAGAAAAGTAGAAAATTTTATCTAGCTTTTTTTTTGAGGTATTTAGCAAGAGGCAAGAGTTTTGAATTTTGAGTTTTGCCAAATGCACTCCATCTCGTCCACATAGTATACATCCCCTGGGTCAGATATGATTCTTGGAGAGTTTGACTTTCCCATCTTTCAATTAAAAAACGTCTACAAACATGTCGTTTATGATATATTGTTCTTCATTTTCATATGACAGCAAACAACCAATGAGCCAATCTATGACAAAGTCTACCTATCATGTTTGTGTAATGAGGCTAATGTTCTAAATCTTTTTTCTTTTTAGTTTTTTTGGTTGGATGAAAAATAGTGAAAAAAAAAATATGGATATTGCTACCTTCTTATTTGAGCATGATTAAGTAACTTCTCTATTCATTTAGAAATCAATGTGTTAGGAGCCTAGATGAGAACGAGGACAATTTATAAGTGCTCGCTTAAGTTAGTTGAGCCAAAGCTTGACTTTAGTTCAATCCAAAATACCAGTAATTTTTAGGTGGTGAAGACAATAGTCCATAAGTCGAACCAATATACATCACATTGTCACTCCTGAAAATTCAAATTTAAGACCTATATCATACCAAGAGTCACAGCTCAAGGTGGTTATGTAGTAAATCAATAATTTGTAAATAAGGCGCTTATTAGCTTGGTGTTTAAACTCATGTTTCCGACCTTCCTTGTGTAGGTTCATTGAGCATCCAGAATAATATTTAGGCACAAGTAACTCTCTTTTCGAATGCTCAAATTAACTAATTAGATAAATCAATTAAGCTTAGATAAAACTATAGAATTTAAACTTGTTCCAAAGTTTCTCAAATCATCCCAAGCTCCCAAGTAGAAAAATGTTATAAGAAATTCTCTTGAACATGTGGTTCACTATTCTCTCAATAAAAAGATTTCTCAACCTACTATAATATTTATTTATAGCCATATAAATAGATGATTTTAGAAGTTAAACCTAACATTTAAATTTGAAAGAAACTTAATCTTTCTACTACAAGTAAATAAGATTTATTTAAAGACTAATCTAACATTTTATCTAACAATATCTATTCACCCAAACTAATAACAAAAATCCTTCTCAAAAAAAAAAAACTAATTACAAAAATAAAAATTTAAAATGATAAAAAAAAAGATACTCCTATAAGATAACAAGCACGTATTGAAAGTAGAAATTATCATCGAATTGATAAAAGTATAAAGAGTGATTCTAGTAATTTTATAGAGTAAATAGTATTATATAAGCTTTACGAAATAATGCGTTTACATTTAAACATAACACAAAATATATATAAATTCCTTTCAAAAAAAAAAATATATAAATTGATAGAAAAACATAATATATTATTGAGTTAGCATCGATCACAGTTGTAAGAATAATGCTTGCACTAGCATAGCTCCAGTTGTAAACACGGACATGCCGCGTAATCATAATCATAATGTTTTGAAATAAAAGGTGGGGGCCATAAAAGGCAGACCAGACAGGTCGGCAAAGCTAAGTTGGATTGCCACGTGTCCCATAAATCCGAATAGGCTTAAGGCTTAAGGCTTAAGGCTTAGCCAGTCAGTGCCATAAATAGGGTGTCAGTGACTCTCAGACAGACACTTACATTTATGTGTATGTAACTTGTCTCTCTGTTTTCTGATTCCTCTGCTTTTCTTCAAAACCTCAAAAAAAAAACCCTTTTGTTTTTGCCTTTTAATTTCTTCCATTTCCAAATATTCCCTTGGATTTCAATTCCCAGGTATATACTTTCTTCTCTCTCTATTTTACTTTATTTATAATCAATTCTATATTTTGCTGTGATCGGTTTCGTTTTATCATAGATTTTTTTTTTCTTTTACATTCCTACTACTTTGATCACTCTCATTTTCGTTTATTGTCGATTATTTTTCACTTTTTCTATAATAAATGTATGTGATCTGTAACTTTTTTCAATTTGTTGCTTCAATTCAATCTCTGATCATATGGAATTTGATGCAGATCTAATCTAGATCCTACTTTTAGATCTACTTATTCTATCTAATATGAATGTATGATTAAATTTCCAACATTTATATGATCGATTATTATAATACTTCGTTCTGCTTAATAAATACCTTTTAATTTTGAGTGTTGCTCTGAAAGTTGAATTGATTGCTACCAACATGTTAAATATTTGACAAATTAGATCAAACCTTTGTTATCTGTTTCATTGTTTTGATCTGCATTTGCTTTTATAATAATAAGTCAAGATCTGGTATTAAGTGGGTTTGACAATTATTTGTGTAACAACTTGGACGGTCCAGATTGATTATATTTTTAGCAGTTAATATGGTTTTTTAATAAAAATTATAAACTGAGTAATGATTCTGTTAGAATTATGGTTAAATTGTCACGATTTTCTAACGGCTTAAACTTTTGGGACTATCGCTAATTTATCATGGTATCAGATCAGATGGTCCTTCCTCTGAGTGACAATGAACGTTGAGCCCATATTTCATGCATTAACCATAGATAAAATCATCTGTGTTCTTATACATACTCAAATAATCTAAAAACTTTCCATATGCATTGCGTGTGATTAGCAAGTGGATTACAGAATTTATTCTATGGTTGCTAGTACAAGTGCAGTGGCCTTTATTTCATTTGTTAGTTCTTGCCCGTTTTCTCTACTTGTTACTTCTTGTATCCTGGTTAATCTTAATAACTAATTCTTTTGACTTTGGAATTGTATTTCTATGAAGGCATGGCGTCCTACGATAAGCCTGAAGTTGTTGAAAGGGATGTTAAGGACAAGGAGCACGAGGAGGATGACAAACCTGTAGTTGTTGAAAGGGATGTTAAGGACAAGGAGGAGCACAAGGAGGATGACAAACCTGAAGTTGCTAAAAGGGATGTTAAGGACAAGGAGGATGATAAAGAGGAAGGGAAAGGTGGTTTTCTTGAAAAGGTGAAGGATTTCATTCATGACATTGGCGAGAAGATTGAAGGAGCTATTGGATTTGGGAAGCCAACTGCAGATGTGACAGGGCTTCACGTCAATTCTATCAATCTTGAAAAAGCGGAGTTTGTCATTGAAATTCTCATAAAGAACCCAAATCCGGTTCCTATCCCGCTGATTGACATAAACTACTTGATTGAGAGTGATGGAAGGAAACTTATTTCAGGGTTGATCCCAGATGCTGGAACGATCAAAGCACATGGTGAGGAGACTGTCAAAATACCAGTTACTCTGATTTATGATGACATAAAAAACACATATGCTGATATTAAGCCCGGAAGCATCATTCCATATAGGATCAAGGTTGATCTCATTGTGGATGTGCCTGTTTTTGGAAGAATAACTCTACCACTTGAGAAAACTGGAGAGATCCCTATACCTTACAAGCCTGATATTGATATTGAGAAAATAAAGTTTGACAGATTCTCCTTTGAAGAAACTGTTGCAGTACTTCACTTGAAACTGGAAAATAAGAATGATTTTGACTTGGGGCTTAATGACCTAGACTATGAGGTTTGGCTGTGTGACGAGAGCATTGGATCTGTAGACCTCCAAAAATCTGCAAATCTTGTGAAAAATGGAATCACTTATATTGATATTCCCATCACCTTCAGGCCTAAGGACTTTGGCTCTGCACTTTGGGACATGATTAGAGGAAAAGGCACTGGTTACAGCATGAAAGGAAATATTAATGTGGATACACCCTTTGGAGCAATGAAGCTGCCCATCACCAAGGAGGGTGGTACTACCCGTATCAAGAAGAACAAAGAAGATGGTGGTGATGATGATGATGACGACGAGGTAAGTTAGGCCTGTAGCTCTCCACTAAGAGGCATATAGATACATCTATTGATGTCTTATGCAATTTTTATTTTTATTTTTATTTTTATTAGTATGAAAGGGTACATGTTTTTACATGCATCATCTAAACAGTTCCCTCTTCTCTTTCGATGCCTTCTTCTGACAATATAGGCCTCTTCTTTCCATGTATTAGTTAAGAAAATGGTTGATTTACTTGGTGTCCATGGTTACAAGTGTGCAATGACCTAAGTTAATACCATCCAACAGTAGCATGCCAACTAGATTGATAAGCCATTTTAATGTTCTTATGCCAACTAGATTGATAAGTCATTTTAATGTTCTTATGCTTGCACAAGAATTAAGCTGTGGCCTTGGGACTGCCATTAATTTTGTGGTGAGGTGGTGAGACACCAGAAGAAAATTAAGCATTAGATGCTAAGGTATTCACAATGCTGTCCTATAAACATTGTGTCTTTTGTGCATGTCAGAAGAAAAATAAGCAGTGCCTTGTTACCATCATTTTAATGGAACAAATGAAGGAATATTTGGATGCATATGTATACAATTGTGTGCATTGACAATTTCCTAGTGACAAATACATGACAAACCCATAAATCTATATTGTCATGTAATAGTTTAATAGCTTCAAAAAGACGTGCATCAGGGATGTAGTTATGATGACAATAGCAACTCTACCTCAGAATGCCATTCACCTGGCGCATCTGTCTCAAATTCACCCATATGAATTGGATTCATAACATCCCTGCCTAATTTTCATAACCTTCAAGATTAACATTTGGTGCATGCACCCCATTAGATTAGAGTTTACACTTATTTGGTTGCACCTAGGGAGAGGTAAGGAAAGGATAGTGACAAAGAAAACAAAATATTTTCCCTTAGATTATTGTTACTTAATGTTCATAACAGACCAACCTGTGACTTAGATATATTATGAAAATACTTATATGTTGCATTTTCTTGTGCCTGCAAAGCTGCGACGCTCATAAGTTTTTTACTTCTTGTGTGCAGGAATAGAGGCGACATTGGCAGGAGTGGTCATATTAGTAGCTGTGGTCTGTTTATCAGTAGTGGTCTATTAGAATAATAGATAAATAGGCACTTGAACTTCTGGTTTTTACATATAGCAGTGATGTACATCTCTTGCAAGGTGAAGTTTAATAGTTTTATATATGTGTGTTTATGAATGTATTATTCTGATAGATATGAGGTCTGGCGCTTTTTAGCTTGTATGCCCACTCTATTGTTGAGATGTTTGAGCAGGAGATGAAATTGTTGTCTTTCACTTGTGATGTTGTTGATATTAATGAATCGACTTACCATAAGATAATACTAGAGTGCTTCATTTCTTTTTAAACATATTTGCTTTTCTTTTCTTAATCTTTATATGCAGAAATATTGATGCAATCGTGGGTCGCAGTCCTGTGTATGAGAGGGATGAGGCCATGGTGTATTAAATTTATGTGATAGGCCAAGAGCCTTATATCTCGGCTAACACCTCCATTGTTAACAAAGACGTCTAAATTTCAAATTCCCTCATTCTCAACTATCGAATTATCCAATATATACATGTGTGTGTGTGGCAAGTGAACTTCCCAGAGTGATTGAGTATTCTTTAACAATCAATTTTCGTGTTACTGATCATCCAGTACCTTTACTGCTTCTTACCCCATTGTTATTAGAGAAAACTGATGGTTGAAGAAAGGCCTATAATTTTTCGTTTGAGAGTGTGTCACGTTGGGAGTGTTTTGGTGCTAGTAGTCAAGGTGGCTTGGCAAACTTGTTCATACTTGTTTTAGAAAAGTAGTATTCTTTATCTGGGCTATTAGTTCAGCTACCCATCATTTTCCTCTCTCTCCTTCCCCTTCCAACCAAACAACCTTCTCACTCACTTTCTTTTCTATTTTCCACTCCTCTTTTATCATTCTCTATTTTTTTTGGTTGAGGGAGTGAAAAAATATAGAGATTGAAAACGCTTTTGCTTGGTTGAGTAGAAAAGTGAGAGGAAAGAAAATGTAATTTATATAAATTTACTTTTATGCTCCTAGTACAAATTTTTTATGTACTACAAAATAACACACCTAATAAAACATCAAGCCAAAAAAATAGCTAATAATAAAAAAAAATGTTGAGTTTCATGTGAAAAAAAAAAGAAAAAGAAAAAAAGAAAAAGAGCCAATCAATGTGTGACTATACCTGGAAAAGGCAAAAAAGAAGAAGAAGAAGAAGAAGAAGAAGAAAGAGGCAGTATTAGTGGTAACATTTCCAAAAAAAGAAAAAAAAGAAGAAGCAATATTAATACATAAAGGGAAGGGTAGATGGGTAATTTCACATCAAACTCACTCTCTCCCCGCTTTTCTCTCTAGTTTTTTCTTCAAATTGGGGAGAAAACTTTTTCCTCTTAAATGGTGGGCCTAGAGAGAAAACTCCTCCACCCCCATTTTCCCTTATCCCCAACCACTCCCTCCTTTCTCATTTTCTCTCTTAGGGTGTGTTTGTTTTGGTGTAAAACACTTTCAGGAAATGATTTTACACCTGATCTGCGTGTTTGGCAGCTATGGAAAATAGAATTTTCTGGAAAAACATTTCATTTGACCGTAAAAAAGAAGGCTTTGACCCGAAAATTTTTTTACACTTCTATTTTCACTTCAAACCATTTCCGAACTGAGCTTCAGAAGCGCAAAGAGAGAGAGAGAGAGAGAGAGAGAGAGAGAGAAATGGTGAGCCAAAACACACCAAGCTCCAGTCCGACGACCACAGACTGAGCCTCCACAGACCGAGCTCCGATCCACCCACGGTGAGTTTCCTTCACTCCGATCCACCCTACAGTCCGATCCAGTCCTCCAGTCCGACGACCCACAGTCCGCCGATCCACCCACGGTGAGTTTCCTCCACTTTTTGAACAAATCAACCTTCGACACTCACCTTTTCCGTCTGATCCACCCTCCATTTTAACCTGACAACCTTACCTCACCTCACCTCCAATCCACACACCTCTGACCCACCCTCTACAAAAGCCGATCCACATCCCCTAAAACCCATAAAGAACCCAAATGCCCAAGTTGATATCTCGGATCCGATCTATATATTTATTTATTTATACAATTATTTATTTAAATACATATATATATATATATATATATTTATTTATTTACTTTTATAATTATCCATTTTTTATTTAATTATTGATTTAAGAAATTAACTTTTGTTGGTGTTACAATTATACAGAAATATATGTGCATAAATGTTGATATAAATTTTGTGTTGTGTTGGTTGATATCAATGTGAATGCTGTGTTGATATAAATTTTGTGTTGTGTTGGTTGCTGTGTTGATATGACTTTTGTGTTGTGTTGGTTGATATCAATGTGAATGCTATGTTGATATAAATTTTGTGTTGTGTTGGTGAATGTATTTGGCACCTTGTGAATACTGTGGACACACTGCCGCAGTGGTTGTGTCTTTTCCCTTGATCTTGAACTGGGCTTGTTATGACATTTATGGCTATATATACTGATTGTGTTAGAGATCACGGGTGTTGTGTTGGTATATGATTGTGCTCTGCTGTTTTATGTTTGTGGCTGTTTTTATATACTGTGTAATCAATAGCATGCTTTTTTACATACCTCTTAGACCACAGTGTTTGTGATTTTGTTAGATGAAGAAAAAAACCAAAGCCGCAATTCTTGCCTCAGTTGCATCTGTCCTCCTTGTGGGGGTTGCATTGTTAAGGAAATTGCGGTGTAGACGACTGCCTAGGGCGCCTTATGTTAATCATGTAGCCAAGAGAGAGCATTACATAAATAGCATTCTGCATGGAAGTGAGAGACATTATGTGAGTCAAATTAGGATGAAGCCTATAGCTTTCCACCACTTATGTCACATCCTTATTGAGGGGGAGCACGTACACCCGACTATTCACATGTCTATTACGGAGTAAGTGTTAATTTTCTGTCACATTATTGGTCATAATGTGAGGTTCCGTGTAATTGGTAGTCGGTTCCATAGATCGACTGAGACTGTTCATAGATACTTTAAGGTCGTCCTTAGGGTGGTCCTAAAATTATATAGAGCTCTAATAAGACTACCTAGAGAAGATACACTCCCAGAGATAAGGAAGAGCAGAAGGTTCTACCCATATTTTAAGATAAATATTGCGACTTGTGTATTTTTGTAAATTGTGAAGATTTGTATAATTTTAAACCATTATGTCTGTCGAAAATTAGGATTGTGTTGGAGCAATTGATAGTACACATGTTCGTGCATCTGTGCCACCTGAAATACAAGGAAGGTTTTGTGGCCGCAAAGATGGAACCACGCAAAATGTGTTAACTGCCATTAGTTTTGACTTAAAGTTCACTTATGTATTGGCTGAATGGGAAGGTAGTGCACATGATTCATGTGTGTTAAATGATGCATTTGCTAGGCCAGGGGGATTTTCAATTCCCGAAGGTATTATAGGATTACTTCACCTTTTTGGTTTATTAGTTTAAAAAATATTGTGCGTTTTCCTAAGCATAGTAGTGATTTGGTTTTATTTTTGAATATATGTAGGTAAATATTATCTTGTTCAACCTCCGACATTCTTCATGGAGAACTACCATTGAGCGAGGGTTTGGAGTGTTGAAGAAACGTTTTCGAGTGTTGGATACAAAACTATTTTGGTCTTTTGAAACCCAAGTGAAAGTAGTGTTAGCATGTTGTGTGATTCATAATCACATTATAGGGGTTGAACCAAATGACCATATTATGGAAGCTGCAATGAACCAAGTAGAGTCTAGTGGCTCCCAACAAGAAACACAGTCACGTCGGGACTCCATTGAAGACAATAGAGTGTGGAATACTAAGAGAGATCAAATATGCCAAGCTATGTGGTCTGATTATACCAGGAGTGGAGAGTAGTACTTTATTTAGATTTCTATGATTGTAATATGTGCTATATTTGTTTTTCTGTAAGGACAATGTATTTACTATAGACTTCTGGGGTTGAAAGAAAAAAGTATTTTCAGCATTAAAAAGTATTTCCAGCATTACATTGTTATTTCCAGTGTTAGCATGTTTCATTCTGTTGTGCACATCTATAAGTGTGGTTGTATGTGTGTTTGATTTGTTGTTCATATTCCTAGCGTAATTACTAAATGCTACTCTCATTTTTAAATGCTACTCTCACTATACAATTTTCATATATAGTAATGTCGACGGGAAAGGAGAAGGTAAGCGGCATTAAGCAGTTCAGGTGGCTGCCCCCTATGCACATGACTCTGCTTAGGCTACTTGTCGAGGAGGCTGAGAAGGGCAACAAGCCTTCTAATACTTTCAAGGCTGGCTCCTTTGCTTTTGTAGCAAAGGAGATATCTGCTCAATTTGGGGTCGAGTGCCACCCCTCTTATGTAGAGAATCGGCTGAGGACTCTGAGGAATATGTGGACCACTATTCAAACTATTAGGAAGAATAGTGGTTTCGGCTGGGACGATAACTTAAAAATGATAACATGCGATGCGAAGACATATCAAGAAGAAGTCATGGTATGGCTTCCAACTATATTTTCTTAATATAAATGATAATATATGTTTTTGGCTTTTATAATCTATGAATTGAGAACAAGACAAGGCTATTCAAGTACCCTCTTTATATGAAATTTATAGTGTCATTCTTTTTAGGATTCCATTGCTTTTACAAATTTTCAAATGTAACTTTCATGTGTGAATCTATTGTAAAATTTGTTCTTAGCATTTGTACATTGTATTTTCTGTTGTACTTATCTTCAAAATCATGGGTTATGTCTCCTATTCCCTAGCATATTTTTTTTGTTTACCATTGACCTAAATCATCTAATGGCATCTGTAGGGTCCAAATTTGTTGGGCCAAGCACCAACTCTCTATATGGTGAGCCCACCAAATTCCCAACAATAAATTTGTAGAGAATGGGTTAAACAACTAGGCTAGTGGTGGATTTAGCAACGGTCCAGATGAACAAAACCAATAATGAAAGAAGAAAAAGAAAGATTGAGTCAGGTCTTCAACAAGACAAATCCCTTTAGTCCGAAGAGGCTTACTATTTAAAGGCTTCGTGAATACCATTTTTTTTTCTTTTCTGTGAGACTTGCTTCCCTTATATATACCCCCTTTTCCCATCTTCACCGCACACTTGTCCTCCATCTAGGCGCCCACTTGAGTACTAGTCACATCAGCCGTTTGCTTTAACCTGCAGTGAGTGGTGGTGGGTGAAGACACACTGTTCAGGTGTCTTTTCCACATAAATGCGGCCAGGAAAGTTGCTGCAGTGCATTAAATGTGGCGGTGGCAGCTTTATTGGCAAGATATTTCATGATAGTTACGCAGTTAGACATGCCCGAAGATCAGCCCTGGCAGGGAGATCTTCAGCATGTCTACTCGATCAAGTTCTGGGCAGCTCCGTTGGGTAGGGTCCCTTCGGCCCAACCAGGTTGTCTTCGGACAGAGCGTTTGTTCCTTATGGGCTGCGCTTCCACCAGGATGGCAAAACATTGATACTTTTAACCTCTTCGGACAGAGAGTCGTATTTGAACTGGGCCTCAGGCCCATTATGTGGCGTTGGGCTTTCTCACCCACAGCATCTATATTGAATTGAATATTAAATTTATGAGTGAAGTGATTGTTGCATTGTTATTATACGTTCCTTTCTCCCTTACAGGAGCATCGGAAGCATGCGGAGTATCTGAACAAAAAGATTAAGATGTACGATGAATTAGCTATTGTAGTGGGGAAGGATACAGCCACGGGTAGCTTTTCTAAGTCGTATGTGGATTTTGAGAATGAGCCAGACAATGGGGACAGTATTGAGTTTGTGGCGGACAATGGGGAGAAGGTGTGGTGGACAAAGGGAAGAATGCGGTAGAGTCATCCACCACTGGGTCGGGAATTTCCAAGTCTCGCAAAAGAGGGCATGCCCTCTGATGATAGTGTGCTGACTGATTTGTTTGATCAGCTAAAAGAAATTGTTGTGGCTTTGAAAGAAATCAATCGGGGGCCTGTTGATTACACAGCTCTTTACTCTGAGGTCATGGCTATGGTGGCGGATGGGTATAGCGAAGACATGCTCGCAACTGTCTTTGACCATCTCTGTAAAAATAAGAAGGCAGCACGGGGATTTTTAGCCAAGAATGCTAACTGAGAAAGCTGTGGATGGATAGTTTTTTGTTCACACAACTCTGACTTGTCTGTTTCATGTTGACTGTGACAGTAGCTTGAAGGATTAATTGTTTTGTTGTAGTACTAGTATTAACCTACCATTGTATTATATATGTAGTCTTTTGAATTATCGGGATGATACAGTTGTTCAAATTATGTATTTGTACTGTTCAGATACTATGTGTAGGTATCATTTTTGTGGCCATGGAGGTGTAATGCCAATGGTGAAACATTGATGTGGCTGTTTTGATATAATATTATGGGTATATTCGGATGATTATTTTTGATGTTGAAGTGGATGATTATTTTTGTACTTTACAGGTTTGTCTAGGCAATGCAGGAAGAGAATTTGTAAGGCATTTCATATTTTCTGTAAAATGATCCACAAACCAAACATAGGAATTGATTTTTCGTAAAAACGAATTTTATTTTCCGTAAAATGTTTGAACGAAACAAACACCGGAATTTATTTTCCGTAAACAAAATTTCATTTTCTGTAAAATGTTTGAACGAACCAAACACCGAAATTTATTTTCCGTAAAATGTTTGAACGAACCAAACACCGAAATTTATTTTCCGTAAAATGAATTCCGAGGTAGCCAAACAGCCTGAATACATTTTCCTTTATGGGAAAACATTTTCCCCTGAAATGATTTTACGCTCAGAAAAGCATTTCTGTTGAACCAAATGCATCCTTATTTTCTTTAAAACTCCTCCACCCATATTTCTCCCCCCAACCTAACTCCCTCTTCTCCCCTTTTTTCTCCCCCTTTATAATTTCACCCATAAACAAACTGACCCTTAGTGTGCTTAACAATAAATTGGAGATAAAGTTGTTTACCATGACCTCACCAAAAGCACGCAAAGTAGGAGTTTAATGCACCTGGTAAGATTTTTTTTTTTTTTTCAAAATAATCTCTTTTACACAATTTAAATTGTTTGAAAAATGAAGGAAATGTGTAGTGGATCTTACAACAATAAAACATAAAGGTAAAAAATCTTCCCAACTCCTCTGCCCAAAAAAAAAAAAAAAAAAAAAAAAATTTAAAAAGAAAGGAAAGAAGGCATGTATTCATGAAATATGTGTTTATACATCTGTCATCTCTTGAACCTGGATTATGGTAGGAAATAAAAATAACTAGTATGTGTTTATACATTTGTATTCATGAAATATGTGTTTATATATCAATTTTCTTGTTTTTTTTTTTTTTTTTTTTTTTTTTTTTTTTTTTTTTCCACATTAGGGTAAAAACATTTGTGTTGTATCAAATTTGATGGTATGACACAAAATAACTAATATTTAATTTGGTTCATTCATTCTCATATTATCTTATTCTTAGATATTTTATTTAAAATTCAACAAATACCTAAGGCAGTTTCATTCATATTCTAATGCTACAATCATGAGTACTATTCAAAAGAGAAATCAGTTTTTAACATTTCACTACATGAATGAAATTCAATACTTTTTTGAGAAACCAGAACCAGGCGAGCATGTTTAACCAGAAAATTAAAAATAATAACAATTAAAGATAAAAACAAAAGGACATAGGAAAAAGGAGTAAATAAAATTAAATAAAAATGACATAAGCAACAAATATGCTGAAGGCAAACATAGCCAATTCTACATAATCATTTCATCATGAAATGAATGGTACCCAGTAAGATTGGTTTGAGATCCAAATAATTCATTACAGGCCTAGTGCTAGGCCCAGCTGTTGGTAGGGTTCGATCACTTGCCTTGCCTCATAAACCTGTTTACATAATACAACCATCATCATCTTACCACTCTTAGGCAATCGCACGAGTTACAAGGTAAACCAACTAAGATTGGCTATAATGAGATTGATAACAGTAACACTTACAAAATAACAAATCCACGATGGCAGTTAACTGACTTAGTATTTTAGTACTATCAATGCATTAAGTCAAGTCTTTGACCTATATTATAAGGGAGATATTCACATTCGATGCATCAGTTTGGACTTTTTTCAACTTACAGGCTGCAAAAGCAGACGAGAAATATCCATTAGATATGAGTTATAATACCAAAAAGAGAAATTACACCATAGCACACGGAATCCATAACATGGTTAGGGCAGGTTCAGATAACTAAATATTGACATAAATTTGACCCATGGTTACCACGGACTGTACAAAGGAACGTTAATAGAATAATTAGTATCAGATCATGCATGTCAGATGTTGATGGTTTGTAGTATCGATACATGGAAGTCAAACACTGATTGAAGCTCATTAACACGTCTCCATATACATTTAGGATCAAAATTTACATATTTTTTTTTAAAATTTTTTTTTAATTTTTTATAATGAGCATTAGCTGAGATCCGAGTGTGTGATGGTGAGTCTTTGGCTGAATGCACATGGGTGGAAATTGGCATGGGCGATGTTGTATTTCTAACTGAACCCATAGCTGTGTATTTGGACAATTCTTCATGTTGGAGCAAAGTCGCAGCGTCTCTCATACCACATCCTTATCACCAGGAGTTCTCTTTGGATTCATTGCCTTGGATATCACTGGAGAAAGCACATCTTCCCTGGGCTCAAGCTTATGCATTAGCTACTCCTTCACTGAAACAACCTTACCCAGATTTGCTCACCCTTACTATCTTGCTTTCCTCTTTCAGTAGCAACAGAGACAGAATAGGTTTGTGGAAAGCACTCTGAATTTCTGATACCGCAGCAAAAGCTGATGCCAAATTTTCAGTTAATGTCCTTTTAAGATTTGTAGGCATCTATTTTTCTTTTTAATAGTAAGATTGACAGTGCTTTCCGAAACATGCTTCCCAAAATTCTTATGCATTGCTCTTGGATTATGTCTAGTGGTTTCCTTGTACCCCTCAGGAGCCAGCTTTGATTCAAATGCTGAAAATCAAAGGATAAGGGGCATTAAGAATTAGGAACCATGTTGGAGTGTTTCCATTTTACCTCACAAAAGCAGTAAATGAATAAAGAAAGACAAAGGGGAACAAATGTGTTGAGCAAAATAAGGGTGTTAAATGTATAACCTGGGGCTCCAAAGAATTCAGCATCTTCTTCATCTTCATCATCATCCAACCTGACAACCCAAGAAGGTGTGGTGCTAAAATCCTGATTATGTTTCTTCAAGCTGAGAGCATGTCAAATTCTTGGCCTTCTTCAATTTGGTGGGAACTGATTTCTTGTAATGATAAACTTGTTCCATCTGGGTCAAGATCCTCTGCAAATGTAGGAGATGCGGAGGTAGGCAACCACTTTGAACCTTATAAAAAGTGTGTTTAAGTCATGGAATTTTCATTCAAGATTAAATGAAGACTTTAACAAATATACCAAGCTGAAAATGCTATATATGGTTTAAAAGTAATGGTCTGAGTATGTACCAGAAACCTCTCTACCACCAGGACCAAGACACAACTTTATGTAGGATGCTTAAACCATGATGGCATGGGTGGAATTACCTTGGAGAAGCTTCAAAGAGGGGCTGGTAGGACTTTTAGTGTTGTCACCATTTCTTCGCATGCAGTCAAGTAGAGCCATTTTCAGTGTATTTATGCCTTCAAATATATGTTGGTTTTGTTGCTCCTTTTATCTCCTATAACAGAGAGACATGTAAGAGAGATGAATGATGCTCAAGAATTGGCTTATGGGATTCTTGCATGGTTCTGGAATACATGCATTTGTGCACATAAGCATATATATGAACTTTATAGCTGTTTCCTGGCTGCAATTAGCAAGCATATTGAGTCCTCAGATAAACATATGCAACAGATGTGATAGCTAGATGGTGGATTTATAGAGAGACTGAGAAAGCATATGGTTCTAGCTTTTCATTTTTAAAATGAAATCAGACTATGACCAAAGCATATACAAAATGCTATTTCTTAATATTCGATAAGAGCCATTATTATTAGAAAACTGACAAGTCAAAACATTATAGTGAAGACAATGCAATAGTAACAAGTAGACCAGAATTCCTAGTTAAAATAAATCCAAAAAATTTGAGGGAGCTGTTTGAAACAAAAATTTGAAGGTTTACATATGCTATGCAATAGAATATGTTGCAGTACATAGAGATACAAGTTTGACACAAAAAATTGACAGGAAATCGCTTTAATAACCATTACGACACAAACTACAAAATGTTTTATCTAGTAAGATAGCCAACAATTGAGAAGGATTTTAGATGAGATATTGTTTATACATTAAGGGCCCACTCGGAACTGTTTAGCTCATAAACATCTTTCTCATAGGATATTGTACATTTCTATGAAATCTTTAAACAAGGGAACTGCGGATATGGAGCATAGCCTTAAGAGTGCAACATGAAAGTTATCAACATTGATGACCTAAGCAATTTCCCATAAGCAACCTACTTACATAATTTAAGGTCATGTCAGTCAAGGAAATAATAATAATAAAAGGATTGGAAATACCACCTCTATCATATTCTTGTGACTTGTCCACAGTTAGCTTGTAACAGAAAGAATTGTTGGCATAGAAATGGGGATGCCACCGATGAGTAAAACAAGAAGCTTATCTATCCCAACATGATTACCTGTGATGAATCCCATATATGACAATGATTTCGATTACCAGCCCAATGGCAATCGAGCAAATACAGAAGTTTCCTATTCCAGTTACGACCTGAATGATCAAGGCAAATGGTAACTCATTAAATACCCAAACGTTGACAGATTCTCACAGAACAAGTGCAAAACTCTTTCACATTGTTACCTATCATTGCCCCATTACCTCCAAGTAGAAAAGATGAAACTGTTTAGAAATATTACAGCTCTAAACATTCTTCCAGCCTTTGAGATTCTAAGTGAAGATTTCATCCAAAATAATATACTGAAATTATCTGCTGAAAATGTCCAATGATTGTAGTAGTTTCCACAAGATGAACTGCCTTTCCAAATAAGGTATGTACTCCAGTTGCAATAACAACTCCTTCAATTGCACCTTGTTTACATGTTGAAACAGAGTATACTCCATCACCAAGATTTTTGGTTACTGGGAGTGACTCTCCTGTAAGGGCAGACTGGAAAAGGAAAACAATAAAAAAAAAATCCCACAAGAGAATGTCAGGAAAGTTAAGACCTTTTTAAAAAAACAAAAATTGCAAAAATGCCAGGACCTCTGAAGGATCGTCTCTCTTCTTTTTCAATCTTGATTTCTAATCATTTGCAAACTTCGTGGCTTCTACAAAATTTTATGAATTGAGTTTAAACTGAGTATACAAAATAAGTGAGAAAGCAAGACCTTGTGATTGGGAATCTCTAAATTGCTGAGAGTAAGACCGAGTTAATAAAATCCCTCCACTGGCTCTGGCCCATAACCAAATTTGGCATTATTTAAGTCCCAGTAAATCTCAATTTTACTAGAATCCACTTCTAAATTATGAGACACTTTTTTTTTTAGAGAACAACCATGGTTTTATATCAACACTACAGAGGCATTGATTAGCCAAATGAACAACTCCAACACTAAGGCCTTGACCCATCCATGTAATGGTGATCAAGCTAAAATTAAAACCAAAATATTTTCTTTCTTCGCTAATCCAAAAAAAAAACATTTCTTTTCTGATATGACTATAATGTTACCATGCAACAATTAGAGCCTTCACTACTAAATAAGCAAATTGCAGACAGTGATATGCAGAAAAAGGGTCTTATAAGAACCTCAATTTACTAAGGATTAACTCAAGTACCCATCATCCTTAAGCTTCAAGATCAACTTCTAAAGCCTTCAACTTGAATTTTGTACATTCAACAGAGTTCCAGATCTACATACCAGCAATTTTATACTCATTCAAGCCATTTTATAATTTATACTTATTCAAGCATTTGAATTTTGACAGATATATACAACTAGTAGTTTCTAAGGATGACATACTGGACAAATTGCACCTCATCTTTTTTATTTTTATACAGTTTAAATTGCACCCCTTCTTAAATATTGGATTTAAAGAAACTTCTTGTCTTTTTTCTTGAACATGTTGCCAATATCTTAAATCTTATATTATGTGACCAATGAGAAATCCAAAAATCAGAATTCTCCAAGTGCTTTAGGTTCTCAATCAAATACAGAGATTCTCAAACATTTTAAAAAAGAAATAGAACTACAAAACACAAATACATATAATCAATTACTGAAGCCTCGAAATTCGAGAAATTTTCCATTCGAACAGCCAAAATCGAAGGAAATTGATCTACCAAACGGGAAAAATGGAATTAGGTTTTTCTGAGAGAGAGAGAGAGAGAGAGAGAGAGAGAGAGGAGAGCATTACAGAGAGAGAGAGAAACAAATGCCACTATGAAAAAAGAAAAACCTTTGCATTTGTACGTGTGTGTGAGTGAGAATTAGAGAGAGAATTTTAGAGAGAGAGAGATAGAAAGTGAGAAACCTTTGGCTTGTAGCTTCCTGGTGTTTCTGATTTTCTATGTTTACAAAACTGTTGATAAAATATTTAATTATTTTTTTTACATTCATCAATCCGTTGATAAAATTTTTCCCAATTTAAGTATTTCTTAGACTCTTTTTACAGTGCTGAAAGTGAAATTTTAGAGGGAAAGAAAACACTAAGAAAGGGAGCCCCTTTATTTTTAACACTTACCTCAAACAGTTGTGCATAACTGTTGAAATACGTATGCTAATTTCTTCAAGTTTACTCCACGCCTCCACGGTTGTGCATAAAAATATGTTGAAAAAAATCAAGCTGTTTGTAGTGAGAGAATGTGCCAACTCATAAATTTCAATGAACCAATTAGATTGGAAATTTGGAACCAATTCAAGCTTTAGTTCTTCATTTAGCTTTCCATGGAAAGTGAGTGTGCCACCTGCTTTGCTGGTAAGTAGAAGCACTCCTGCTCCTGAACTTCTGTTCTTGAAGAGATAAAAAGTTACCCCAGCCCCAAATAATCGTGAAGCATCCTTGACATTGGAAAATTATTAGCTGATAAAAAAGAAATTACTAATGGCAGTTACATCAAAAGAATTGTCAAGTGCTGCTAATTATGGCTTACAGAAATCATAGACATAAATTCAACATTTTTTCTCTTAAGATTCAGATACACCTAACCGTGAAGGTGATATTATCTTTTTAAACATTGTACAAATAACAAGCCCTAATTATTAGAAAACTGACAAGTCAAAAATTTGAAAGTCTACATATGCTATGCGGTAAAACATGTTGCTCTAAATGGCAATTCAAATTTGAAACTAAAATTGAAGGGTTCTCACTATAAAATAAGTGAATAAGAAATATGGTAAGTGGAAAAAAAAAAAAAAAAAACAACTTTATTCCAAATTGAAATGTTGGAGAAAAGAACATTTGAGAAAAATACCAATTTTAGATTATTTTTAGCATAGAATAGGAATCAAAAGTTAATTTGGATATTTGGAATAGGGAAAATTTTGGACCATTCTGTGTTGAAGTACATGACTGCTAATTGAAGAATAACCAAAATATGTAAATAGTATATGAACAACAAATTTAGTAAAGAGTATGCGAACTTAAATGTTAGAACCAAAAGGAAAGGATTCATAATAGTTTTTCTTGGAAGAGAGAAATTAAAAGAAATAAAGACGGGAATGAGAGAACTCACAAATTTCTATGAAACAATTTCATTGGAATCAATTTTAAATTCCCTCCATTGTGATTCTTGGACTATGAACAATCTTCTACCAATGACCACTCTTGCTGATTCCATATCCCTTGCAAAGCGACCAGTAAGAAACAAAACATCCGGCTTCAACAAACATTCCAGGATACTTCCATCTAGCTTTCCACAGAAAGGGAGCACCTCCATCATTGCAGATAAGTAGTAGCAGTTCTTGTTCTAAAATTTCAGTTCTTAAGACGGTGAAAACTTACCACAGCTCCTCTGCAAATGCTCCAACATCATCAAAATTTAATGCCTCCAACTAGGGAGAAATAGGTATCAAACTGGACAAACAGCTCAGGTTACAAAAAGAATATTAGGCTCCAACATCATCAAATTTAACGTCTCCAACTAAGGACATATACGTGTCAAAGCTGGCAGAACAGCTCAGGTAACAAAAGGAAAATTAGGCTCCGAAATGGGTGCTATGTGAAGTATCCTTGACATTGGGAAAAATATCCTCTGATAAATGAGAAATTTTTTGGTGGCTTTTACATTGGAAGAATTGTTAAGTGCTACATGTGGCTTACAACACTGATACAATGACATCAACACGTGAAAAGTACACACACACACACACACACACACACATATATATATATATATCAGAATATCATGATGAATAGATGCTAAGTAACAAGTTATAAAATGTTGTAGGAAAAGTGAGAGTGAAGAGGGGGTAATTGGCATGAATGATATACTTATCAGATTTAATTAGTACTCTATTTACGCAATAGATATGCTGTCCCTAGTGTCCACATGTTAGTTTTGTTAGTTTTTTAACATCCCATGCTCCTAGCAATTAGTTTAATATATACATGTCAGCAATTAAAAGAGAGAAAGCAAAGGACATTTGTTCAGGTTAAGCTAGAACAACACCAGACACATAGAATAACTTTCAAGTCAAAGAGTGTCAAACCATAACTCAGTGATCTGACTACTCAATCTAACTCTACATATTGATTTGGTGACATATGAACACTTGGAGTTGACCTACAAACCTTTACATAGACTAACAATTTTGTTTACGTAGATATGCACAATGGGTGGAATTCTCACAATAGATAACCTTGTTAAGAAGAACTTGCCTCTTGTTAATTGGTGTTGCCTATGTTAGTGTGATGAGGAAACCGTGGATCATTTATTGCTCCATTGCAAGTTTGTCCATACCTTGTCAAGTGAAGTCTTCTCCTTGTTTGGGATTCAGTGGGTGATGCCGAAGATAGTAGTCTCTCTCCTTTCTGCATGGTGGAATTGGCTGGGGATTCAATCTTCAAATGTTTGAAATATGGTTTTGGCGTGTTTTATGTGGTTAACCTGAAAGGAACACAATGCTCAAACATTTGAGGACATTGAAAGAACTGTGGACCTGTTGAAGTCTTTGCTAACTAGGACTTTGTTCGAGTGGTCTTGTATTTGGAGTTTTACACATTGTACTGCTTTGCCTGATTTTCTTAATTCTGTTAGCTTTTCCCATTAATTTGTTTGTACCCGTTTTTTTGCAGTGAGTTTACGATAGTAAACTCATTGCACTTTTCTTATCAATAAAAATTTTCTTACCTATCAAATATATATATATATATATATGCACAATGAGTATAGAACCCAGTCACTGTACAAATATATATAAACTGAGTTGGATCTCGCAAAGCACCAATTAAGAAGTCAGTTATACACACGCATCTGAAGTGGTAAAGAGAAAGCAAACCTCAAGTACCTTGGCATCAGTTATCATCAACTTGATCATTTTCCCAGATGGAATCTTCTTGTAAGCTTCATGAGTTAGCCAAAAAAATTTAAATGTGTTAGAAACCTTCAAAAGCTAAAACTGATATATAAATATATTAGAACCATCATCACTTTCAGTGCTGTCTAAAACTTTATAAGAAATTTAAGCTTTGCTTCCCCTAGTAGAACTGGGGATCACATAACTTAATGGACCAGTAAAACTGACCTTCCAATCCAAACATGGAAACTTAAATCTGCAAGACCTTCCCCCACCCAATGCCTAATCTCATTCTTATGCAACCCAACTCCACTTTCCCCCAATAAATTCACTCAAATATACATAGGAATTATGACTAAGCCCAAATTAACAAAATCTATTTTCCATCTTTTACAAAGCCCTAGAAACAAGAACTGGTCCATGTATTATATTAGAATTCCAGCTCATGAAATTGAAAAGAATGAGTATGTTTTCATCAATGGACATAATCAATTTGACACCAAGAAGTGAAGGTTACAAGAAATGCTGAGAAAAAGTACAAGTATGTATGTTATCTTAAATGGAAAAAAAGCAGGCTCTGATAATTGCCAGGACAACATGCATTTTTGAAGTGCAAAGTTGAAGATTTTTTGCAACATTCTAGTAATCAGAGTGGTTGGTGAGATAAATTTCTATTAATTAATTCAAGAAACATTAATCTAAAATATATATTTTTTATAATTAACCTAAAATATTAAGATGTGACATTTAAGAGTAGGAAATGGAATATACTTGTAGCCCAGGTATAAGTACACTTACTAATCATCTCTATCATCTTCAGAGTCGTCAAAGTCGTCACATTCTTCATACTCAAAGTCGTCATAGTCGTCAAAGTCTCCAGAGTCCTCAGAATCCTTCCCTTTGATGTATTTTCCATTGATTTTGTTGTTTGGAATATGGGCAATCTGGAACCACTCAGTGCTGCTCCCTTCTGCACATCTTTTCTCTAAATTGCGGCAATCATCAATGTGTAGATGTTTTAAATTGGCGGGGTGTAGAATGGGAAGATACATAAGCTTTTTGCAGTGGTAAAGACACAGCTTTTGAAGAGAAAAAAGATAGCTCAACCAATCAGGCAAAGCTTCCATTCCGTAAAAGTTCTGTATCCGCAGCTTTTCAAGGGCAGTGAAGAGTTGAATTTCGTTCAGGAGAGAGTTAAGTGTAGGACTCCCATGCAATCTTAGCTTTTTGAGGGACGCGTGTGAGTATCGAATGAAAGGATAACGCAGAATCGGGAAAGCATCCAACTCTTCAATAAACCCACCGATTACTGAAGTCTTTAAGCAGCCCTCTTGCCGTGAAAGCTTCAGTCTTAGATCAGGACAGTTGCTAAGTTTTAAATTAATAAGAGAATGAAATACTTCTCCTAAATCTGGAATTGATTTCAGATTCAGACAGTCAATCTTCAAATATTGAAGAGATGTACAGAATTGTAGCCCACTGGGTAGTTCATCAATATCACACCCTATTATCTCCAAGTGTTATATAACTGACGGGACACCTAGCAAATACCTCAGTTCCCTACAGTACAATAAGAACAATTTCTCAAGGCAAGGAAACACCACCAACACCTCACCTGCGCTTGACAACTCCTTTGCATCCTTCCACTCTTCTAATCTAGGCATCCAATCCAATTTGAGTATTCTCAATGCTGGAAATAATGTAGTATTTCTGTAACTTCCATCACTGTAAAAGTATAACTCACTTCCTATACTTCTTACCTTCGGCTAAACACAATAGATACGCTGTACCCAATGCCTGCATATCAAGGCAACATATTTAACTGATTGAATAATGTTTTAATTCTTTCAACAATGAGAATCCATGTGTTGTTAGTTTTGTTAGCTTTTTAACATCCTAGGGTCCTAGCAATTAGTTTGTCATATCCATGTCAGCAACTAAAAGCATCAAAGCAAAGGACATTTCACACTGTTCAAGCTAAGTAATAACAATACCTGACACACAGAATGACTTTCATATCAAAAATTGTAAAACTACAATTCATCAATCCAGCTGTACTCAATCTATACATTGTTTTGGTGACATATGAACACATATCTAGAGTTTACATGCACAACTTTACATGGACTAAAATTTTTGTTTATGCAGATATGCCTGTTGGCTACAGAACACACTGACTATATAAATACAGTTTGAAGTAAATTATATATACAAATCCCAAATGGTAAAGAAAAAACAGATCATATGTACCTTGGCATCAGTTGAATCGAGTTGATTATTTTCCCAGATGCAAACAGGTCATATGTACCTTCATATATTTGATAGTTTGCAAAACTCAGCACTCTATCAGCAGTCAGCAACAATCACCTCAATTTCGTTGGATTCATAAACAAACTTCTCTTACTCATAACAGCTATAAGTAGTCCCTGTGCAATTCTGATTATCAGCCCAATCCCAGCTTCCTCCTTGTCCTTGAAAATTGCTCTCTCAATATTAAGTATATACATTCCTCCTCTGTTCATCAGCTTGCAATTATAATCAATTGTTCCGCCAGCTGGAAACAATAGGCATACTGTCTCAATTGCATTTGCCTACACATGACATCAGTACAATTATGTCATGAATTAAAGAGTCTTGGCAAAACAGAATAGAGGAATGAAGAAATAGGAGTCAACTAGAAGTATGATTGCCTATTCCAAAAGTATGCTCAAAACAATCATGGAAGATCCAAATAGAGTCCTCGATCTCTAAAGCTCCTTTTATCTCTTGTGGGGACTAACTACGACTGACAAAAGGTTTCATCTGTGATGAATGGCACCAAAGGTTTCATCACAGGACTTAAGTGGTCATTAATTGTCTATAGTTTCAAAAAATAAATATTAAACCAAGTAGAACCTGAATCTATGTGATCTGTTTTTGGTTAGCATCCTCAATAACCAATAACATCCAACTCATTCACAAGAATCACGACTTACCCATTTGTTAAAATAAAATAAATATAAAATAATTAAGAAACTAGAAAAGTTATGCATAACCAGGCACTTCAGTGAGATATTAACATTTATTGCATCTTGTCTTTTCTAAAGTGCTATGGAAGTTGCCAGAATGTTTCAACAACGTGGTCAGTTTATAGATACTGGTCCATCACCATATATGCAAGTGAGTGGGATTTATCCTCCAAACAATTGCATGATCTAGATCAATCAGAATGGTCACCTGTTGGGTATGAAATTAATGTAAAGCTTACAGGAAGAAAACAACATAGATGGAAAACCTTAATTGAATCTAATTTTATGAGAGTTAATGGACTTAAGAAAAGGCTTCATAGTCTTTTACTCAAGGTTTCAAAGTGTTGCAAATATTGTATTCACTCTCTCATTCTCTCTTCTCTCAATTTTTTATTTTATTTTATTTTTTTATAATTTGTTGTTATCTTTGATTATTTGCTTATAGATTCTGAATAATTAACAGAGAAACCTCGCAGGTGATACCCGGGTGTAAATCAATCAGTAAAAGGCCATGAAAATCATAGAAAAGGCAGCAGGCAACTTCAACCACTGCAGCTGGTGCTAATGGTGTGTCATCTTCACCCACCACACAAAACAGTAGAGATTATTTTAAACTTTTAACCATTAAGATCTGAAAATTGTTAAACTTTTTTGGCATGAATGATATACTTATCAGATTGAATTAGTACTCTAATTATTCAAACATAAGAGATGATTTGAGAAAACTTACCAAATCTTATAAGCTTCCATTAGCTTGCAGCTAGATTAAAACTCCACAAGTAAATTAATTTTTCCTCTGGCTGAACACAATAGATATGCTGTCCCTAGTGTCCACATGTTGTTAGTTTTTTAACATCCCATGCTCCTAGCAATTAGTTTTTTAAGAATTTTGTTTATGCAGATAGGCACAATGGGTACAGAACCCAGCCACTGCACAAATAAATATTAACTGAATTGGATCTCGTAAAGCACCAATTAATTAAGAAGTAAGTTATATGCATGTATCTGAAATGGTAAAGTGAAAGCAGACCTGAAGTACCTTGGCATCAGTTGTCATCGAGTTGGTTATTTTCCAAACCTGAAGTATCTTGCCACCAGTTGTCATCAAATTGGTTATTTTCCAAACCTGAAGTACCTAGGCACCAGTTGTAAACGAGTTGGTTATTTTCCAAACTTGAAGTACCTTGGCACCAGTTGTCATTGAGTTGGTTATTTTCCAAGATGGAAAATTCTTGCAAGCTTCATGATTTAGCCAAAAAAATTAAAATGTGTTAGAAACCTTCAAAAGCTAAAACCGATATATAAATATATTAGAACCATCAACACCTTCAGTGTTGTCTATAACTTTATAAGAAATTTAAGCTTTGCTTCCACTAGTAGAACTAGGGATCACATAATTTCATGGACCAGTAAAACTGATCTTCCAACCCAAACATGAAAACAAAAATCCGCAAGACCTGTTCCCACTCAATGTCCCATATCATTCTTATGCAACCCAACTCCACTTTCTCACAATAAATTCACCCAAATAAACATAGGAAATATGACCCTGCAGCCCAAATTAACAAAAACTATTTGCAACTTTTACAAAGACCTAAAAACAAGAACTGCTACAAGTATTATTAGAATTCCAGCTCATGAAATTGAAAAGGAGGAGTATGCTTTCATCAATGGACATAATCAATTTGACACCAATAAGTGAAGTTTACAAGAAATGCTGAGAAACAGAAAGAGTATGTATGTTATCATGAATGGATTAATCTAACAAATTTTATGAGCATTGGCTGAGATCAGATTTTTTGCAACATTCCAGTAATCAGAGTGGTTGGTGAGTTAAATTTCTATTAATTAATTCAAGAAGCATTAATCTAAAATATATATTTTTTATAATTAATCTAAAATGTTAAGATGTGAAATTTAAGAATATCCCTTCTAAAAATAAAAAATTACATAAATAAATTGGGGGCCAGTAGGAAATGGAATATACTTGTAGAAAGAGTCATCTTCATCTTCAGAGTCGTCAACTTCATCTTCAGAAACACTGAGAAAAAGAATGAGTATGTATGTTATCATGAATGGACAAAAAGCAGGCTCTGATAGTTGCTAGGAGGACATGCATTGTGAAGTGCAAAGTTTCAGATTTTTTGAAAAATTCCAGTAATCAGAGTGGTTGGTGAGATAAATTTCTATTAATTAATTCAATATGCATTAATCTAAAATATTTATTTATTTTTATAATTAACTTAAAATGTTAAGATGTGAAATTTAAGAATAGCCCGTTTAAAAAAAATTACATAAATAAATTGGGGGCCAGTAGGAAATGGAATATGCTTCTAGTCCAGACATAAGTTCACATAACTTCATGGACCAGCAAAACTGACCTTCCAACCCAAACATGGAAACTTAAATCTGCAAGACCTTCTCCCACCCAATGTCTAATCTCATTCTTATGCAGCCCAACTCCACTTTCCCACAATAAATTCAAATAAACATAGGAATTATGACCAAGCCAAAATTAACAAAATCTATTTTCCATCTTTTACAAAGCCCTAGAAACAAGAACTGGTCCATGTATTATATTAGAATTCCAGCTCATGAATTTGAAAAGAATGAGTATGTTTTCAACAATGGACACAATCAATTTGACACCAAGAAGTGAAGGTTACAAGAAATGCTGAGAAAAAGTACGAGTAAGTATGTTATCTTAAATGGACAAAAAGCAGGCTCTGATAATTGCCAGGACGACATGCATTTTTGAAGTGCAAAGTTGAAGATTTTTTGCAACATTCCAGTAATCAGAGTGGTTGGTGAGATAAATTTCCATTAATTAATTCAAGAAACATTAATCTAAAATATTTATTTTTTTATAATTAACCTAAAATATTAAGATGTGACATTTAAGAGTAGGAAATGGAATATACTTGTAGTCCAGGTATAAGTACACTTACTAATCATCTTCAGAGTCGTCAAAGTCGTCAGCTTCTTCACCATTAGAGTTGTCATTGTCGCCATAGTCGTAAAAGTCTTCAGAGTCCACAGAATCCTTCCCTTTGATGATTTTGATGTTTTGAATATGGGGCATCTGTAACCACTCTGCGCTGTTCTCTAAATTGGGGCAACGAGCAATGTGCAGATGTTTTAAATCGGTGAGGTGTAGAATGGGAAGATACTTCAGCTTTTTGCAGTAGTAAAGAGACAGCTTTTGAAGAGAAGAAAGACAGCTCAACCAATCAGGCAAAGCTTCCATTCCGTTAAAGTTCTGTATCCGCAGATCTTCAAGGGCAGTGAAGAGTTGAATTTCGTTCGGGAGAGAGTTAAGTGTAGGACTCCCATGCAATTTTAGCATTTTGAGGGACGCGTGCGAGCATCGAATGGAAGGATAACGCAGAATCGGGAAAGCATCCAAGTCTTCGATAAACCCACCGCTTACCAGAGTCTTTAAGCGGCCCTCTCGCCGCGAAAGCTTCAGTCTTAGATCAGGACAGTGGCTAAGTTTTAAATTAATAAGAGAATGAAATAATTCTCCTAAATCTGGAATTGATTTCAGATTCGGCCAGTCCTCAAACCTCAAATATTGAAGAGATGTACAGCATGGTAGCTCACTGGGTAGTTCATTAATACCACAGTGCGTTATCTCCAAGTGTCGAATAACTGATAGGACACCTTGCAATGAACTCAGCTCATGGCAATACCGTACTACCAACTTCTGAAGGGAAACGCAGGTGCGCAGTGAGTCTGGCAAATCTCTCAGTTTCTCACACTGAATTAAGGTCAACTCCTCAAGGCAAGGAAACACCTCATCTGCGGTTGTCAACTCCTTTGCATCCTTCCACTCTTCTAAGCTATGCATGCGCTCCAATTTGAGTATTCTCAATGCCGGAAATAACGTAGTAGTATTTCTGTAACTCCCATCACTGTAACTGTAAAACTCACTTCCTATACGTCTTACCCTGTGCATTTCGTATATTTCAAGAACCCTAAGACTGGGTAATTGCCCCAGAGTGGGAACTTCTTCACATCTCCTACAATATGTCAAATTGATCTCAATCAAATTGTGATATAGCGACGAACCAACCCATGATGGGAATTTCTTTCCGCTATAGCATTTGATTTCTAAGCTTTTCAAATTTCGGTGAGGCTGGAGGCCTTCCAACACCTTTTCATCTTTATCATACATGTGCCGTTGTCTACTAACAAAAGACCAGCATAATCTCAACTTGAATATTTCCTTTTCTTTTAATTTTGCACTTTTGGCTTCTTCCTCATCTTCCACATTATCTAGATTCTCTATGCTTATCTCCCCTCTGAGATTCTTTAAAGGTCCCAATTCTTTAATAAGATAACCTTCATCTGGACCCACAATAAAAATTGGCAAGGTTTGAAGGCAAGTCAACCGCCTCATATTCTTAGGAGTTTTATGGTAAGACACAATCCCATTAATATGAATATGTCTTAACTTAATCAAATTGCTTAGATCTTCTGGACAAGAGAACAGTTCTAAAAAAGAACGTTTTTCAATTCTTAAAGTTTGCAAATTGTAGAGTTTGGTGATAGATTTTGGTAGATCCTCAATTGTAGTTTGGTCAATGCTAAGAAGCCTCAAATGTATTAATTGCTCAATTGAATCTGGTAACCCAAGGCTTGACAATTTTAAAACACGTAAGCATCTAAAATTTGATAACATAATGTCAAAGTTGAAATTTTTGGAAATTAACGTTCGCACTTTTGTGAAACCATCTCCACTAAATGAAGTTCCTGGTGTTGTTTTGCTATCAAATCGGACAAATAAAGGTTGTATGCTACTAACATTATCCACGGGATCTCCCTCCAAGATTAGAGATTCAGATTTTGATATTGAGAGTGCAAAATCATGCACCAAATCATGCATTTTGCAACTAATAATATTACCGTAGCCATCCATTCTAGCATTTTGGAAAAATGAAGTGGCCAACAAAATATTGAAATACATGTTACCAATATCTTCCATCACCATATTAACTTCTTTAGCTAGTCCAAGGAACCCTTCAGCCATCCAATACTGAATTACTTCATCCTTTTTTATGTCATAATCTTTAGGGAATATTGCACAATATGCGAAACATCGTTTTAAAGACGGTGTTGGAAGATGATCAAAGCATAACTTAAGCACAGGAAAGATGCCACTATTATCTTCATCCAACAAATCCCAAATTTTATTATTTTGAATCTCTAGACATTTGTTTTTATCACATTTAATGCTCATTGTTCCCCCTAAAACTCTTGCAGCCCATGGAACCCCTCCACATCTTTTAGCAATTTCCCTACAAATAACCTCCAAATCTAAAGTTAATGGAGTTCTTCCATCTATGAATGTTCTTTTTTTCATTATAGACCAACAATCATCTTTTGATAACTTCTCCAAGTGATGTGGGGGATGATGTATCTTCATGATTTGCCCCACATTATCACTACGGGTTGTAACAACAATATTACTTCCTGTACTTGAATTAAATTTTGACAAGTAACCCTTTAAAATATACCATTTCTCAAGATCTTCATCATGCACATCATCAAGTATGAGAAGATATTTTATTGCCCTCAACTTTTTTGCACATATTTGAAGCATTTTATCATATTCTAAATCACTCAAGTTTTCTTCAAGAATCTCTCCTAAAATCCCCTCAACATTGAAATCTATACCAACATTTACCCATGCTAGTACATCAAAATGTTTCTTTATTAGTTCATTGTTATACACAAGTTTTGCTAAAGTTGTCTTTCCAAGACCTGCCATACCCACTATAGGGAGAACAGAGATAACTTGTTGATTGCTTGAACTAATAAGTGCGTTTACTATTTTCGTGACATCGTATTCTCTTCCTACAACTTCTGAATCATCGAGGAGGGGGTCTATATTCATGTCCAAGCTAATATTGGGGATTGAATTCACCAACTCCATTCTAAGACCAAAGCCAGCTACATCATGCACAATTTTATCCAATAACTGTTTGATGGTCTTAACGTTATCAGGATTGCAAAATGAAAAGCTACGCACCTGATCCACCATTAGATTTTGAGTCTGTACCTCTTGCCAAAAACTTTCATAGCTAAACTCGTCTAGCACATTATCAGCATCATAAGCTACATCTCTAAGTTCCATTAGCCAGTTCCTCACAGACTCATCACTTGATTGCCTCTTTTGAGCATCATCTAACAAGAATTTAATCTTGAATAATGTTTCAAGAAGATTTTTCAACTCCACCTTGAAACTCGACTCAAAACCGATATACTCACTGGCATGTAGTGAAAACGCACTGGCTATTAGTCTGTCCACAACATCATTGAGGACAATTTCCGCCATATATCCTTCCTTATCCTGGAAAGAGAAAATAGTATGAAAAGGTTTGCAAAGGGTTAATTAAAAAGCATTGGTTTTATTAGAAATAAATAACTATGTATAGAATTGGGACTAGATAATCACTTGAGAGACAATTTTTCTCACCTTAGTTTTTAATTTTGAAGCCGAGGTTGATGCACTTTTAAGTTTTTTGTTGGTCCCTTGAGTTGCTTGAGCTTCTCTTTTTTTTTGAGTTGCTCGAGCTTGGTTTTGAACATCCAGAGGCACAGCATTACATGCCACAATGTCATGACCTGAAACTCCAGCCAAGTGTGCTTTAATCCTTGATGCACCTCCAGCAAAATCTCGTTTACAATAAATGCACTTGAATTTTAAACAGCCATTGACTTTCTCAGCATGAGCCCAAAACGGATCTCCCCCTCTACCCATACTTCCTTTTCCTTGGCAATAAATAAATAAATAATATCAAAATCAGATATAAATTATTGTGGTGTGTGATTGTATAATATAGTAATCCTATTTGCAAACTCTGTATAAGTATGAGTTCTCCACAATTGTTACAATCCGTTCCTTCATGTAGTGAGCATGTACAATCGATAAACAAAGGTGGCTGTTTCAGTTGTATCACAGGCTACAGAATTGGACCTAATATATTAATCCTAGAAGAGAAAATAATCTTCTATTCAGCTACTTTTCCGTACTGGTCTATCTTCCTGTTAATGGAAGATATGAAACTAAATTTATCCTTTTTGTTTTTTGAAGTCTGTATCATTTTCGATCATGTTAACAAATAGTACAGCACTCCCTCAGTCTTTGACTCTTTGTTAGTTGAGGAGACTAAAGATGGAAGAGCTTATTGTCTTTCGTTGTGTTAATTAAACTATTACTTCAGACAAGAAATAAAAGGAAAAGCAAAAAGCAAAAAAAATAATAATAAGAAAAAGGCATGTTAGAGTGCACTTACTGTAGCAGTAGCAGCCAGCAAATAGGTAGATGCAGTCAATAATGGAGGTCAGGAAGAGGAAGAGAAAGAGGAAGAGGGAAAAAAATGTAATAGCGTGTGAACAATAAGAGGAAGAGACGAGACGATTGAGAAGATAAGTGGGACCGTCATTACGCGGAAAGAAGATGTGACTTTCAAGATGGGGTCCAGCCTTGAACAATTGTTTCCTTTGAATTTAAATTTGTTATCCATTTTATCTTTATAGTTTATTTCATGCTAAAATGTGAAACTAACCATTTAATTTTTTTAAATTTTATTTTAGTTCTCTAAATTTTAGATTTATTCAATTAAGGTATTTTTGTTAACTTTTGTTAAAACTTTCTGAAAAAAAAAAAAGAAAAATATTTTTCAATCATTAATTGTTTTTTTGAATTAAAAAATTTTGAAAAAAAATTTATTAAATTAAAAAATTATTCACAACATATAACAAAAGTTGATAAAAAAATCTTAATTGAATAAACTTGAAAGTTAGAGGATTGAAATGAAGAAAAACAAAATTAAAGGACTGAAATGAAATCTGAAAAAACTTAAAGGGTTAATTTTACATTTTACCTTTTATTTTAAATATTTTCAATCCTATTGTTTAAGAGTTGTTCAATTTTGTCCTTTTATCAATGGTTGTTAGCACTGTCACTATTAAATGTTAATCAACATCGTAAATGCTTAAAGCCTAAATCAATCTCAAATTTAAGATCTGTTTGATTGGAGGAGTAAAAAAGTGAGGATAAAAAATGGTAGGAAGATGAAAAAATGGAAGGATAAAAAAGATTTTATTTTTTCTCTTTTTTGTTTGGTTGGAAGTGAAAAAGTGGAAAAATGAAAAAAAATGAGTTTGAATACATTTACTCATATACCCTTATTAAAGAATGATGCCCAATTAAAACAAAAAAGTGGCAAATAACCACAAAAAAAAGAAGAAGCAATCACCCAAATTTATTAAAAAAAAAGTAAAAATCATGTCCCAAGAAAAATCATGTCTAGTTAAAAAAAAAAAAAAAAAAAAACCCATCACGCCCAGACCCTAAAAAATCCAAAGAAAAAAAAAGGGAAACGACATTGCTTAGAAGAGGGTAAAAAATAAAAAATAAACAACTTGAAGAAGCCCATGTGCACGTGCACATATGTATTTTTGTCAATCAAGAAAAATGTCATCCCTACTCAGTTTTTTCTCCATTTTGGTGGGCCCGAGAGAAAATACTTAGGCCCTACTATATATTTTTCTTCCTTCCTACCCAACCCAACATACTCTGAAAAAGTTATTATTCCCATTCTCTCTCCAAAGTTTTCCATCCACCCTATTTCACATCTAAACAAACACACCCTTAGAGAGAGTGGTGCTCAATTAGAACTTTTTTTTTTTTTTTTGTGGGTTCCAATTTAAGAAAATAAAAATAAAAACATTAAAGCATCTCATTTTGTTAATTTTCTTTGAGTTTGGCTTACCTCCAATATTTTTTTAACTAAAATCTCCTTTTATTTTAATGAAAAACTACCACATCACCCACTAATTAAATAAAATATGGATATTAAAACCCATTATCACTTAACATTGTGTATTTAAAACAAAAAGATACCTTTAGTTAAAAAAGTACTAGAGGTAAGCCAAACTTTTTTTTTTTTAATTTCTTTATTTGTTTCAACATTAATGTTTTTTGAAAAATTGTTCATTATCCAAAGAGCATTTTCTAGAAAATTATTTCATTTTCCAATGTTTAGTAACAATCTTGAAAATAAATTTGAGAATGTTTTCTGGTGTTTGGTTTGCAATTTTTTTTATTTATATTTCATGTATAATTTAAAACATGCATATTATGTAAACCAACTAAATCAATCAATATAAATAAATAAAAACGAAGAATGAATTTGGTTTTCATACTCAAATTTTGACAATATATAGATACAATCAAAATTACCGTTGCAAATTTGTTCTCCTTTGCAAGTCAAAGCTATTGATCGATCAATGAGGGGGGAAGAATCCTAATCAAAGAATTGTATTACAGAGAGGAAGAGAGAAACATGAAGAAAAGAGAGATGAGAGACAGATAGAGAGAGAGAAAGATCTATGGGAAGAGGAGAGACCAGAACTAGTGACAATGAGGGTGTAAGGACTGAGGAGAGAAAAAGTAAAGGGAAGAGAGAAAAAGTGAAAGAGCTTATCGTGAGAGAGAGAAGACACCAAAAAATTATGTTTCCAGTGGCTACAGATGAAGATAATATTTATAAGAAATGCAACGCGTGAGAGAGAGATTATACCTATAGAAAATAAGTCTTAATTGTATTTTATTAGTGTTTTCTGAACAGTTTTAGACCCCTTAAAATACAACCAGATTGCGTAGTCTAGATTAATTAGCCAAGTTGTTACTTAGTCAAATTAAACAAGTCTAGGTTAAAACAATCACAAAATCATATCATGCATATAAAACATATAAAGCAGCGGAAATAATAAAGAACACAATGATATGATCACCCAGGAAACCACACGGAAAAACCTGAGGAGAATTTTACCCACCGATCCTCAAGGCAAAACGAAATCCACTAAGAAAGAATTGAAGTTCTTACAAAAGGACTTACAAGCTCCCCGCTTGACTTCCTAATGCTACCCACCAGTAAAACTTTCTGACACGACCACGTGCAGGCTCTGAGTCCACGGACTACTTCTTTCTTTGAATCCTTTCATCAGCTACAAACACCCACGCTTGATATTCTTTAAGCTTCAAAGGCAGCAACCAAGTTGATCATCAAGATGTTGAAGTAATCTCAATCTTGAAAACCCTAAGTTTTGTGTAAAGGAAAGCTCCTCTAGATCTCACAAGAGATTTACACAAAACCGCAATGTATGAGCAACAATATAACTTGTGCAACTCTGAAAAACGTGGTTAGGGTTTGCCTTATATACCTAGGGTAAAAACATAAAACCCAAAACGTTTAAAGAGTTAGGACTGAGTTAGAAATTCTGCAGAAAAAATAACCTGTGCGATTTTCGATCGATCGAGCCTATCCTTCGATCGATCGAGCCAGGCCGAAAGTCCCAAGTACTTCTGCAGCCACTCAATTCCAACTTTACAATATTAAACCAACTTTGAGCAAGCCTAAACAAGACTAAATACATTGTTTTGATAATGGTTTGCCAACATTACAAATTAGAGTTCTAAATACATAAAATCTTAAGACCTTAGAACCTAACATTTTCTATTGACTAAAGATAGTTTTCTATTGACTAGTTTTTTTTTTTTTTTTTTTAGTGCTACCAAACACTAGAAAATGTGAAAAACTATATTTACAGAAGGTTTTTCAGTGATACAAACAGAGTACATTTTTTTTTGGCAAACATTAAAAAAAAAATTAATTAATTAAGTCCTTGATTTTATTCTTTGCTTCCCAACTTGTAATTATTTTTCTTTATTTTTAGAATTTTATTTCTTGTTAGCACATATTTGGATTTTTTTTTAAAAAAAACCAATAATTTGGTTCCTCAAAATTTAGATTCTTTATTAATTTTGCATTGACTGCTCAAATTTAAACAATTCTACGTCAAACTTTGGATTTGTTCTATATGATCCTTTTATCTAAAATGTTTTCTTTTTTTCAGGATCTACGATGGTTATTCTTAGCAACACAAATGCGAATGCTAGAAGGAGTTTTTATATTCTTTAAAAATTTTATCATTATTAACTTAAACAGTTATACTTTCATAAAGGTGTGTATATATACTAACACACACTTAGGTTTTAAACTGGAAGTGAAACTTTCTTTTTTTAGGAGAACTAAAATCATAATTTGAAGTCATAATTTGTTAAAATGCACGTGTGTAAGTTTGTGTCTAATAGTCATTTGACTCATTTCCCATCATTTCTCAAATAGCTATCACTTGAAAAGGGAAAATTCTGTTACGCATGCACTAATACACACTACTGCATAACAAAAAATGAGACGGTTTGTGCCCAATGTATAAATACACTTCATTTTTTGCGCGGATTAGTAAGTGTGTAATGAAACTACTTTATATAAAAAAAATTCATCTCTTCTTAACATATTTCCTTTCAAAGGTCAAATCTTAGTGTGAAAAGGAAAGTTTCGAGGGCTTTGCTATCCAAGTCTTTTAAAGGTCAAGTATTTTACGCTAAAGCGCCAGTGAACTGTGCTAAAATTTCAACCCACCACCATTGGCCGAAAGAAGATGGGTTGTGTCTTTGTCCAGGCTTGAACAAGCAGGACCAATACTCATAGAAAGCAGGAATTTTAGGTAATGTTTTGTAACCGTTTTTGTTTTCTATTTTCAAAAACTTGTTTTTGAGAATATAAAGAAAAAAAAAAACATTTTTCTTGTATTTTTGAAATAAAAAATATGTTTAGTTAGCTGAAATTAAAAAGATAGTTTTTTGAAGAAAAAATATAAAATACTAAAATATGTTATTACTAGAATTTGAACTTTAATACTAACTCATTAAAAGTGACAGATTCATTAAATAAAATGCGTGTTTTCATTGATTTTTGAAAATTAGAAATTGAAAACAGCATTTTTCATACTTTCAGTTTCTTTCACAAATTGAGTTTTGAGAATAGTTTTTGTTTTCTGTCTATTTTGAGTTGTCAAACAAGTTTTTTAATCTCAAAAATAGAAAATTGTTTTTGGAAATAGAAAATAAGGTGAAAATAATGACCGCCCTAAACAAAATTCCTAGAGCCACCACTAGTCATAGCTACCCACAATGATAATAAATACTCATAATGAACTATCATATAACAATTCAAAATTTGAAAACTTGTAGAAGAAAATTTTAAAACTTCAAAATTTTTTTTTTTTTTTGGTCAATAACTCGATATATTCAAGTTCTCTTTTTATTATTATTATTTTTCATTTAAGTTTTTTAATGGCCGTCCTAAACAAAATTCCTAGAGCCACCACTAATTTAAAAGTATTAATGATTAATTAAAATATTTATTCAGTCAAGGAAAAAAAAAGTGACAGCATAATTTAGATTGAACAAGGTTGATACATTCAAGAATCAAGAGCAAGTTTAGATTCGAGGTTTTCTAATTTCAATTCTAAGAAAAAGCATGACTTGGATAATGCTCTTAAAAGGTCTGTATATCACTATATGACTACATGTCATGAAACAAGTTGCAAAAGAGATAAGTCTGTTAAGTAAATAAACCAAGTTAACAAAAATAATAATAATAAATAAACCACAAAATTGTTCCATATGTTAAGGGTTTACCAAATAGGGTGATATTTGCAATTTACTCAAAAAATAAAGATTTGGATTTTGGAGTTCAAACTTCTTGTACAAATAACTTGAATAAAGTAGACTTGAATTTATTTATTTTTTTCTATTTAATATATGAATTGAAATGATTAATAATTAATTAAACTATTTATTGAGCTAATTAAAAAAGAAAGGTAAACGGTCTATATCCCAATTAGGACTGGAAACTCTATAGACTATCTCACCAAAGCATAGCAAGCAACTTGTGAAAGACACTTCTTTGAATAATGGATCGGTGGGGGTGGTGGACCACTCTTACTGGGACCAATGAGGCTTTTTAAGTTGGAACTGTCAAAAGCTTGGAAACTCTTGAACAGTTCGTGACCTTCACAAGATAGTGAGGGAACAAGATCCTACGGTGTGTTTTCTTATGGATATTCCAATGTTTAGAGAGGATTTTAAAAAGCTTTGTAAGGATACAAATCTACCTCACTGATTCATTGTGAAAAAGCTAGGTTTGGGTGGTGGATTGGCTTTTCTTTAGAAGGAGGGTGTTGATGTTAGGGTCATTAATGGTTCAGATAACTATATTTTGGCAAAGGTTGTTGAAGAGGATGGATCTGAATGGTTCTTAACAAGTTTTTATGATTGACTTGAAGTGTCTCAGAAGCTGAATTCTTGGGCGTTGTTAAACCATATTAAGTCCTTTGTGTATGGTCCTTGGGTTTGTATTAGAGATTTTAATGCTATTCTCAGTTCTATTGAATACTTGCCTTGATCAACTCATGGTTAATGTAAATTGTGATCTCATATTGAAGATTCCCACAATCAAAATGAATTGTGATGTCTAACTAGCCAAATTGTGAAACTGATATTAATCAACTTGCGGGTGGTCAAGATTGTGATCAAAAGTTGAAGATTTGTATAATCTAAACAAATCAGGATGCCTCAAAGGCCAAACTAGTCAACATCCAAGTGGTTCATTTCGTTGAACACAAATGCTCAAAACTAGATAAAGAAGAAATTCACTTTACTAGTTATCATTTTGGAGTAGGAACGTTCTTATGGTACCAGTTAGCATCAAGACAAGTTTGAAGGTGGTTAAAAAAAAAAGAAAAAAAGAAAAAAAAAGGAGGGAATGTTATGTGCCTCATTTAAAATAAAAATTGAATTTGAAGGGTGGGTGAAAATTGTAGATGAGTTGAAAAGACTCAAAAGAGTGAACATATAAAAAAAATAAAAATAAAAAAAACATCAAAATGGCTACACATTGACACACTACCAAAAAAAAAGACCTATAGGTTGATAGTTGCGCATACACGTGTCTGTTTGCATCTATGCTTCTGCATACGTATGTTTTTGTGAGAGCGTATATTTGCACGTAACAAATACATTGAAATGATCCCATTAAATAATTTAAAAGGCACAAAATAAAGGTAATGCAATATATTTTTCATGTTTATCGTAATAATGCAAATAACAGAAATGGCTAAAACACAAAATTTTCACCTAAAACCTCATCCATGGTCTATCAAAACCACCTAAAGACAGCCTCCTTTCATCTTGGCACAGCATTATTATCTTTTTGCAGTAGTTTTGGATCATTTCAGCTTTCCCAGAAAATATTTATTGGATTTCAATAGTTGGTACACCAGAAGGAGTTTATTTATTCAAGAAAAACAAAAGTACAATCTTGTTATTTTCTGTAGTACCATACAGCATCAAGACTGAGGCAGTGACCAAATCAGATGCTCGACCAATCGTTAATTTGTAAACCCAGTTCACACAGTAATATTTATATACATATATATATATATATATATATATATAAAAGTTGCATTCAAATTTGATGGCTTGACTGGTTTGACTCTTTAAATTAATTAAATAACAGCGGTAAATTACATTACATATATGTATTTGACTTAACCAGTGTTTTTCGTAGAATTATTCATGTGAAACTGGAAGTTTCCAATGGTCGATCCATGTCTTTTAATTTCCTTCATTCTCTCTCTATAATGGCTAACCAGTGTGAAACTTCACTGAAATTTTCATTTTTTACATTGTACGGTAGTATAATATAATGTAATTTATATTGTAAACACACAAAAAGGGGTAAATGTTATACATACACATTTACAAAATATGGTAAATATTGTACACTTTTTGCAAATATACATTTGCTACTTTTTGAGTGTTTACATTGCATATACAACCTAAACATAGGGTTTCCGGCTTGAACGTGGACAACTGGACATCATAACATTGTTGTTGAGGCTAGCATGTTACACGCCCATCATTTTTGGATTCTATTATTCTATAGGTTATATTCCTTCCTATGTTGAAAATTTTAGAAGAGTTCCAACTATAATTAATTTGGTAGATATTTGTCTATAATTTGAATTATTAGATTTGATTTCCATATAGTATAATCTATTTACTAGATTTAAAATAAACAAAAGAAAAAAATAACATCATTTGAAATTGATAATTATTGGAAAAAAAAAAATAGTAATGATTTTTGTCCCACCCCACCTCTTCTGGAACTTGATAATTGTTGGCAAACAAGTAATGAACTTGTGATACTCTCGGATGAATTCGACGAATCTTTCTAATGGAAAAAATTTTCCAAACCCACCCATAAATACTTCACTCCTCTCGACTTTCACCTGCCAAGCTAAAGACTGGGTTGTGCGACTGAGAAAAGATTCCTTCAAATGAGTGTTCATTTGTATTATACTTATTTTAAAACTTGTAAAATTTGTGTTGTTAATTTCACTTTTTACTTTTCTGTTTTGGCTGTGGTTTGAACTTTGAACCTGATAAATGCAATAATATTCCATGCTCTCTCCTTTGGTTGTGTTAATAAACTATTTATTCCTCAACCAAAAAATAGAAAAGAAAAGAAGTAAATAGCACAGAGACATGTCAAAGAGGCAAAGAGAACTTACTTAAATAGCTTGCAGATAGGTAGATGCAGTGAACGTTGGGAAGAATTAGAGAAACAAAAAGAACTAGACCTCAATCGGAAGATCTGAACCCAACAATGAAAAGAGGAACAATATATTCATATCTTAATTAATCATAGATGAAAAAAAATAATAACAACAAATTACATAAATTACCAGCACGTTCTCTCTCTCTCTCTCTCTCTCTCTAGAAGAGTTTTGTTATTTCTCTCTCTCCCACTCTCTACTGCCCTCTTGAAACTAAATTTACGTTATAATATCAAAAATACTGTAACAACTTTCCTTTGGCCCATAACTGAAAGAAGAATACTTTAACTTTAAGTTTTCATTTTGACAAAAATACTTTAAAGTTTAAACCGTCCACGGTGGAGAAATCCGGCCAAAACAGTGCATTTCAGGCGAAATCTCACCAGATCTGGTGGAGATCTTGCTGGATCTGGTGAGATCTTGCTAGATCTAGTGAGATTTCCACCAAATTTGGCTGAGATCTCACTAGATTTGGTGAGATCACCCCAAATCCGGCATAAATTTCGTTGGATCTAAAGTATTTTGATCAAAAACTTGCTGAAAAAAGCTTGGTTCTGGTTTAGCAAATTATCTAGGTTCTCCATGAGTTATTGGTTTTGCACGATACACGTCTCTCATGTCCCAAGCCCCAACAGAGAAGATTTGACTGCGCCTAGAGTTAGTGTAAAATGGCCACTTTACCCTCTAAGGAGACAGAAAATGGAAGAGGTTATTGTCTTTCGTTGTGTTAATTAAAATATTAATTCAGCCAAGATATAAAAGAAAAAAGCCAATAATAATACTAATAATAACAATAACAGCATAGAAGACATGTGAGAGTGCACTTACAGTAGTAGCTTCAAGCTTGGAAATAGGTAGATGCGGTCAATAGTGGAGGTCAGCAAGAGTAAGAAGGAGAGAAAGAGAAGGTAGTAATAGACTCTGAAGAGCAAGAGAGAGAGAGAAAAAAAAGGTAATAGCTTGTGAAGAATAGGATGAAGAGAATAGACGAGAAGAGGAGTGGTCAAGCAATTTACAAGGAGTTCTTATATATTACTCCTTCCGTCCCATTTTTTTTTGTCCTCTATTCCATTTTGAGATGTCTCAAAATATTGTCCTGTTTCTAAAAATAAAAGTCATTAATTTATTAATGTTCCTATTATATCCCTATTAATTTATTAATTCAATTTTTTAATAAATTTTTTTAAGGATAATTTTGGAAACTTATACATTTTTTAAAGGTAGACAAAATAATAAATAATGTTCCCTTAAAAAGTTTGACTTTTCAAACAGGACAAAAAAATTGAGACGGAAGGAGTATTACATATATGGATTGACTTGACTAGCGTCTTTCGTAGCATTATTCATGTGAAATTGAAAGTTTCTAATGGTCGATCCATGTCTTTTTCTTCATTCTCTCTCTCTATAATGGCTAAATGCAAACGACGAAACTTCGCTGAAATTTCCTTCCCTCTCTCAATTATTAAAACAAGCAGCCACTAAATTTAACACTTTGCAAGAAAAAAAGATGGTTTTTTTTTGCTTTTGGAAATTCTTTACAGTACATTGTGAATTTACATTGTAAACACATAAAGCGGCAGATATTGTACACTTTTTGTAGATGTGTAGAATAGTTGTTACTTTTTGTGTGTTTACTTTGCAAATACAATATAAACAAAGCCCTTTATTTATTTTTATTTGTATTTCTAAAATTGGGTTGCAGCCTCCAGGTTTGAAAATTGTGATATGTGGACAATTGGGCATCTCAGAACTTAGCAAATGCCACAGTCGTTGAGCCTAGCATGTTACACACCTATCATTTTTTGGATTCTATAAGGTTATATTCGTTCCTATGTTCAAAATTTCAGAAGAGTTCCAACTATAATTAATTTAGTAGATATTTGTCTATAATTTGAATTATTAGATTTTATTTCCATACATAATCTATTTACTAGATTTAAAATAAACAAAAAAATAACATCATTTGAAATTGATAATTATTAATAAAAAAAATAGTAATGATTTTTGTCCCACCCCACCTCTTCTAGGACTTGATAATTGTTGGCAAACAAGCCATGGCGGAGCTAAGATTTCAGTTTGGAGTTTAGGAGGGACAAGATTAAAAGCCAAATTAATTTCAAAAAATATTAATCGATCAATAAAAAAATGTAATCTAATATAATTATCATACAAAATCTAATATAAATGTAAAATGTACAAGTATCTATTTTACATCATCAAAATAAAGAAACAAACACAGTTTAATAGTCACTAATAATCAAAGTAAAAAATTAATCTAAAATATAAATTTAAACATCTAATTTGTTCCTTAAAATAAATTGGAAAACTAAATCGATCTAAAAGTTTTAACTTTTAAGAATATGGTAATGTACTTGCAAAATAGAATATGCATCAATTTATAGCCAAAACCCAGCATTTAGTTTTTTTTTTTTTAATTATTATTTTGTGTAAATATGGGAGGTGAAAAAAAAAAAAAAAAAAAAGAGTTGCCGTGAATGAGTCTCTGAGAGAAATGAGAATAGTGAAAAAGTGGGATGAGAATCACAAGATAAACATTAATGTTATTATGTGCGTAATTTAGGACATAACAAATATTCACATCGATTTCACAACCTTTGCAAATATAGCTCAGTCTCATATAGCACTAATTAAGTTCATCCCATGTGACACGTTAAAGAAGAAAACCAAAAAAGCAAAGTCAAGAATATTTTTCGGAATTTTATTTCCATTTAACAATAAATATAAAAAAATTTAGATAGTTGTCACGTTTCAAAACAATGTTGAAAAGTAGTGTCTTGAGTGTCTAAAATTCGAGTTTCATGATAAAACTCGAGTTTTTAAGTCTCGCTTTGTAAGCGGATTGCTCCGAGGCGGAAAAAAATTCAAGTAAAAATCGAGTTTTAAACACTCGAGTTCCAAAAAACCCCGCTATAGGGACTTAAAAACATCACTATAGGGCTGAAAAATGGAGTTATAAAAAAATTTAGCAGAAAAACGCCGCTATAGGGCTTTAAAACATCACTATAAGACTTAAAAACGCCACTATGAGGCTTCTTGAACCTGGTATTAAATACCTATGAAAAATTTTTGCAGAAAAACGCCGCTATAGGGCTTTAAAACGTCACTATAGGACTTAAAAACGCCACTATACGGCGATAAAACTAAAATTTTTTTTGCAAGGAACTCGAGTTTTTAAAACTCGAGATCTATGAATATGGATCTCGAGTTTCTGAAACTCGAGATGTCTAGTTTCCCTTATAATTTCAAACGTTGCCTAACTAACTATATACAAAGCTTTTGCACTACTATTCTGCACATTCTCCCGTATTTTTCGAGTGCATTTAGTGGAGGTAGTTTGGAGTGCCGATCCAAGTCTTTTATTTTTTTATTATTTTTTTGAGAAGGTGATCCAAGTCTTTTGAAAGGTCAAATATTGAGGCTAAAAAGAGAAAAGCCGTAAATTAATGTGCTAAAATTTCAACCCACCACCACTGGCCGAAAGAAAGAAAAAGGCACAATTATTAGGAGTAGGACCCATCACTTGCCGAAAGAAGATGGGTTGTGGATTCAACGTATCCGTAACATGTATTCCGATAACGTCCTTAGTTTTTTTCATCAAAAGCAAGTCCTTAGTTTTCTGCTTCTATTTTTTATTTCTTATTGACTCAAATTTAAATTTGTTTTCATTTTTAAATATTTAGCAGAAAATATTTTACATCAAGGCGTAAATGTCAAACAACATCGCAAACAATTTTTTATTTTGTTCCAGTTAAAAAAAAAATTTGGAGTTCAACTTAAATTAAAAAATTTTGGAGTTCAAATGATTTCTTAAATTTAAAAATTTTTACCTTATGATTTGGATTTGTTCAATATATGATCCTTGATTAAAGATTTGGAGTTCAACTTCCAATTTAAATTACTTGAATAAAGTAGACTTGATTTTTTATTTTTTTATTTTTGGTTTATTATATGGATTTGAAATTATTAATGATTAATAAATATTTATTCAGCCAAGGAAAAAAAGAGCGACAGCATAGTTTAGATTGAACAAGGTTGATATATTCAAGAATCAAGAGCATTTAGATTTAAGCATTGTTTCTCAAAAAAAAAAAAAAAAAGATTTAAGCATTTATAAGAAAAAACATGACTTGTATAAAGCTCTAAAAAGGTTTGTGTATCACTATATATGACTACATGTCATCAAACAAGTCGCAAAATAGATAAGTCGGTAAGTAAATAAACCAAGTTAACACAAAAGAAAAAAAAAAAAAAAAACCACAAAATTGTTCCATATTTTTCTTCAAAAAAAAGTTCCGTATTGTAAGAGTGATATTTGCAATTTATCCAAAAAATAAAGATTTGGATTTCGGAGTTCAAACTTCTTATTTAAATAATTTAAATAAGTAGACTTGATTTTTTTTTTTCTATTTAATATATGGATTGAAATGATTAATGATTAATTAAACTATTTATTTAGCCAATTAAAAAAAAAAAAAAAGAAACGAAATGGTCTGTGTAGGGATATTGGGCCCAAGAGTTTATTATCTAAGCCCTAAAGTTCATTATCCATTTATGCGTTGGGCCTGGGGCCTAAGTCGAGGACAAATGTTTGTCCGAGTAGGACAAAACATGGACGGAAAAGACTGCGTCGATAAGAAAATGGGTTTATTCTATACGTAATAGCTCAGGAAGGTGAGCCGAGGATGAATGCATCCTCGGCTGACCAAAGCCAAGGTCCAAGAAAATTGATCATCTTCCAGGGTAACATTCTAGGAAGTTCTATTGGGGTGGATAAGCTTTACAGAGACATTAGACAGGGAGGATTCCTAAAATATCTTAAGGGAAGGCTACTGCTACCACCTCATTAAATGTTCGGTAGCTAATTTCTTGGCCGCATTAATGTGGAGAAGACCCCTGAACAGTACAATATTGGCTGCCCCAATGCACAGAAAGCTTGAGAGGGTGTTCGATGGGACTAGCACTCAAGTAGTAACCAGGTTGATCAACAAGTGGAGGGCCAAGATCGCCCATAGTGTGCTATATAATGGAAGAAACACTCCATTAATGAGGGATCAAGAATTCAAGGGACAATTTTATTCAACTCAAACTCTTTTCTTTTCATTCTTTTGTGATATGGACCATTTCTAAGGTTTGTTCAATTAGCTGAAACCCAGTTTTCCAACCCATTCTCTACAAATTCATTGTTTTTGGGCTTTTTGGGCCAAGTCCATCCACGTGTTAGACTAGGAACTCAAATAAGGTCCTTACAATTGACGCCGTCTATGGGAAATTACTAGTGTTATAGTAAATCCAACTTTCAGCCATGGTAGGTTCAAGGCCACACCAGGCAGAGTCCATGGGGTCTCAGCGTCAAGATCACTTTTGTGATCTTAAACGACAAAGGGACCGAGAGGGGAGTGTACATACTACCCGTACTAGTAAAAGCCAAGCTCGGGGTAAAAGCCACGTTTCTCAGAAGGAGAATGCCAGAAACATGCAGAAGGAGATTGATAATTTGAAGAGAAGCTTGCGCCATGAACGGTGGAGGCGAGCTCCATCCAACCCTGACTTCCCTTCTGATGGGGAAGAAGATGGCAGCTATAGGCGCAGGTCAAGGACACCCCTAGTGAATCTTTCTCATATGATGAGGAATATCATCATGAGCATAGGAACAAACGTTCATCCTTGGTAGGCCTAGGAAATGATGCTATGAGTAAAGCGCTCAACCAAATTTCTAGATCACCTTTTACACGTTAGATAAAGGAATGAAGACTTCCTTAGCGGTTTATGCAGCCTACGTTCACCATATACAATGGTAGAACAAATCATGTGGAGCATGTTAGCCACTTCAATCAAAGGATGGCCGTACACTTTAAGAACGAACCTTTGATGTGCAAGGTATTCTTGTCCAGTTTGGGGCTTGTAGCAATAAGGTGGTTTGATAGTCTGAGGGCAAGTTCGATTGATTCCTTCAAGGAACTCACTCAAGCATTTGGATCCCACTTTATCACGTGTAGCAGGGTTCCTCGGCCTCTAGCTTCTTTGTTGTCTTTGTCCATGAGAGAAGGAGAAACCCTGAAGACGTATTTAGACCGATATTGGGAGATGTTCAATGAGATAGATGGTGAGTTCGACAACGTAGCCATTAGCACTTTCAAGCTCGGCCTACCTACCGAGCATGGCTTGAGGAAGTCGTTGACTGGAAAACCTGTAACCAGTATACGCCAACTCATGGATCGGATTGACAAGTATAAGAGGATTGAGAAAGACCAACAACAAGATAGGGGAAAGGGCAAGGATATCCCTCAAGAAATGAGGGATTTCAGGTTGGACTGGTGCAACAACAACAGACCCCGAAGGGATTTTACTGGGCAATCTGGGTCAGCAACCCCTCAAATGGTAAATACGGTGTTCCGAGAACCGGTTCATCAGGTTTTAAAGAAGATCAAGAACGAGCTATATTTCAAATGGCCGAATAAAATGATTGGAGGCCCTTTGAGATGCAACCAAAGCCTTCATTGTCAGTACCACCAGGAAAGGGGACATACCACCGAGGACTACCGAACATTGTGGAACCACTTGGAGCAACTGGTCAAAGAGGGGAGGTTACAACATCTTTTGTACTGCCCCAACGAGCAAGGAGACCAGTCAAGGTTTGGGACTCAGGAGAATGCCTCTTCAAGGCCCCCAATAGGCATAATCAATGTCATCTTTGTTGCATTTGGGAGAACTGGTTCCTAGCCTTCTAGGGTGATGTTTGTAGCTCAACTACTAGTCGAGGACACTAATTCTGGGTTGAAAAGGGTTAAAATGGAAATCCAACCGGCGTTGAGTTTCTCAAATGAAGATAAGATCGGAACCATCCAGCCGCATGATGATGCTTTGGTGGTTACCCTTAGAATAGGAGGGTACGACGTGAAGAGAGTAATGGTGGACCAGGGTAGTTGCGCAGAGATCTTGTACCTTGACTTGTACAAAGGACTGAATTTGAAACCTGAAGATTTGACAGTCTATGATTCACCTCTGGTGAGTTTCGATGGGAAGGTAGTTATCCCAAAGGGCCAGATTAGGTTACTCGTACAGGCAAGCTCAGAGGTAGTGGAGGTGGACTTCATAGTGGTGGATGCATACTCCCCTTACACGGCCATTGTGGCTAGACCCTGGCTTCATACACTAAGTGTCGTTTCTTTAACTCTATATCAGAATGTGAAGTATCTATCTAGAGACTGGATTGAAAAGTTGGTAGGGAACCAATCCATGGCTAGACACTGCCTTGTATCTGCAATTTTGCATCAGCCAACAGTTAAGTCCTCGGCCTCTGTCGATGGTGGCCTATAGCAATCAAAGTCCTCGGCACTATCTATGAGTAGGCCAGTCGAGGAGGCCAAATGTGAAGATTTGGAGAGATTTACTGTAGGTGATGATCCAGAAAAGTTTTTTCAGGTTGGAGCTTAGTTACCACCTCAAGAGAAAGAGGAGTTAGTGGATTTTCTCAAAAGGAATGTTGACGTATTTGCGTGGAATACCTACGAAGCTTCGGGGGTGGATCCGAGCTTCATCTGCCATCATCTGAATGTCAGTCCATCTGTCACCCTTAAAAAACAACCACCTCGGCGTTCATCCAAGGAGCACTTTGACGCTGTCAAGGATGAGGTGGTGAAACTTAAGCAGACTTGGGCTATCAAAGAGGTTTTTTTTATCCCGAATGGCTAGCTAACACAGTGGTGGTAAAGAAAAAGACTAGGAAGTGGCGTGTATGTGTAGATTTTACAAACTTGAACAAAGTCTGTCCAAAAGACCTTTTCCTTATGCCTCGAATTGATCAGCTAGTAGATGCAACTGTGGGCCATCTTCGGATGAGCTTTTTGGATGCCTTTCAGAGGTACCATCAGATATCTTTAGCTTTGGACAACCAAGAGCAGACAGCTTTTGTCACGCCTGTTGGAAACTACCATTACAAGATGATGCCATTTGGTTTGAAGAATGCAGGGGCTACCTATCAGAGGATGATGATTAAGATGTTTAAGCCATAGTTGGGGAAAAGCATTGAGATTTAAATCAATGACATGGTGGTGAAGAGCAAGGCAGAGTCCAAGCATGTTAGTGACCTTGGAAATACTTTTGCTATTTTGAGGAAACATAAACTATGACTTAATACTTCCAAGTGTTCTTTTGGTGTTGGATCAGGGAAGTTCTTGGGCTACATGGTCACCCACCGTGGAATTGAAGTCGACTCGGACCAGATTAAGGCAATTAATAATCTGCAGCCACCTTGAAATCCCAAAGAGGTCCAGAGGCTTACGGGGATGATCGCTACTCTTAACCGATTCATCTCTCGGTTAGCGGATAGATGCAAGCCTTTCTTTCAATTGTTGAGCAAGTGGAAGGGATTTAAATGGACCGAGGAGTGTGCCTTGGCCTTCCAGCAATTGAAAAAATATCTGTCTCTGCCACCCATCATGTCTAGACCCGAGATAGACGAGGTTTTATTTGCCTACATTGCAGTGGCCTCCCACGCTGTAAGCTTGGTGCTAATATGGGTTGACAGGGGTGTACAGAGGCCGGTTTATTATGTAAGCAAGTCACTACACGAGGCCGAGGTCCGTTATTTACCGTTGGAGAGGGCCATTTTAGCCATGGTGCATGCTATACGTAAGCTTCCCCACTATTTTCAGTCACACACAGTTGTTGTCCTAAACCAACTTCCACTCAGATCTTTACTACGGAATGCTGATTACACATGGAGAATTGCAAAGTAGGGCACGATTCTAGGAGCCTTTGATATTAAGTACATGCCTCGCACCTTTGTCAAGGTTCAAGTTTTTGCCGACCTAGTTGCTGAGTTTGCTGAATCCCAAGAAGAAGAGAAAGTAGAGGAGCAAAACATGGATGGAAAATCGGTTGGAGTGATCTCCATACAATAACCTTTATCATGGAAGGTTTATGTTGATGGGGCAGCGAACCATAGGAGATTTGGAGTGGGGCTAGTCTTGATAACTCCGGAGAAGATTACAATTGAGAAATCCTTAAGATTAAACTTTTCGGCTATAAACAACGAGGCTGAATATGAAGCCCTACTGGTAAGGATGATAATGGTTCAAAAAATGGGGGGAAAGGCAGTGGAGGTTTTCTTCGATTCAAGGCTGGTAGTGGGCCAGGTCCAAGGGGAGCTAAAAGCCAGAGATCCTAGAATGTAAGAATACTTGAACCAGGTTAGACATTTACAGTCTGGGTTTAAGTCTTTTAATTTATCACAAGTCCCTAGAAGTAAAAATACACATGCAAACTCTCTGGCCACATTGGCAACCTCCTCAATATCAAAAACAAAGTTAAAGTTACCATTGGACACTTTTATCTGCCATGTGGCCCATAACTGAAAGAAAAAGACAAAATTAAGAAAATAAGCGAATACAATTAGGAAAAAAAAAAAAAAAAAAAACTAAGAAGAAAAGCATTTGTTATCCAAAAAGTATTTCTCACTGATTTTATTTCTAATAATTCTAAATCTTTTTTTTTTTTTTTTTTTTTGTCGTGTTGATGTTTGTCGGCCAAAAAAATATATATTCTAATATAGATTTGCCTCATTTTACTCTTTCTTCTTCAAATCCTTGCCCGCTTTGCATTTGATTGATTCTCTTTTATTTCTATCTCTTTTGCTATTTTTTTCTCTACCAACCAAGCTTCTCTCTTTCTATCGATAAATATTTAAATATAAAAGTCTTTATTTTTTTATGGACAAAGTTTAGTTACAAAATTGGTTATAACCTAAGACTACAACCTTACTTAATATCACTAACATTACTACATATTCCAAAAATCTAATCATTGGATTACATGTTCTTTACGCTTTTAATACATAAGTCAAATTTTGTTTTAATCGGATATTATTTACTATATAATCTAAAACATTATATTTTATACATAATTTTAAATTACAAAAATTTGCAATTTAAACAATTTATTGATGACATAGCTATTGATCTTTAATTTTTTTAAAATTTTACAAGCATGAAGAATATAAGAAGAAAATGTAATCCAATGGTAGATGTGACAAAATTCAACTCAAAAAAAATATTGGATTTGTAGCTAAACTTTGTCATTTTTTATTTATATTTCTAAAATAGAGTTCCAGGCTTGAATGTGGACATCAAACTTTATGTATTTGGGTGTTTTTCATTTTTTTTTTAGTTGTCAATATATAGAGTTAGTTATCTTTTTATTAGATTTTATATAATTTCAATTTTTTAATAACTACTAATGAAGTAAAAAATGGTCATCAGTCGATAACCTCGTCAGAACTTATGACGAGGTCACATTCCTCGCAAAGATAAGAGAGAAAGACACTAAAGTGGCGTTAGCCAATGGTTCTCTGATGATTAAGTCAGTAGGGTTCTCAATATCTCTTAGAGAATAAGAATGTAATTCTATGTGTTTGAATTGTGTACTTGTTTCCTGTGTTTGGTGGCTTATTTATAGTCTTGATATAGCCGTTGGGAGACTTATTATTAGTTTAACCGTCATTGGCCTCATAATGGCTCTTTTGGCTGTTTGGGTAACGTCTGTCTAAGTTTAAATGGAGGTTTAACCAACTCATGATTGGCCTTGCTGTCCGTTGAAGCTCGTCGGTTACAAAACTATTAATGGCTGTGCCATTAATGCTGTATGGTCTTCTTTTCATACGACGACCTTGTGGACTATATGCTTATCACCTGCATGGACAAGCTTGTGGATTGAAGGTTCATCAGCTATATGACAAACCTATAATTTTAGTACTCGTTAACTACCCTAAAAACAATTCTTGGAGCTACCACTAGGGGTGTCCATGTGTTGGTCATGGGTCGTGGGTTGGGCACAAGGAAGTTCAGACCCGCCGTCTATTGGTGAGGGAGTCAGATTAGAGTGGTCGGATTTTGCGTGGGAAAGTGGTTGGTTTGGTCAAAACCATCCATGATGGAGAAATCCGGCCAAAATAATGCATTTCAGGCGAAATCTCACCAGATCTGGTGGAGATCTTGTTAGATCTAGTGAGATTTCCATCAAATTTGGCTGAGATCTCACTAGATTTGGTGAGATCACCCTAAATCCGGCTTAAATCTCGTTGGATCTAAAGTATTTTGACCAAAAACTTGCTAGAAAAAGCTTGGATTGCTGAATTTTGGTAAGTTTCATGGTCGGGTTGGTTGAAGTGGGTTTTAGAGGAGAGAACCCACCAACCAACTCACCGGAGTTGGATATTGGGATCTGTAACCCACTACCAGCCACCGGTCGTGGGAGCTCTTGGGTCGGTCGCAAGTGAGTCAATTCTGGTCGATTTCAGATTGTGGGTGGACACCCCTAGCTGCCACTAAAACCTCATGAAATTCTTGGTCTTTCCCTAACCAACTCATCAGCTAGAATGACTTTATATCATCATAAGGATTTAAAACTCTTGAGCAGCTCGTTGGCTAGAGACCATGAAAAATGCTTCCCTATCAAGTGAATGGTTTGACTAATTAGCTAAATTTGAAGGATCTAAAACAATTAGCATTAAATGCTAAGTTATTAAATTGTCAGGTGCTTGTTCTGGTTTAGCAAATTGTCTAGGTTCTCCATGAGTTATTGGTTTTGCACAATACACGTCTCTTCATGTCCCAACTCCCAAGCCCCAACAGAGAAGATTTGATTGAGCCTAGAGTTAGTGTAAAATGGCCACTTTTCCCTCTAAGAGCATTCACATCAGTATGTGTATTTTACACATCCATGTTTACACTAAAAACCTACTTTTTCTATTTTACACATTCACTTTTACAAAATCCCCACATTAGTTCATCTATTTTATAAGATATTTTAATAAAATATTCATTATACTCCATTTTTTTATTATTTCTCTCTAACTACCTCTCTTTAATATGCGCTCTCTCTCTCTCTCTTTCTACCCATTTTTCTAATTTCTTGCTCTCTCTCTCTACACCCATCTCTCTGGCCTTCCTCTTCCAAATCACAAAACCCATCCGCATCCAATCCACCACCAAATCTCAGCCGATCTCCGAGCTCTGATCCACCATGCTGAAATTTCTCTCTAACTACCTCTCTTTAATACGCGCTCTCTCTCTTTTTCTACCCATTTTTCTGATTTCTTTCTCTCTCTTTCTACCCATTTTTCTGATTTCTTGCTCTCTCTCTCTTTCTACCCATTTTTCTGATTTCTTACTCTCTCTCTCTCTACATCCATCTCTCTGGCCTTCCTCTTCCAAATCACAAAACCCATCCGCATCCGATCCACCACCAAATCTCAGTCGATATCCGAGCTCTGATCCACCACACTGAAACCGATCTCCGAGCACCGATCTATCTTATCTACGAGCACCGATCTATGAGCTGATCTACGCCACCAAACGCCACAACTCCGAACCACCACTCTGATCCACGCTCCGATCCACAGCTCCCATAAGCTCCGATCCACAGCTCCGATCCACGCTTCGATCCACAGCTCTGATCAGGCAAGACCCATACCCACGAGCTCCGATCAAGCGAGACCCACAGCTCTAATCCACAGTTTCGATTCGCATCGATCTCTCTTTGTTATTTGTTCGTTTGGGTTTGTTTGTGTATCTTTGTTTTTTTTTTTGTTTTTTTTTTTTTTTTTGAGCAAGTGTATCTCTGTGTTGATTTGTCTGTGTGGATGTGTTTGGGTTAATTTTCAGTTGATTTTTGGGTTAATTTTCAGGTTGATTCTGGGTTAATTTTCAGTTGATTTTGGTTAATACTCTGTGCTAGATTGCGGTGTTTGGTGGTTGGGTAGTTAATCTGGCGCGCTGGGTTGTTGTAATGGTTGGAAAAGAGAGGTAGTTTGAGAGAGGAGAGAGAAAATAAATTAAGAAAATCGTTTACAAGAGCTACAGTACCTGTTTAAATATACACGGGTACTGTAGCTCATGGAAATATATACACGGTCTTACACAGTTTTACACCCACTGATGTGGGTGTTTATTTGCTCAAAATGTGTAAAATTTGCACTGTAGTTCTATTTTAGAAGACTTTAGCCGAGCAGATGTGAATGCTCTAAGGAGACAGAAAGTGGAAGAGGTTATTGTCTTTCGTTGTGTTAAATAAAATATTAATTCAGCCAAGATCTAAAAGAAAAAAAAAGCAAATAATAATAATAATAACAATAATAACAGCATAGAAGGCATGTGAGACTGCACTTACTGTAGTAGCTTCAAGCTTGGAAGTAGGTAGATGCGGTCAATAGTGGAGGTCAGCAAGAGTAAGGAGAGAAAGAGAAGGAAATAATAGACTCTAAAGAGCAACAGGGAGAGAGAAAAAAACAGCTTGTGAAGAATAAGAGGAAGAGAATAGACGAGAAGAGGAGTGGTCAAGCAATTTACAAGAAGTTTTTATATTACAATTTACATATATGGATTGACTTGACTAGTGTTTTTTTAGAATTATTCATGCGAAATTGAAAGTTTCTAATGGTCGTTGATCCATGTCTTTTTCTTCATTCTCTCTCTATAATGGCAAAATGCCAACGACGAAACTTCGCTGAAATTTCCTTCCCTCTCTCAATTATTAAAACAAGCAGCCACCAAATTTAACACTTTGCAAGAAAAAAGATGGTTTTTTTTATTTGGAAATGCTTTACAGTACATTGTGAATTTACATTGTAAACACAAAGGGACAGATATTGAACACTTTTTTAGATGTGTAGAATATTTGTTACTTTTTGCGTGTTTACTTTATAAATACAACATAAACAAAGTCCTTTATTTATTTATTTATTTTTTTGTTGTATTTCTAAAATTGGGTTCCAGCCTCCAGGCTTGAAAATTGTGATATGTGGACAACTGGGCATCTCAGAACTTTGCAAATGCCACAGTCGTTGAGCCCAGCATGTACACACCTATCGTTTTTGGATTCTATAAGGTTATTTCGTTCCTATGTTCAAAATTTCAGAAGAGTTCCAACTATAATTAATTTAGTAGATATTTGTCTATAATTTGAATTATTAGATTTTATTTCCATAAATAATCTATTTACTAGATTTAAAATAAACAAAAAAATAACATCATTTGAAATTAATAATTATTAATAAAAAAATAGTAATGATTTTTGTCCCACCCCACTTCTTCTAGAACTTGATAATTGTTGGCAAATAAGTCGTGGCAGAACTAGGATTTCAGTTTAGAGCTTAGGAGGGACAGGATTAAAAGCAAAATTAATTTAAAAAAATATTAATAGATCAATAAAATAAATGTAAACTAATATAATTATCATACAGAATTTAATATAAATGAAAAATGTACAAGTATCTATTTTATATCATCAAAATAAAGAAACAAACACAGTTTAATAGTTACTAATAATCAAAGTAAAAAATTAATCTAAATATATAAATTTAAACATCTAATTTGTTCCTTAAAATAAATTGGAAAACTAAACCAATCTAAAAGTTTTAACTTTTAAGAATATGGTAATATACTTGCAAAATAGAATATGCATCAATTTATAGCCAAAAGGCAGCATTTAGTTTTTTTTTTTTTTTTTTTAATTATTATTTTGTGTAAATATGGGAGGTGAGACAAAAAAAAAAAAAAAAAAGGAAAAAAAAGAATGAGTTGCCGTGAATGAGTCTACGAGAGAATAGTGAAAAAGTGGGACAAGAATCACAAGATAAACATTAATGTTATGTGCGTAATTTAGGACATAAACAAATAATCACAACGATTTCACAACCTTTCCAGATATAGCTCACATTCTCATACCTGGTAACATGGCTATTAAAAAAACTTTAATTACAAATTAAGGTGGACCCATATGTGATATCAAATTTTAAAAATTGAAAATATTTTAAAATTGTTGTGAATTTTGGTTACTCTGTATATCACAATATTTTTCACCATTGCATAGGATAAAAGCAAAAAGTGATTTTTTGTGTCAATAACTCAAGGATAAATTTTGTTGCTTTTTAACTATGTGTTAGGTTTTTTTTTAGTTGGATAAATTCCACTAACATACTTGAGTTTTGGCTAATGTCAATTAAATCTAAGACTTTTCAAAACTAGCCAATTTAGGCCCTAAAATAATTAGTTAGTCCCTAAACAGTTAGTTATTTTTTGTTAATTATTTTAGAGTATTAGTATTGGGGTCAATACCAATATACTATTTCAGGATTACTGCTAAATAGAAAAATATATATATATATATATATATACACAAATAGTGTTTAAATCCCATATATATAAATTCTTAGATTAGACTAATTTGTAATCTTAAACCTATTTAAATTTAAAATACAAGCTTACCTTTCACACGTGAACAAACTGAGGGCTTAAAACCACCAAGCCTTCTGGCCTAAGTGGTACCCGGTTATCCTAGTGACCGTGAACTCAGGGGTTCTAGCCCTTGCATAAACAATTACCCAAAAAAAAAAAAAACTGAGGGCTTAAAGAATGAAAAAATAATTAAAAAATGAAAACAAAAATGATACATGAAAGTTTCTTTTAACTTTAAACATAACTTTTGCAAGCTGTCAAATTTATTGGGTGTTTAAAGAAGCTGAAATCTAGCTTAAGTTGTACGCAACGGAGAAAGAGGAAAGAAAGAGAGAAATGTTGGTTTTGCATATTGTTTTGTCTAGAAGATTTGGAATTTGAGGGAGGGGAGACCATGCGGAATGAGGCTAAGAAATTGTGAGTGACACTAGTGAGTGGAGAGATCGAGATAGTGAAAATACCTTCTTCTTCTTCTTCTTCTTTTTTTTTTTTTTTTTTTTTTTTTTTTTTTTCCAGTCATTTACTGGCCAAAATACGGTATTTTATCTGGTTTGGCCAAAACGATCCAGTATGGGCCAATATCTAAACCAGAATGAAACAACCATGTTTCTGTACTGGCAAAGGTATCAGATTGGTAAATATCAGCTATACCAGCCAGTATGATACGGAATTAACTCCCTTGGTAGAAAGAAAGATATTAAGGTAAATTAGTGAGAAGTTGAAGAGGTAAAGGGGAGGGAGAGGTTTGGAAAATTAATAATAAAAATAATGGTTAAAATATATTTTAATTTTTAAATAATGGACTTTTTAAGTGACCATAAATGAGAAAATGTTCAAAAAAATATATTGGAAAAATTGAAAACAAAAAAGATAATAATGTGACTGTGGATGTAACTCAACTGGAGTATAGCAATAATAAATACTACGCTTTAGCTTTTAGATATATATATATATATATATTAATAATAAAAATAACTGTTAAAAGATATTTTAATTTTTAAATAATGGACTTTTGAAGTGACCTTAAAGGAGAAAATGTTTAAAATATATATAGGAAAAATTGGGAAAAAAAATAATGACAACTGCTGATGTGACTCAATTGGAGCATAGCAATAATAAATTATACGTTTCTATCTATCTATCTATCTATTTATCTATATATATATATAGATTAAATAACAGCGGTAAATTTTACATATATGTATTTGACTTAACCAATGTTTTCCATAGAATTATTCATATAAAAACAGAAGTTTCCAATGGTCGATCTATGTCTTTTAATTTCCTTCATTTTCTCTTTATAATGGCTAATGAGTGTGAAACTTCATTGAAATTTTCTTCTTTTACATTGTACGGTAGTACAGTACAATGTAAATTTATATTGTAGACAAACAAAAAGTGGTAAATATTATACACATTTACAAATATGGAAATGTTGTACACTATTTTGCAAATGTACATTTGCTACTTTTTGAGTGTTTACATTGTAAATACAACCTAAATGCCCATTTGGTTAGAAATTTCTAGTATCATTGTTTAAAATAATGTGAAAACTGTGGTTTAAAAAGAGTTGTGAAAACACGTGTTTACAGTATTTATAAAGCAAAAAATGTGTTTGGTGTTGTGTTTCAAATAATATGTTTTAGTGTGTGAAAAAACATAATTGTGTATTTGGTATGTGTGCTTTTTTTTTTTAAAGCTGACAAGTGGGCCTCATGGTTGGAATTAAAGAAGAAAGCTTTATGTGTTGTCTAATCAAGTGCCCATGGTTTTCAACATATTTATAAAAGTGTCATTGAGTAATATTATTTGAAAACTGAAAACTGGCAAGAGGAGTTTTCTAAACTGGTAAGTGGGCTCCCTAGCGAGATCTCACTGCATTTCGGCGAATTTTGGAGATTATCAGTTTCACCCGAAATCAACAATCACCCACCGGTAACCCAAATTGATGAACCCGTTACTATTATAGGTTAGTTGTGGGCTGGAAAAGCACCCTCCCAATCTTATGCGGGTCGATTGCGGGTTGGGCAAAAACTCGACCCGCCCGACCTATGGACAACCTTACCAAATATAATTAATTTGGTAGATATTTGTCTATAATTTGAATTATTAGATTTGATTTCCATATAGTATAATCTATTTACTAGATTTAAAATAAACAAAAGAAAAAATAACATCATTTGAAATTGATAATTATTGGAAAAAAAAAAATAGTTATGATTTTTGTCCCACCCCACCTCTTCTGGAACTTGATAATTGTTGGCAAACAAGTAATGAACTTGTGATACTCTCGGAGGAATTCAAATCTTTCAAATGGAAGAATTTTTTCCAAACCCACCCATAAATACTTCACTCCTTTCTTGACTTTCACTACCAATCTAAAAATGGGGTTGTGTGACTGAGAAAAGATTCCTTCAAATGAGTGTTCATTTTGTATTGTACTTGTTTTAAAACTTGTAAAATTTGTGTTGTTAATTTCACTTTTTAATTTTCTGTTTTGGCTGTGCTTTGAACTGGAACCTGATAAATGCAATAATATTCCATGCCATCTCCTTTGGTTGTGTTAATAAGCTATTTTTTCCTTAACCAAAAAAATAAAAATAAAAGAAGTAAATAGCATAGAGACATGTCAAAGAGGCAAAGAGAACTTACTTAAATAGCTTGCAGATAGGTAGATGTAGTGAACGTTGGGAAGAATAAGAGAAAGAAAAAGAACCAGACCTCAATCGATAGATGTACGTGCAAGTTAGTTTTGAGCTTTTATAAAGGAATAAAATAAGTTATCTAACAATACATCTACATGGCAAACGTTAAAGAAGAAAAAAATGATAGTAAGAATGTAAAAAGAGACACAAGATGTACGTGGAAAACCCTAAAAAAGGGATGAAAAACCACAGCTTGAGCAAGAATGGAATGTTCTTGCTCTACTCAGATTTATATTACGTGAGGAAAAGAGGTCACTCTCGTACAATAAGGGTGTTCTTCTTTAAAGAGATGCCTTGTTTTCTACCTTCCTATCTTATCAACTTTCTACTCTCTTCTCCAAATATCTACTTAGGTTCTTACCCTAAAACACGGTTGCATATTCCTTTTATAATCTGAGGAACATGGCTGAGTACAAGGACAGGTGTCAAGTCATCACTTCCTTATTTTGGACATTTTCACAACTGTGATATTATCTGCTGATTAGAGGATAGAGATTATGCCAATGTGGCATTGGGGCCTGTGGGTAGGTGACTTTGCTATTGCTTGGGAAACTGCCCCTGGACATTGAGAAGGACATCAGGAGTATTGTGAATGATACACGTGTCTCTGAAGTGGTCCAACATGCATTCAACCAATAAAGGGTGTCCTCATAGCTGCTGACCTTAGAAAGTCACTATCTCCCCTTTTTGTGAATGCTTGAGTATCATGTCAGGTGCATATCTTACTTCCTTCCTAGGGTAGTCACGCCTTTAGCACGGACCAAGAATAGGATTTTTTAGCCAACGCTTCCTCTTCCCTTGCTCATAACCATTCCACGTGTAGTGTCTAGATTCAATCACATATGTATTCTCCCATGCCTTAATGGTGTAATGTATAGTAGATTACTAGCAATGGATGTGAAAGGAAGATCTGAACCCAACAATGAAAAGAGGAACAATATATTCATATCTAAATCATAAATAATAAAATAGAAAGAACAAAGAAGCAACCAGTTATAGGATGTCATTGAAACTCACCGGAAATGAGAATGAAAGGGGCACGTTCTCTCTCTCTCTCTCTCTCTCTCTAGAAGACTTCTGTATTTTCAGTTCTGTTGTTCCTGACAACACAAAACTCTTTCATGGATTCGATTTTTTTTTTGATAAACATCATTGTCAAACTTTTCATTAACTTGAACTCAACCTACAATGAGATACATCAGATTGAATTTGGTCATGTAGGGAATTCAACTGAAATTCCAACCTGTGAGAAACAAAAAATAGAGAAAACACACGTCAAAGAAAAAATAATTACACGCACAAGACAGTATTTACGTGGTTCGACAATTTGCCTACGTCCACAGAGTTGCAGGGATTTCACTATTATTAGGGAAAAAAAAATACAAAGTGCGGCTACAGTGTTTTTTTTTCTCTCTAAAACACGACAAGACAAAACCCTAATCACCAAAGACGACTTTTATATCCAAGCCTCCGCTCCATGGACTAAGCCTCAGAAAATCTCCCATTAAAAAACTACGCAACATTATTCGGGTCGGGTCGAGTCGTCAACTAGATCAAATATAAACTAGGCTCCACAAAGCCCAACAGGTCAGCTATCATGGGCGAAGTCTCCTCTACCTAGATATTACATTCATTTAATAACTTGGCTTGTCTAGCCATGATATGAGCAGCACAATTGCCACTCCTACGGGTGTGGGACACCTCCCATGCGTTGAAGCATCTTAGACCCAACATGATTCCTTCAATTATTTTCCTAATAGAACTCGGTGTCATACAATGACTCCTCAGAGAATACATTACCTGTTAAGCATCAATTTCTACAATTATCTCTTTAAGCTCAAGATCCCACGCTAGCAATACTCCTTCCTCCACAGCTTTGGCTTCGGTTTCCAGCACTCCCAAAGGTAGTTCCACCTTTTTGCTCATAGCCCTCATTAATTGACCCCTCTCATTTCTAATGACCACACCTATACCACGGCACCTAATGTCCTCAAAGATTGCTCCGTCTGTGTTAACTTTATACCACCCCTGTTTAGGGGGTGCCCAAAGTTGTTCATCAGGTGCAGGGGAAGTTTCTTGGGGCTGGTTTGCAAACTATACTTCTTTCCAGTACTCTACTGCCTCCCTAGCGATCACTTCCTGGCTTTTACACTGTCCCTCGTGTCTCACATTGTTTCTATTATTCCAAAGACTCTAGGCAGTGATAGCAAACAATTCCCAATTAACCTCACTGTAGTTATCTTTGATCGCCTAAAAAATGTCAATAAACTCATCTGGGGGATCACGAAAACAAGGTAGTTTGATTTTTGTACAGCTCCATATTGCCTCCGCAAACTGACAGCTCCAAAGTGCATGCCTCAAGGGCTTTCCAAGCCCACACATATCACACCTATCATCCTCTCCAACTCCCCGAGCCTTCAGCCGTAGTTTAATGGGAAGGATATTTTTACAAGCTCTCCACAGCAGGTGTTTGATCTTATTTGGAAAGTCCAATTGCCACACAATCTTCCAGATAGCTTTCATCCCCGAATTATCAGAGTTGCCCCCATCCTCAACCCGCCTCAAGTTCTCTTTCAGTACCTTTTGGGCTACCTTGTATGCACTCTTCATGGATTCGAATTCTAAAGTGCATAATTAGTTGTGCTTGTACCCTTTCTTCAGCTACTTTAAACATTGTTTATATTAAATTAATTAGTGGGTGTACTATTAGTTATAAAGTGTATAGATTCCAGTATTGAAGTGTTTATTCATGACACATCACGATGGCATATTGATCTTGAATAGAAAAAAAAAAAAAAAAAAGCATAATGAATAGAACTTTATAGTTTGTCAAAAAACAACATTAAAAAAATTCCACTAACGTGCTTATCCCAAAAAAATAAAAAGTTTCCTCTAAAACAAGTAAAGAAGTTCTAAAAAAAACCTAAATAAAGTGTAAATAAAACTTTATACTGGTTACCACGAATTTACACTTTCTTCTCTTTTTCATAAGAGCATCCATAGTGGGTGTGGCAAATGTGCCAAATGCCAAATATTTGGCACATTTGCCACACTAAACACAAAAAACACCAAATATCAGATGGGCTAAATCTCATAATTTTTGCAACATGTGAACAATACTGTTGCAAATTTGCAACGGTATGGAATCGATGTGGTATAAGTTTTAATGATTTTTTATTCTCTTTTCTCTCTCCTCTCTCTTCACTTTATTCTTTTCTCTTCTCTCTCATTCTTCCTCAGACATCACACCTCTCCATTCTTTTCTTCTTTCACTCTTTTTTCTTCTCAATCTCGTTGTTTTTCTCTCTTCCTCTCAGACATCACCCTCAGTTTTTTCTTCTCACTCTTTTCTTCTTTCACTCCGATCTTTGTCGCTGTGGTTTTTTTTTTTTTTTTTTAGCAGTGATTTGATACCCGATTCAGCAATGGGTGGGTTGAGATGGTGATTGGCGGATCACTGGTGGTGGGTTGCGATGGTCAGATTCAGTGGTGGGTGGGTCGGCTGGTGATGGGCGAATCGGTGGTGGTGGGTTCTGTTGTGCGAATTCGGTGGTGTGAAATCGGTGAATGGGTTTCGAAGGATGGGTCGGCGGTGGGTGGGTTGTGGCCGCAACAATTTTTCTTGTGTTTTTCTGGTGTTATGGGTGGGTGGGTTGTGGGTTTTGTTGTTTTTTTGGTGGTTGTGGCCGCAACAATTTTTCTGGTTGTGGTTTTTATTTTATTTATTTATTTATAAGGTGGTGTTGGTGGATGTGGGTTTGTGCTAGTGGTGACTGTCGGCGTTGTTGCAACTGAGGTGGTTGTGCCGTTGTTGTTGATGATGATGATGATGATGAGGAAGTAGTTTCATATATTATTTTAATGTGATGTAAATATTATTTTAATATATAGAATTAAATGATAAAACATCTGATAAATGGAATGTTGTAAAATGATGTGGTAAAATAATAAAATAGACTTTTTGTGTGGCAAAATGATAATTTTTATACAACATTTACTGTGGATGCTCTAACAAAGTAAATTATTTGCATATAGCAGTAATTAAGTTCATCCCATGTGACACGTTAAAGAAGAAAACCAAAAAAGTAAAGTCAAGAGTAAATGCGTTTAGTTGGGATAGTTTCGAGTGCCGATGCAGGTCTTTTATTTTTTGAGAAGGTGATCCAAGTCTTTTAAAAGGTCAAATATTTAGGCTACAAAGCTGAGAGCATGTAAATTAATGTGCTACAATTTCAACCCGCCATCACCGGCCGAAAGAAAGAAAAGGCACAATTATTAGAAGAAGTAGGACCCATTTGGCCGAAAGAAAGAAAAGACACAATTATTAAAAGAAAAGGCACAATTATTAGAAGAAGTAGGACCCATCACTTGCCGAAAGAAGATGGGTTGTAGATTCAACGTGTCGTGTATTCTGAAAACATGAGAAAACAACAAGTCCTTAGTTTTTTCCATCAAAAAACTAAGTCCTTATTAGTTTTGTGCTTCTAATTTTTATTTCTTATAGACTTACAATTTAAATTTGTTTTCATTTTTAAATATTTAACAGAAAATATTTTACATCAAGGCGTAAATGTTAAACAACATCACAGACAATTTTTTATTTTGTTCCAGTTAAAAGAAAATTTTGGAGTTCAACTTAAATTTAAAAATTTTGGAGACATCACTTAACTTAAAAGGCTTAAATCCTATAAGTATGAGTTTAACTATAATATATTAATCACTCATTCTTCTCATTAATATCAAATATGTGATTTCACTATTTAACTAATCACACTACTCAAGAAAGAAAGGGGAGAGGAAGAAAGAGAAAGGACTAGTGAGAAGAAAGAAAATACAAAGGAAGAAAGAGAGAGAACTGGAGAAAGAAAGAAGAAAAGAGGGAAAATAATGAGGGAGAGAGAGAAAGGTTATTTTAATTGAAAAAAAAGAAGTAAGAAATATAAAAATATTATTTTTTATAAGTTTTGAGCTACGGTAGACTACTATAGATGGCAGTTTACTGTAACTCATTTGCCAAAATTTTTAAGAATATCACCATTGTTATAGTATGTTTTTGTTAATAAATTGCTAAATATAGAAGTTTTTTTTTTTTTTCTTCTTTTTTTTAAAGCTTTTAAGAACTTTAATATGAATGCTCACATTTGACATAGAGTTAAGCATTGATTTCATTGTCAAGCAAGCATCCACATTCCATGGTGAAAAAAATCTACTTTTCATACATCCATTAAGAAAGATTGATTTTTAGTTTAAAAAAGGTTTCAATGGAAAAACATGTTTTTAACATTTTTTTTAAAAGAAAAAAAAATAGTATTCTTATCGGGTCTTAGCATCCATGGATAAATATCTGTGTAATAATTGGGTATGAATACTTAATGGGTAATAGAATCCGGGTATCCACAAGTTAAAAGTTTCAGGTCGGCTTTGGGTAAATTACTATTTTGGTCCCTAAACTTAACTAAAATTTGTTTTTTGTTCCTAAACTTTAAAAAGTTCTTTTTTCATTCCTAAACTTTGTAAATAGTTATTTGAATGGTATAAAAACTAAAATAATGATGAAAAAAGAACTTTTTTAATAGTTTATGGATGAAAAACAAACTTTTAATAAAGTTTAAGGACATAAATAAAATATTTTCAATAATTTAGGGATAAAATATGAATTTTTCAATAGTTTAGGGACGAAATATGAATTTCTTAAAATTTAGGGATAAAAAACAAACTTTTTGTAAAATTTAAGAGACTAAAATAGTATTTTACCCAATATTAAAATAAACAAACTGAATGTATAACTACTCAATATTAATTATATCTTTTTATTTGCTTGTGTCGAATTTTTATATATCTATAAGCCAAAAGTCTGTAAATACGCATAACCGACACCCGACAGTATCTTCATATGGTGGTACAAAGTAACGTTCGTGGGTGAGAGAAACTAGTATAAATGTGTCTAAGTAGAAGAGCAAGAGCAACTTCTGTGTCTCTCTCTGAATGAAAAAGTTCTGCGTAAGGACTTGAATGAAAACACCCGCACGCAAATGATAGAAAAAGCAGAGAATGCAATACAGGCTTCAAAATCATGGGTCGTACTCGTAGGTGAAGATACTCGTGCGACTGGATGTAACTATTAAGTTGTGTTGGCTTTGTTTTAGCTTCTGTGAGTGTTTTCTTTTGACAGTTAATTATTATTAAATTTATTGCTAGCTTTCAGGGTTCAAAAGTTGTCTTTGAATTGACATTCCAAGTCCAAATTTACAAAATATGTGTTTTTCTTTGGACTTCAAAAGGTTGTGTTAGATTTTGGCAACAACGCATGCTTAAAGAGATGCTAGGGATGTTCTCCATATTGAATACTTGCCTTGATCAACTCATGCGTAACGTAAGTTGCGATCTCGTGTTGAAGATTCCCACAATCAAAATGAATCGAGATGTCTTACTAGCCAAATTGTGAAATTGATATTAATAAACTTGCAGGTGGTCATTACTGTGATCAAAAGTTGAAGATTTGTATAATCTAAACAAATCAGGATGCCTTAAAGGCCAAACTAGTCAACACCCAAGTGGTTCGTTTTGTAGAACACAAATGCTCAAATTTTGATAAAGAAGAAATTCACTTTACTAGTTATCATTTTGGAGTGAGAACGTTCTTATTGTACCAGTTAGCATCAAGACAAGTTTGAAGGTGGTACCAAAAAAAAAAAAAAAGAAAAAAAAAAAGAGGAGGGAATGTTATGTGCCTCATTTAAAATAAAAATTGAATTTGAAGGGTGGGTGAAAATTGCAGATGAGTTGAAAAGACTCAAAAGAGTGAACATATTAAAAAAAATAAAATACATCAAAATGGCTACACATGGACACAACCAAACAAACGACCTATAGGTTGATAACTACCCATACATGTCTGTCTGCATCTATGCTTCCACATACGTATGTTTTTTCTTGTGTATATTTGCACGTAACAAATTCATAGAAATATCCTATTAAATATTAAAAGACGCAAAAATAAAGGTAATGCAATATCTTTTTCATGTTTATCATAATAATGCAAATAACATAAATGGCTAAAACAAAAAATTTTCATCTAAAACCTCATCCATGGTGTATCAAAACCACCTAAAGACAGCCTCCTTTCATCTTGGTACAACATTATTTTCTTTTTGCAGTTTTGGATCATTTCAGCTTTCCCAGAAAATATTTATTGGATTTCGATAGTTGTTACTAGTTACACCAGAAAGAGTTTATTTATTCAAGAAAAAGAAAATTACAATCTTGTTATTTTCTATAGTACCATACAGCATCAAGACTGAGGCAGTGACCAAATCAGATTCCCCAATACGAAGTACATTAATAGAAAAACATCAAGTGCTCGACCCTTGTTATGTGGGAGCAATTTGACTGGAGCGGGAGCATCAGAAGTGACTGCAACCTTCACTGTGGGTTTATCAGTCCATTCAGTGACTTCACCAAACCTGGTTCATTACATAGAAAGTACAAATGAGTCAGTCGGAGCACAATAGCTTTGTCTCTCTTTTTTCTTTTTTTTCTTTTTAATGACTAACCATTTTTTTTAAAGAATTTTTTTCTATACAAAAATTTCAGGATACTGGGAAACACTCTTTTAACTCTACACTGTTTTAATCATAAAATTCATGATTATGGTTAGAACCCCATTTTCTGATACAGGAATGGGATCCTACAACCCAAATAAAAAAACCAACTCATTTCAGCCTATGTGGTCTGCAAAGAAAGAAAGGAACCAAAAATCAAGCAGTTGCATCTGCTGATTTTAGGTTTCCAAAAGTCCTATCTCTTCTGTTTGTTGTATAATATTGTCAGTCCCTTAGTGATGCCACAATTACCTATCAACTCTTTTAATAATAAACCAACCTTTTATGTTGTATGCATTATGGTGATATGAGAAACAAACGACTAAGATTTTGCTCAAGTACTGAGCAAATTTTCCATCTGACCTTGACAACTTCTCTCTATCAGCATCTATAATGTATCAAAATTGATGAATCAAATTGAAAGCAAATCCAAATTATTAAAAAAAAAAAAAAAAAAAAAAAAAAAAAAAAACAAATGATCGAAGTGCAAGAGGAAAACAAATATAATCAAATTACAATTTTGAAGTTTTCATTAATTTCATATTCTGATTGGCAACTCTACGTATTTCTCAAGGCTTGCACTCAAAAAGGAAAGCAAATACAACATCACTGTCATAGCAGTGACTCTAGAGAAGCACTAAGAAGAAATTGCAAGATTCATACACAACGTCTGATGCATTTGCAACTCTAGAAGCAAACAAATTTTGTCAAATTACTCCACGAAAATTTCCTGCAATTAATATTTTTATACCTATTCTGTAATATCTCATGCAAGGACACAAATACTGCCTAGGGAAAATTTTCTCAAAGAAGAAAAAAATACAGAGACCCCATTTGTACTAAATTCCAACAAAAAAATTTTGATGAACAAAAAAATTTCATTAATCAAGATAATGTACAATGGTTACATGAGCAGCAAACACAGAAACATGCCTTGCATTCACCCAATAAAAATGACCCTACAGCCCAACCATAGAACAAAAAATTGCAAAATAGCAAGCACAAGACCAGGTCCATCAAAGCATTTTGTAACTTGCTTGACCACTCTATAGAAAGTACTGAATTCTTCTTTCAATGGCTTAAGTGGCATGCCAAAAATCAGTGGTTGCAGACAAAATGATGCCCTTGGTGAGGTACTTTTACAAAAAAAAAAAAAAAAAAGCTACCACCAGCCTAATCATTTTCACAAACACCCTCACAGCTTTTCAAGGGTTATCATTGCTTCTCTTCACAAGTTGCTCAACTTAGTCCCCAAGGGTATTACATTTCAATCAGAGAAAGGAAGCATTCAATACAATTGCTGTACTACAGCTCCACCACTATCTTTTCATTTTCTATGGAAATCATTAACAATTTAACACAAACTCAAAACAGAGCTCCAGCTTTAGCAAGAAATGACTTCTTTGGGAATGATAAGCAGATTAATTTCTTCAATCACATCTGCACCAAATTTCTCACTTTCGGAAGAATACACGATACGAGCATTCTCTCCAATAGGTTGGTCAACAATCTTAGAGAAATACCATGCAAGGGTGATGTTGAAGCTGTAGCAAAAATCTGAAGGAGATAGAGAGCGATGTTAAAGGATTTTAGTGGGAAGGAGATGATGGAAGGACTCAAGGAGAGCAGCGAATGTGTTGTTGGTGGGTACTTAACTGCCATTGAACAAAATAGAGTCTTTGTGAAATATGAATGATCCTTAGATTCGGTCTTGCCAGATGAATTGCATCCGTTTTAAAACTGGAGATAATGGGAGAAATAATAACGGAAGAGGAGCCGGACTTGATGAATTGCATCCGTTTTTTTTACACAATTGCAGACTTCAAAAAATATCAAATGACAGCAGATTTTAGAGGACCTGAACATGATATGGTCAAGCCTATCCATGTAACATGTGCAGGACCTGATTCACAAGCTCTGAAAATCAATTACTGCAGTGCATATTACAAAATTATATTTGCCACTGCTTTAAACCAACAGGGGAAAATATATAATCTCTTCAACCAGAATTCAAAGGGAAAACCATACACTTCTGTACAAGATAGAGAGGTTTATGGAAGTACGAAATATGAAATAATTTAAATATTATATGTACATTGCATAGAACATTTTGCATGACCCGATTAGCATGTGACTATGTGTTCCTATTTGATGGGGCGGAGCCAGAACTCAATAACTTTCTCTGGTTTGTGTTCCTATTTGATGGGTACAGACAATGATGGAGAATTCTGGCCCAACTTTGGAGTTTTTGTTGAGTTGGGTAAAGGGACAATTGGGCTCAACCAAATCCAAATGAGAGGGCAGCTGCGGACTTAAGAAAGTTTTGTTGGGTCTTCGAGTCCACTTTGGAAGGTGCCAAATTCCCATCGCAATTAACAGCAGAACACAGCTAGGTGAGACTCTGATAGGAGTATTGGACCAAAACCGATTGGATTTCTTTTACCTAGGAACAGAACGGTTCACTTTTGGTACTGAATATGACAACATATCTGCGTGTATGCCCACTTGGTCGTGGGTCTGAGTTATTGTTGTAGAATGGGCTGGTGGGCTTTGGGCCGTTTTAAATGTTATATAGCCCAAAAATAAAACACCCCTTAGCGAGCCTCTTTGCCTTGACTGATAAAGAAGGAAAGAAGGAATGAAATGAAGGCAAAGTATGTGTCCTTATTCAGATGGAAATGGAACAAAGTCATAAACAACGATGACTTTGTTCACATTTTCTCAATTACTGCCTTTGTACTTTGCAATTAGTTAACGCCTTCCTTTTCAAAATCCTTCACCAAGCCGCATGCATTATGATAACACTCAGTCCTTCAGTGTTAGACCCTTTTGTATCAAAGGTTTTAATTGATTTTGACCTTAGAACAAGATGTATCAAAGGTTTATCTTAATCAAAGGAACATGGAAATCTTAGACCCTTTTGTACCAATGAAAGATCACCGGTATTTGCTCATGCATTGAGCTAGTTACACCATAAGCATATTGTGGCTTCTTGCAAATGTATAGCTCATGTATAAACGATAGGTTCTCCAGTTACTGTAGAAGATGTTCTCACTATTTGGTTCCATGATTTTCAAATATGTTAAGTGTAGTGTGTTCAAGTAGATGAAGAGGAGACAAAAGATTAGGCCATCCACATATATAATACCCTAATTTTCACTATTGACATGTAATTGACGAGAGAGAAGGCTGGTTCTTTTACTTTTCCTTTTATATTACAAAAGAATTTCTCCCAAGTGAGAGATTTTAATTGTGTGGTGTTGGTAAGAAACTCAAGTGTGATGAAGAGGTTGAAGATGCATTTGAGTATAAACAGTTTAGCCAATCAGAGGTGAATGCCCTTAGATTTCCCAACAATTGAATATGGTAGGTGAGGTTAGTTGCCCGTATGTTTTATTGGCTAGAGGCAAATCCTAAGTGCTCTTCTTTAGAAAGGTATCCTAAGTTTTAAAAGAGGAAAACATGAGGAAATTTGAGAGAAATTGCAATTTTAATAAACTTTTGTTGGCTTGCGATTATAATAAATTGTTCCGTACAACTGGAAACAATAGATATTGTCTCCAAAGCCAACACATGACAACAATATAATTATAAGGGAAGAAAATGTATGCTCAAAACAAGCTTCAGAAGATACAAATAGAGGCCTTAATCTCCAAGGCTCTTTCATCTCATTTTATCTCATGCAAAGAACTAGCTACTATTGACAAAAAGTTTAATCTGCAGTTAGCAGCACTAAAGCTTCAGGTCATAGAAGGACATGGTCATTAATTGTCTAATGTTTCAAAAAGCGTTACACCAAGTAGAACCTATATGATCTTTTTGGTTAGCATCCTCAACAACCAAAGACATCCAACTCATTCACAAGAATTTGCAAATTACCCATTTGTTAAGATCCAATATATATATATATATATATTAAGAAACCAGAGTCATGCATTTATCCAGATTATATATTTTCACCTATCTGCAGTTAGGTTGAATCTTAATCAATCGGTTGAACTTGAAATACAAATGGAATAATTACAACAATACTTTTACCATAACCAGCAAACACTAAAAAAATTACTGGACAAAATTTATCAATCTACCAATCTATAATCACTTTTAGGTTTGGTTGTATGGTGATTTTAAGGTTGAATAAAGTTTTCAATCAAAATATATACAATTTTAAATTTTCTAATAAATATTGCATCATTAAGGTTTCAAATTCTATAAATCGTGGTTTCATAATCGGGGGTTCCAAACAACAAAATATTTCTGAAATGGTTAAAATTAACGGTCATGAAAGGAGTCATTGTGATAACAATGTTGTCCATTATAATGGTGCAAGCTTCTTCTTCTAGTCATTCCCTCCATCTTCCTTTCTCACTCGTTCCATTTTCACGTGCTCCACCTCTCCCTTTCTGCACGTCTAGATAACACACCTCCAGTAGAACCTCTCCTGGAGGATGCGAAAAAAGTGTGCAAAGGAAATATAGTGGGACAGATCAAGTTCAGGGAACTGGTATGTTTGGTGGAATCCTTGATGAGGCACGATATTGATATAAACATTTTAAAGGATGTTCTAAAGGATAAAATAAAGTACACCTCTCTCTCTCTCTCTCTCAAAATAATCTAAATTAATCTATATTTGCATAGATTTTTATTTTATTGTACTGGTTGTTGACCCGTGCTTTGCATAGATTTTTATTTTATTTGTAATTAGTAAATTTTATAATATTTAGACAACCGCTGCAATTTTGCGAAAATTTTCACATAAATATATATAGTTTTTATTATATATATATATATATATATATTTGATGTCATTTGGTGTTCTTTTACAAGGAATTTATATTTTTATGTTTTAAAATTTAAATTGTTTAGATTTTATAGTTGTTGTATTGTTACATTTGAATTGTTGTTACGAGAAAGTTTTGTAGTGTTAGAATTTGTTTTTTCATATTTCATGAATTTTAATATTATAGATGATATATTTTAAATCAAAATTTATTTATTTATATATGTAGAAACGTTTATTTTCTTGAGTACTACAACCAATTTTGTAATTAAATTTTATCATTTTTTATTTACTTGTTGGGTGAAACATGTTAAATATGTTGAATTTAAAGTCCATCCAAATATGATAGTTAATATTATATTCCACCTTTTACTTTTATTTTGAAATAAACATCTAGATATCAACATCAATCAACACCACCTCACATACATTAAAGTTTCTAACTTTTTTTTTTTTTTTTTTGAATCAGTTTGTAACTTGTTTGATGCAGCTAAGGTGGTGGAATGCTATATATAGATACTTGCAATGGCAATGGGAAGAAGTTTTACCTGTTATTTCTCAGTAGTCTTCACTCTCTTTAAAAGAAAATAAATAGTTATTTAATGATGCCTAGGTATTCGAAAATTATTGTTGTATCCTAAACTGTAATTGAAACAATGGAAATCAAATTGATGATTCTTGTTTACCTCAATTAAACATATGCTAAAAGAGTTTCATAAATTTATAATAAAAAAAAAATGTTTTGTTAAGTCTGATTTGACCAAGGTTGAACAAATTTTCGATCATCTAGTTAGAGACTAAAGTAAATGAGTTGCCATCTTAAAAAGCATGGAAATTTATCTTAATTTAACTTCTTTTGCTACAATATCAACTTTGAACTGGGGGAGATTTCAAAATTAGAGTTGAAATTTCTTATCAAGTAATCTTTGGGGTTCTTAAATTTTTCCACCATGATCCAAATGAACTAAAATTGGTTGTATTTGAATGTTCATTTAGAGTTTTTCGACTGTTTGAAATTCGCCAAAGTGGAGGATAGTAACTAGTAAGGCCAACACAAGTTAGAGGATGAGAGGTTAAAACATGGAGTAAACGAAAGACAAATGTTGTGTGTCAAGATCATATCTTATTCACTTTCTGTTTGTGTGAAAATATCCCAATTAAAACCCAAAAAATTTCAAAAATTTTATTTTTAACATTGGGATCAAGGGAATAAAAAAAAATTAAAAATTAAAAAAAAAAAATCCTGAACCAAATCTTTTTTTTTTTTCAACTTTATAATTATAGGGCCACATAGAACCACATATATCAAGAAATAAATTCATAAATTGCTGGTAAAAGTTGTGTCGCGACTCGCTAGGCTTATCAATATCATTTAGGAGAGTGACATATGGTTGTATGTCTTTGACAATAATCAAATTATTAGAACGAGTCTTTACATTTTATTGTCATAATCAATATATGAACGATTTCAATGTACCCAAGTGCTCCACTTTTCACAAGATGACCGCCGTTATCATAGTGAACATTGGGCTAGAGACCTCTTCCCTGTAAAAGCTAATAAAGCCAATCTACTTCTCTCGTTCTTTGATTGTTCTCCTTGTTCGTAGCTAGGATTTTGTTTCTCTCATTTTTCTGAACTATATATAGCAGTAATATTGTATTATAAACCTCACTGGATATCTTTCTTTCTTCTTTTTTTTTTTTTTTTTTTTTTTTTTTTTTTTTTTTTTTTTTTCTTGTTTTTGAAGGTGGTAGTCCTTTCCATTATGTTATCAAAAAGCTTATCAAGTTTTCCATTTTGCAACTTTCTTGTAAAAATATGTGCCTCAGAATAATTATTCAGTTAGATGTGTCTTGGTTCATTAAAAAACCTTACAGTTATTCAATTAAAAAAATCATTTGTGTGTGAAGCATTGTTCATTTGAAGATACATATCATTACCATTATTATTATGGTTGCTTGCTTATCATTTAGTGTGGCATGACATAAATATGGTTGCCTATGGTTACCCAACGTTATTTTCTGTTTTTTCGTTAGCTGGTAGTGTTAAGTTCTATATTGAAGTTTTTGTGAGATCGATGCTCCATTGCTGTCTATTGATTGTCTAGTGTAGTAGTAGATTTGTTGGTTTAGGCTGGGTTTTCAGGGGCTAGCCCCTCTCTATAATCACATTTTTACAAGTGAAGTGATGAGGTGTTGTTGAAGAGATGTTTGATGCACCAACCACTTTAAAGTGGGGACCTTTAAATAAACAAGGATTGGGCAGGGAGTTATTACCCTTGCTTCATGTTGAAAAATGTTTTCCCTGCACTTTTACATTAGAAGAATAGCATATTAAATGAAAAATAATAAATAATAAAAATCAATTGAAGTTTTGTTGCATCTTAATATAATTGGTGGGCCATCATTGTTCTATTTGATGGACCTTTGGGTTTGAGTCATCCAATTGGTCGTCTTCTATATAGGTCAGTCAATAGAATCTGCAACTCTCAAAGATACTGTATTACGTAAACTAATTTTACAGATAGTCTCTTTATGGTTAAAGTTCAGCATTGGTCTTATAGTTGTCGAACTCTATGATGTGCTCTATTGCTAATTGTTATGAAACAATCACTGATGTTCAGCATTGGTGCTCAAATGATTCTAAGGTTTGTCTAGATGAGAATTACTAATGCCTTTGTTGAACTGGCAGGTAGGTGATGTTAATTGTAGCGCACGTTCACTTTCAAACTCTGATTTACCCACTCTGGAACAGTTGAAAGAAGAGAATCAAGAGTTGTGGAAAAGGTACTTATTCTGTCATTTATAGTTACTATGGCACAACACCCCCCCCCCCCCGCCCCCCACCCCACCCCCCCCCCCCCCCCCCCTCTTTTTTTCATGTGGTGTAGATTTGACAAAAGGGAGGGAGAAGTTTTAGGTGAATTGCTGCACGATTTAGAGTCTGAAGGAGACAAATGTAAATCTCTTGAAGCTCAGTATGCACCTTCTATCTTGGTAACTACGCTGGAAGACAATAATTTTCACGTAGAAATGGCTCTGTTTTGTTCAGATGATGATTGAATTTCCTTGTACAAATTTTTTCAACTTGGATCAGTGCCTACCATTTATGCATCCAAAGGGAATTTTATTTGTTTTACTATGCCCCCTCTGCATCTTTGGCTCGGCAGGCACAAGGGTTTAATGATGACTCAGTTAAACATAACTTAAGCTTCCTAACTTAGGTATACAGTCATTCATTTATTTTTCTTTTGTATAATCTGGCGTGTTTATAGGGCTTTTGTATTATTAGTAACTGAAAAAAAGAATTGAGGATTTTTTCCATTTTGGCATTTTGGGTATAGTATTTACTTAAGCTGTTAATTGTAATTTCCTTCTAAGATTTTATCTGTTACTTACCTATCACAAGGTTCATTTGTATCTGAAAAGTTTTGTGTGGTTATATGTATGAAAGTTTTACAAACTGCTTCAACTCCTTTAACAGCATTCATAACTTGACTTAGTATCACTATGTATTTTACATAATTTTATGGTTTGAAGTCAATCATTTCCCTTGCTGCCACTAAATGGTCATTGGTTTCATTAAATGCAATGGCAAAATGGTAGAGTGTCTGAACTGGTGTCAAGGCATTCACATATGCAAAATCTAGTGTGGATCTGGCCAAGTTACTTTGCAATAATACAGAAATCAATCTTCTAAGTTCTATACATGTGATTGTGATTGATACCCTTTTTTATGTAGACCAGCTGTCTCATTGGTCTTGGTTAGACACCTGCATTTATCGTGCTTTGCATGGTGTTTTAGCTGCATCGTTAGCATCTTGTTCTGATGTGGTCAGTATAAATGCTAGTTTATTATGAAGTCTACACTGAGCAGTGTTCAGATGATCCAAATACTTATTAGAAAATTTAATTTGTGGTTTCAAAAGGAGTCTTATCTTTTTGTAGGTAGTGTTTGTAATCACGATCTGTTGTGGTTTATTATAGCATAAGAGAGGTACTTGCTGAGTAGTGATTCGATTACGAACCTGCTGAGATTTTTGTTTTTTGATAATTAAAGAAAATTTTATTCAAAATCCTAAAAAGGAGTCACCTAAGTATACAGGAAGTATACAGCAGGAGTCACCCAGTATTCCTAGTTCTGACAATTTCTGAAAAACATCAAGATGATTAACCGCACCTTGGATTCACGCATACAATCTATGGTGAGCAAATATTGCATGGTTTGCATGCAATCTGCCAGTTAAAGAATTGGGAGTGGTACCTACATAGTCTAAGAACATTCTAAATTTTATCCTTCCTTCTGTTTTTATTCTCTTTTCTAGTTTGTAGAGACTGATTACTGATTCCCACATAATGCTTTTTTCTGTTCAATAAACCGGATCCATTAGTAACAATTCATGAACATGGAATATTTCAGTGACTCATGTTAAAGACTGTTAGTGTATATAATGTAATGCAGTACTGTGTATATAGACTACATGTAGGATAGATTAGTTGAAGGTCAAAACGACTTGTAGTTTTTTACTCATAATTAGTTAGTTTGTTAGTCACTGCTTCTGACACGTGTAAAGCAGTTATAGGTTGTTTAGTTGGTTAGAGTTTTCCCGCCTTCTGTACTTGCTATATAAAGAACAGGGCAAGATATTTATCAATATAAGATTCATTTCACAATATTTGTTTCCTTACTCTCTGCCTCTCTTCTTCGTGTGCTTTGCAATCCACCATTGTAGGAGCTTAGGCTTCAGAGTGAATTTCAACAACTCAAATAGCGGGACTATTGGAATCTGATTTTGGAACAATCTTGTCACGTAACAAAAATAACATTTGGTACATTAGGTTCATGAGATTCTCTGTCAGCTCGTGCAACTATGAACTGTAACATTTTTAGACTTCAATTCTCATTTATTAAATGCAAATAATGCTTCTCAATTGGATTACAAATAAACTGTTATTGATAAAATATGCTAACCTATAATTCGAATTCAAAAAGGGAAAGAAAAAAAAAAATCCAAAAAACTAACTGCTAAACTAGTCAAGAAATCAGCTATAAAGTTTGAGAAAAAGATTTATGAATCAGCTATAAATATTATCATGATCCATATGTACATGGATGTGTATGTCTACTTCTAGAGTATAAAAAACCATCAAAGATCTTTTTCCTATATTGCATCTTGTATATAGTGCCATGAGACTTAAGTGTTTCTTTTTTTCATGCCTCATTTCAACCGGATTATCTACAAATAATAAGTCAGAAGATGCGTGTAGTGCAAGCTCCTTCTCAGAAACCTACAAGCAATAAGAATATAAGTCCCCATATGCAGGTAATTATAAACAAAAATCAATGAACTGATAAAGAAAGAAGGAATGAAATGAGGGCAAAGTATGTGTCCTTATTCAGATGGAAATGGAACAAAGTCACAAACTATGATCACTCCCACTAGGTTCACTTTGCCAAGAAGCATGCATTATGATAACACAAAGAGTCCTTGTTCAGTTGCCTACATCATGGCTGCCAAAAGTTCTAATGATCCTTTTATAAGTTTATCTTTCAATTGCAAACAAAATGGTAACTCAAAATTCAAATGGAGGCATGGAGGGGTGACATAAGTGAAGGCAGTAAGACATTTAAAAAAAATATTTCCTCTTGCATTTGGTTGAAAAATATTTCTTATACCACATATGGAACATAATAGCCAATTAATTCAACACAGAATTATTTCGTTTTTCTCTCTTTGTGCAAATTTAATGGATATTTCAAATATATTAGCAAAGCACAATAACAAATATAATAAAAAAATTCAGCAGTAATTCATAATCAAGATACCAAATTTTTACGTGAAAAATCCTTCAATGAGAAGGGAAAAACCACGGGACCTAGTCCAGTAAAATCTTCCACTATAGAATATGGGTTTACAACAATCTTCTCTAGAACAAATGCTATCAGCTACCGAGACGACAAAAACATGCCATTCTTCGATTACAACAAATATTTATCAAACTAAGATACCAACAGTAAAAAGAAGAAAAGATCCCACCACGTGGGCTTTAGCTCTGAGCAAATGGAGAGAAATTTCAAGTAACAACACCAATGACCAGTCAACACGAAGCTCTCTTCATTAAGAAATTCCATCAAAATTGGAGTTGAATTTGATTTTGGCTTGAAAGTATCTGGTTTTGTAGAAAATTTCTCTAAAATTTTCTTGTCTCATACACAGCAACTTTAGCACTGGAAAATTTATAATGAAGATAGCCCAACTATAACAAGCAGATCAGAATTTAATATTAATAAAGAATATAAAAACATAAGTGGATGTGATAATTCAAATGAAATCCTGAAAACTTTCATAATTTCTGAGAAATATTTGATATACAAAAAGAAATCCAACCATCACAGAAGAACCACAGTAAAATAAAGCTAAAATTTTCAGATACACAAAAGCTATGAAGCAAAATATGTTAAAGAAATCTGAATTAATGATTTGACATAAAACTCTTTGGATATCATTAACCCAGGAATAAGCTGAATAGAGAACAAATCATGAATAGTTAGTCAACTTCAAAGCAAAATAGCTAACAAGAGGTTTGAGAGGAACATACTAGTTTTTAATTATTTTGACCTTAGAATAGGATGTATCAACGATTTATCTTAATTAAAGGAACATGGAAATCATAGACCCTTTTGTGCTAAACTACATGACCTCTAATTGGGACAATAAAAGATCATTTGTATTTGTTAACCCAATGAGCCAATTACACCATAAGCAGATATTGTGGCTTCTTGCAAATGTATAGCTCATGTATAAATGATAGGTTCTCCAGTTACTGTAGAAAATATTCTCACTATTTGGTTATGTGATTTTCAAAAATGTTAGTATAGTGTGTTCAAGTAGATGAAGAGGAGATAAAAGATTAGGCCATCCACATATATAATAGTCTATTTTTCACTGTTGACATGTAATTGACTAGAAAGAAGACAGATTCTTTTACTTTTCCTTTTATATTACAAAAAAATTTCTCCCAAGTGCGAGATTTAAATTGTGTTGTTGTTAGTAAGAAACTCAAATGTGATGAAGATGTTGAAGATGCATCTGAGTATAAACTGTTTAGCCCATCAGGGGTGAATGCCCTTGGATTTCCCAACAACTGAATCTTATAGGTGAGGTCAGTTGCCCTTATGTTTTATTGGCTAGAGGCGAGTCCTAAGCGCACTTCTTTGGAAAGATATCCTAAGTTAAAAAGGAAAAAAAAAGAGAGAGAGAGAGACTGAATTCAATAAAAGAGGAAAACTGGGGAAAATTTGAGAGAAATTGCAACTTCATTGACCTTTTGTAGGCTTGTGATTATAATAAATTGTTCCTACAGTTGGAAACAGTAGACATTTATATATATCTAAAAGTTGAAGCGTAGCATCTATTGTTGCTTCGCTCATATTGCGCCACCTCATCCACCATGGCATTGATTATGTAATCATTCTTTTTCTTATTTAATTTTTATTCCTAAATTTTGTTGACAATATTAAATATATAAATATTTTTTTGAGATTGACTTTACACATTTATCTTAGCAGTTTTAACTTTATATATAACTTTGCCTTTATGCATTCATCTACTTTAATTTAGATGTTATAACTAAGCAATAAAATCAATGAAGAATCTAAAATAAAAAACAATGTCTATACATATCTATCTATACTATTATATAATAATGGATGCTTTAAAATAAATTTTACAAAAGCTCTTTTTGTGTCATGTCATTAGCAATCTTTTTTTAATTTTTTGCAATTTCTACTTTGTTTAACCTTTCATCTTTTTCAACCATTGTCTTCTTAGTTCAATTTTTCGTCTTCTCCAATCATTGGCTCCTTAAATTCTTCATAAACTCTACGATTCCACTTTTTTGAACCTTTCATCTACTTCCACCCTTCCAACCTTTCATCTTCATAAATTCTACGATTTCACTTTTTTGAACCTTTCATCTGCTTTTACTCTTCCTCTTCCAACTTGATTTTCTTATAAATTTCTTTTACTTCATTTCCACCTCTCTCCCCTATTCCTTCCAAGTTGTTCATTGCAAAAAATGTCAATTCTCTCTCTCTCTCTCTCTCTCTCTCTCTCTCTCTCTCTCTCTCTCTCTCTCCAATTTTGTCTCTTTTGATGCTTTTTTTTTATTGTTTCAACCACTTTTTCCCCCCTAATGGTTCTTTTTGTTATTGTTGATTTAATTGTCACTTCACATTTGTTTCTCTTTTTGGCTTGTATCGACTTTTATGCATATTTAGGTATTTTTGTATTCCGATTCCCGATCAAAAAAAAAAATTCCCTTTTTTTAGTGATTCAATTAGATGTTAAACTATGAGACTTACTGAGTTTTGCTTATTTTTAAATCATTTTGTGTGAACAAAATTGTAGTTTTTGTAGAGAAAGTACTCTTAATAATTGTATTAGAAATACTTTATAGTGCCACTTATTTAGATAAAAGTAGAGGTTAATCAAATGGAAATAATTGAATGAGTGACATATTTTAGCTTTTGCAATTGTATTTTCATTATTATTTTTGTTATTGTTGTTGTTATTATTATTAATTATTTCAATGATGCACATAGAAACTTAATTATGAGATTTTGCTAATAATTATTTATTCTATAATCTTTTTGAGTGGACAAAATTGTAGTTTCTGCAGAAAAAATAATCTTAATAGATTATAAATAAAAAGTTATTTTCCTAATCGATCAAATTAATCATTGTTAAGCAATGAATGATATGACATTTTGCAAAACAATGATTGATGAGACGTTCTTTTTTTTTGCAAAGCATCTTCTCATGGATATGTTTTGATTCGATGTATTTTTATGGATGTATAGAGATAAGGAATGTATTCAAGAAGAGAGATCATGATTATACTTTGTATACTTCAAAAGAGATAGATTGGTTTGGAAGTAAAGATAACATTAAAATAGGATTCTAGAAGTTGAAATTTATTAATGGTGGGAAAAAGCTATTTTTCTCATTCTTTTCTAAATGTCATAATTGGAAAATTTCAATCCACACTATATTCTATCACTAGCAAATTGGCTCATTATATGAATAGATGAAAATAATCTTAATATAAAATAAAATAATATATATATATATATATATATATAATTTTTTATTTACAGGGAACAAAAAATTCATTACTTAAAAAAAAAAAAAAAAAAAAAAAAAAAAAAGACCCTTGCCCTTTGTTGGTTTCATAAATAGTTATATAAAAAAAAAAAAAAAATTCTTAGTTAATAGTTTAATACATTTAAAATGAAATTCTCTTATGAGAAAACACTATGTTAGTCCTAATATATAATTTTATGAATATTTTTTTAAAAAAATTATATATTAAATTTTATTTTAAAATAATTAGATATTTCCGCGCATCGCGTGGGGTTGCAACTAGTTGTCTCAAAAGCCAACACATGACAACAATATAATAATAAGGGAAAAAACAGTATGCTCAAAACAAGCTTTGAGAAGATCCAAATAGAGGCTTTAATCTCTTGCAAATGACTAACTACAATTGAAAAAAATGTTTTAGCTGCAATTAATAGCACTAAAGTTTCAGGTCATAGAAGGACATGGTTGGTCATTAGTTTTCAAATGTTTCAAAAGCGTTGCACCAAGTAGAACCTATGTGATCTTTTTGGTTAACATCATCAACAACCAAAGACATCCAACTCATTCACAAGAATTTACAACTTAACCATTTGTTATATATATATATATATATATATATATTAAGAAACCAGTAGATTCGTGCATTTATCCAGTTTCAGGAGAAAGTTCCTCACTAAACTATTGAGTTCAAAGAAACTTAAAACAATGATATTGGTGCCTTTTTCTAAACCAATAATGGAAGTCATCAGAATGTATAAACACTGTGGTAGCTTAAACTACTTATATCAATATTCATCGTAAGTAGCTAAAAATAGAGTACTTCAATTTATCACTCCATCTTATAAGTCACAAAACCAAATTGTATTAAAAATAGTGAATAATATACCATCTCTGTTATTTTATACAAAAAGATCCATCACCTTATGCTTAAGATATTGGGAACTATCCTCTGACCATTTGCCTGATTTAGAGAAACCACTAGAACGTCACCTGTTGAGAAAGACAATAATGTAAAGGTTAAAGGAAAAAAAAAACCCAAAATAGATGGAAAACCTCAATCAAAGCTAGCATTTTTAAATTTTCTAATAGAGAGGTGTGCCAATGATTTTTAGTTAAATACTTTTTGACGACAACCAACAAGTATAAATACTAACTATAGGTGTCTACCTTATAATCCAATAAATTGTTGCAGTCACCAACATGGAAGCTTCAAGGTAGGAAACCATAACAAACAACATTAAAATAATTTATGTCATCAATTACTTCTCAAGTTTGAAAATAGCATCAAAATAATTCATGACGTTAACAAACTATGATGGAGTTTAAAATTCGAGGTTCACTTAAAGACACTGTCAAAGGCCATAGTCATATATTCAACATTTTCTCTCATATGGGTGAACATAATACTGACCTTTAAAATTTGTAAAATAAAAAGCCTACTTATTAGCATGGCTGGCCTAAGGCCTAGGCCATTTAGGCCATCGCCTAGGGCCCCTACTAGAGAAAGGTCCCCAAATTTTGGGGTAAAAATTAAATAAAAAAAAAAATTGGAGATATAGGAAAATAAATTAGTTTTACATTTTTTTTTTCTACTTTTAAGAAGTCCTAAAGAATTGAGTAATGCTAGAGACTATATAACTTTAAATACATGAGTCTTACAAATATATGTGTCACTAATCACAAGAAATAATTCAAATAATAAAATGCTAGAAATACTATAAATTTTACTTCAAAATCTTTACAAATTAATGTGACAAGTAATATGATTTGTGGACGTCAATAACTTATCAAATGCATTTTTTAATTTTTTTTGTGATTGGTTATACATCTTTGTAAACCTCATATTGTAAAATTTATAATATCCCTAACATCATTCATTTAAATACTTGTTTATTATCTTCTTGAAGTGTCATTGCATTCATTGCTATATCGTTTGTAAGTTTTTTTGTAGTAAAATTTGTAAGGACCTGATTTGAGTTCCTAGCCCAAAAGATAGACAGACTTAGGCCCAAAAAGCCGAAAACAATGAATTTGTAGAGAATGGGTTGGAAAACTGGGCTTTAATAAATCAGACAAACACTAAAGCAAATTTAGATGAAAATAGACAAGTTTATGTTAAAGAAAATCGTCCTCGGCAGAGTCCAAGGAGATCTGTTCCTATATATTGCTTTCAGGTTTGATTACAAAGTTAGTTCTTTAATGCTATATTGTTTTTCTCTTTGTTTCTCTCCCCTTCTTTATGAAGGGTCTTCCCTATTATATAATTCTCTTTAGTCGATCTTGGCCCTCCACTTGTTAACCATCCAAGTTTCTACTCGAGTGCTTGTCCCATCTGACATCCTCTCATGCCCTTTGTGCATTGGGGTTGTCAATGCAGCACTATTCAGGGGTCTTCTCCTCATTAATGTGGCGAGAGAGTTAGCTGTAGATTCAATGCGGTAGCAGCAGCTTTTTCCAAGATATTTCTAAGCTTCCATCCCTCTTGTATGTTCATAATGCACGCCCCTATCAGTGGAACTTCCTGGAAGGTTACTTTGAGTGATAGGATATACATTTGGTCTGTGCTTCGTTGATTTGAGAAGACACTCCTCCTCGAACCACCTTTCCCAATATTTCCACTTGTATGTTACTTATGGGACTTTGAACTGGACACTCTCACTACTGTTTATTCGTCCTCAGATCAATTAACATCCTCGGCCAAGGCCCAAGGCTCGATATACAATTCTGGGCCTTTATCCCTACAATAGCCCCTCAAAACTCCAGTTGCTCCAGGTGGCGCTTTGTTCCCCGCATCCATTGGTGAGACGCAAATCCTACAGTTGACATTTCCCCTTGAATTTTGAGCGGGATAACTCCCACTCAATTCCCCCCTATATAAGGCACCCTGGGAAATCAACTTTCCTCATTTCAGAAGTCTTCAAGCTCTCTAAAGATTTCTAGCTCTCCAACCTTCAAGGCTTCCTAAATTTCTAAAGTCTCCAAGTCTTTTTCTTTGAAAAATTCAAACCTCCAAGAAGTATCAGAAGCAACTAACGTACTCATTCTCGTAAGTTTCCTTTCTTCTAGGCTATTTTCTCCTCGGTCGGTCTCCTCGACCTTCCATTCTTTACTTCCTTTTCTTAAACTTCATCCATTTCCCTTTAGTTTGACCAAATGGGTAGGTTTAAGCACCTTGTAGACTCTGAAGCTAGTATGGAGGGTTTTAGAGATAAGTATCACATTTCGCAGGGAGTAGCCCTACGGTATTGTGCCCCAGACCAAATTCTTACAAATAGAAGAGAAGGTGAAGTTGTCATTCTTATGATTGCCTTTATAGAGGGAGGAATGACACTTCCCATGGGTAGGGTGACCCGAGACTATCTGATCAACCATAGGTTGACTACCCATCAGTGCGCCTTTAACCTATTTAGGGTCCTGGGTAGCGTAGATGCTCTCAACGAGCAGATGGGCCTGAGATTCATGTGGCATGATGTTGTTCATATGTATGAGTTTCACAAGCTCTCTGGCACGGGATATTACCTTAAGTCTCGGTCCGACATTGTTAGACTAATATCATGTCTTCCTAAGTCTAACAAAGGCATGAAGGATGACTACCTGATCGCCTCCGAGGAATGGCACAATGGTCTTCATTGCCCAACTCGGGAGGGAGACCCAGGTGGGTTACCCTAGGTTTAGGTCCCTCAGCATGGGATTTAGCCCCTCTAGCTTTACCATCTTTTCTTTCTTACATTTTGTTTTACTTGGATGGTGGATTTTGTTAATCTGACCATAGTTTACTCTTTGGATGTTTTTGCAGATAAAGGCCATGTTGCTCCCAGGCTTAGTCTAGTCAACATTGCAAGTCTTAACAAGGTGCTACAGTCCGAGATTTTTGTGAATAAAGACGGGCAATTGCGAGCCGTCCACTTAATATTGGACTTTCAGCCCTTGTAAAACGCATTCCAAGATGTGGGCCAAGCAATAAGGGCAAGGGATCCTAGAATCCACCAGATAGACGTCTCATGGCCCGGTTTCTTGGCTCGAGAAGACCTTCCACCAATTGAACTACCTCTTCAATGCTCCCCCCCAAGCAGTAGCTGCTCCAAGGGAGGAAACAGCTTCCTCATGTCTTTCTCTTAAGGCCGAGATTGACTGGTTTCACTTTGAAGAAGAAGGAGAGGTGCCAGAAAGGCCTGTAGAGCTTTCGGATTCGGAGCGGAATTTGATAGATTCTCCGCAACTCATTCTCCCAGATTCGTGGTTGCCCGAGTTGATACCAACTCCGAGGAAGAAGAGATGGCCTTAAATCCAAGGAGGAACCTTAAAGATTTAGTGGTAGGGAGAAAGGGGTCATCATCCTAGGATGCCCCAAAGGTCCAACTTCCTCCTAATCCTCCACTTCCCCCTCTCCCTTCCCCCCTCGACCAGCACCCTAACCCAAATTTGTAAAAGAAAAAGAGGAAGGGGAAAGAGATCGAGGAAGGGAAAATTTCCCCACCGAAGGGACCAAAACAACAAAAAACAAACAAAGATAGACAAAGGGAGACTTCGGTGGAGAGCAAGGAGGACTCCCAAGGGGCCAAGGTGTGCTGACCACAGCATACTTGGGCCTCCCGACTAGAGCTGGACAGCACTCCCATCTCCTAGGATGCTTCAATTCGGAACTTCCAGGGAGGGCACTCAGGCTACGTTGCTGAAGCCCTAGAGCAGCCTCTTCTCCTCCCCAGAGATATGGACGCTCTTAGGCGCTTCAAACAGCTCGATCTCTTTCTATCCCTAAAGAGGGATGCTTAGGTACGCTCTCATTCTTTCTTTTCTTTTTATATGGAATTCCTTCATTTTTTTTTATGCAGGTTACCTAACAAGTTTATATGGGACCAGCGCTAGCAACTTCACATGACTGAGGTTGAACTGGCCACCTAGAGACAGCTGGTCTTGGACTTTAAGGTTGAGCTGCAGAAAGCCAAAGACACAGCTCGGGTGGCAGGGAAGTTGCTGAGGCCGAGAAGATAGCATCCTATGAACGTGGGGTGTTGGACACGGAGATGAGATTGGTTGAAGAGGTGGCTGGGGTGTGCAAGGACTACGGCGCCGAGACTTGGGTAGAAGCGCTCAACTAGGCAAGGGTTCCTGTTACTTCTGAATTGAGGAGCACTGAGAATATCTTTTTCCCGGAGGATATCAGAGAAAATCCAGCCATGCTGCCTCCTTCCACTATTCTCCCTCTTCCTCCTTCTGAGCAGCCCTCCACCATTCAAGCTCCTTCTTCTGGTGTTGAAGTCCCAACAGGGGTTATTAAGAACAAGGAGGATGACATGGGGGGTCCTCAGCTTGAAGGTGAGGGTAAGGGTAAGAGGGTCCAACCATCGACCGAAGCCAATCGCTTCGAGGACGCTCTCACAATTAAGGATGTGATCTCTAAGGCCAAAGATGCTAAATCCAAGTCCAAAACTGGGGATACCAAATCCATGACGGCTGATCACCAGGAAGACCCTTTCCGAGCAAAGCCACAGTCATAGGACCTTTTTACTTCATCTTTTTGTATTTTATTTTATATTATATTATCTTTTTTGTTGTGGTTGTCCACCACTAGTTTGTAATGTATCCTCATTTTGATCAATGAAAAGACTCTGCTTTTTGCTTTATGTGCTTTAGTCATAGGACCTTTTTACTTCATCTTTTTGTATTTTATTTTATATTATATTATCTTTTTTGTTGTGGTTGTCCACCACTAGTTTGTAATGTATCCTCATTTTGATCAATGAAAAGACTCTGCTTTTTGCTTTATGTGCTTTTCCTTGGTGTCTTTTGAAAGTTTTGCGGAAGCAATATAGAACAAAAATCTATATTTTCTTTTTAAAGATTGTTGTACCATACAACCATGGATTCTAAATAGAACAAACATTGCGTACCTCTCTTAGCAACCCAAGCGTGTTGCCTCCCAAGGTATTCACGTCTCTCTCTCTATTTCTTTTGAGTTTTCAGAAGACTGCAGTATCACTCAGTAGTTCTGATGGCCAACCACTAAATATGATATTATAAAATCTTATTTTATAGTAGACTTCTAAAACCCTAGAGAGAGATTGGACGTGGGATCCTTAGGGATCTTAATCTTCAGCTGTAGGATTTTATCAATAACCTTTTTGAACGTTATTGACTTTTCTTGAAACTCTTTCCAAAAATATTCCTTAATTTTCTCAATTATATCAAGAAAATATTTGAACTTCTACAAATTGCAATAATGTCCATCAACACATTGCAATTGACCCCTGAAGATTAGAGAATTACAAATGAGGTCCTATTACTTACAATTTTATATCTATGTCCTTCCACCATACTATATTCCCACAAGCCACTAGGACTGGATTAATATCACTGTCATGTCCCTAGCTTATGTAACCCTTAATTTCTTGATTTCATAATTTCTATTGGACTCCAAAATATCTTTAAAAACTCTTTAAATATATATATACAATATTATATATATGAAAAACATTTTCGAAAAATGTCACCGGCCGGTTTTGTTTTGAGTCCAACTTCAATATGAAAATCAACTGAATATACTATCTTCTTTAGAGATTGGTGGATTCATTGTTGAGCATTTATATATATTTTACTCATTACACACATAACCCAACGTGTCTGTATATAGCCTTTAAAATTGGCATCACCAGTTGACATTGTCAAAGTTATGTGCATAATAAATAAATATACACAAACCCCTCATGTTTAAGGACAATAGAAAAAATTGTGATAGGACAACCTTTTAATTAACAGTGATCGCTCCATAAGGTGTCCTTGATCGGATCCAATTCAGTGTATGTACTTGTTACATTACACCCACTTGTCTGCTTAAAGTCACTACCTTAATGATGGAGTAAATCATCCTATCATATAGCAGCACAACAAGTGTAGGCTTTAGTGGAAATATTCAATTAATATCCACAGCCTAGAACAATTTAATAATCTATGAAAAATCATCACTCCCTGTCTTTGGTTCCTTAACCATTAACATGATTTTTCTACAGAGGTGACATCACATGCCACATTTAAACAATGAAATATACCTATAAAATTATGAATGTGAAAATAAATTTTTATTATCAAATAAAAATTGCATAGTATTGTTTTTGAGGGCAAATAATTCTAACATCTTTAAGCTTGATAATTTTGCACACAGCATTAAACTGCTGCTACTCTTTTTTTAATAAAAGCTAACAGTAATGCATTGATAATAACTTAAATAAGTTGGACAAGCATCAGCAATAAAGAAAATTATCACATACTTGTACTGAAAAATGAACCTTCTGTAAGGAAGGCAGAATCTTATAGAGATGAACAATATACCACATAAAACATAAACAAGGCAGGCAACTCTCATTTTGTTCAACACTTAGATAAAAATCCAAGAATCTTAACTTACTTAAAGCTACTGATCTGAGGAATCGTGTGTAACCTGGGATCTATTCTGGTACTTAGGAAAAAGAGGATATTGCAGGGTGTTAATTTACCCAAAGTATGTGGTCCCTAGAGCCAGGCATAACTAAGGTTATGTTTAACACTTATAAAGATGTTATAGAGTGTTAATTTTCCCAAAGCATGTGGTCTGTGGAGCCAGGCATGACTAAGGTTCTGTTTAATACTTAGAAAAATGTCATTAAAAGATATCAATTTTTCCAAGGTATGTGGTCCGAGGGGCTAGGCATGACCAAGGTTCTATTTGATACTTAGATAAATGTCGTTAAGTAATAATTTCCCCAAATCATGTGGTCCAAAGAGCCAGACATGACTAAGGTTCTATTTAACACTTAGTAAAATGTCATTAAAAGATATCAATTTTCCCAAAGTATGTGGTCCGAGGAGCTAGGCATGACTAAGGTTCTGTTTAACACTTAGTAAAATATCATTAAAAGATATCAATTTTTCCAAGGTATGTGGTCCGAGGGGCCATGCATGAGTAAGGTTCTGTTTGATACTTAGATAGATGTCATTAAGTAATAATTTTCCCAAAGCATGTGGTCCGAGGAGCCAGGTATGACTAAGGTTCTATTTAACACTTAGTAAAATGTCATTAAAAGATATCAATTTTCTTAAGGTATACTGTCCGAGGGGTCAGGCATGACCATGGTTCTGTTTGATACTTAGATAGATAACAATGGGAAGTACAATGTATCACATAACAAATAAGAATATGACGAAGGAAACTTTTATTAATAATAATACCCTTTTAGGTTGTTTACATTCCAGGGGCGTGATATCACATGCTTATCTAGGTCTTCAAGAAAATATCTATACCAGCCACCGAGGTGATGCAATATGGCCCCTCCCAGTTGGGCCCTAGTTTTCCTCATGTTGGGTTCTTTGCAGTACCTAGAACTTTTTTTAACACCAAGTCACCAGGCGCTAATGGCCTCAGCTTCACGTTGGCATCATACCCTTACTTGAGCTTGTGTTAGTAATATGCCAACTAGACCATAGTGTTCTCTCTTCTTTCTTCAATCAAGTCTAAGCTCTTTTCTAGTAATCCGTTGTTATTGTTCAGATTGAAAGAGCTTGTTCTCAGCGTTGGGAAGCCAGTCTCTAAAGGAACAGCAGCCTCGGCTCCATAAGTCATAGAAAAGAGGGTCTCCCCTGTTGACTTGCGAGGTGTGGTTCGATACATCCATAGGACATATGACAGTTCTTCCACCCACTTTCCCTTCACATCATCCAATCTCTTCTTGAGTCCATTCACTATGATCTTGTTAATAGCTTCAACTTGTCCATTCCCTTGGGGATAAGCTGGGGTGGAATATCTATTCATAATTCCAAGATCACAACAGTATCTCTTGAAGGCTTTACTATCAAACTGAAGGCCTTACTATCAAACTGAAGGCCATTATCTGAGATGAAAGTATGAGGGACCCTAAACCGAGTGACAATGTTTTTCCAAAAAAATTTCTTAGCATCTATATCCCTGATATTTGTCAAAGGTTCAGTCTCAACCCACTTAGTGAAATAGTCCGTACCGATTAGCAAGTATCTCTTATTTCCTGCTGCCTTAGAGAAAGGGCTTAAAATGTTCAAGCCCCATTGAGTGAATGGCCAAAGGCTGGACAGAGGATTAAGGACTCCTCCCGGTTGGTGTATGTTTAGTGCGAATCTTTAACACTGGTCACACTTCTTTACATACTTTTGTGCCTCCTTTTGCATGTTTGGCTATCAATAGCCTTGAGTAATGGCTCTGTGAGACAAAGATCTGCCTTTAGTGTGGCTCCCACAAATCCCTTCATGTAACTCCTCAAGGAGTAATTCTGATGCTTCGAGGTGTATGCATAGCAAGTATGACCCAGAAAAATAGCGTTTGTATAGTTTTTGGTCCTCGAACAGCTAGAACCGAGGAGTCTTTCTGTGTACCTTGTCAGCTTCTAATTTCTCCTCGGATAGGATATCCTCCTTCAAAAATAGTACTAGGGGGTCCATCTAGCTAGGCCTCACTCTAACTTGGTGAACATGGACCACTTCTCTTTTCACCTCTGTAGGCTTGTACAAGTCCTCTACAAGGATGATCCGAGGTAAGCTCTGTGCCAAGGAAGTTGCGAGTGTAGCTAGGGAATCAGCATGTGTGTTTCCACTTCTAAGGATATGTAATAGGTTAAAAATTCAAATCCTGATTGCAAACGCCTAACTTGACTCAAGTACCCTTGCATTCTCTTATCTCTCGCTTCTAACTCTCCCTTCACCTAGCCAACGACCAATCTTGAGTCCGAAAACATCTTTACTGCCTTTCCGCACATTCTTTGAACCATGGCCATTCCCATCAATAAAGCCCCATATTCAGCCTCATTATTTGTGGTCGAGAATCCCAACCTTAATGATTTCTCAATGGTGATTTTTTCAGGAGATACTAGGACTAGCCCCACTCCAGATCCCCTTTGATTTGTTACACCATCAACATATACCTTCCAAAATGAAGGTTCTTGTAGGGAGATTATGCCAACCAATTTCCCGTCCATGCCTTAGGGTTCTACTTCTTTATCCAACAGGGGTTCAGTGAATTCGGCTACCAAATCAGCAAGGACTTGACCCTTGACAAAGGTACGAGGCATGTACTTGATATTAAAAACTCCTAGGATCATGCCCCATTTGGCAATCCTCCTCGTGTAATCAACACTCCGAAGTAGAGATCTTAGCGGAAGTTAGGTTAAGACAACAATTGTGTATGATTGGAAATAGTGAGGGAACTTACACGTAGTGTGTACTACCGCCAAAATTGCCTTCTCCAGTGGCAGATAACGGACCTCAGCCTCATGTAGTGACTTGCTCACATAATAAACCGGCTTTTGCACACCACTATCAACTCGCACCAACACTAAGCTTACTGCATGAGGGGCCACGGCAACGTAAGTAAACAAGACCTCGTCCATCTTGGGACTAGACATGATAGGTGGCCGAGAAAGGTATTCCTTAAGTTATTGAAAAGCCAAGGCACATTCCTCGATCCATTCAAATCCTTTCCATTTGTTCATTAACAGGAAGAAGGGTCGGCATCTATCAACTGACTGAGAAATGAACCGGTTCAAGGCAGCAGTCATTCTTGTTAGTTTCTGGACTTCCTTGGGATTTCGAGGTGGTTGTAGGTTATTAATTGCTTTAATATAGTTGGAGTTGACTTCAATTCCACGATGAGTGACCATATAGCCCAAAAACTTGCCTGATCCCACACCAAAAGAGCACTTAGATGCGTTAAGGCGCAGCTTGTGTTTCCTTAGAATTTCAAAAATGCTCCTGAGGTATCCTACATGCTCGGATGCCACCTTACTTTTCACCACCATATCATCTATGTTGACCTCAATATTCTTGCCCAATCATGGCTCAAACATCTTGGTCATCATCCTCTGATAGGTAGATCCTGCGTTTTTTAGACTGAAAGGCATCACCTTGTAGTGGTAGTTTCCAGTGAGGGTGACAAAAGCTGTCTTCTCCTGATCATCCGAGACCAGTGGTATCTGATGGTATCCCTGAAAGGCATCTGAGAAACTCATCCGAGGATGGCCTACTGTTGCATCTACCAATTAGTCTATCCGAGACATGGGGAAGAGGTCTTTTGGACAGGCTTTGTTCAAGTCTGTAAAGTCTACGCACACTTGCCACTTCCCATTTTTTTTTCTTTACCACCACAGTATTGGCTAGCCACTCAGAGTAAAACACCTCCTTAATGGCCCCAACCTGTTTAACCTTTGTCACCTCATCTTTGACGGCATCAGAGTGCTCTTTGGATGAACGCTGAAGTAGTTGTTTTTTAGGGGTGACAGATGGATTAACATTTAGATGATGACAGATGAAACTCAGATCCACCCTTAGAGCCTCGTAAGCATTCCATGCGAACACATCAACATTTCCTCTAAGAAACCCTATCAACTCCTCATTTTCCTGAGGAGGCAGCTGAACTCCGACCTGAAAAAACTTCTCCAGAACGTCACCCACCACAATTTTTTCCAAATCTTCACATTTCGTCTCCTCGGTTGTTCTGTTGACAGGCAACACCGAAGTTTTTTATTGCTATAAGCCTCTCTGAGTAGAGGCCAAAGATTCAGCTTCGGGCTGATGTAAGATGGTAGCCACCAAGTACTGCCTAGCCGTGGATTGACTCCCAACAATTTTTTCAATCTGACCCCGCGACGGATATTTCACCTTCTGGTGCAGAGTAGAAGAGACAGCTCCCAGGACATGAAGCCAAGGTCTGGCCACAATAGCCGTATATGGGGAATAAACGTTCACCACAATGAAGTCCACCTCCACAACTTCTATGCCAGCCTACACGAGCAGTCTAATCTGACCCCTCAGAATGACAACCTTCCCATCAAAACTCTCCGAGATTGGTTGTTGTTGTATCGATCCGACCTAAGATCCCTCATCTCCTGAGGGATAACCTTAGCCTTTCATTTCCCCTACTGCTGGTCTTCCTCAACCCTCTTATACTTATCAATCTAGTCCATGAGTTGGCGTACACTGGTGACAGGTTTTCCAGTCAAAGACTTCCTTAAACTGTGCTCGGCTGGGAAGCCGACCTTAAAAGTACTGATGGCCACGTCATTAAAGTCACCATCTATCTTATTGAACATCTCCCAATATCTGTCCGAGTATGTTTTCAGGGTCTCCCCCTCTCGCATAGATAAGGACAGTAGGGAATCCAAGGGCCGAGGAACCCTGCTACAAGTAATAAAGCGAGAGCCAAATGCACGGGTAAGCTTCTTGAAGGAATCTATAGAACTCGCCCCTAAGCCATCGAACCATCTCATTGCCACAGGCCCCAGACTGGATGGAAACACTTTGCACATCAAGGACTCATTCTTGGAATGGACAGCCATTCTTTGGTTGAAGTGGCTCACATGCTCCACAGGATCCGTTCGACCATTGTAGATGGTGAACGTTAGTTGATTGAATCGTCGAGGAAGTCTTGCCCCTTTAATCCTGCACATAAAGGGCGATCTAGAAATCTAGTTCAACGCTTGCTCATAGCTTCATTTCCCAGACCTTTGCGAGGTGAGCTCTTATACCTACTTTTATGATGGGGCTCCTCATCGTAGGAGAAAGACTCACTGGGTGGGTTCTTGACCTTCGTCTATAACTAGCATCCTCTTTATCATCAAAGGAAACGTTAGAGTTAGAGGGGGTTCGCCCTTGCCGTGCATGGCGCCTCTTTAAGTGGTCAATCTCCAACTGCATGGCTCTGTTATTCTGCTCTTGAGAGACGTGACTTCCAACTCGAGAGTTGCTTCTATTTGTATGCGTGGTATGAATGCTACCCTCTCAATCTTTCCTACGTTCAAGATTAAGGAACTCGTCTTGTCGTGGGGACCCCGTGGACTCTCCCTGATGGGGTCCTGATCCTACCATCGTTAACCATTGTACTTACTATCACCCATGTAATTTTTCCACAGTCAGCGCCAATTGTAAGGACCTAATTTTAGTTCCTAGCCCAAAAGATGGACGGACTTAAGCCCAAAAAGCCCAAAACAATGAATTTGTAGAGAATGGGTTGGAAAACTGGGTTTTAATGAATCAGACAAACACTGAAGTAAATTCAGACGAAAATAGACAGGTTTATGCTGAAGAAAATCGTCCTCAGTAGTGTCCGAGGAGATCTGTTCTTATATATTGTTTTCAGGTTTGATTACAAAGTCAGTTCTTTAATGCTACAGTGTTTTTCTCTTTGTTTCTCTCCCCTTCTTTATGAAAGGTCTTCCCTATTATATAATTCTCTTTAGCCAATCTGGGCCCTTCACTTGTTGACCATCCAAGCTTCTACTCTAGTGCTTGTCCCATCGGACATCCTCTCAGGCCTTCTATGCGTTGGGGTTGTTAATGTAGCACTGTTCAGGAGTCTTCTCCTCATTAATGCGACCAGAGAGTTAGCTGTAGAGCATTCAATGTGGTGACAGCAGCTTTCCCCAAGATATTTCTGAGCTTCCATCCCTCTTGTATGTTCATAACGCACACCCCTATTAGTGGAACTTCCTGAAAAGTCACTTTGAGTGATAGAATATACATTTGGTCTGTGCTTCGTTAATCTGAGAATACACTCCTCCTCGGACCACCTTTCCCAATCTTTCCACTTGCATGTTACTTATGGGACTCTGAACTGGACACCCTTACTACTATTTATTCGTCCTCGGATCAGTCAACGTCCTTGGCCAAGGCCTAAGGCCCGATATACAATTTTGGGCCTTTATCCCTACAAAATTTGTTATAGCTTTAGCATTTTTCCAAAAGCAAAAAAAAATCATATTACAAAATAAAAAGAATAGATTTTTGTTATAAAAAAATTATGATATTAAACACTAGTTAAATATTATTTAAGTGATAGCAAAAAAACTCCATTTAAATATATCGTCTTAGGCCTCTAAATTTGTTGTGCCACCCTACTTATTAGAGAATGGACGAGCCAAAACATTATAGATAAGTCAATGAAATGATAACAAGTAGAAGATTATTTTATACATAAAACTAATAAAAAAAACAAAAACATACTAAAGGCATTGAATGAAACAAAAATTTGAAGGTCAACATACACTTTACAGAAAAATGTATTGCACACTTGCACAACATAAAAATGCAAGTTTAAAACAAAATAAAAGTGATATCAAAATAAAATAAATGAACAAGAAATATAGTAAGTGAAAAAAAAAAAAAAAAAAAACTAGTTTATTCTGAAGTGAAAGGTTAGGAAAAAAGGACATTTGAGAGAAAATACCAATTTTAGATTTTTTTTTTTTTTTTTGAGCTAGCTTAGAATAGGTGCTGCGACTTAAATAATGCTCCCAAGTGCAGGATTGTCACAAAGTAATAACTCGGTAAGTCCGAGGTCGAATCCACAAGGAAAAGGGAATTGATTAGCAAACCACAAGAGAATAAAACTAAAATAATGAAGTTTAACCGAAGAGATTTTTTATAGTTTAGTAAAGGTAATTTAAATTGAGAGAAAATAGCAATATATTAGGCGCTAAGGTTTAGGGATCCACACATAACACATCTATTGATAGTCTTAACAATATTTATTTTATAATTCAACTAAAATTCATACTAAGGATAATCTTAGTCGGATGATTTAACAATAAAAACTCAAAAAGTAATTGTCTAAGGTAGTTTCATGCAATTGATTGATTTTAGGCTCGTTAAACATGATTAAAATTACTTCAAACATTCAATCACCCAAGGATTAAATAATTGAGATTATCTTCGTGTATAGCAACTAACACAGATAAATCCCAATTAATCATTCGCTCAAAAAAAAAAAAAAAATACCATGGTTGAATTGAAAGGAAAAAACAAACTTGATACAGCAATACCATAACCAAAAAACCATCAAGACATAAGACCTTTAGAAAATAGGGGCCCCTGATTGTAGAGTGGCCTTCAGTTTTGACATCCTACAAGCGAAGTAGAATTTCTTAAATTTCCAGACGATCTAGCACAGGGTAGATGTTGTTAAATGAATCAATCACATAGCAATCAGGGTGATCCTCCAAATATCTGTGCAAGAACGAGTTTTTAATTAAAGAAAACTTAAAGAATGTTCATTATTTTTGTTGTGACTTCCAGATAGAATAAATGAATACAAAGAGACATGTAAAAACAAACTACTGATCATGTTATCAGCTAAAATTAGAACAAAAATTTCCTCAATTTTATTTTAATCAAATATCAAAGATTTCCTCAATTATCAGAATTTCTAATAAAATGCCCCTTCAATTTCTAATAAAGTGCTCATGTCTAATTGCCTACAGAAACACTGCAGCATAAAAAAAATTATAAAAAAATAAAAAATAAAAAATAAAAACTCAAAATTAACCTGTGGATCTACAAATCATTACAAGATTATTACTTGTCAATACCTGCTTACATACATATACTGTAAATTTACATGCATATATATGTGTAGGAATTTTTGGTTTTTACACTAAAATTAACTATATTGATTCAATTTATAGTATGAGAATTCTTATCACAACAAATTACAGGGAAAAATATTTCGAATATTTATTGTTCAAAAAATAAGTGAGGTTTCCACGCATTTTGGATGCATTTTGATGAGTCTGATGAATATATGGACTTAAAATTATCATTGTATTTTTATTGGGTTCATTAACAAGGCAAGCATTTGACTTTGGCCAAGATCAAAGCTTGACAAGATTCATGCTGGCATAATCACAAAACAATTCCACCAAAAAAATAAATGATAGAGGTTCATGTGAGGCTAAACATAAAAACTGGCATTGGCATGTTCATTTTTTTCCCCGATTACACAGTTCATACCAGATCGTGAAACATATAGTTTTATGGACTTGAAAAGTCACCTTTGTAAGTCCTACATGCTGCAGGTGTAAACTATTCTGTTAGAGAAGTTTGTACGGCTCTTCAATTCAATGGATATAATTTCATCAATTGCTTTATGGAGAACTACGTCAACCTCTTGTAATTGAGGTGATAAAGGAAGCTCAAAGGTGAGGGGCATGAATATCAACCCATTCTGAGTAGGATACAAATGAAATGCACCCCTTTGCAAAAACCATCGATCCTTATTCTTCACTCCATCCATCTTATACCTTACTCTTAACTTCACTGGTCGACCTTTGGCCCGCTACAATGCTAGATTAAGCAACCACTTTGGCCCCATGGGATCCCTCCACAATAACTCTGACTTAAGAACCACAAATGCATGTTAGTAAGTGTTAAGGGCATACTCCAAACTATAACATGGGTGAATATATGTGGTCGAGTCGATGTTTAACACATCACATACTCTAACTGCATGTGAACATGGGATCTTAATGTTTTGCCATTTCTCACAACTGCATGTTCTTTCTAGTAATAGAACTTCATAACTGTGGTTTCCCCCTCTAGTGCTACACATGTTGTGTGAAGTAACTACTTGATATCTTGAATGTTCATGGCTAAATTCCCTAACATACCACTTGCATGACTCGTCCATGCATTTCGCACAAAGTTTGACCTTCGTCGACCTACTGATCATAAAATGTTTGTTTTCCTTAAGGGCACAAATTGTTAATGTGCGCTTCACCTCTACTTTATTGGCAAAAGTCAACCCTTTGCACAAATTCATCCCTTCTCCCCAAGTAGACACAAATGGTATCTCAATATTTGAATGATCAACCATATTTAACCAAGTATTTGTAGAAAATAACAAGGCAGGAGGTGCGTAGGCAGGGATTGTGTTCGTAATGTTTTCAACACTAATAACATTGTTTGCGCCAGGTTCACTACTGTTAAATATCTCATCGTCATCAATGTCCCTCTCAAAGTCCATAAAGTCCCCTCATTCAATCCTCTCTTCATACTCATCTCTATTAACAAAATCTTCATCGTTAATGGCAGACTCATTAACATAGTCATCATCGTCGTCGTCGTCATCATCATCATCATCATCATTATGAACATCATCCTCTACATGTGTAGAATACTCATATTGAGCATCCGGAACTATAACCTGTAAACTTGTGGTTGTTTGTTGGATTTCCTCGATACCAACTTCTGCACGCGGCTCCAACTGTATGTACAATTCAATACCATTTACTTCGGGCATTCTCTCAAACTTGTCAAACATGATCTTTACATGTTTGTTTACTTCTATCGCCATATACTTATAATTAATCTAGCGCTTTAAGCTTCATGTGACATACGATAAGTAATTTGTATGTTGTGCACAGCATGATTCACACACAATTCTTTCATAACTATCATCTTCAATTCATCAAGGATTTTCAACCTATGATCAATTTGGGTATAATAGCACTTTATACCCCCCCTTCAAATGGCAATCCCTTATACGCATTGGCATTCTTAAGCGGACCACCATAATATAGGATTATATCAATTACAGTCATTGTGAACCTATTAGAGTCAAGTTACAATGTTAGTTAAAAAAACATTTTATCTAGTCAAACTACACAAAGTACAAATTCCAATTCATTCAAAGAGCATGAATTTCACTACACATTCGTTACACATTTCATATCCAAATCATTTTTTCGTCATGCTAAGACTATCCATTTCATACCCAATACCAAAAAAAAAAAAAAAAAAAAAAGGTCAAAATCCTTGTAAAAGTATACAACATTTTATTTAATTATATACCCATAACATTTACGTACCAATTTCACACCCAATACATAAAAAGCCATTTCATTACACATTCAAAGGGCATAAATTACATACCCATTTCATTACAATTCATTCGAAGAGTATGAGTAAGTCACTCATTTCATTACATACCCATTCAAAGGGCATGAATTACATACCCATTTCATTACAATTCATTTGAAGGGCATGAGTAAGTCAATCACTTCATTACATACCAATTTCATACACATTCAAAGGGCATGAGTAAGTCACTCATTTTATTACATACCCATTTCATATCCATTCGAAGGGCATGCATTACATACCCATTTCATTACAATTCATTCATTCACTACCCATTTTGTACCCAAAACAATGATGAATAAAGTCAAAATCCATGTAAGATCATGATAAAAATAAGAGCCTAGGAATGATGAATAAATTTTGATAATAAAAACCATGCAAATAAATACTCAAAAAATTTACACTAACAAAATAAAATTATATAATTCACAATATTGGTATCTTAACTAAGTTATGTTAACTATCTACCAAATAAATAGTCAAGCTCTTTAACCCACACCCAAAAACAAATAATACCCATCTACAATGACAGTGAGGCTGAGTGTTATGGGTGAGAGAGTGTTAGAGGCTAAGTGTTATGGGTGACTGATGCGTATCTGTGTGTTATAAAATTTTGCCCAGCAAAACTCGAATCTATAAGACTTGAGATCCAAGTAAATTTTAATTTAATTTTGAGTCTTATAAACTCGAGATCTATGTGGTATAATCGTTTTTCCCTAAGAAAATCAAGTCTTAAAGACTCGATTTTGATTTGAAGTACTCAAATCTTTAAAACTCGATATCTATGTGGCATTTTATTCTCTAACTCATTAAGTACAAAGCGAGTCTTTGAGACTCGAGTTTTATATAGAACTCGAGTTTTTAAAACTCAAGATGCTAGTTTGTTAAAACGATTCAAACGTGTATTAACTTATTATATTGAATGCCCTTACTATGCCCCAAATATCCCCACAAAGTTTCTCTTCAAACTAGTTTGGAGAGAAACCCTACAAACTCATCATATATATTTATATTGAGTGTGAATTTTAAAAATCTAACTATTAAATTGCATGTTTTTATTACATCCATAATGCTTATAAAATTTCAAAAAAATTAAAGATCAATTGTTATGTCATCAAATAAATGTTCTAATTTCAAGTTTTTGTAATCTAAAGTTGTACATAAAAAATAAGTTAATTGATCAAATAGTGAATAATATCCGATTTGAATGAAATTGGATATATATGTTAAGAACATAAGGAACATTAAATTTAATGATTAGATTTTCAAAATTCACACTAAAAAAAAAATATATGAGAAGTTTGAAGAGTTCTCTTCAAATTAGTTTGGAGAAAAACTTTATTCCGATTTATTTGTATATTTCGGAGGTAGGAGTATGAGGTCCACCACTCATTGAAAGATGGAACAAAAAGTAGGACTCCACTCACCTAATAAAGAAGCTTAAAAGCAATATATTCAAGAGAAATACCTAAGTACAATACTGAAATGTTGTTCCGGTTTCCTTTCTAAAATTGTCATATAGATTTTTTTTCATAAGATGAAAATATATTTTTTAATTAAATAGTCATATGGCTAAATCTTAAAAATAAAACCTAAAGAATTGTAACTAAATTTTGTCCATATTTTTCGAACACAAAGCTCACCTTCCTCACAATTTCTTTGAAAGGTACTAATAGGCTACTAGCTATAGCTAATACATCAAAAATTAAGTTCCTTCACTACCGAACGAGTTGAGGCATCGTTGGATTGCTTTTTTTATTTTTTTATTATCAAAATGTAACTGTTTTTGCTGAAGAATCGTTTGGTAATTTAGTACAACCATTCATGTAAGTAAAAACAGTGGAACATTATTCCTCCATACTAAACTGTGCATCAACTTTCATCTAACATATTGTGCATGCTTAAATTTCCCATCTTCTAAATTGCTGCAGTTTCTCTCTTTAGTCCTGACCACTCAATGATTTATCCACCTCCGTTTCCCTGACCTTATAACATTCACAGTGATGAGGGAATCCCTCTCTAAAGGACCACTTCTTGAATTCCCACTTCCTTTGCAAATCACCACTCTCTCAGTAGCAATGGCTTCGATTTCATCGGATTCGTACACAAACTTCTCTTTATAATTCATCAGTCATCACGGTTATAACTAGTCCCTGTGCATCTCTAATTATTGCCCCCATTCCATCTTCCTGCTTGTTCTTAAAAATTGCTTCCTCAATATTAAGTTTATACATTCCTCCTCTGTTTGTCGGCTTGCAATTATAACCAATTGTTTCTCAGCTAGCTGGAAGCAATAGACGTACTTCATTTACATTTGCCTACACATGATAACAATATAATTATGCGATGAATTAAGGAAAAAAAATAAAAATAAAAGTTATGGGAAAACAGAATAGAGGATGAAGAAATAGTAGTCAATTATTAGTTTGATTGCCTGTTTCAAAAGTACGCTCAAAATAATCCTGAGAAGATCTGAATAGACGCCTCAATCTCCAAGGCTCCTTTCTCTCTTGCTGGGACTAGCTATGATTGACAGAAGGTTTCATCCGTGATTAATAGCACCAAAGACTGTGTGAGTTCATAGCAGGACATGGTTGGTCATTAATTGTCCAATGTTTCAAACAACATTACACCAACTAAAACCATATGTGATCTGTTTTGGGTTAGCATCCTCAACAACCTATGACTTCGACCTCATTCACAAGTATCATTTCTTACCCATTTGATAAAATCCAGAAACATTAAGAAACCAGCAGAGTCGTGCATTATCCAAGCACTTCAAAGGCAAGTTGCATGCTAATCTGCTTTGTTAAAAATAAAACAATAGGGAATCTTGTATTACATCTTTCCTTTCCTAAATCGTTATGGAGGTCATCAGACTGTATCAACACCCTGGTAGCTTAAACCAATTTCTATCAGTACCGATCATAGTGGCTCAACTTATAGAACTTTTCACTCCTATTTTATAAGTTGGATGGGTTGACTTGACCTTAGAAATACCAAATTCTAAATCTAATTGTACAAAAATTATTGAATAATATAGCAATCAAAATGGTCACCTGTTGGGTATGAAAATAATGTAAACCTTATAAGAAGAGAACACCGCCATAGACGGAAAACCTTAATTGAATCTAGTCTAGTCTAAGGGTCTGTTTGGGTGCCGTTTATTGTTAAAAACTAAATACACTGTAACAAAATAATTTTTATATGTGTAAATAGTGCCGTGAAATCCAATTTTAAAGTTGTTTTTGCTGTAAAAAGTACTTGCGGGTCCCGTGAACAGTGCACGGGACCCATAGGAAAAACGCAAGACGCGCTTTTTTTTCCTTTTCATCGCAATCCAAACCCAGCCTAACTGTCCAAAGATATAGATACAAATGATTTTCAGTGAAATGCTCAACAAGTAAAAAGACTAATTATTGATGTCTACCTCATGATCCAGTAAGCTGTTGAAGTCACCGGATGGAAGCAACTACTCCATAAGCACAGGAAAATCCTTGGCCTCACCTAATGCACTGCTGGAAGTGTTGTCAAGTATAATATACTGATCATAACATGTAGATAAATTTACAAGATGGTTCAAATTGACTAACAACCAGGTTTTTCTGAGGAAAGAAAGAGAAAGCTCAAGAAAATAAAGTTCAATATTTAAGCAGTCTAAATACTAGTAATATGGCATATCTATAGTCATAACTTGATCTTTGGACAAAAATGCAATTAGGGTCTAGTTCAATTAATTTGAATCTCAAGATGCTCAGAGATCAATTCTAATTAGGACAAAATAAGGACAAAATAGGACTTTAAGTTCGTGCACAATTCTAACTAGGACAAAATAAATAATTTGTCTCAATATATATATATATATATACATATATATTTTTTGATAAGTAACGTAAGGATATTATTAATAATAGAAAAAGTGCCAAGCCGAGTACATTGGGGATGTACTATGGGGGCACAAGTCAAGAGACCAAAGTACAACAATCAAGAAAAATAGGAAAAGAAGAACAAGAAAAATGAGAAAAGACCACACTCCATTCAAAGAGAGTGTGCAAGAAAAAAGACTTAATCTCTAGCAAAGAACGTTCACAATCTTCAAAGCTCATCGCATTCCTTTCACGCCAAATGCACCACATTAAGCAATGAGGCACTAATCTCCAAACATCAATATGACGATGTCGCGCAAACTTCCCTTGCCAAGCCTCAAACAACCCAAGAACATTATGAGGCATAACCCATTGAATACCAAACAAGCAGAAAACCATAGACCACAACATTAACTTTAAAAAATTCACAACATTAACAAACTATGATGGAGTTTAAAATTCCAGGTTCACTTAATGATAATGTCAAAAGCCTCATACATTCCATATTTCTTCCCATAAGTTCTAGATACACCTAAGGCTGAACATGATACAAATAAAATGACTTTTGAAATATGTACAAATAAAATGCCCAAATTATTTCAAAGTCTACAAATGCTGTGCAGAAAAATATGATGCTCCACATGGAAATATAAGTTTCAAACAAAAATTGAAGGGATATTGCAATGAAATAACAGGATAAGATATATGGTAAGTGAAAAAAAAATTTCCAAATAGCTAGTTTATTCGAAAGTTAAATCTAAGAAGAGAGGACTGTGAGTAAATACCAATTTATTTTGAGGTTGCAATTGGGATAAAAAAAATTATCTGGATATTTGGAACTGGGCCATTCTTGGACTACTCTGTGCTGAAGAACAGGACCACTAATTGGGAAATGCCTTGGCATCAGTTGTCATCAAGTAAATAATTTTCCCAGACACAAACTTCTTGCAAGGTTCCTGACTTAGCCATAGAATTCCAAGCAATATGGTCTCCTTCAAAAAGTAAAAACCATATATAGATATATTAGAACAATCAACACCTTCAGTGCTATCTGAAATTTTAATTTTAATTTTGCTTGCTCTAGTAGAACTGGGGATCACAAAATTTCATGGTCCATGAAATGAAAAATCAGCAAGACCTTCACCAAGCCAATTTCTCATTCTTATACAACTATCCACTTTCCACAATAAATTCACCCTCATAAACAGAGCAATTATGACCCAGCCCAAATCAACAAAATCAACCCCGTTAAGTTTTAGACAGCCCTAAGCAAAAGAACTAATCCTTGAACTCTTACATTATCAAAATGTGAAGGTTACTAGAAATGCTGAGAGAAAGAATGAGTATGTGGACATAAAGCAGGCTCTAACAGTGATGAATCCAATATTCCAAGCTTCCCAATGTCCAGAAAATTTCAATTTTGAAAAAAATTGCAGAAAGAAAATAGCTTGGCAAGCAGAAATTGAATAGCAGCAAGACATATTGGTAACAGAGTCAGCTGTTTCAACCACTGGAATGCAAACAACCTAAATTGTACGAGTAAACTATGCTTTTAGTAACTTTTTAAGTCTTGTGATGATTTGCAGAAACAAAAATTTAAATAGCACCAAGACAATTGGCATCAGTCACAAAAATTTTAAATATGCTCTGCTCTTAGGGACTTTTCTCAAATGATTGCAAATTGTAATTTCATAAATTGAATTTTTCAAGTGTTACCAGAGTGGTTGATAATATTAATTTCTACTCTTTATTTCAAGAACTATTAACCTAAATTGTAGCATTTATATATTTTCTTAATTGTGTCCAATTAAGTATTCATACCAGGAACATTATCACCCATTACAAATATAAGACAATAGTATGAGCAGACTTACTGAGCATTGATTTCAACCAATGGAATCTGGTTAATCTTGGACAGCTCATTGTTTAATTTGGGGCAATCATAAATCTTCAGCGTTTTCAATTTGGCGTGGCATCACATGGCTTCCTTGGTGGGCAGATGCATCATGCTCTAGCAATTCACAAGATACAGCACTCGAAGAGAGGAAAGATTGCCCAACCACTCTAGCAAAGCTTGGACTTTATAAAATCCCTCTATCCACAGAATTTTAACGGCAGTAAAGAATTGAATTTGGTCCAGGAGAGAGTGGAGTGTAGGCTGTGCAGCCGACCCTTTTGGAAGGAGTGTTGAATGGAAGTAGAAGGCAGCACTCTCCAAATTTTGAAGAAGAGAGCTATAAGACTCTGGCCAATTAAGTAGTTCTCCAAATATTATGGACGGGAAACCTGGCAAAGACTTCAGCTCAGGACAATAGCCTACTACCAACTTCTGAAGGGAAACGCAGGTGTGCAGTGAATCTAGCAAATAACTCAGCTTAGGACACCATCTGGAAAAATAAATATTTAATATTTAAAAATAAAAAATAAAAAATAGGGTAGTAAACAGACATTAAAATAATAGTAATTAGAAAATATTTAATTATATTATGCAACCTTTTACAAATATAAGGGAATAGAAGAGGATATAAGGTCTGAGTAAACTTACCCATCATTAATTTGAATATATGGAAAATGATAATCTTGGACCACTCATTGTTTAATTTGGGGCAACCATGAATAGTCAGACTATTCAGTTTGATGAGGCGTCAGATTTAGTGAGGCTATTCAGTTTGGTGATGCATCACATGGCTTGCACAGTGGACAATACAGCAGGTTACTGCCATCCACAGTATACAACTGTTGAAGAGAAGAAAGACTGCCCAACCACTCCGACAAAGCTTCCATTTTACCAAATCTCACTATCCACATAATTTTAAAAGCAATGAAGTATTTAATTTTGTCCGGGTGAGATTGAGCATAGCCCACCCACACAATCTTAGCTTTTCGAGGGATGCATGTGAGTATGTGATGGAAGTGGAACCGAGTCTTGGGAATGCATTGAACTCCTTACAAAATTCACCAATAGCCAAAGTCTTCAACGTAATCTAATGACCCCTCAGGCAAAAGCTTAAATCTTCCAAAATTCAAAACTGTTGATCAGGCAGGAGAATGCAAGCTCATAGATCTAGAATGGATATCAAATTAGGAAAATTACGGATACCTAATTGTGTAAGAAAACCCAATTCTGGTAGATTTGGAATTGATATCAGATTGGGTCAAGTCCAAATTTTTAATTGAGTAAGAGAATGCAATCATCTCCTAAATCTGGAATTGACTTTAGATTGGAACAATTCCTCATCTCCAAATATTGAAGAGACATAAAGGATCGAAGAAGTGATGAGACCCTTGCAAAGAGTTCAGGTCATGACAATTCTGTATTACCAACTTCTGAAGGGAACTGAGGGAGTGCAATGAGTATGGCAGAGAAGTAAGTTATAAAATATCAGCAATATGGAGGGACTTGAGTGTGGTAAGGTTGAGAATCTTTTCGATTGCTGTCTTAATGACTTTCATAATCTTTAATTTCTGAAGAGAGGGAAAATAACATGGAGCACTTGTCAGTACATTACAATCTTCAATAATCAACTCCTCCAGGCAAGGAAACACCTCAGCTCCTATTTTCAGCTCCTTTGCATCCTTCCACTCCACCAGGTTATGCATACCTTGCAATTTGAGTCTTCTCAATGCCGGAAATAATGTATTTCTGGTATTGCCATCACTGTAAAATTCAGTTCCTATACATCTTACATTCTCCATTCCTTCTATTTCAAGAAACCTAAGGCCAGGCAAATGCCCAAGAGTGGGAACTTCCTCACATTGTGTACAATTTTTCAAAATGATCTCAATCAAATTGGCATATTGCAACAAACCAACCCCAGCATCACGACTTGTAAGCATCCATGACGGGAATTTCTTTCCTTCATAGAATTTGATTGTTAAGCTTTTCAAATTTTGGTGAGGCTGGAGGCCTTCCAACACCTCTTCATCATTATCATAGCCGTCCTCTGCTCTACGAAAATCATCATCAACACCCCAATGAAATCCTAACTTGAATAATTTGGCCTTTTTTGCTAAACTTGCACTTCTGCCTTCTCCCATATCACTCACATACTCTAAATTGTAGATATCTAAGTTTCCACTGAGTTGGTTTAAGTGTCCCAATTCTTTGATGCAATGACCTTCATCTTCACCCACAACAAAAAATGGCAATGTTTGAAGGCAAGTCAACCGCCCCATATATATAGGTGTTTGCAAAATGTAACCTTCACCCTTGAAATGATCAAGATAAATATGTCTCAAGTTAATCAAATTGCATAGGCCTTCTGGAAGCTCTACAAAATAACAACAATCTTCGATTCTTAAAGATTGTAAATTGTAGAGCTCAGTGATGGATTTTGGTAATTCCTTAATCTTAGTGTTAGAAATTTGAAGAAGCCTCAAATGTACTAACTGTCCAATTGATTTTGGCAATTCTGTTATGCCATGTCCAAATAACTTTAGAACACGTATGCATTTAAAATTTGATAACTTGTGGACAAAGTCAAAATTTCCAAAAACTGCTGTGCTCAATTTCATGAAACCATCTGTTGTGGATGAAACTCTTAGTGTCATTTGGCCATCACACAAGACAAATAAACATCGTACATTGCTGACATTATCCATTGAATCTCCCTCCAAGATCAAAGTTTCAGATTTTGAAATTGAGAGCGCAAAATTATGCACCAAATCATGCATTTTGCAAGTGATAACATTACCATAAATATCCTTTCTAGCATTTTGCAAAAAGGAAGTGGCCAACAAGATATTAAAATAAATGTTACCAATATCCTCCATCACCATATTAGATGGTTCAAGGAATCCTACAGCCATCCAATGTTGAATTAGTTCGTCCTTTTTCATGTTATAATCTATAGGGAGAATTGCACAATATGCAAAACATCGTTTTAAAGATGGTGTTGAAAGGTTGTCAAAGCTTAACTTTAATACTGGTTCAAAGATATCGCTACCATCATAATCCAACAAATCCCAAATTTTATTATTTTGAAGTGATAGCCATTCGTTTTTATCACATTTAGAGAACATTGTTCCCCCTAAAATTCTTGCAGCCAATGGAACCCCACCACATCTTTTAGCAATCTCCCTTCCTATAGCCTCCAACTCGAGAGTCAGTGAAACTCCACCATTTGTAAATGTTCTTTTTTTAAATATAGACCAACAATCATCTTTTGATAACTTTTCCAAGTGATATGTCTGATGTGTCTTCATGATTTGTCCCACTTTCTTACTACGGGTTGTAACAACAATATTATTTCCTATATTTGAATTAATATCTAACAACTTACTCCTTAAAGTGTCCCATTTGTCAAGATCATCATTTTGCACATCATCCAGCACAAGAAGATACTTCTTCCTCTGCAATACTTCATCATCCTTAAAATTTCTCGATTCTTCATCAAGAATATTAGAAATCTCTCTAGAAATCTCTTCAACATTGAAAGTTCTACTGACATGCACCCATGCTAGTACATCAAAATGTTTCTTTATCAGTTCATGGTCATACACTATCTTTGCTAAAGTTGTCTTTCCAAGACCTGCCATACCCACTATAGGGAGAACAGAGATAGCTTGTTGATTGTTTGAACTAATAAGTATGTTTACTATTTTTGTGACATCGTATTCTCTTCCAAAAACTTCTGAATCATCAAGGAAGCAGTCTATATCCATTTCCAAGCTAATATTGGGAATTGGATTCACATAATCCATTCTAAGACCAAAGTCAGCTGTGTCATTTACAATTTTATCCAACGATTGTTTGATGGTTTTAACTTTATTAGGATTGCAGAATGAAAAGCTACGTACCTGGTCCATCATTTGATTTTGACTATGTAACTTTTGCCAAAAAATCCCATAGCTAAACTCATCTAACACATTATCAGCATCATAAGCTGCAACTCTAAGCTCTGTTAACCATCTCCTTACAGACTCATCACTTACTTGTCTCTTCTGAGCATCAGGCAACAAGAATTTAATCCTTAATAAGGTTTCAAAAACATTTCTTAGCACCTCCTTGTAATCCCACTCAAAACCGCTACACTTAGTGGTGGCAAGTGAAAACGCATTGGCTACTAGACTTTCCACAACATCATCAAGGATAATTTCATCCATATATTCTTCCTTGCTCTGCAAAAGAGAAATTAGAATGAAAAGGTTTGCAAAGTGCAAAAAAGTATGGTTATGTTAGAAATAAAAAACTACGCATAGAGTTTGGGGCTAGATAAATAAACACCTGCGTGACAAATTTTTCATTATTTTTTGATGCTGAAGCTGAGGTGATTTTACTCTGCTTAGCATTGCTTGAGGTCGATGCACTTTTTAGTTTTTTGTTAGTCCCTTGAGTTGCTTGATAAGCTTCATTTTGTATATCTACAGGCACTTTTTCACATGCCACAATGTCATGGCCGGAAACTCCAGCCAAGTGTGATTTAATCCGTGTTGCACCTCCAGAAAAAACATGTTCACAAAATTTACATTTGAAACGACCATCTAGTTCCTTGGCATAATCCCAAAATCGATCTCTCTTTCTACCCATATTTCTTTCTTCCTGAGAAAAATGCCTTAAAGAAATACAATATCATAATCAAATATAAATTAATTTAAATAAAAAGGATGGTGTATAAAAGAATATAAAAAATAAGTTCATTCTATTTCTTAAAAAATAACAAAAATAATTAGTTTATTTCTCTTTCTCTAAAAATTATATGGAGAGATATTATTCACATAATATAAAAAATTAAAAGCTTTATATTCACTTAATGATATGACGATGATGATCTGAGCGTATATGAAATCCTAATTGCCTACTCCGTGAATCAATTTTCCAGAAGCTCAACAATTATTTCTATTCCCCATTCCTACATGACTAGATCTGAGCATTTATAATTAATAAAATAAACAAAGGTGTCTGTTTTGGTTTTATCACAGACAGGCTAGAGAATTGGATCTAACAGGTTAATCCTAAATCAGCATGCTTTAAACTTTATAGACTATCTTCTCGATAGTGGTAGACATCATATTAATTAATTTTTTCCATCTTGAATTCTACGTTTTATTTAGGCATAAAATCAATAGCATAAAAACATGTGAAGAATGCACTTACTGTGTTAGTTTGCAAACAGAGGTAGATGCAGCCAAGAGAAAGAGAAAAGGTCAAGTCTTGGAACTGGGAAGAGTAGGAGATGAAGTACAGCAGACAATGATACAAGAAGTAAGAAGTAGTCAGAATGTTATTTGATTAATTTGCCAGAACCAACCAGAACCTAAACTCCGAAAAGTCAACCTCGAGATCTGAAATGGCAAGTGAATAAAGCAGGATGGCTAGCTGTAATAGAATCATAGGTTGGGCCCAAGTAACAGTCTCTATCCCAGATAATTTGATCCCTATAGTACTTAATTGGGCCGCAATTCTTCATGATGGTCTTAAGCCCATCAAAGAGAAAAATACAGCAGAACACAATCAAAAGTTGATGTTAATAAAATGAAGCCTGTAAAGTGAGGTTTTACTGGGCATAATTTGATTTCTGTTAGGGATAAATTAGGTGGTCTCTTCTTTGGTCGAAAATGGACATTGATATAGAAGAATCGGCCCAAAACCGAAATTTCATCAATCTTTTGATCTTCAAGATTCCTGAATCATGATCAGTTAGCCGCTCAAATAGTCATAGCATGACATTTCATCAACAAGTTTTATGTGCATATCAACAAAATTACACTATTTCATTTCCTAAAATATATCTTAAATTTTATTCTAGGTTACCATTTAGATAATTTGATTTAAACATTCTATTTTCTTCAGCTTTCTTTTCTTGTGTTGTCACCAAACAAATGGATAGTAATAAATATTATAATATAGTTTTTTATATTCCTTATAATACTTATTCTTATTCCTATATAATCACCATTACAGTCTACGAAACGTGCCCTATATAGATATCTGTTTTAGTTAGAAATATCACCTACTTGATAAAATTTAAATTAGTAGATCCACCTCCCATGTTTCCTATTTGTTATGGTTTTTTTTTTTTTTTTTTTTTTCGTGTTAGCATATGTCAAAATTTTCTTGTAATTATCATTGAAATACATAGTATTTTGTTTTAGTGGGTTGATTTGTATTTGAGCTAGTTCAAGTGCTAAAAATTGGAACTGCTAAAAGAAGAACTTTAGTAGAGTGATTTCCATCTTGGTCACCCGAGTTTGACACATGTTTGGCATTTGAAATTCAGTTTGTGACAATTTCACCTGATACTTGCCCAGTCCTAGGTTGACCAAAATTACAAGAATAGCATAAAATTCTATTACGAACTCTCCTATTGTAGTATTGTTTTAGCTTTTACTTTGCCTATATAAGCCTCTTTTCCCACGATTTTAACCATAATCCAAATTAAAAGTTGAGAGAAACTCAACATATTGTGAGAGCCAAACACCTTGTCGTTCTCTCTACTTTCTCCCTCTCACCAAAGCTAAATTTTTTAGAGGAAATCAATTCCTTCACACCCATGATCCATCATTACCTTTGTGTTATGGGGGTTGTTTGAAGCTTGGAATCCCTAAAGCTTTCACATCGCAGATGGTGTGTACACGCGCGCCATAGATGCTCCTTTAGGCACCAAGTAGAGAGAGAATTTTTACCTAAGGGTCATCATTTGCTTGTTTAGTTGATTTGAATTCATAATTCAATTCAATGGATTAACGAGCCTAATCCAAACCCACATGTCAAATTTAACCAATTTTCAAGTCTTGTGTTTCTTTGTTCTGTTTTTGTGGTTACATATATGGATGGAACACTCAATAGGCTTTCAAGAGGCAAACAAAGGCAAAAGTATTAACCTAGGGATTTCTTCCATCCAAAGGCGGAATCGGTTGTGGTTCTACTGTTCATGGAATGCCATTTTAATTGGAAAAAATTCAAAATGCATGAAGTGCGAAGGTTAGAACATGCGATCCCCCACCATAAGGTATCCTGACACGCTAAGTCCTAACCACTAAATAAGGACCAATGTGAAAAAGCCCAGCCCATAATAAATAAATAAATAAAAGTTTCACTTAAACTCAACCAACCCGAACCCCAACTCTTTGGCCCAGTTCCGAAAGCGCATACAATAAACCCAACACTTAGAGGAAGATCTAAACCCAACAACAAGCACTCCATCAAAAGCAAAGCTTGCTTCAGCCTTCAGCTCGAAAAAATTATATTATTTCATATAATGCAGTAAGTGTGTGATTCTTCTATTTTTGCCAGTGGCGACTCTAGGAATTTTGTCCAGGGTGTTCCCATTTCACTTTAAAAAAATTTCGGGTCATTTCAGTATATTTCGAGTGTTTCGGGATGTTTCGGTAAATACCGACCGAAATTCAAGATTTGGCCATTATGAAGTTTGTGCTTTAAAGTTTTTTTTTTTTTTTTTTTAAATGTTCTTAAAACCAAAACAAATTTGCATTCTTTATACCAAAAGGAAAAAAAAAATGAAAAGAAAAGAAATTAAAAAAAGTACCTATATAATAAACTATAAGTTCATTTGAAATATTAATAAAATTATTAATTATTGCTGTTTAGTTGTTTTATTAATTTGTTTGTCTTTTATAAACTATAATTTGTTATACTGTTATTTCATTAATTATAAAACTATTAATTGTTGTTTAGCCTAACATAATTTAATTTATTTGTCTTTTATAATGTATTGATTAATTAAATTATTAATTGTTAGGATCATTAGCCAATCAGAAAATTTCACAATCACAAATCACAATAACATTACACTAAAAGACAATATCTCACCAACTGACCAACACCACCACCAACACACACCAACTAATGGATAAGAATCATAAGATAAAGCCAAATTCAAAAAGTCAAAAATATAGGCAAAATATTAATAAAGTTAAAGCTTCAGCTGCTTCAGCCAATCACAGTTCAGATAATTTACTCTTCACAGTTCAGATAAAGTTACTCTTAAAGAATAAAGAGAGAGTCAGAGACAGCGACCCATTTATTTCATTTCAGATTTAAGATAGAGAGAGAGAGAAAGAGAGAATGAGTGAGAGACAGAGAGTTAGAGAGTTAGAGAGAAAAAGAGAGAGAGATACCTTGAGGGAGCACCGGAGCAGCCTAGCAAGGAGGCCTGAAGAGTGAAGGTTGAGGCTAAGGCTGAGGCAGTGACCATCGAGCGATGTGCAATGATGTGCGAACGATCTCCGACAAGCGATCTTCGATGAGCGACGATGTGTTCTAGACTGCGACTGAACCGATCTCCGATGAGGGGCGTCGGGCGACGATGTGCTCTAGAGTCTGGACTACGACTGGACCGATCTAACTTCTAAAGGGAGGCGTTGCTCTGTTGCTCTGTTTTTAGGTTTGTTTTAGCTTTAGTGATTTCTAATGTACTGATTTACTGATTTGAGGTTTCTTAGTTTCTAATTTAGTGATTTGCTCTGTATTGGGGTTTTTTTTTTTTTTTTTGGAGAAACCGTGGGTTTGCTTCCTCTGTAATCTGTTGGGCTTACCGTGGGCTTGATGTTGGGCTTGTCATTCGTTGTTTTGCTCTGTTACAATTTTTTTTTTTTTTTTTTTTTTTCAGATTTTAGTTGAAGTTATTTTTTGGGCTTTTTTTTTTTTTTTTTTTTTTTTTTTTTAAATTTGAGGGTGTTCCTAATTTTGATGGAGGGTGTTCCTATTTTTTTTTTAAAGGGTTGTTGAGGGTCATTTTTGTAAAACAAGAAAGGAGGCCTAACTTAGCAACGCAGGCAGCAAATAGAAGTGGCAAGCATAGAATAAAACCATTAAGCTCAAGCGGCAGGAATAATGGGTCACAGGTCCATAAAATAAATAAATGGGCCTTAAGGAAGCAAGTGGGCTCGAAAGGCCCGGAAAGAGAGAATAACAAACCCATGGGCAGTGTATGATGTGAAAAAGTAAGAATGAGTCGTGGCAAGCTCAAAGTAATGTAAGCAAAGAGAGTAGGGGATTGTTGGCAGACCCACAAACCCCAAGGATGAGTATGAAGTAATTGGGCCGGGGAAGCCCAATGAAGTAAGTAAAAGCTCATGGAAACACAAAGTTAGGAAAAGGGCAGAGAAAGCCCAAAGCAAGTAAAAGGGCCGAGAAAGCCCAAAACAAGTAAATGGGCCAAGGATGCCCAAGGGGACACAGGAGCCCTTAAGTAAGAAAGCCCATGGTCATGCAAAGCCATTTGGGGAAGAGAGTAAAACGGCAGGTTTAAAAGAGGACCAGCAAGACCAAGTCATTACAGCAGGAATGACAGAATAGTATGGCTGGACATGATGGCAATCAAGAAATGGGTCAAGAGAAATGTAAAACCCAATATTAAATGAAGCCCAGCCCCAAAAGGGAACAGTGAATTATGAAACGGCCCACATAAAAGAACAAAAAAGCGTGGTAGACTGTGCAAACAAAGCTCCAGATCGCGGTAAAAGCAGGAGCAGCAGGTAGATTTTGTACATACTTAACAGGGAAGCACATGCAAGGCCCAGGCACCACCAGCCTATACCCAACCAATATGGGATGTGGTGGGGCCATGGATCAGAGGTAAGAGATAAGAGGGGTGTGGTTTGGTAGTGGGGAGAGGGGAAAAGACCTATTCTGCGGTTCCTGCCCAAGCCCTTTTGGGAGGTACGTACTGCTGGGATGACAGACCGCCCAAAAGAGGTAAGGTTGAGGGGGGAACCATTGGGTGCATGCCATAGGAGAGAGAGAAAAAGCATTTACGCCATGGCAGGAGAGGGTGCCACGGCGGACTAACAAACGACACAAAACCTGCCTTTGTCTGGCGAGGGTAAGTGGTACACAGACGAGCTCCTAGGTGGTCAGCAAGTACGCCCAAACCAAACAAAGGCAGTTAAGGGTTAAAGTGGTAAAATTCGGTCACGGCAGGCCCTATAAAAGGACCCTTGCCGTGCCCTATAGAGGGGATCGAAAAATAGAGGTATTACAAAGGGAAAAGAAAACAAAAGAAAAAGAAAGGAAAGAAGAAAAGATAAGAGAGAAAACAGAAAGCAAAAGAAAGATAGTATAATGGGCATGCACCAGTAGATCGATTCCCTTCTCTCCCCCTCGAAATCCCACTCTCTTGGAGGCAAGTAAACAATAGAGATTCCTTTGGGCACTAATCATTTAGGTTCGGTTCCCTCAAAGTCATTAATCCCCACGGCAGGATCTTTTCCTGGGAGATTAGTTTCATTGAGAGGAGGCGTTCTTTCTCTTTGGTCTTTGCCTCTGCGAACCCAAACTTGACTTGACATTTATTTTCGATTAACTCATATTATCACTAAATCCTTTATTTCTTTTGTAAAAGCCATTGTTATCACTGCCATTGCTATTACTGTGATTGTCATAAAAATAGAGATTACTTGGTTATTTTCCATCAAGGAAAGGTCACTATATCCTGTTTTTCTGTTGTTATTTTATCTGCTTGCCGTAAATCATTTGAAACATCTCTGCTTGCCGTAAGCACACTCCTGGCAGACGAAGCCTAGTTTGCGCACAAGCCAGTCCAAAGTGAGTTATAGTTGGGTCGGTCTCAACTCTCTTACTCAGAATACTCGGGCCCATCACCGCAGGAGGCAGCCCAGCACAACGCACAACACAAAATAGGCCCCTATAAGGGTAAACAGACAGAACAAAGGAAAAAGGGAGCCAGCATGATCCAGAACATGCGGCAGAAAAGACACTAGTAGGAGGTGTCCCGCAGAACGCGGATCAACGTTTTATTACTTTGGATAAAGTAGTGGCTCTCTTGGAGTAGGAGAGAGCCAGAGTACCAAAGGAGAGATTCTACGCATGTAGGCCTCCATACCCACTAAGGGTGCTCAGTAAACCATACCCTGAGAGGTATGAACCATGAGTTTTCGCACAATATGATGGCAGGAAGGGAAGTGTTGTTGAGCACGTAAGCAAGTTCATTGATACGCTTGGCTCTTATGCTACAAACAAAGACTTATGTCTTCGGGAATTTTCTAAATCACTATGTGACCGGGCTTACGCCTGATACATCGGCTTAAAGCTAGGATCGATCCCAACATGGGATGATATGGTGGATGTATTTTGTACCAAATACTTTCACGGAGAGGAAACGGTGACACTTGCAACTTTGCAAGTGACCAAACAGAGGAATGGTGAAAACTTGATGGAATACATCAAGAGATTTAGGGACATGGCACTCGACTATTATAACCATTGCGAAGAAAGGACGCTGGTAGAGATGTGTATGACGAATATGATTAAGGAGTACAGGGCAGTCCTAGAAAACCTTGAGATCTCCCAATTCGCACAGTTGTTGCAAAAGGCAAGAAAAACTGCCCAGTCCGTAAAGCCGAGCACGGACAAAAGAAGTGTCCCGCAAGCCATGGCGGTGTCCACCGATGAGTAGAGGAGAAAGACCGACAGGAGAAAGTACGATACTCCCCCGCCAATACCATGCACCTTAAAGAAGCTAGACAAACTGCTAGACAAATAGATAGCAAATGGAATTTTCAAACCTAACCAGGTTGCTAGAGAGCCCATAGAGGAGGAACGGAGGGACCCATGTTTTTGTCGTTTACACAATTATGTCTAACATTCTACCGCAGAATGTTGGGCACTCCGCTAACTAGTGCACCGCAAGATAAAGGAAGGGACTCTAGAACTGTCCCAGCAGGAAGTCCAAAGAAATCCCCTCCTAAACCACAAAGGGAAGGGTGTAGCAGCGGTGGTAATTTGCGCAGATCTAGGAGAAGACAAAGAAGAAAACTTGGCCTTGCCTGCAGCGGCCATTATCACTTTACAACAGAGTTCCAAGCTCAAAAATTTGTTCAACCAATTGGGACTCATAACAAAGGAAAGAAATGTAGCCACGAAGGCTTTAATGAGCATTGCCTCTGATGCAGAAGTAGAATGTCTATCGGCAGAAATACCTGATGATAGGCTCTCTTACAGGAGTCAACTGAAATCACTTTTAGTGATGAAGATATGGAGGTGGGACACCCAGATCACATGAGGCCCTTATACTTGGCAGTGTCCATAAATCAAATCCCCATAAAGAGAGCCTTGGTAGATACAGGTGCTTCTGTGATTCTCATTCCATTGAGCACTGTGCAAGCAGCAGGAATTTCAGAAAGGAAGATTTAGGGGTGCCCAATGGAAGTGACAGGGTTCGACGGAAGGGGCGAGTACACAGCAGACCACATTCAACTGTGGTTGAAAGTAGGCCCTATAGCCTCTTTAGCTCGTTTTCATGTGGTGAAGACAGAAGTATCCTATCACGTGCTTTTAGGGAGGCCATGGTTACACAAACACTGACTAGTCCCATCCACCTATCACCAATATGTGAAAAGAAGATTGAATGGCAGGATAATACGCATAGCCGCGAACCCCCCACCATTCGAGCAGGCAGAAGCCCACTTAGTAGAAACTATGTTCTATGACCAATGGGCTCTATCTGGGGAAAGTTCACTATCAAAGCCACGAGGTACCTTCGTGCCTAGGTGGGAAGATGTCCAGGATGACCCAGAACCCGATTTAAGGGAATTGTTGGCAAGAAAGAGGAAAAGGAAAGAAGCACCCACCACAGGATCTAATGACACACTCCAATGTGTCAAGATCTGAGGACCTGATGGCAGGATCGTATACAAGTTATGAAGGCGTGTGGGGCCCGCGATCGAAACACAGACGGGTCCCACCCATAAAGGGCAGCATGAGAGTTTGACATGTTGCGGAGTTCAAGAGAGTTCAGAGGAAGAAAGTGATAAGGAGGAAAGCGAAGGGGTTGCGGCAGAAAAGGAGTTATAGGTTGTTGAGGGTCATTTTTGTAAAGCCAGCCCAACCCAGCAAAGCAGGCAATAAGAGTGGCAGGCACAGAATGAAACTATTAGGCCCAAGCGGCAGGAATAAAAGAACACAGGCCCATAACATGAATAAATGGGTCTTGAGGAAGCAAATGGACCCAAAGGACCCGGAAAAAGAGAAATGACACCCATGGGCAATGTATGGTATGAAAAAGTGAGAATGGGCCGCGGCAGGCCCAAGGCAATGTAAATAAAGAAAGTAGGGGTTGATGGCAAGCCCATGAACCCCAAGGATAAGAATGAGGAGATTGGGCCGGGGAAGCCCAGTCAAGTTAGTAAAAGCCCATGAGAACACAAAGTCAGTAAATGGACCGAGGAAGCCCGAGGAAAGTAAAAGGGCCGCAGGCCCAAAGGGAAAAAAGAAAGGGACAATGGAGCCCATAAGTAAGAACACCAGCAGGCTCTCTTAAGTCACTGGGGGAAGAAATGAAACGGCAGGTTTGAAAGAGGCCTAGCAGGAACATGTTATCATGGCAAGAAAAGCCAAGTAATGAAACAAGACATAAGCATAAACCGAGAAATGGGCCAAGAGAGATGTATTAAGAAAACCCCAATCCTAAAGGGAAGCAGTGAAAGTACAAAACGGCCCACATGAAAGAACGAAGAAGTATGGCAGACGAATGCAAACAAAGCTCCATGAGCCGCAGGCAGGCTTTGAACGTACATAGCAGGGAAGCATGCGCAAAGCCCATGTGCCACCAGCCTGTACCCAGCCAATATGGGTCATGGTGGGGCCATGGGTCAGTGGTAAGAGGTAAGGGGGGTGTGGTTTGGTGGTGGGGAGGGGGGGAAAGATTTATTTTATGTTCCTTGTCCATACTCTTTTGGGAGGTATATCCTGCTGGGATGACAGACCGCCCAAAAGAGGTAAGATTGGGGAGGGAACGTTGGGTGCATGCCATAGGAAGAGAGAGAGAGCATTTAAGCCACGGTAGAAGATAGTGCCACGGCGGACAGAAACAACACAAAACCTGTTTTGTCTGGCGAGGGTAAGCAATGTACAGACAGTGGTCGGCAAGCATGCTCAGACCAGACAAAGGCCGTTAGGGGGTGAAATGGTAAAAAACAATCACGGCAGGCCCTATAAAAGGAGCCTCGCCGTGCCCTGTAAAAGGGACCGAAAAACAGAGGAAGAAAAAGCATAGAAAGAAGACTAAAAAGAAAAAGAAAAGAAAGGAAGGAAAGATAAGAAAACAAATAGTGAGGATAATGGGCATGCACCAATAGATCTTTTCTCTTCTCTCCCCCTCAAAATCCCACTCTCTAAAGAACAGTCAAGCAGTAAGAACTTTCTTCAGGCATTTATCACTTAGGTCCGATTCTCTCAAAGTCATTAATTCCCACGGCAGGATATTCTCCTGGGATGTTAGTTTCATTGAGAGCAAGCGTTCTTCCTCTTTGATTTTTGCCATTAACGGACTCGGTTTTGGCTTGATATTTATTTTGATTAACTCGTCGTTCAATCAATTGTTCTTTCTTATAAAAGCCATTATTATCACTGCCATTATTACTACTGTGTTATTCGATCATTGATATTAAACAAAAGCTATTGCACTCTATTTTCTTTTATTGTCATTATATCTGCCTGCTGTAATCTTGTTGTAATAGCTCTGCTTGCCGTAAGGGTATTCTTGGCAGACAAGGTTAAGTTTGTGCACAAGCCGGCCCAAAGTGAGTTGCAGTTGGGCCGGTCTCAACTTCCTTACTCAGAAACACATTCGAGCCCATCACCACAGGAGGTAGCCCAGTCCAAACACAAAAAAGGCCCCTACATAGGTTACGGCAGAAGAAGAAATGGAGGAAGTTGACCTGGGGTGTGCTTCATAAAGGCCGAGGCCCATCTTAATTAGTGCAAGTCTAACAAAAAAGGAAAAAACAAAGCTGGTACAGTTGTTGAAAGGTTCAAAGACGTATTCACATGGGACTACAGTGAAATGCCAGGGCTAGACCCTGGGTTAGTTGCACATACGTTAAATGTGGACCCGCAGGCCAAGTTAGTGGCTCAGCCTGCCAAGATATTTCACACAGAAATAGAAGGGTAGATAGTCAAAAAAGTGCAGAAGTTGCTGGCCGCAGGATTCATCAAGCCTATTCAACATCCCCGCTGGCTATCCAACATAGTACTAATAAAGAAGAAGAATGGCCAGATAAGGTGTTACGTAGATTTCAAAGATCTCAACAAAGCATGCCTAAAAGATGAATTTTCATTGCCAAATATGGATCTATTGATAGATTCTGCGGTAGGAAGTGCCATGTTCTCATTCATGGATAGTTTCAGTGGGTACAATCAGATCAGAATGGCACCAAAGGATGCAGAGAAAACTGCTTTCAGAACACCCATTGGAAATTTCTACTACACTGTGATGCCCTTCGGGTTGAAAAACGCAGGTACAACTTATTAATGAGCAATGACGGTCATATTTCACGATATGATGCATCAAGAGTTAGAAGACTATGTGGACGACATAGTGGTTAAGTCAAAGAGGAAAGAAGAGCACTTCCATGTGTTAAAAAGGGTGTTCGAAAGATGCAGAGTCTTTAAATTAAGAATGAACCCTTTTAAGTGCGCATTTGGAGTATCCTCCGGGAAATTTATGGGTTTCCTGGTTCACAACAGAGGCATAGACATAGACCTAGCCAAAGCCACGACCATTGCAGCTATGAGACCTCCAGCCACGATGAGGGAACTAAAGAGCTTCTTAGGAAAAGTCTCATATATCCGGAGATTCATCCCTGGGTTAGCATCAATCACTTTGGCTTTCACCAAGTTACTCAGGAAATGACAAAGTTTTGAATGGGGAGAAGTGCAGCAGACGGCCTTCAAGAGGCTGCAACAGATCATGATGAACCTCTCCACAGTACAGGCCCCAATCCACAAGAAACCATTGCTACTTTACATGGCCACCAATTCATATGCCATTGGTGCATTAATTGCCCAAGAAGATGGAGGCAACGTCGAGCAACCAGTGTACTACATTAGTCGCGCCCTAAAAGATGCAAAAACTTGTTACCCAAGGGCGAAAATGGCATGTTTGGCTATTGTGTATGCCTCACAGAGATTATGCCATTATTTCTTGGCCTACGAAGTATGGCTGATGACCAAGTCCCATTCCATCAAAGCTTTGCTACAGCAGCTAATCCTCTAGCAGGATATCCCAGTGGTTGTTACAATGGTCACAGTATGACTTGAGAATGGGGGCGCTTAGAGCAGTGAAAAGCGAGGCTATAGCAGACTTATTGGCACAGTTTCTAGGAGAGGAAGAATTTCCGCTAGACGACGAAGTCCTGGGGGAAGTAGCCATAGTGGAGGAGCTCAGAGAACAATGGGTAATGAAATTTAATGGGTCTTCTACCGCCCAGTCTGGAGGAGTTGGAGTAATTTTGTACCATGAAAAAGATAAAGCAATAGCACTATCATTTAAGTTGGAGTTCCCATGTTCAAACAACACGGCAGAATACGAAGCCTACCTAACCGGGCTGGCCACAGCTCTCGAAATGGGAATCAAGCATTTGAGGGTACTGGGTGATTCGAATTTAGTAGTCTGCCAGACCAAAGGGAGTTTCTCCCTAAAAGAGCCCAGCCTAGCCCCGTATAGAGCAATGGCCCAGAAAATGGAAGAAAAGTTTTTAACTTTTGAAATAGAACATGCTCTAAGGAACAAGAATCGGTTTGCCGATGCGCTAGCCGCACTAGGTTTGCAAATAGTGTTCGAAGGGGGTAGCGCCAGAGTAGAGATCAGCAAGAGAGAAGAATCCGTAATTGAGACGTTGAAAGAAAGGTTCCAAAAGGAACAATGCAAAGGGGATTGGAGGATACCCATAAGGGAAGCTTTGACGGGAGAAGAAGAAGCCATAGAGCTAAAAATACTCAAAGACTACGCCCTGGTGAAGGGAGAACTGTACCACAGGATGCCAGGTGGAGTCTTGTCCAGATATGTAGGGCAAAAGGAATCCTAGAGAAAGTTGAAAGAAGTACATGAAAAGACTTGCGGATCCTATGGAGAAGTCAGCCTTTACCGCAGACTTCAAAGGGCAGGCTTTTATTGGCCAACCATGGGTAAGGATGCAGACCAAGTCCAAACCCAGTGTGGGAACTGCCAACTTGCGACAAACAGAGATGAAAGTTATGTTGTGTTCATCAGCGAAGACTAGAGAAGCCCATTTATACAGTACCTAACAGAAGGCATCCTGCCACAAAAGCACAGCGAAAAATATAAGCTCAAGAGGTTAGCAACGCGTTATTTTTTGCATAATATGATCCTTTTCAAAAAAGGGTATGATGGAGGCCTCTTAAGATGTTTGGGCCTTGAAGAGGCAAGAGAAATGGTAAAAGAAGCACACTCAGGAGAGTGTGGGGAGCATCAGGGAAAGAAAAAGCTTTACAGATACATGCTGCAAATGGGCTACTACTAGCCTACCATAAAAAAAGATACGGCAGAATTTGTGAAAATGTGTCACAGTTGCCAAGTACAAGCCAATTTAATTCACACTCATCTGCAGAATTTGCATAGCATGGTCACACCATGGCCCTTCCACACTTGGGGGCTTTACTTGGTTGGACCGGTGAATCCGCCATCGCGAGGATACATATGGATACTAGTGGCTATGGAATATTTTACTAAGTGGGCAGAGGCAGTACCACTTCGTAAAACCACAGGAGAAGCAGTGGCAAACTTTATCAAAGAAAACATAATTGTAAGGTTTGGAGTTCTCCACAGGATCATCAGTGACAACAGCACACCTTTTGTCAACAGTGATATGAGGAAAATGCTAGAGTTCTACCAAGTCAAGCATCACTGGTCATCGCCTTATTACCCTCAAGGAAACGGGCAAGCAAAGGCAACGAACAAAACTCTCATAAAAATTATCAGTAAAATGAGCCAAGAGTATACGGGAGGATGGGCAATGCACCTGCCAGACACTCTTTGGGCTTATAGGAATTCACCAAAGTTAGCCACAGGCATTTCACCTTTTTCCTTGGTCTACGGAACTGAGGTGGTGAGTCCGGCAGAGAAAATGACCCCGTCCCTGAGAGTCATGCGGATGCAAGAAAAAGAGAAAGATGAAGAAGTCTTTACGGCAGAAAGATGCGAAGATCTAGAAGGACTTGACAAAAAGAGAGAAAAAGCCCAAGAACGCAGCCGCAGACACAAGCAAAAAATGACTGAGGCCTACGGCAACATGATTAAAGAGAGAGTGTTTGCGGAAGGACAACTGGTTCTAAAGGTGGCAGATTATGTTAGGAGAGGCCTGGCAGGACCATCGAAGTTTGCACCGAAGTAGGAAGGACCCCTTGTGATAAGATAGGCACGTCCGAGTGGATATTATTGCTTGACTCAGATAGATGGCAGGGACTTAATGGATCCCATCAATGGGAAATGGTTGAAACGCTACTACACCTAAGAAGAAAAGTCATGTGATTATCACTTTCTTTTGTTTTGTTGAAAAGGCTCTTATGTTTCCTTTTACTTTGTTTTTCGTCTTTCAAGTGACTATGTCACAAGACAAAATTTTGAAACTTGCTTTCATGAGGATGCAATGAAAAGCATGAAGTATTATCATCATATGTCATAGCAAAAGCAAAAACAGTAGAAAAGTGTAGCATCATAAGTTACAAACCCAAACTGTGGTAAACTAGCCCAAATAAGTACTATAGGAAATATAATGTACTGAATAGAGTAATAAGGTAAAGGAAACAACAAAACAAAGAAGAAACTGCATCATCATCAATGAAGTCCAGAAATGAGTGGCTGATCTCCAAAACAACTAGACCCGCCTACGTTAGAAAGAAGGTGCTCGTGACGGCCCTCTAAGTTTGCCACTTCCTTTCTCAGAATCTCAAGGTGTGAGTCAATAGCATCAACAGTAGGCTGCACTCTCATCATGAAAATGGCCCAGGCAATCTCTCAAAGGTGGTCCAAGATAAACTCCACAGCAAAACCAACACTAACAAGCTCCTGCACCGCAGCTCTCCATTATAGGATCCTCTTGGTGGAGACAGTGTCAACAAAATTGTGCTTAATATCGTTTAGCACACTCCCTAACATCCTCAAGAAGTGCTCTCTAGCGGAGCAACCTAGTCGGAATCCCTGCATGAAATCCCCACAGTTGCTGAAGACCGTCACCAATTGAAAAGCACAGTCCTCAGGGATTCTAAAACCATGGAAATCTATAGAAGGAGGTCCGGAGCCCCAGAAATCCGCAGGTCCAAGATCATTGACTTTAGGTTGGTTAAAGCATGCAAAAAAGGCTGCAGCCTCACTCATAGGATTTGGGATGGTGGCGGAACTACTGTCCATTTCAAACTGAGAAGGCATCGTAGGAGGTGGACTTGTCAAAAGGGCACAAGGTTTGAAATAAGAAACCTTGGTAAAAAAAAAAAAAAAAAAAAGGAAGATAGACCCACGGGGAAGAAGTGAAGGAAGAAAGAAGGAAGAAGAAAATTTACCAAAGCCAGCGGTAATGGGGGTTGTAGGGAAGACATAGGCAGGAACAGAAGGGACGACAGAAACAGATGCTGTAAATATGGCAGAAACTGATACAGAAGATGCAGCAAGAATGGATACTGTGGGCGCGGTAAGAGGAGTTGCTGCAGACACCCCTACGTTTGCTGTAATTCCTAGCCCCTCAAAGGTCTCTGCAAACAGAGAGATAGACATACAAATAAAGGGGAAGAGTGAACTTAGCAAAAAAATGAGGAAAAGGGTGAACTTAACGAAGAAAGAAGAGAAAGGAAGGAAGAAAGCACATACCTATTGTCTCGGGTGGAACACTCTCCTCTTCCTCAAATTCAGAAATCCTCCTCCCTAAGACGGGCTCATCATCAGGATCCTCGAGAATTTCCTCGGACTCCTCAGAGGACAAGTCAGCATTATGCCCACAAGTGGTAGAAACGAGAATGGATGAAGGAGTAACTACTAGAGAATAACCATCCTTCACAGCCTGAGAAAGAATAGCGAAGGGGTCACCGGTGGAAATGACGAGAGGTGTGATAGGAGTAGCCTCGATCTAAGTAGCAGTAGGAAGGGTGGCTCCCCTTTGAACAGAGGGTATCATGGCAGGAGTAGGGGTGACCTCACTAATGCAAAAAGGAATCCAACCATAACAGAAGAACCACAATAAGATAGAGCTAAAATTTGAAGAAACACAAAAGCTATGCAGCAAAATATGTTAAATAAATATGAATTAATGGTTTGACATAAAACTCTTTGGATATCACTAACCCAAGAATAAGCTGAGTAGAGAACAGATCATGAATAGTTGGTCAACTTCAAGCGAAACAGCAAACAAAAGGTTTGAGAGAACATACTAGTTTTAATTGATTTTGACCTTCGAACAAGATGTATCAAATGTTTATATTAATCAAAGGAACATGGAAATCTTAGACCCTTCTGTACCAATGAAAGATCACTGGTATTTGCTCATGCAATGAGCTAGTTACACCATAAGCAGATATTGTTGCTTCTTGCAAATGTATAGCTCATGTATAAACGATAGGTTCTCCAGTTACTGTAGAAGATGTTCTCACTATTTGGTTCCGTGATTTTCAAATATGTTAGTGTAGTGTGTTCAAGTAGATGAAGAGGAGATAAAAGATTAGGCCATCCACATATATAATACCCTATTTTTCACTATTGACATGTAATTGATTAGCGAGAAGGCCGGTTCTTTTACTTTTCCTTTTATATTACAAAAGAATTTCTCCCAAGTGAGAGATTTTAATTGTGTGTTGTTGGTAAGAAACCCAAGTGTGATGAAGAGGTTGAAGATGCATTTGAGTATAAACAGTTTAGCCAATCAGAGGTGAATGCCCCTGGATTTCCCAACAATTGAATTTGGTAGGTAAGGTTAGTTACCCGTATGTTTTATTGGCTAGAGGCAAATCCTAAGTGCTCTTCTTTAGAAAGGTATCCTAAGTTTTAAAAGAGGAAAACATGAGGAAATTTGAGAGAAATTGCAACTTTAATAAACTTTTGTTGGCTTGCGATTATAATAAATTGTTCCTACAACTGGAAACAATAGATATTTTCTCCAACGCCAACACATGACAACAATATAATTATAAGGGAAGAAAAAGTATGCTCAAAACAGAGAAGATCCAAATAGAGGCCTTAATCTCCAAGGCTCTTTCATCTCATTTTATCTCATGCAAAGAACTAGCTACTATTGACTAAAAGTTTAATCTGCAGTTAGCATCACTAAAGCTTCAAGTCATAGAAGGACATAGTTGGTCATTAATTGTCTAATGTTTCAAAAAGCTTTACACCAAGTAGAACCTACGTGATCTTTTTGGTTAGCATCCTCAACAACCAAACACATCCAACTCATTCACAAGAATTTACAAATTGCCCATTTGTTAAGATCCAATATATATATATATATTAAGACACCAGTAGAGTCATGCATTTATCTAGTTTCAGGGGAAAGTTCCTCACTAAACTATTGTGTTAAAAAGAAACCAGAAACAATGATATTGGTGCCTTTTCTAAACCGTTAATGGAAGTCATCAGAATTTATCAACACCGTGGTAGCTTAAACTACTTATATCAGTATTCAACATAAGTAGCTAAACATAGAGTACTTTAATTTATCCCTCCTTATAAGTTGCAAAACCAAATTGTATTAAAAATAGTGAATAATATACAATCTGCGTTAGTTTATACAGAAAGATCCATCACCTTATACTTAAGATATTAGGAACTATCCTTTGACTATTTGCATGATCTAGAGAAACCACTAGAATGTCACATGTTGAGAAAGACAATAATGTAATGGTTAAGGAAAAAAAAAACCTTAGAGTAGATGGAAAACCTCAATCAAAGTTAGTATTTTTAAATTTTCTAATAGAGAGGTGTGCAAATGATTTTTAGTTAAATGATTTTGATGACAACCAACAAGTAAAAAGACTAACTATAGGTGTCTACCTAGTAATCCAGTAAGTTGTTGAAGTCACTGGCATGGAAGCTTTAGGCTTGGAAAACATAATTAACAACATTAAAATAATTTATGTCATCAATTACGTCTCAAGTTTGAAAATAGCATCAAAATAATTCATGATGTTAACAAACTATGATCAGGTCTAAAATTCCAGGTTCACTTAAAAACAGTTTTAGAGGCCACAGTCATATATTCAACATTTTCTCTCATATGGGTGAATGTGATATTGACCTTTAAAATTTTATACAAATAAAAAGCCTACTTTTTAGAGAATGGTCAGGTCAAAACATTACAGTGAAGTCAATGCAATGGTAACAAGTAGAAGAGAATTTTATACATAGAACTAATAAAAATAAAAATAAAAATAAAAACCTAAAGGGATTGAATGACGCAAAAATTTGAAGGTCTACATACGCTATACAACAAAATATGTTGCACACTTGATCTACATTAAAATACAAGTTTGAAACAAAATAAAAGTGATATCACAATAAATAAGCGAACAAGAAATATGGTAAGTGAAAAAAAGAAAAACTAGTTTATTCCAAAGCGACAAGTTAGGAAAGAGGACATTTGAGAGAAAATACCAATTTTAGATTATTTTGAAATAGCTTAGAATAGGAACCAAAAGTTTTTCTGGATATTTGGAATAGGGTGAATCTTGGAGCACTTTTTGTTGAAGTACATAGCCACTACTTTGGAAATGAAGGATAACCCAAATCTGTAAAGTATATGAACGACAAATTTAGAAAATAGCAAATGAAATTGAAAGTAAGAAAAGGAACTGAAAAGAAATTATTGACTTACAAGACAACCAAACACAAAAATGTTTGGGGAAACTAAAGAGACAAAGTAAGAAATTTGGAGAAATTATGAAAAATACTCTTATTTTGTGGGAAAGGAGAGTATAAGCGAAGAAAAGAGGATGACGTAAGAGAAAACTTACTGGTCATCATCTTAATAATGTACATGATCTTCAAAATGCTTCATGTTTTATACATTCATCAAAATACATATTTGGAATGTGGGAAATCCTAGACCACTTGGCACCGCTCCCCTTTGCACATTTTTCTATTAATTTGGGGAAATGACTGATATTCAGCTCTTCGGTTAAAGATCCATAAAAAAAAATTTCTCCAGCTGAACAAAATAGATATGCTAGTACCTGCATATCAAGGCAAGATATTTAACTTATTGAATAATTTTTTAGTTCTTTGAATAATGAGGATCCATGTGTAAGAGTTTTGTAATTTTGTTATCTTTTTAACATCCTAGGATACTAGCCTTTTTTTAACATCCTGGCTTTCTAGTTCTTTAAACTTTTAGTTAGTTCTTCATATCCATGTCAACAACTAAAAGAGTCTAAGCAAAGGACATTCCACACTGTTCAAGCTAAGCTATCAATGACTTTCTTATCAAAAGGTGTCAAACTACAATTCATCAATCTGACTGTACTCAACCTATACATTGTTTTGCTTACATATGAACACATATGGAGTTGACATTGCACACCTTTACATAGACTAAAAGTTTTGTTTATGTAGATATGCATGTTGGCTACAAAACACAGTGACTCTATAATATATATATACACACACGCACCAATTTGAATTAAATTATATATACAAATCCCAAATGGTAAAGAGAAAACATATTTAAGTACCTTGGCATCAGTTCTAATCAAGTTGGTTATTTTCCCAGATACAAACATCTTTTGAGCTTCATGAGTTAGCCTTAAAATTCTAATTTTAGCAGGTCCCTTCAAAAGGTAAAAAGAATACATATAAAAATATTAGAACGATCAACACCTTCAGTGCTATCTGAAATTTTATAAAAAAGTAAGTTAAACTTTGCTTACACCAGTAGAACAGGAAATCACATAACTTCATGAACTAGTAAAACTGACCTTCCAATCCAAACATGAAAACAACAATCAGCAAGACCTTCACTCACCCAATTTCTCATTCTTATACAACTCAAATCTATTTTCCCACCATAACTTCACTCTTATAAACATAGCAATTATGACCCAGCCCAAATCAACAAAATCTATTGCCAAGAACTGATCCATGAACTATTACAGTATCAAGTCAAGAAATACAAGGCGGTCAGGGCTATTTGACACCAATAAGTGCAGGTTTCAAGAAACGCTGAGACCAAGAATGATCATGTGGACGCCGGCTCTAATAGTGATGAATCCAATATTTAAAATTTTCAAATCTCCAGAAATTTTCAATGTTGAAAAATTAATAGGTAATAATTTGATGAAAGAAAATAGGCTAGTAATCAGAAATTTGAAAAGAAGCAAGACAACTACTAACAATAAGAAAAAAAAATTTAATTACTATACTTTTTATTTGAGAAACTAATTACTATACTTTTAGCAGCTTATTAAGTGTTTGTGACAATTTGCAGATACAAAAATTTAAGTAGAACCAAGCCAATGGCAGAAATCACAAAATTTTTAATTATATTATGCTTTTAGTGACTTTTCAAGTGTTGAAGAAGGGTAGAATTTTTCAAATATTGCAGATAATTTCAAATATTGAATAAGAGTAGAATTTTTCAAGTGTTGCCTCCGTGGTTGGTGAGGTTAATTTCTACTATTTATTTCAAAAGCCATTAAACCAAATTGCAGCATTTATATATTTCATCCATGGCATCCAATTAAGTATTCATACCAGGAATACTCTCACCTACTACGAATATAAAAGAAGAGAAGAGGATATAGGATAGTATGAGTAGACTTACTGAGCATTGAATTGAATTGGGTTTTGTAAATGACCAATTATGAAGTAAACCATGTACAAATAATGGAATGGTAATAGAAGAAAACCTAAAGTGCCTTCGCATCAATTGTCATCAAGTAAATTAAACGCAAACTTCTTAGAAGCATCCTGAGTTAGCCATAAAACGATTAACCTAACAAATTGTATTAGTAAACTTACCTATCATCCTGGATATCAACACATGGAATGTGGCTAATCTTGGACCGCTCATTGTCTTCAAATTTGGGGCATTTTTGAATGATCAGCGTTTTCAATTGAGTGAGGCGTCGCATGGCTTCCTCGGTGGGCAGATGCACCAAGTTCTTGCAATCCACAATATAGAGCTTTTGAAGAGAGGAAAGATTGACCAACCACTCTGTCAAAGCTTCGATTTCATGAAATCCCTCTATCCACAGAATTTTAAGGGCAGTGAAGTATTGAATATGGTCCAAGAAAATGTGGGGTGATTCACGCAATTTGAGCTTTTGGAGAGAGCGTTGAATGGAGAAAGTAGAATGCAGCCAATCGGCCCAATCCTCATTCTCCAAATATTCTTCAGCCAACGTATAACACTGTAAACTAGTTAGTTCTCCAAATATTATGGACGGGACACCTGGCAAATTCTTCAGCTCACCACAATTGTCTACTACCAACTTCTGAAGGGAAATTCCTGCATGTAATGTTCAGGACAGCATGTAATGGTGAACTCCTCAAGGCAAGGAAATACCGACACCTCAACTGCCTCCTTCCACTCTTTTAAGCTACGCATGCACTGCAATTTGAGTATTCTTAATTCAGGAAATAATGCAGTAGTATTTCTGTAACTCCCATCACTGTAACTGGAAAACTCACTTCCTATACATCTTAAATTCCCCATTCCAAATATTTCAAGAACCCTAAGACAGGGTAAATGCCCCAAAGTGGGAATTAGATTTACGTCTTCACATTCCGAACACCATATCAATCTGATCTCAATCAAATTGTGATATAGCGAAGACAAACCAACCCATGACGGGAATTTCTTTCCTCTGTAGCCATAAACTGTTAAGCTTTTCAAATTTGGGTGAGGCTGGAGGCCTTCCAACACCTTTTCTTCTTTTTCAGAGCTGTTTGCTTCTATTTGATATTCCCAGTATAATCCCAACTTGAATATTTTCTTTACTTTTAATTTTGCACTTTTGGCTTCTTCCTCCTCTTCCACGTGCTCCAAATTTTTTGTCAATTTCTCCTCTAAGATTCATTAAAGGTCCCAATTCTGTAATCATATAACCTTCGTCTGGACCCACAACAAAAAATGGCAATGTTTGAAGGTTAGTCAACCGCCCCATATTTTTAGGTGTTCGCATACCATAATCCCTGATATGATTAATATGAATATGTCTTAAATTAAACAAATGGCTTAGGTCTTCCGGAAGCTTCTTGAGTGTAAGGCCTTCTTCAATTCTTAAAGTTTGCAAATTGTAGAGTTTGGTGATGGATTGTGGTAATTCCTCAATATCATACGAGATGTGAAGAAGCCTCAAATGCATTAATTGCTCAATTGAATCTGACAACCTCATTATACAATGCACTGACAATTTTAAAACACGTAAGCGTTTAAAATTTGATAGCATGTCATCAAAATCAAAATTTTCTAAAATTAATGTGCGCAATTTTATGAAACCATCTCCACTAAATGAAGTTCCCAGCGTTGTTCTGCCATCATATGGGACAAATAAATGTTGAATGTTACTAATATCATCCATTGAATATCTCTCCAAAATTAGAGTTTCAGATTTTGAAATTGATAGCGCAAAATCACACACCACATCATATATTTTGCAACTAATAATATTACCATAGGCATCATTTCTAGCATTTTGGAAAAAGGAAGTGTCCAACAAAATATTGAAATACATATTACCAATATCCTCCATCGCCATGTTACCTTCTTTAGCTGGTTCAAGGAAACCTTCAGCCATCCAATACTGAATTACTTCGTCCTTTTTCATGTCATAATCTTTAGGAAAAATTGCACAATATGTGAAACATTGTTTCAAAGATGGTATTGGAAGATTATCAAACCATAACTTTAGCGCCGGAAAGATATCACTATTATCATCCAACAAATCCCAAATTTTATCATCTTGAATTGCTAACCATTCATTTTTATCACATTTAATGCACATTGCTTCCCCTAAAACTCTTGCAACCAATGGAACCCCTCTACATCTTTTAGCAATCTCCCTTCCACTAGCCTCCAGATCAAAAGTTAGTGATTTTCCTTTATCTACAAATACTCTTTTTTTTTAATATAGACCAACAATCAGCTTTTGATAATTTTTCCAAGTAATGTGGAGGAAATGTCCCCATAATCTGTGCTACTTTGTTGCTATGTGTTGTCACAATGATGGTAATTCTAGTACAAGAAAATACTTCTTCCAAGCGACTCCTTAAAATATCCCATTTATCATGGTCTTTGATCCTAATATCATCAAGTACAAGAAAATACTTCTTCCTTTCTAAATTAGTCAGGTCTATTTTGAGAGATTCACAAATCTTTCTTGAAATTTCTTCAACCTCAACATTTTCACTGACATGTACCCATCCTAGCACATCAAAGTGTTTCTTTATTTCTTCATGATTATACAATACTTTTGCTAAAGTTGTCTTTCCATGACCTGCCATACCCACAATAGGAAGAACAGATATAACTTGTTTATTGCTTGAACTAACAAGTTCTTTCACTATATTTACAACTTCAAATTCTCTTTCGAAAACTTCAGAAACATTAAGGAATGAATCATCATTCTTCGCCAACGTTATCTTGATGATTGACTTCAACAACTCCATTCTAAGACCAAAGCCAACTACATCATTCAAAAGTTTATCCAACGATTGTTTGATGGTCTTAACTTTATCGTGATTGCATAATAAAAAGCTAGGTACCTGACCTGTCATTTGGTTTGAAGCTGTACCTTTTGCTGAATGATCTTATAGTCAAACTCATCTAGCACATTATCAACTTCATAAGCTACATTCCGAAGCTCCATTAACTAGATCCTTTCAGACTCACCACTTACTTGCCTCTTCTGATGTAACACAACTTTAATCTTGTATAATGTGTCAAAAAGATTTTTCAGCACCTCCTTAAAACCCCACTTAAAAATGATATTCTTAGTGGCAAGTGAATACGCATTGGTTACTAGTCTGTACATAACATGATTGAGCACAATTTCAGCCATATCTTCTTCCTTGCTCTGCAGAAGAGAAATTAGTATGAACAAATTTGCGAAGTATTAAACTAAAAGTGTGGTTTTTGTTACAAATAAAAAACTATGTGTATAGTTGGAACTAGATAATGACCTGTGTGACAATTTTTTCCTTCTGAATTGTTGAAATTGAAGTTGAGGTGATTGTACTCTCCTTACCATTGCTTGAGGTTGATGCATTTTTAAGTTTTTTGTTAGTCCCTTGAGTTGCTTCATAAGCTTTTTTTTGTACATCTTCAGGCACAACATCACATATAACAATATCATGCCCTTTGACTCCAGCCAAGTGTGATTTAATCCTTGATGCACCTCCAGGCAATTCGCGTTTACAATAGTTACATTTGAAACGACCCTTTAAGTCCTGAACGTAATCCCAAAATCGATCTCTCTTTTTGCCCATATTTCTTCTTTTTTTTTTAGAATAAATACATAAAGAATACTATATCATTATCAAATATAAATTTGAAAAAAAAAATTGATGTAGAAAAGAATAAAAATAAGTTTATTCTATTTCTTTAATAACATTAAATAATTAGTTTATTTCTCTGCTTCTCATAAAATATATATATATATATATATGGAGAGAGAGAGATTGTTAAGATCATATAAAATATAAATACATTATCAAACATTATATTCAATCATTGATATCATATGATATAGTAATCCTAGAGAAGCATGCTTTAATCGTTATAGATCCATATTTTGTCTATCTTCTCGATAGTGGTAGACATCAAATTATTTAATTTTTTTTCTTCTTTTTTTTTATTTTTTTTATTTTGTGTTAATAAACTATTTATTTAACGAAGATAATATTAAACCAACAGCATGAAAGACATGTTACCAAAAAGAAAAAAGCATGAAAGAAATGTCATAGTTGACTTACTCTATTTATTTGCAAACAGATAGATGCAATTAATGGACGCCAAGAGGAGGAGAGGTAAACTTTGGGAATTCGGAAGAGTAAGATAAAGAGAGGAAGTAATAGCATAGCAACTTATTGTAAAATGGCCACTTTACCCTCTAATGAGACAGAAAATGGAAGAGGTTATTGTCTTTCGTTGTGTTAATTAAAATATTAATTCAGCCAAGATATAAAAGAAAAAAGCAAATAATAATAATAGCATAGAAGACATGTGAGAGTGCACTTACTGTAGTAGCTTCAAGCTTCGAAATAGGTAGATGCGGTCAATAGTGGAGGTCAGCAAGAGCAAGAGGGAGAGAGAGAGAAGGTAATAATAGAATCTGAAGAGCAAGAGTGCGAAAAAAAGGTAACAGCTTGTGAAGAATAAGAGGAAGAGAATAGACGAGAAGAAGAGTGGTCAAGCAATTTACAAGGAGTTTTTATATTACATATATGGATTGACTTGACTAGTGTTTTTCGGAGAATTATTCATGTGAAATGGACTAGTGTTTTTCGTAGAATTATTCATGTGAAAGTTTCTAATGGTCGTCGATCCATGTCTTTTTCGTCGATCCATTTTTATATTACAGATGTTGAACACTTTTTTATAGATGTATAGAATATTTGCTACTTTTTGCATGTTTACTTTGTAAATATAATATAAATAAAGTCTTTATTTTTTTTTTTTTTGTATTTCTAAAATTGGGTTCCAGCCTCCAGTTTTGAAAATTGTGATATGTGGACAACTGGGCATCTCAGAACTTAGCAAATGCCACAGTCGTTGAGCCCAGCATGTACACACACCTATCGTTTTTGGATTCTATAAGGTCATATTCGTTCCTATGTTCAAAATTTCAGAAGAGTTCCAACTATAATTAATTTAGTAGATATTTTTCTATAATTTGAATTATTAGATTTTATTTCCATACATAATCTATTTACTAGATTTAAAATAAACAAAAAAATAACATCATTTTAAATTGATAATTATTAATAAAAAATAGTAATGATTTTTGTCCCACCCCACCTGTTCTAGAACTTGATAATTGTTGGCAAACAAGCAGTGGTGGAGCTAGGATTTTAGTTTAGAGTTTAGAAGGGACAAGATTAAAAGCAAAATTAATTTCAAAAAATATTAATAGATCAATAAAAAAAATGTAAACTAATATAATTATCATACAAAATCTAATATAAATGTAAAATGTACAAGTATCTATTTTTTATCATCAAAATAATGATACAAACACAGTTTAATAGTTACTAATAATCAAAGTAAAAAATTAATCTAACTATATAAATTTTAAACATCTAATTTGTTCCTTAAAATAAATTGGAAAACTAAATCAATCTAAAAGTTTTAACTTTCAAGAATATGGTAATATACTTGCAAAATAGAATATGCATCCATTTATAGCCAAAACCCAGCATTTAGTTTTTTTTTTTTTTTTTTTAATTATTATTGTGTAAATATGGGAGGTGAGACCAAAAAAAAAAAAAAAAGAATAAGAATGAGTTGCCGTGAATGAGTCTATGAAAAAGTGGGACAAGAATCACAAGATAAACATTAATGTTATGGGACAAAATGGGCTCTTGCCCTTTTTGGGCAAACTAAGCAGCGTTTTGCCTTATTTTTCAAACTAATTAGGGAAATACCCCTATTTTGAAAATTGATTTTCTTAAAATCGAGTTAGGCTCTATAGCGGCGTTTTTAAGGAGCCTATAGTGACGTTTTCAGGAACTATAATGGCGTTTTGTAACTTGATTTATATGAAATCGAGTTATAGGTAAAAAAAAAATTTAAAAATTGCCTATAACTCGATTTAATGGAAGTCGAGTTACAAAACGTCACTATAGGTCCTGAAAACGTCATTATAAGTCCTTAAAAACGCCACTATAGGGCTCTAGAATTTTTTTTTTTTTATAATTCGATTTTGAGAAAATCGAGTTTCAAAAAAGGGGCATTTTTCTAATTAATTTGAAAAATAGGGCAAAACGCTACTTAGTTTGCCCAAAAAGGGCATTTAGCAATTTTGTCCTAATGTTATGTGAGTAATTTAGGACATAACAAATAATCGTTGTGATTATTTGTTATGTCCTAAATTACTCACAACCTTTCCAAATATAGCTCACAGTCTCACACTTTGTAACATGGCTATTAAAAAAACTTTAATTACAAATTAAGGTGGACCCATATGTGATATCAAAATTTAAAAATTGAAAATATTATAAAATTGTTGTGAATTTTGGTTACTCTGTATATCATCACAATATTTTTCACCATTGCATAGGATAAAAGCAAAAATTGATTTTATGTGTCAATAACTCAAGGACAAATTTTGTTGCTTTTTAACTATGTGTCAGTTTCTTTTTTCTAGTTGGGTAAATTCCACTAACATACCTAAGTTTTGGCTAATGTCAATTTGGTCTAAGACTTTTCAAAACTAGCCAATTTAGTCCCAAAAACAGTTAGTTATTTTTTGTTAATTATTTTAGAGCATTAGCATTGACTATTGGGGTCAATACTAATGTACCGTTTTAAGATTACCGCTATATGTATGTATACATATAGTGTTTAAAGCCCACATATATAAATTCATAGATTAGACTAATTTGTAATCTTAAACCTATTCAAATTTAAAATACAAGCTTACCTTTCACGCTCGAACTAATTGAGGGCTTAAAAAAAAAGTAGAATAACTAACATTTGAAAGGACTTTTGACAGATTTTAGGGGCTAGAAAATAATTAAAAAATGAAAAAAAAAAAATGACATGTGAAAGTTTCTTTTGACTTTAAACATAACTTTTGCAAGCTATCAAATTTATTAGGTGTCTAAAGAAGCTGAAATCTAGCTTAAGTTGTATGCAACGGAGAAAGAGGAAAGAGAGAAAGAGAAATGTTGGTTTTGCATATTGTTCTGTCAAGAAGATCTGGAATTTAAGGGAGGAGAGACCATGCGGTATGAGGCTAAGAAACTGTGAGTGATGCCAGTAAGTGGAGAGATAGAGAGTGAATTTCACAATAATCGAATATATTTTTCTGCATTGATAAAATCTGTTTCTACATTTATGAAATTTTCTCTCTACACATCATATTTACTGTATATTCAAATCTGCTTACTGCATTCATAAAATCTGTTTTTTGCTTTAATTAAAACTGTTCACTGTTTTGTCATAAAAATTGTTCACTGTTTTTTGCATTAACTATTTCTAGCATTGGCGCAGTTATTGTACTTAAATGGTTTTTGTGTTTTTCTAAATTTGTAACCATATGAATAATGGACAAACTCCATGAAAGAAAAATGAATGATTCGTATAAATCACCTAATGGTAAATGCCTCGAAAAATTCGAATTAGTTGAATGTAGAAATTCGAGAAAAATCAATGGAAAATCAATGAACGTAGCAAATCGTGAATGTGTACATAAGATGTACAGATAGTCTAGACTTGTTGAGAAATTTGATTTTGTTGAACGTACAAAATAATGAAAATTCAAAGGAAAAGTATGTACATTAGATGTATAGATCGTATGAATTTGTTTAAAAATTTGAATTTATTGAATGTACAAAACTGTGAAAACTCAAGGAAAAATTGTGTATATTAGAGGTACAGATTGTACGAATATGTTGAAAATTTTGAATTTGTTGAGTGTGTAAAATCGTGAAAATTCAAATGAAAATTGAAGAGCATACCAAATTGAGTAAACTTAATGGAAAATTAATTACATTAGATGTACAGATTATCTATTTTTTTGCATTGATAAAATATGTTTCTACATTAATAAAATTTGCTCTCTACACAGCATCTTCACTGTTTTCTCATAAAAATTGTTCACTGTTTTCTGCATAAACTATTTTTAGCATTCTGCATAAAATTATTTTCTGTTCAGCATTATTTAAAAAATTGTTCATTCTCTTTTCTACGTAAATTATTTTTTGTTCACTATTTAAAAAAATTGTTCACTGTTTTCTCGTAAAACACCTAGTGAAATCGTGTTTTCTAAATTTAAACGTCAAATCTGAATGCTTTTTCATGTTTAAATTTCACAATAATTGAAAATCCAAATTTGTATGTTTTTTCATGTTCGAATTTCACAATAATCAAATCTGTTTTTTTGCATTGATAAAATCTATTTTGATACACACTTTGTCAAAATTATCCAACAATGATAGATTGTGATTGGTTGTTTATCACTTTCTAATAAACTCACTATTTTTTCTACTTCACCTACAGTTTACCATGTAGAAGTATAGAACAAGTGCGACAAAATGAGTAGAAATTAGAGATGATTTGAATACAATGAATCGAAATGTATTGAAAATTTCCCTTTATTACATTTTATTATTATTATTATTATTACTCCTTATTTAGTTTATCTAAAAAGTTAAACATTTTTGGGTTTATCCAAAAATCTATGCCACGAAATACATTGCAGGAAATTTAGACCAAAGAACTGCCAAAATAAAAAATATTGCGGCATGGTTGTTGTACTTAAATAAGTTGTCATAAGCAGCATAAATTACCAACCAACCAAAAAAAATAAAAATAAAATAAAAAACACAGAAACTACATCCACCTGATCAAATAAAGGTGGTAGGTTGGGTTTTCAGTTTTCACATACAACTTCGAAGCAGGTTCTTGACCAAATATTTTTTTTCTTTAAAGCCTTTCAATATCAAATTGGTTATATACTTTCCCTATGTCTAGGGGCTGAGAGAGAATAGAATCTATATGTCTGGAAAAAAAAATGTTTGTAATAGAATCTATGTTGGTTTAATGGCTGCAATTGTGCCTGAAAAATAAAATAAAATGTAGCTTAATAATCAATTTTCTATTATGACTTTTACCTCAAAGCATGTTTTGAGTGTCCATTTATGTGTGTGATTTTGAACTTGTTTCTGTGTTTTTTTTTTTTGGTGTTTGAAAGTAGTTGTGCTTGTTAAAAGTACTGAATGTTGATGTTATGATCCATAACACTCAAAACTGTTTGTAAGATGGATTTTGGCTCAAGTAGGACATGATATACTATTCACTAATTTCTGCATAAACTATTTCTAGAATTCTACAAAAATTATTTTCTGTTCAGCATGATTTAAAAAATTGTTCACTCTCTTTTTTGCGTAAATTATTCTCTGTTCACTGTTTAAAATTTTTTTTGCTGTTTTCTCATAAAACACCTAGTGAAATCATGTTTTCTAAATTTAAACGTCAAATCTAAATGCGTTTTCATTTTTGAATTTCACAATAATCGAATCTATTTTTCTGCATTGATAAGATCTGTTTCTACATTAATAAAATTTGCTCTCTACACATCATGTTTATTGTATATTCGAATCTGCTTACTGCATTCATAAAATCTATTTTTTGCATTAAGTAAAATTGTTCACTGTTTTTTGCATAAACTGTTTTTAGCATTGGCGCAGTTATTGCACTTAAATAGTTTTTGTGTTTTTTTTAAAAAAATATGTAACCATATGAATAATGGACAAACTCCATGAAAGAAAAATGAATGATTCGTATAAATTACCTAATGGTAAATCCCTCAAAAAAATCGAATTTGTAAAAAAGATCGAATTAGTTGAATGTAGAAATTCGAGAAAAATCGATGGAAAATCAATGAACATACCAAGTTGTGAAGGTGTACATAAGATGTACAGTTAGTCTAGACTTGTTGAGAAATTTGATTTCGTTGAAAGTACAAAATAATGAAAATTCAATGAAAAAGTATGTACGTTAGATGTATAGATCTTATGAATTTGTTTAAAAATTTGAATTCGTTGAATGTACAAAACTATGAAAACTCAAGGGAAAGATTGTGTACATTAGACGTACAGATAGTACGAATTTGTTGAAAAATTCGAATTTGTTGAGTGTGTAAAATCGTGAAAATTCAAATGAAAATTGAAGAACATACCAAATTGAGTAAACTTAATGGAAAATTAATTACATTAGATATACAGATCATCCAAATTTGTTTCCAAATTTGAAGTCGTCAAATGTACAAAATGGTGAAAATTCAATTTAAAACTATGTACTAATGTACTAATCATCCTGATTTGATGAAAATTTCAAAATTGTCGAACGTACAAAATCGTGAAATCTTAATGGAAAATCAAAATTTTTGAACGTACCAAATCGTGAAAATTCAATGGAAAGTTGTGTACATTAGATGTACAAATATTCTGGACTTGTTGAGAAATTTGATTTCATTGAAAGTACAAAATCGTGAGAATTCAAGAGAAAATTATGTACATTAGATGTACAGATCGTTCAAATTTGTAAAAATCAAAATTTAGACGTATAGATCATTCGAACTTGTTGATTGTATAAAATCTTGAAAGTACAATATAAAATTGTGTAAATTAGATGTACAGATAGTCTGAATTTGTTGAAAAGTTTGAATTCGTTAAATGTACAAAATTGTGAAAATTAATTGGAAAATTGTGTACTAATGTATTGATCATCCGAATTTGTTGAAAAATTCTAAATCGTTGAATGAACAAGATCGTGTAAACTCAACAGTTAATGAACAGTTAATCTTTAGATTTGCAAAAGTTGAATGTACATAATCATCAGTTGTCAGACATTAACAACAACATTTTGTATTGCACAGAATTTTTTAAATAGTGAACAGAAAATAATTTTTTAAATAGTGAACAGAAAATAATTTACGCAAACACCAACTGTAGTCATACAAACCACATGCAGAAAAAAATTTGAATTAATGCAAAAAACAGATTGTATTAACAGCTCGGCACGATTTCACACGTGCTGCTCAACAGGTCGGCAATACTCTGATATTTGAGAGCATAAATATCAGAGTATTGCAAGCGAAGAACACATTGTTTGGCATCAATTTCAACTTTTAGCTTTTAGTTTTTGTGTACAGCTTTTTAAAACCTCATTTTTTCCTGCATTATTTTTCACCTTTTCAAATTTTTTCAAAGTACAAATATAATTTAGCACACTTTCAGTAGAAAGTTTAGCAAATAGCTAAATAAACTGTAAACGGACACTAAGCTTAAAAATAGTAGAATCTTAGAAATAGCTATTATATTACCATTTTGTTTCGGTAGTAACACCCCATGTTTTACTCCAGGAATAATTTCAGGTCATTCTGATGTGTTTCAGCCATTTTGGATTCAGAGACGGAGATAGAAGTTTGATTTAGGGGATTAAAATATAAACAAAAAATGCTATCATCTATTTAGTATTAAGAAACTATCAGCAAATTAAAAAAATACAAAATAATTGTTTCTTAATATATTAAAGTACAATTTATCTATTAAAAGAGAAAACGACCGTCTTTTAAATGACAGAAATCATCAATATTAAATTTGTACAACTCATTTTCCATAGGTAAAGGCAAATCACAAATAAACAAATAATTGTACAAACAAAAAGAGCCAAATACAGACAAAATACACACTATGCACACAGGTCAGCACTACATTCACACTATAATAAACTAATTTTATTAAATTTTAGCAACTAACCATTCAAAGTTTCAAACCAATTCCACTTTAAAAGGCTCCACACAATATATCCAAAACAATAAAATAAAGACAAACAATCTACTACCGTAAGTTTCTAAACCAATTCCACTTTAATAGAAAATTATTTGTTTTATAATAAAAGAATACAACTATTTGGGCGGCAAAATTAAAAAAATACAACTGTTTCACACGTGCTACTCAATAGCTCGGCACGATTTCACACACTGTCCAGTCATATCATCCACATTCATATGAATATTTAAATATATTAATAATCATACCCTGGTGCCAGGGACATAGCACTGTGTCAATTAAATATGATACTCTGTTCAAGAACATTGCAACTACTGCCGACATCTTCAAATCTCATTGTAAAATTGGGAACATTTAAAATCCTGTTCATGTAGTGTTTTTCAGCCTGTAGTGACATGACAAGCCCTAATAACTAAAATTATAATGCTTGGAACATGAATTGAGGTTATAAATGCACCACAATAATGATCTTATTTCTACCCCACTAACTTCATAGATTGACTAAGCTATGAGTCGCAACACCTCAACATCAAATCGTACAATGCGAAACAAGTTTGGATCTACTTCAACAAATGGATTATCTCAAGTTCTAGCAGATCAACAACTACAAACACACACAAAACACTATGGAGGGAAATCGGTTGGAAAGAAGAGAGATTTCCTTAATATGCCAATATACATGTACGAGAGTCTTGGAAGCGTCAGGCACATCATGGTCGACAAACCTACAAAACAAAGTATAGATACCACCGCAATAGAGTTCACCGTAGCAGAACCACCATGGCCAACCTTATATGAGAAGAGGTGTGAGTTGGAGGTGTATTGTCGATGGCATGGGTTACGAGTTCCTAAGGCTCGCTCAGCCGAGTTACCTAGAGATAAACCTGCCAACATACTTGCTTGTCTTAAACAAGAGAACAATCAAATGCAAAGGCGATTAGACCGTTTTCATGCAATCCAAAAGGCTAAAAAGCATCTAAAGGGGAAGGCGCAAGAGCGAGCCATCAAGTCTATTAATGAAGTTACTGCATTAGATGATGAAAGAGATATTTCAGACTTCTCAGATTCAAGTAATGATGATTTCCAAAAATTTCTACCTACGAACATTAGACGCTGTTGTTAATGTCTACACGTTCTGTGCAATACAAAATGTTGTTGTTAATGTCTGACAACTGATGATTATGTACATTCAACTTTTGCAAATCTAAAGATTAACTGTTCATTAACTGTTGAGTTTACACGATCTTGTTCATTCAACAATTTCAAAATTTTCAACAAATTCGGATGATCAATACATTAGTACACAGTTTTCCATTTAATTTTCACGATTTTGTACATTTAACGAATTCAAACTTTTCAACAAATTCAGACTATCTGTACATCTAATTTACACAATTTTATTTTGTACTTTCAAGATTTTATACAATCAACAAATTCGAATGATCTGTACATCTAAATTTTGTTTTTTACAAATTTGAACGATATGTACATCTAGTACACAATTTTCTCTTGAATTTTCATGATTTTGTACTTTCAACGAAATCAAATTTCTCAACAAGTCCGGAATATTTGTACATCTAATATACACAACTTTCCATTGAATTTTCACGATTTGGTACATTCAACAATTTCGATTTTCCATTAAGATTTCACGATTTTGTACGTTTGACAATTTTGAAATTTTCATCAAATCAGGATGATTAGTATATTAGTACATAGTTTTAAATTGAATTTTCACTATTTTGTACATTTGACAACTTCAAATTTGGATGATTTGTACATCTAATCTAATTAATTTTCCATTAAGTTTACTCAATTTGGTATGTTCTTCAATTTTCATTTGAATTTTCACAATTTTACACACTCAACGAATTCGAATTTTTCAACAAATTTGTACTATCTGTACATCTAATGTACACAATCTTTCCCTTGAGTTTTCACAGTTTTGTACATTCAACGAATTCAAATTTTTAAACAAATTCATACAATCTATACATCTAATGTACATACTTTTCCATTGAATTTTCATTATTTTGTACTTTCAACGAAATCAAATTTCTCAACAAGTCTAGACTAATTGTACATCTTATGTACACCTTCACGATCTGGTACATTCATTGATTTTTCATCGATTTTTCTTGAATTTCTACATTCAACTAATTCGAACTATTTTACAAATTCGAATTTTTCGAGGGATTTACCATTAGGTGATTTATATGAATCATTCATTTTTCTTTCATGGAGTTTGTCCATTATTCATATGGTTACATATTTAAAAAAACACAAAAACTATTTAAGTGCAATAACTGCGCCAATGCTAAAAATAGTTTATGCAGAAAACAGTGAACAATTTTTACGAGAAAATAGTGAACAGTTTTACTTAATGCAAAAAATAGATTTTACAAATGCAGTAAGCAGATTCTAATATACAATAAATATGATGTGTAGAGAGTAAATTTTATTAATGTAGAAACAGATTTTATCAATGTAGAAAAATAGATTCGATTATTGTGAAATTCAAAAATGAAAAAGCATTTAGATTTGGCATTTAAATTTAGAAAACACGATTTCACTAGGTGTTTTATGAGAAAATAGCGAACAATTTTTTAAACAATGAACAGAGAATAATTTACGCAGAAAAATATATAACAAATATAGATTCTATTCTCTTTCAGCCCCTAGACAGAGGGAAAGTATATAACAAATCTGATATTGAAAGGCTTTAAAGAAACAAAATATTTGGTCAAGAACCTGCTTTGAAGTTGTATGTGAAAACTGAAAACCCAACCTACCACCTTTATTTGATCAGGTGGATGTAGTTCCTGTTTTTTTTTTTTTTTTTTTTTTTGGTTGGTTGGTAATTTATGCTGCTTATGACAACTTATTTAAGTACAACAACAATGCCGCTCAATTTTTTATTTTGGCAGTTCTTTGGTCTTGATTTCCCGCAATGAATTTTGTGGCATAGATTTTTGGATAAACCAAAAAATGTTTAACTTATTAGATAAGCTAAATAAGGAGTAATAATAATAATAATAATAATAAAATGTAATAAAGGGAAATTTTTAATACATTACGATTCATTGTATTCAAATTATCTCTAATTTCTACTCATTTTGTCGCACTTATTCTATACTTCTACATGGTAGACTGTAGGTGAAGTAGAAAAAATAGTGAGTTTATTAGAAAGTGATAAACAACCAATCATAATCTATCATTGTTGGATAATTTTGACAAAGTGTGTATCAAAATAGATTTTATCAATGCAGAAAAACAGATTCCATTATTGTGAAATTTGAACATGAAAAAACATACAAATTTGGATTTTCAATTTAGAAAACACAATTTCACTAGGTGTTTTATGAGAAAACAGCGAACAATTTTTTAAATAGTGAACAAAAAATCATTTACGCAGAAAAGAGAGTGAACAATTTTTTAAATAATGCTGAACAGAAAATAATTTTATGCAAAATCGTAGAAATAGTTTATGCAGAAAACAATGAACAGTTTTAATTAATGTAGAAAACAGATTTTATGAATGCAGTAATCAGATTTTATGAATGTAGTAATCAGATTTTATGAATGCAGTAATCAGATTCGAATATAGAGTAAACATGATGTGCATAGAGCAAATTTTATTAACGTAGAAACAAATTTTATCAATGCAGAAAAATAAATTCTATTATTGTGAAATTTAAACAAGAAAAAGCATTCAGATTTGACGTTTAAATTTAGAAAACACGATTTCACTAGGTGTTTTATGAGGAAACAGTGAACAATTTTTTTAAATAGTGAACATAAAATAATTTACGCAGAAAAGAGAGTGAACAATTTTTTAAATAATGCTGAACAGAAAATAATTTTATGCAAAGTGCTAGAAATAGTTTATGCAGAAAACAGTGAACAATTTTTATGAGAAAATAGTGAAGATGGTGTGTAGAGAGGAAATTTTATTAATGTAGAAACATATTTTATCAATGCAAAAAAATAGATGATCTGTACATCTAATGTAATTAATTTTCCATTAAGTTTACTCAATTTGGTATGTTCTTCAATTTTCATTTGAATTTTCACGATTTTACACACTCAACGAATTCAAATTTTTCAACATATTCGTACTAGCTGTACCTCTAATGTACACAATTTTTCCTTGAGTTTTCACATTTTTGTACATTCAATGAATTCAAATTTTTAAACAAATTCATACAATCTATACATATAACGTACATACTTTTCCTTTGAATTTTCATTATTTTGTACTTTTAACGAAATCAAATTTCTCAACAAGTCTAGACTATCTGTACATCTTATGTACACATTCAAGATTTGCTACGTTCATTGATTTTCCATTGATTTTTCTCGAATTTCTACATTCAACTAATTCGAATTTTTCGAGGCATTTACCATTAGGTGTTTTATACGAATCATTCATTTTTCTTTCATGGAGTTTGTCCATTATTCATATGGTTACAAATTTAGAAAAACACAAAAACCATTTAAGTGCAATAATTGCACCAATGCTATAAATAGTTAATGCAAAAAACAGTGAACAATTTTTATGACAAAACAGTGAACAGTTTTAATTAATGCAAAAAACAGATTTTATGAATGCAGCAAGCAGATTTGAATATACAGTAAATATGATGTGCAGAGAGAAAATTTCATAAATGTAGAAACAGATTTTATCAGTGCAGAAAAATATATTCGATTATTGTGAAATTCAAACATGAAAAAGCATTCAGATTTGGTGTTTAAATTTAGAAAACACGATTTCACTAGGTGTTTTATGAGAAAACAGTGAACAATTTTTTAAATAGTGAATAGAAAATAATTTATGCAAAAAAGAGAGCGAATAATTTCTTAAATAATGCTGAACAGAAAATAATTTTATGTAAAATCGTAGAAATAATTTATACAGAAAATAGTGAACAATTTTTATGAGAAAACAATGAACAATTTTAATCACTGTAGAAATTAAATTCATATTTCGAAATTAAAATCTTTATATCTTACAATGCTTCTATTTAAATAAATAAAAACATAGAAAAGCTACTTATTTTTATCTTTATGTTTATTTGTCAATTATCCTCAAGCAAAAAAAAAACAAAAAAAAAAAATTACACAGTACTCAAGTTTGGTAAGCTCGAGTACTGTAGAAAAAAAAATTTCTGTCTTTTTATTTTTATTTTTATTTTTTTTATTTTATTTTATAAAAGGTACTCGAGCCTGGTATAGTCGAGTACTGTGTTGCATGGTACTCAAGTTTACCAAGCTCGAGTACCACTTTATTTTTTTTTAATCATCAATTTCCAGCTCAGCAACCACGGTGAAACTATAAAATAGGGTACTCGAGTTCACCAAACTCGAGTACTAGAAAAAGTGGTAGATTGCCATTTATTTTCGAAATAGTGGTTTTTTGCTAAAAATTTCAAAAAATTGTGGTATTTGGCCATTTTGGCCTGAGGCTAATGTTCTAAATCTTTTTTCTGTTTTGTTTTTTTGGTTGGATGAAAAATAGTGAAAATATATATATATATATATATATAGATATTGCTACCTTCTTATTTGAGCATGATTATAGTAACTCCTCTATTCATTGAGAAATCAATGTGTTAGGAGCCTAGATGAGAATGGAGACAATATATAAGTAGTCACTCAAGTTAGTTGAGTCAAAGCTTGACTTTAGTTCAATCCAAAATACCAATAATTTTTAGGCGGTGAAGACAGTAGTCCATAAGTTGAACCAATATACATCACATTGTCACTCCTGAAGATTCAAATTTAAGACCTATATCATACCAAGAGTCACAACTCAAGGTGGTTACGTAGTAAATCAATCATTTGGAAATAAGGTGCTTATTAGCTTGGTGGTTAAACTCATGTTTCCAATCTTCCTTTTGTAGATTTATTGAGCATTCAGAATAATATTTAGGCACAAGTAACTTTCGAATGCTCAAATTAACTAATTAGATAAATCGGTTAAACTTAGATAAAACTATAGAATTTAAACTTGTTCCAAAGTTTCTCAAATCATCCCAAGCCCCCAAGTAGAAAAATGTTATTAGAAATTCTCTTGAACATGTGGTTCACTATTCCCTTAATAATAAGATTTCTCAACCTAAAATAATACAGAGTATTTATTTAACAACAAGCCATATAAATAGATAATTTTAGAAGTTAAACCTAACATTTAAGTTTGAAAGAAACTTAATCTTTCTACTACAAGTAAATAAGATTTATTTAAAAACTAATCTAACATTTTATCCAACATTATCTATTCACCCAAACTAATAACAAAAATCCCTCTCAAATATAATGCTTTACAAAAATAAAAATTTAAAATGATAAAAAAAGATACTCCTATAAGATAACAAGCACGTATTGAAAGTCCAAATTATCATTGAATTGATAAAAATATAAAGAGTGATTCTAGTAATATTACAGAGTAAATAGTATTACATAAGCTTTACAAAATAATGCGTATACATTTAAACATCACACAAAATATATATAAATTGATAGAAAAACAAAATATATTATTGAGTTAGCATCGATCACGGTTGTAAAAATAATGCTTTTGCCACTTTATGTGGCACTCGCATAGCTCCAGTTGTAAACACGGACAGGCCGCGTAATCATAATCATAATGTTTTGAAATAAAAGATGGGGCCCAAAAAAGGAAGACCAGACAGGTCGAGATAGCTAAGTTGGATTGCCACGTGTCCCATAAATCTAAATAGGCTATAGGCTTAAGGCTTAAGGCTTAGCCAGTCAGTGCCATAAATAGGAGAAATTATAAGGTCCACATGGTGGACAAGTGATGTGGTCCACCATTCTACTAAAAAACTGCCACTTGTTTAAAATTGTTAGTTAGCAAATTTTTTTAAACAGAAATTAATTACTGACTTAGCAATTTTAAACAAATGGAAGTTTTTTAATGAAATGGTGGACAAATGACGTGGTCCACCAGAGGACCCTATAATTTCTCCATAAATAGGGTGTCAGTGACTCTCAGACAGACACTTACATATATGTGTACGTAACTTGTCTCTTTGTTTTCTAATTCCTCTGCTTTTCTTCAAAACCTCAAAAAGAAAAACCCTTTTGTTTCTGCCTTTTAATTTCTTCCATTTCCAAATATTCCTTTGGATTTCAATTCCCAGGTATATATTTTCCTCCCTCTCTCTATTTTACTTTATTTATGATCAATTCTATATTTTGCTGTGATCGGTTTCGTTTTATCATAGATCTTTTTTTTTTCTTTGACATTCCTACTACTTTGATCACTCTTTCATTTTCGCTTATTGTCGATTATTTTTCACTTTTTCTATAATAAATTATGTGATCTGTAACTTTTTTTCAATTTGTTGCTTCATTTCAATCTCTGATCATGTGGAATTTGATGCAGATCTAATCTGGATCCTACTTTTAGATCTACTTATTCTATCTAATATGAATGTATGATTAAATTTCCAACATTTATATGATAGATATTATAATACTTCGTTCTGCTTAATAAATACCTTTTAATTTTGAGTGTTGCTCTCAAAGTTGAATTGATTGCTACCAACATGTGAACTATTTGACAAATTAGATCAAACCTTTGTTATCTGTTTCATTGTTTTGATCTGCATTTTCTTTTATAATAAGTCAAGATCTGGTATTAAGTGGGTTTGACAATTATTTGTATAACAACTTGGATGGTCCAGATTGATTATATTTTTAGCAGTTAATATGGTTTTTAAAAAAAATTATAAACTGAGTAATGATTCTGTTAGAATTATGGTTAAATTGTCACGATTTTCTAACCGCTTAAACTTTTGGGACTATTGCTAATTTATCATGGTATCAGATCAGATGGTCCTTCCTCTTGAGTGACAATGAACGTTGAGCCCATATTTCATGCATTAACCATAGATAAAATCATCTGTGTTCTTATACATACTCAAATCATCTAAAACCTTTCCATATGCATTGCGTGTGATTAGCAAGTGGATTACAGAATTTAATTCTATGGTTGCTAGTACAAGTGCAGTGGCCTTTATTTCATTTGTTAGTTCTTGCACGTTTTCTCTACTTTACTTGTTACTTCTTGTATCCTGGTTAATCTTAATAACTAATTCTTTTGACCTTGTAATTGCATTTCTATGAAGGCATGGCGTCCTACGATAAGCCTGAAGTTGTTGAAAGGGATGGATAAGATATCCCATTCCCAATAAGAAAGATCTACTTGACAGACTTCATGGAGCAACCATATTTTCTAAATTTGATATGAAAAGTGGATTTTGGCAGATACAAATTGATGAGAAAGACAGATATAAAACTGCTTTTACAGTTCCTTTTGGTCATTATGAATGGAATGTTATGCCTTTTGGATTAAAAAATGCACCCAGTGAGTTTCAAAATATAATGAATGATATATTTACACCTTTTACAGAATTTTCAATTGTATATATAGATGATGTTTTAATTTTCTCCAAATCAATTGATGACCATTGGAAACATTTAGATATATTTGTCAAGGTAATCAAACACAATGGATTAGTTGTCTCAGCTTCAAAAATAAATTTATTCCAAGATAAAATCCGATTTTTAGGACATAATATTTATAAAGGAACCTTAAGCCCAATTGACAGAGCCATCCAATTTGCAGACAAATTTCCAGATGAAATAAAAGATAAAAATCAGTTACAAAGATTTCTTGGCAGTTTAAATTATGTGTCAGATTATTTCCAAGGACTAAGAAAAATATGCAAACCCTTATATAAAAGATTGGAAAAGAATCCCCCTGCATGGACAGATAAACATACTATGATAGTTCGACAGATTAAAAAATATGTTAAACAACTCCCTTGTATTGTTATCCCATCACCCCATTCTTTTAAAATTGTTGAGACAGATGCTTCTGAAATAGGCTATGGTGGAATTCTAAAACAGATAGTAAAAGAGGATACTAAAGAACAAATTGTTAGATTCCATTCTGGTTCCTGGTCAACTACTCAGCAGAATTACAGCACTATTAAAAAAGAAATTTTATCTATTATATTGTGTGTTTCAAAATTTCAGAATGATCTTTTTAATCAAAAATTTTTAATCCGAGTTGATTGTAAAAGTGCTAAAGAGGTTTTGCAAAAAGATGTTCAAAATCTTGTTTCCAAACAAAGTTTTGCTCGATGGCAGGCTATTTTAAGTGTTTTTGACTTTGATATTGAATATATAAAAGGAGAATCTAATTCTATTCCTGATTTCTTAACCCGCGAATTTCTACAGGGACGATGAGCTCCCCTGCCGAAAAGAATAACTCTACAAAACCCAGAACCAGACAGTCTTATGCTGCTCCACCGATCCCTCCTCCCCCTACCAGATTTCTCCCTTGTCCTTCGTTCACCTCACCTAGTTTCTCTTCAAACAGACCCCAACAAAGAACCCCAATACCCTGCAGCCCAAATCCTTTCCAACCACTTTCCCCAAGCTCTACCCCAACAACTAAACAGTCTTATGGCACACCTTCAACTCCTCCTCCTTTAAAAACACCATTCAATATTGTTACCGCTTCCTTTCCCCCGTTAACCTCACCCTCTCCCTCTAACCCATCAAAGGACAGACCCTCTACCTCTCAAACTCACCCTCCAAAAGATGATCACAGTGTTGAACTCCCAAAAAACTCTTGGAATTTTATTTTATGGATTGAAAGAGAATACCAGCACATTACTGATCCCCATTCACTAATCAGACAGCTGTTACCCCCAGGATGGGAACACCCTAAGACAGAAACATTAAAGACTCAGATATTTTATGAGTTTATTTTAGTTGACACAGACTCAATCCTAGTTACACATATGCCTTGCTCCCAAGACCCAAACAGAATTGGTTATTCTAAAGTAGTCATAAAACAGATCCTCACCCCTTCCCAGTGGAGGGCAGAGCCTTGGATTCCCAGGAGATTTTCTCAATCTTTTGAGCCTCAGTTTTATAATTATTATGACTATATGGAAGCATGGGACAGATTCCTTTTATTCCAAAACAATATCTACAGACACACTTGGTTCTTCAGATTTGATATGTATAGAAAGAAAGACATGATGATACCAAGATGGTTTATTGACTGGTGGATCTCTTATGGTCCTGAAGCTATGATCCTTCCTCCTGATCTCCTCAAAGCCTATGAAAGTTTCAAAAAAGAACCAAATATACAGCATCTTAAAGATTTCCCACATCTTCTGCAGTTCTTTTACAAGTTTCCAGATCTTCCATGGATCATCCGTTGGGAATACAAGATAGAAAAGCATCCCCAGTATCCTTTTCCTATGCTCACTAGGAAGTTTAAATTAAAATGGTGGAATAAGTTTAATTTTGATCATATTTGTCAAGAATTACAGGAAAGGGCCTCTTCCTCCCAGACAGAAAATCCTAATTTCCTCCTTGAAAAGAGTCAGGTACAGTGCCAGCTTGCCTCCGTCTCAGACAGAAGACAGCTTAAAAAGCAACTACTAGAAGCTGCATCACAAATATCAGATGATGAAGATGACACAGTAATGGAATCCTCCTCCCCAAACTACAGGACTCACCCAGAAATGTTCCAAGATTCTCAAGACCCCTATGACATGTGAAAGATAAAGCAAGAGACATATGAAAGATAAAACAAAAAGCAAGATAACAGAAAAGTCAAAACAAAAAAGATGACAGTTGTACACCCCGACAGAAATAATAGGAGATCCCTATTCATCAGCATGCGAACTGACAGATTCCCAGACAGACTACTGATCATGAATAGTAGGACTTTTACTGTTCAAGATAAGATTCTACAGGATTTACTTTTACTGTTCAAGATTCTACCGACAGATTAACTTAAGTTTACTTTATTCAACCCAAGTTACTTTTGAAGACTTACCATGGTTTATTTTATCTATAAAAAGGCTGGCTCCGAAGACAGAAGACAGGTTCAAATTCCAGGTTTAAGTTTAAGGTCCAATTTCCATTTCTTAGACTAAAGTCCAAGACAGCTTTCTCCTTCTTTCAGAAATATCTTTGTACTATTCCCTTTTGTAATCTTGTAACCTTTCTCTCAGACAGAACCTTGTAACCCTTTAGCTTCAAAGACAGTTTTACTTTGTAATCTTGTAACTCTTCAGACAGTGTTTTATTTTCAAGCTTGTATCAAAGACAGTTTGTTTTCAAGTTTAATCAAAGACAGAAGTATTTTCAAGTAAGATTTTATTAGTTTCAGTTTTCATATTCCATACTCTGTTTTAACTTATTTTTGAATATATCTATTTTGCTATTTTCTTCTTTATCATCTATTTTATCATTGTTTATGCTTCTATATTACTGCTGTGCTCTCTCCTGGGTAGTTAATGGTATCAGAGCCATGGATGGTAGATGTATGAGTTTTATTTCTTTGCAATTAAGACGTTACTAGGAACTCATATTACTGTATAGCCACTACTTGCTCCTTGATAGCGTTGGTCAGCCTCACACTCGTTGGCAAACCATAGATTCGCGTTGGTCAGCCCGTTTTGTTGATGCCGACGGACAGGCGATGTTTGGGTGGTCCCGCAATGGAGTTTCCCGAGGAGGTGGTCCCGATAGCAAGGATACCAGTGGTTAGTAATAGTTCCGCCAGTAATCATTAATTGCTTAGAAAGAAAATAAATACATTTATCAGCTCATAATCTGTTTGCTTGTTCACACTTAGGTTAGGCACACACTAATTTGCAACATGGACTATGATGATATAGATTATGATGAAGGTCATAGCATGACAGATATAGACAATAACTGGTTAGATTTTAATATGGATTATGAAACTGATTCTGATTCTGACAGTGATATTGATGATTATAACTATGATAATAATACAAATAATTGGAATACTTTAAGGAGAGATAAAATCAATCGACAGACTAATAGTCAAGATAATAGCTTTTTAAATGTAATTAATAAAAAATTAGAAACTTTAGAAGCCAATGAAAGATCTACTACGGATAGTCTTTTGGACCTTTATGAAAGAATGAAAACTTTTACTTCATCTTTAGAACATAAAAGCAAATTTGAACCCCATCATAGATCACCTTTAATAAAAACTATGATATACAATTCTCATAATAGGCAAGACGGTAATTCAACAGGTATTGACACATCAATAAATATGATAGATAGCAGGAAAGTTGATTTAATAGAAAATGATAATGATGGCTTAAAGATTTCACCGGCAACTGACAGAAGAGTTGATAAAAACCCTGACCCAATTGAGGAAAAGATAACGCGTATAGAAGAAGAGAATCAGAATCTCACAAATGAAAGAAATGCCAAAGAAATAATAGAAAGTAGGAAAGACAGCTTTTCAGATAATTCAAAAGAAACTGACAGAGCTATATCTATAGCATCTAAAGACAAAGAAATAGACTCACAGATATTAAAAGCAAGAGTTAGTAGGAAAACTAACCCAAGTAAGGAAATTGCAACACGTATAGAAGATAACGAAGTGTTGAAAAAAGGAATGGTGAAAGAAATGATAAAAGTAATAGAAAGACAAAATGAGCAAAAGATGGCAGTTATACATAAGAAACTAGATATAAAAGATGAGATAGAAAAAGTCAAGAATGGTGGGAAAACTAGTCCAAAAGAAGTGATGGAAAAGCAAAACAATAAAACTAGTTCAGTACAAATTGCATGTAAGAAGCTAGAAATAGAAAGAGACATAAAGAAAGAAGAAGAGTTTTCTTTGAAACAAGACATAGAAAGACAAAAAGACAGAATAGTAACAAACAATAATAAAGATGTTCTACGTAGGAAACTAGAAGTAGAAGAGATAGAACAAGAAAGACTAAAAAGAGAAATAGTCAACAAAGGAAGGAAAACTAAAAATAATGAAAAGGAAAATAGTGATAGTATAGTAAAAGCAAAAGAAGTCAACAATAGAGAAAAAATTGATAATACTGGTAGTTTAAAAGAGAAAATTGATGAAAGACTAAAAGCAATTGAAAGACATACCCAAAATGATAGTTTAGAAGAATTAAAAAGAAAAATGGAAATTTTAAATTCACCTTTAGACAAGGAAAAAGAAATAGCAGTTTTAAATAATACTGAAATATCAGATAATGAGAACACTGACAGACAGGTTAAACATACTATTTGTCATAAATGTAAAAGATATGGCCACACTAAAAAACAATGTGCTAGACAGAATAAAATTGCTAAACAAATTAGTAAATTAGAATTTGAAAAAGATACAATAAATGAATTAATGGAAATATTTAATGTTAGCCAAAAAGAGATAGATCAAGTAAAGAAAAAAGAAGAACTAAAATCAACCAACCCACTTAAAGTTAACAAAAGAAAAAGGAAACAAAAGGATATCATAATAAAATTAATAAATAGTCTACCTAATCAAGACAAAAAAGACTATTTACTAAGTCTAAAAGAATCTATAGAAATACCTATTGCCTGTATTAGATGTAAGAAGTATGGACACCATGTTACAGAATGTAGAAAACAAGAAAAGATAAAAAAGAAACAAGATAGACTAGATCATCCAGTAAATTTACAGGATTTAATGACAGAAGCAAAAATACTAAAACAAGAAATTAAAGATATTAAAAAAGGAAATGCTACAGATATAAATGAACAAAATATTGCAGAAATAATAAATCTAAAAGAATTTCCTAAACCCATAATAGAACCCCCTTCATTAGAAAAAGAACAGAATTTCTTGAATTTAATTGACAGAGTAATTTTCCAAAAATGGCATACAGAAATTACCCTAGTAATTAATAAAGAATTTTCTCTAACTGAAATTGCTTTAATAGACTCTGGTGCTGACATGAATTGTATACAAGAAGGATTAATACCTTTAAAATATTGTGAAAAATCATTAGAAAGATTAACTCAAGCTAATGGAGAAAAGTTGATAATTAATTATAAAATACCTAATGTCCACATATGTAACGACGGGATATGCTTTGAGACAGTTTTTGTATTAATTAAAGACCTTTCTTCTAAAATTATTTTAGGAAATCCCTTTATGGCCCTACTTTATCCTTTTTTAACTACAGAAGAAGGAATCAAGACCAATGTATTAGGAAAAGACATACTTTTTAAATTCATTCTACCACCTATCCCGAAAGAAATTTATTCACTTGACAATGTTTCCATAATAAAAGAAATTGATAGAAAGAGAATTGACAGAAAGAATAAACATCTAGAATCTTTAAAACTAGAAATATTATACGAAAGAATTGCTGACCAATTAACAGACCCCATGTTGCATCAAAAAATAAAATCCTTCAAACAACAAATTGAGACAGATATTTGTTCTACTCTTCCCACTGCCTTTTGGCACAGGCATCGTCACATAGTACAACTACCTTATGAAAAAGACTTTAATGAAAGACAGATACCTACTAAAGCTAGACCGATACAAATGAATAATGAATTATTAGAACACTGTAAGAAAGAAATTGATGACCTTTTAAATAAAGGATTAATTAGGAAAAGCAAGTCTCCTTGGAGCTGTGCTGCTTTTTATGTCAATAAACAGGCAGAATTGGAGCGAGGAGTTCCAAGATTAGTCATAAATTATAAACCTCTAAATACAGCCTTACAATGGATAAGATATCCCATTCCCAATAAGAAAGATCTACTTGACAGACTTCATGGAGCAACCATATTTTCTAAATTTGATATGAAAAGTGGATTTTGGCAGATACAAATTGATGAGAAAGACAGATATAAAACTGCTTTTACAGTTCCTTTTGGTCATTATGAATGGAATGTTATGCCTTTTGGATTAAAAAATGCACCCAGTGAGTTTCAAAATATAATGAATGATATATTTACACCTTTTACAGAATTTTCAATTGTATATATAGATGATGTTTTAATTTTCTCCAAATCAATTGATGACCATTGGAAACATTTAGATATATTTGTCAAGGTAATCAAACACAATGGATTAGTTGTCTCAGCTTCAAAAATAAATTTATTCCAAGATAAAATCCGATTTTTAGGACATAATATTTATAAAGGAACCTTAAGCCCAATTGACAGAGCCATCCAATTTGCAGACAAATTTCCAGATGAAATAAAAGATAAAAATCAGTTACAAAGATTTCTTGGCAGTTTAAATTATGTGTCAGATTATTTCCAAGGACTAAGAAAAATATGCAAACCCTTATATAAAAGATTGGAAAAGAATCCCCCTGCATGGACAGATAAACATACTATGATAGTTCGACAGATTAAAAAATATGTTAAACAACTCCCTTGTATTGTTATCCCATCACCCCATTCTTTTAAAATTGTTGAGACAGATGCTTCTGAAATAGGCTATGGTGGAATTCTAAAACAGATAGTAAAAGAGGATACTAAAGAACAAATTGTTAGATTCCATTCTGGTTCCTGGTCAACTACTCAGCAGAATTACAGCACTATTAAAAAAGAAATTTTATCTATTATATTGTGTGTTTCAAAATTTCAGAATGATCTTTTTAATCAAAAATTTTTAATCCGAGTTGATTGTAAAAGTGCTAAAGAGGTTTTGCAAAAAGATGTTCAAAATCTTGTTTCCAAACAAAGTTTTGCTCGATGGCAGGCTATTTTAAGTGTTTTTGACTTTGATATTGAATATATAAAAGGAGAATCTAATTCTATTCCTGATTTCTTAACCCGCGAATTTCTACAGGGACGATGAGCTCCCCTGCCGAAAAGAATAACTCTACAAAACCCAGAACCAGACAGTCTTATGCTGCTCCACCGATCCCTCCTCCCCCTACCAGATTTCTCCCTTGTCCTTCGTTCACCTCACCTAGTTTCTCTTCAAACAGACCCCAACAAAGAACCCCAATACCCTGCAGCCCAAATCCTTTCCAACCACTTTCCCCAAGCTCTACCCCAACAACTAAACAGTCTTATGGCACACCTTCAACTCCTCCTCCTTTAAAAACACCATTCAATATTGTTACCGCTTCCTTTCCCCCGTTAACCTCACCCTCTCCCTCTAACCCATCAAAGGACAGACCCTCTACCTCTCAAACTCACCCTCCAAAAGATGATCACAGTGTTGAACTCCCAAAAAACTCTTGGAATTTTATTTTATGGATTGAAAGAGAATACCAGCACATTACTGATCCCCATTCACTAATCAGACAGCTGTTACCCCCAGGATGGGAACACCCTAAGACAGAAACATTAAAGACTCAGATATTTTATGAGTTTATTTTAGTTGACACAGACTCAATCCTAGTTACACATATGCCTTGCTCCCAAGACCCAAACAGAATTGGTTATTCTAAAGTAGTCATAAAACAGATCCTCACCCCTTCCCAGTGGAGGGCAGAGCCTTGGATTCCCAGGAGATTTTCTCAATCTTTTGAGCCTCAGTTTTATAATTATTATGACTATATGGAAGCATGGGACAGATTCCTTTTATTCCAAAACAATATCTACAGACACACTTGGTTCTTCAGATTTGATATGTATAGAAAGAAAGACATGATGATACCAAGATGGTTTATTGACTGGTGGATCTCTTATGGTCCTGAAGCTATGATCCTTCCTCCTGATCTCCTCAAAGCCTATGAAAGTTTCAAAAAAGAACCAAATATACAGCATCTTAAAGATTTCCCACATCTTCTGCAGTTCTTTTACAAGTTTCCAGATCTTCCATGGATCATCCGTTGGGAATACAAGATAGAAAAGCATCCCCAGTATCCTTTTCCTATGCTCACTAGGAAGTTTAAATTAAAATGGTGGAATAAGTTTAATTTTGATCATATTTGTCAAGAATTACAGGAAAGGGCCTCTTCCTCCCAGACAGAAAATCCTAATTTCCTCCTTGAAAAGAGTCAGGTACAGTGCCAGCTTGCCTCCGTCTCAGACAGAAGACAGCTTAAAAAGCAACTACTAGAAGCTGCATCACAAATATCAGATGATGAAGATGACACAGTAATGGAATCCTCCTCCCCAAACTACAGGACTCACCCAGAAATGTTCCAAGATTCTCAAGACCCCTATGACATGTGAAAGATAAAGCAAGAGACATATGAAAGATAAAACAAAAAGCAAGATAACAGAAAAGTCAAAACAAAAAAGATGACAGTTGTACACCCCGACAGAAATAATAGGAGATCCCTATTCATCAGCATGCGAACTGACAGATTCCCAGACAGACTACTGATCATGAATAGTAGGACTTTTACTGTTCAAGATAAGATTCTACAGGATTTACTTTTACTGTTCAAGATTCTACCGACAGATTAACTTAAGTTTACTTTATTCAACCCAAGTTACTTTTGAAGACTTACCATGGTTTATTTTATCTATAAAAAGGCTGGCTCCGAAGACAGAAGACAGGTTCAAATTCCAGGTTCAAGTTTAAGGTCCAATTTCCATTTCTCAGACAAAAGTCCAAGACAGCTTTCTCCTTCTTTCAGAAATATCTTTGTACTATTCCCTTTTGTAATCCTGTAACCTCTCTCTCAGACAGAACCTTGTAACCCTTTAGTTTCAAAGACAGTTTTACTCTGTAATCTTGTAACTCTTCAGACAGTGTTTATTTTCAAGTTTAATCAAAGACAGAAGTATTTTCAAGTAAGATTTTATTAGTTTTAGTTTTCATATTCCATACTCTGTTTTAACTTATTTTTGAATATATCTATTTTGCTATTTTCTTCTTTATCATCTATTTTATCATTGTTTATGCTTCTATATTACTGCTGTGCTCTCTCCACAGCAGTAATATAGAAGCATAAACAATGATAAAATAGATGATAAAGAAGAAAATAGCAAAATAGATATATTCAAAAATAAGTTAAAACAGAGTATGGAATATGAAAACTGAAACTAATAAAATCTTACTTGAAAATACTTCTGTCTTTGATTAAACTTGAAAATAAACACTGTCTGAAGAGTTACAAGATTACAGAGTAAAACTGTCTTTGAAACTAAAGGGTTACAAGGTTCTGTCTGAGAGAAAGGTTACAAGATTACAAAAGGGAATAGTACAAAGATATTTCTGAAAGAAGGAGAAAGCTGTCTTGGACTTTAGTCTGAGAAATGGAAATTGGACCTTAAACTTAAACCTGGAATTTGAACCTCTCTCTCAGACAGAACCTTGTAACCCTTTAGTTTCAAAGACAGTTTTACTCTGTAATCTTGTAACTCTTCAGACAGTGTTTATTTTCAAGTTTAATCAAAGACAGAAGTATTTTCAAGTAAGATTTTATTAGTTTCAGTTTTCATATTCCATACTCTGTTTTAACTTATTTTTGAATATATCTATTTTGCTATTTTCTTCTTTATCATCTATTTTATCATTGTTTATGCTTCTATATTACTGCTGTGCTCTCTCCTGGGTAGTTAATGGTATCAGAGCCATGGATGGTAGATGTATGAGTTTTATTTCTTTGCAATTAAGACGTTACTAGGAACTCATATTACTGTATAGCCACTACTTGCTCCTTGATAGCGTTGGTCAGCCTCACACTCGTTGGCAAACCATAGATTCGCGTTGGTCAGCCCGTTTTGTTGATGCCGACGGACAGGCGATGTTTGGGTGGTCCCGCAATGGAGTTTCCCGAGGAGGTGGTCCCGATAGCAAGGATACCAGTGGTTAGTAATAGTTCCGCCAGTAATTATTAATTGCTTAGAAAGAGAATAAATACATTTATCAGCTCATAATCTGTTTGCTTGTTCACACTTAGGTTAGGCACACACTAATTTGAAACATGGACTATGATGATATAGATTATGATGAAGGTCATAGCATGACAGATATAGACAATAACTGGTTAGATTTTAATATGGATTATGAAACTGATTCTGATTCTGACAGTGATATTGATGATTATAACTATGATAATAATACAAATAATTGGAATACTTTAAGGGGAGATAAAATCAATCGACAGACTAATAGTCAAGATAATAGCTTTTTAAATGTAATTAATAAAAAATTAGAAACTTTAGAAGCCAATGAAAGATCTACTACGGATAGTCTTTTGGACCTTTATCAAAGAATGAAAACTTTGGATACTAAAGTAGAAAGAAAAAAGGATAGTCTTTTGGACCTATATGAAAGAATGAAAACTTTTACTTCATCTTTAGAACATAAAAGCAAATTTGAACCCCATCATAGATCACCTTTAATAAAAACTATGATATACAATTCTCATAATAGGCAAGACGGTAATTCAACAGGTATTGACACATCAATAAATATGATAGATAGCAGGAAAGTTGGTTTAATAGAAAATGATGACGATGGCTTAAAGATTTCACCGGCAACTGACAGAAGAGTTGATAAAAACCCTGACCCAATTGAGGAAAAGATAACACGTATAGAAGAAGAGAATCAGAATCTCACAAATGAAAGAAGTGCCATAGATATAATAGATAAAGACAAAAAAGATAAAGGAATGATAATAAAAAAAGGGATAGTAAAAGAAATAATAGAAAGTAGGAAAGACAGCTTTTCAGATAATTCAAAAGAAACTGACAGAGCTATATCTATAGCATCTAAAGACAAAGAAATAGACTCACAGATATTAAAAGCAAGAGTTGGTAGGAAAACTAACCCAAGTAAGGAAATTGCAACACGTATAGAAGATAACGAAGTGTTGAAAAAAGGAATGGTGAAAGAAATGATAAAAGTAATAGAAAGACAAAATGAGCAAAAGATGGCAGTTATACATAAGAAACTAGATATAAAAGATGAGATAGAAAAAGTCAAGAATGGTGAGATAGAAAAAGTCAAGAATGGTGGGAAAACTAGTCCAAAAGAAGTGATGGAAAAGCAAAACAATAAAACTAGTTCAGTACAAATTGCATGTAAGGAGCTAAGAATAGAAAGAGACATGAAGAAACAAGACATAGAAAGACAAAAAGACAAAATAGTAACAAATAATGAAGACAGGCTACGTAGAAAGCTAGAAGAAGAGAAAGAAAAAGATGAACTAAAATCAAGAATAGAAATAGTCAACAAAGGAAGGGAAATTGATAATAGTCTAAAAGAAAAAATTGATGAAAGACTAAAATCAATAATAGATACCCAAAATGATAGTTTGACAAAATTGACTAAAAAGATAGAGATATTAAGTACACCCTTAGATATGGATAGAAAAAGAGAAATAACAGTCTTAAATAATACTAAGTCAACAGAGAAAACTGACAGACATGATAGAAACACTATTTGTCATAAATGTAAAGAATATGGTCACACTAAAAAACAATGTGATAGACACAATAAAATAGTTAAACAAATTAGCAACTTAGAATTCCAAAAAGATGTTCAAAACGAATTAATGGAAATATTTAATGTCAGTCAAAAAGATATGGATCAAGTTGAGAAAAAAGAACAACTAAAATCAACCAACCCACTCAAAATTAATAAAAGAAAAAGAAAACAAAAAGACATAATAGTAAAATTAATAAATAATTTACCCAATCACCAGAAAGACAAAAAAGACTATCTATTAAAACTAAAAGATTCTATAGACATACCTACTGCTTGTATTAAGTGTAGAAAATATGGACATCATGTTACAGAATGTAGAAAACAAGAAAAGATAAAAAAGAAACAAGATAGACTAGATCATCCAGTAAATTTACAAGATTTAATGACAGAAGCAAAAATACTAAAACAAGAAATTAGAGATATTAAAGAAGATAATTCTATAGATTTAAATAAACAAAATATTGTAGAAATAATAAATCCGAGAAAATTCTCTAAACCCTCGACAGACCCTCAAGATAAAAAGATTATAGGGAATAAAAATGACAGCAATAGACAGAATCCTTTGGGCTTAATTAACAGAGTAATCTTTACAAACTGGCACACAAATATCACTCTAGTTATTAATAAAAAATTTTCTTTGACAGAAATTGTCTTATCCAATGATCACGAAGTTATTTTTGGTTTAATAAAAAGTCTTCATTCCAAAATTATTTTAACAGTTAACCCTATAATAAATTCACTTCACCCTTTTGTAATGACAGATGAAGAGATTAAAATTAATATATTAGCCTTTGGACTTACCTCACCTCTAATTTGCAAACAAAATCGATTCCCAAAGAAGGTCACTATCTTGAAAGATGTCAATAAAGAAAACACTTGTAAGGGACACTTGATAGAAAAAGACCACTTGGCAGATATTAACAGGGAAAAGTCTAAACAAGATATGGAGACAGAAGCTTATTTTACCTTTTTGCATCAGTATATAGTCCAAACACTTCACGAGAAAGAATTCAGTAGAAAGCATCTAAAAGATAAGATCATGCTTACAAGTTCTTTTAGTAAATATGATGATTGGACTAAAAGAATTGATAGCTTGACAGGAGCACCAAATAAAATTATAATAAATAACATCTTTACACCTTTCATAGTATCCTCAAATACTTACATGATAGATGCTTTAATAAAAGAAGCCTTGACAGATATTATTTTATTAATCATTAAAGAAAATATTAATTGTGATAATTTCTTGACCAAAGACAGATTTAATACCTTAATAGAAAGAATTAATCATGTGCTTTTAACAGACTTCCCACAGACTATTACAGTTATTGATAAAAGACTTTATGGAGAAGCTCTACTTCACGCATTCTCCCAAAATGAGGAATATAATAATACATACAAAATAGATGGAATCATGACAGATTTTTTAAATTTCTTGAATCTTGACCCCTCTAATATTAAAAGACTTCCTTATGACTACTCTTATACCACTACTCAGCTAGAGCACGAAGTACAGCTTGTTTTATATGCTTTAAAATCTAAACACAATTTTCTTCTAAAACATTTCAAAGAGATTTTACAGAAAGGCATTGGCAAAAGAAATTTAAAAATAAATTTGAAAGAAGTTTTGCATGAAACTATATATAATACCTCAAGACATAATTTTCTCAACACCCAATTGCAGACTACAATGAGTAAAAGAACCTCTCAGGCAGACATAAAAGGAAAGGGCAAAGCACCAGCGGTGCCACCCAGAATCCGAAAGCCTTCGGTAAAAATTTCGAATGTGCATGAAGGCGTCTCGATAGAGACAATATCCCTTCAAGATACGTTGCTAGCAGAGGCAATGTATTCATGTGGTGAAAACAGAGTAATTCTGCAAAAAGTGCTCCAGACTGATCTCATGTATCAGGACGGAGAATTTACAGACCTTCCTCTCCATATTAAAATACTTCTTGACAATTTACAGGCAGCCTTTATCCTCAAACAGAAATCCTTATTCCAAAAGACCCTTCAGGCTTTGGAATTACATCTTGTTAGCACCGGGGCATTTATTGAAGCTCTCGGTTGTCAACTCCCTAGCAAGGAGGATGGAGATTCAAGCTCCACAAAGACAGAATTACAGTCTCTAAAAAGCTATCTTATGGGTACAAGCTTTTCAAAGCTCCACCCTAAGATTCAGCAAAAAACGAGACTTGCTATCAGAACCTTACCCCCTGAAATTCAACAGAATATTTTAACTCATACAGCTATAACAAGTTCTTATGACAGATGGATGTATCTTTTTAAACTATTAGTCTCTACAGCATTTATCAGAACAGAAGACATGACAGGTGAAACGTGGTTATCCCATAAAGCTAAATGGTATGAGAGTTTTGGAAATTCAGACAGAGTTTACGACAGAACAGGAGGCAGATATAATCCCTACCCGGGATTACTCATCAACACAGAGACAGGAGATCCAGTTATCAGTGATCCTTTATGGTTGTCAGAAATGCTAGAAGCAGGGTTTATTAGCAAATTAATCATAACCTCTGCAAGTCAGATTAGCTTATTCCCCAAAGTCATCCAAGAAGCAGCTGCACAGATTGGAGGGCTTAATTATATGAAGATAGAAATCTGGAGTACTCTTCCAGTTTGGGATACTAGCTATTATATGGAAGCTCAGCCAGCACATATTCTGGTTCTTATCTATGATTGGGGTTTTATCCCCGAATATAACTGGTATACAGGAGATACTTATTTATCACTTGATGATCCAGGTGCTTTGGCTCAAGAATGGTCTAATTTTATGTGTAACAAGATTTATGAAATACAGAATGATTTAGACAGAAGTTTCCATTTATATGGCTACACTGACAGAATAGCAGTTTATGGTCCAAGACCTTCAGCAAGGAGGCTTATTGGGAAAAGGAGGATTACTAAGGATCCAAGACTAATGACAGCAAAGGATCATGATCCTGTTTTTACTCTTATCTCATATTGCGCTCTATGTAATGATTACGGAGTGCTCCATGAGCATCAACAGTATGAAGACAATCCAGATCCGCTAGATTATGATAACTATGCGGATACAGATTGAAAGACAGAATTGATAGAATGCTTCCCCAGACAGACAATGATGACAGATCACTGTTCACCAAAGATAAGGCACTGATGACAGAACACTATTCACTAGCACACGAAAATAGCTTCAAGAAAGAGTCAAGATAGTTCAGAATGAGATTTCTTAGGCCACCGTTCAATAGCATGAGTTTGCTGACAGATTGAAAGACAGACTACTATTCATGAATAGTAGAACTTTTACTGTTCAAGATAAGATTCTACAGGATTTACTTTTACTGTTCAAGATTCTACCGACAGATTAACTTGAGTTTACTTTATTCAACTCAGGTTACTTTTAAAGATTTACTATGGTTTATTTTATCTATAAAAAGACAGGCTCCGAAGACAGAAGACAGGTTCAAATTCCAGGTTTAAGTTTAAGGTCCAAAAATTCCAGAGAAACTTTGAGGTTCAATTTCCATTTCTCAGACTAAAGTCCAAGACAGCTTTCTCCTTCTTTCAGAAATATCTTTGTACTATTCCCTTTTGTAATCTTGTAACCTCTCTCTCAGACAGAACCTTATAACCCTTTAGTTTCAAAGACAGTTTTACTTTGTAATCTTGTAACTCTTCAGACAGTGTTTTATTTTCAAGCTTGTATCAAAGACAGTTTATTTTCAAGTTTAATCAAAGACAGAAGTATTTTCAAGTAAGATTTTATTAGTTTCAGTTTTCATATTCCATACTCTGTTTTAACTTATTTTTGAATATATCTATTTTGCTATTTTCTTCTTTATCATCTATTTTATCATTGTTTATGCTTCTATATTATTGCTGTGCTCTCTCCTGGGTAGTTAATGGTATCAGAGCCATGGATGGTAGATGTATGAGTTTTATTTCTTTGCAATTAAGACGTTACTAGGAACTCATATTACTGTATAGCCACTACTTGCTCCTTGATAGCGTTGGTCAGCCTCACACTCGTTGGCAAACCATAGATTCGCGTTGGTCAGCCCGTTTTGTTGATGCCGACGGACAGGCGATGTTTGGGTGGTCCCGCAATGGAGTTTCCCGAGGAGGTGGTCCCGATAGCAAGGATACCAGTGGTTAGTAATAGTTCCGCCAGTAATAATTAATTGCTTAGAAGTAAAATGAATATATTTGGTCGCTCATTATCTGTTGCTAAAACACACTTAGGTCAGGCACACACTAATTTGAACATGGAAAATGATAGAATAGTTAATTCGGAAGAATATAGTATAAAAGATATAGACAGAAATTTGTTAGAATGGAATAAATGGAATATACCAACTGAAAGAACTGATAAAATTTATAGGCAAACTTCTTTTTCTAAATTGTCCTTCTTGACAGACTACACTATTAAAACTGTTGAAAGAACTTACTCCTTACTTAATGAATATGAAACAATTCAATTATTTTCGATAGACTCAATCAATAGACATAAAGAAAAATATGCATTTTTACACGTTGGCCTAGTACAAGTAGCTATTAAACCATTAACAAGAGAAGCCTTAAATGCAAGTGTTTTGCTTTGCTTAAGAGATGACAGACATTTAAAATTCAATGACTCACTCCTAGGAATGATGGAGACAAGTTTACATAATGGACCAGTATATTTTAATTGTTATCCTAACTTTGCTTTAAGCTTAACTGACAGAAATATTATGGATGCTTTAACTTTAAATATAAAAACAAATGGTTATTTTATGAAGGATGGCTCAGAACCGCTAGCAGTAGTCTATAGGATTTATTATAAACTCATGAAAACCACCCTTGACCCTCAAGCAATGGTTGACCCCTCTCCAAAAGGCCAGACTCTCCTTCTGCAAGCCTCAACCCGAAATTCTAGAGTACGGGTACCCCAACAGATACAATGGAAAGATATAACCCTTCCTGAAAGATGGCAACTTGAGGCTATTGCCCCCACACAAAAAATAGAAAACACTGAACCAGATTTCATAGCCCAAAATACAGATGGTACAGTTATTATTTCCTTCAATAATAATGACAGACACACTGATAGCCTTATTAGACCCAGTAGTTCTATAGGCAGAAAGACCCCTATGATGTTTACCCCTAGAAGCTCCTTTTCTAGGACACCTTTTTCTGATTCGCGGCCTTTACCTCCCCAAAATCTTCCTCCAGTCATACACCTTCCACCCATAAATACCAATAGAACCCCAGTAAAGACCGAACCAGCCTATTATCCAACAGAAACTACACAACCAACCCCTAATGTCCATCAAGCCCTCTATGAGCCTCAACCTCAACCTGATTCTCCCACCCATACTGATATATTAGGATTTACAGATGATAGACAAATTAATCTTTTAGCTAAGGAATTTGTTTTAGATAAAGGATTACTAGAATATGATTATTTAAAACCTGAAAATAGTGACAGAAAGAGCCAATTTTTTGAAAATTATAATGAACATGAAAGAATCAATTTAAAAGCCAAATATTATGAAATGGTGACAGATTTACAGACACACTTTAGTTTCTTTGACTTTTTGGACTATCATAATAAAAAGATAAGCGTAATAGAAAAAACTTTGTCATGGATAAAGACAGAAAATCATGAGAAAGTTTATCAAACTTATCCACCCTTTGAATCAATCATATTGAATCAAAACAGTGGAGTCCAAATGTTGGCTACTCCTATCAAAAGACCTAGCCTAAGTGATGATAATAAAAACCTAGATAGTATAATTCAACAGAATAATTACACTAATACCTATTTAAAAATAATCGGTCAAAAGCTACAAGACATAGAAGACAGAATAACAACCCCTTCCACTTCCATAAAAAAAGAAAATGCGTCTAATACCCCTTTGTTCATTCCACATGAAATACCTCCTCATCTTAGATCACCTTTAAAGAAACCCAAGACAGAAAAAACAACCAGTTTACTTGATGAAATAAATAAAAAGTTAGACTTAATGAAATTAGAATCATTAAAGGACAAGGAGCCATTAAAAATTATAACACTAAATACAACAGAACAAACTGACTCTTCAGAGGATGAAGAATCAGAAGAAAATCAATTGACAGATTTGACAGACTTATCAGACATAGAGAATTTAGAAGCACAATTTACAGATAAATTACAGATTAATAAATTAACTTTAGCATCTTCATCACAAGAGCGCAAAAAGGGAAGAATTGATGAAATATACCCTAAAAAGAATTGGTATCCTAAACCTACTCCCCCTGATTTGCAATTTGAAGAAAGACATACTTATGTTAATTCATCTTACTCACCAGATTTAATTTACGAATGGAATATTGATGGAATGTCAGAATATGAAATAATAAACCTTTTACATGAAATGACCTTGCTTACTAATGTTTATAAAAATAATGGAAAGCTGGATCATCAGATAGCTCATTTACTTGTCACTGGTTTTACTGGCCAATTAAAAGGCTGGTGGGATCATTATTTAAATAATGAAGACAGAAATGAAATATTGACAGCTGTTAAAAGAGAAACTGATGGAAGTGTTATAATGACAGACAGACATCCTTCACAGGATGCAGTTAATACTTTAATTTTTACCATCACTAAACATTTTGTTGGAGACCCTAATCAATATAAAGAAAGAGCTTCAGACGTTTTAATCAATTTAAGATGTCCACAACTTTCAGACTTTAGATGGTATAAGGATGTTTTTATCTCAAAAGTTTTAAGTAGGAATGATTGTCAACAATCCTACTGGAAAGAAAAATTTATTGCTGGTTTACCTTATTTCTTTGCTCAGAAAGTTAGACTTGATATAGCTAATAGTGAAGGAACTATAGACTATCCTAAATTAACATATGGAGACATAATATCTTCAATCAATAAAACAGGTCTATGGCTATGTAATGATTTAAGACTTAAAAATCAAATAGAAAAAGAGAAAAGGTATGCTAGAAAAGAGCTAGGAACATTTTGTGAGCAATATGGCTTTGAACCACTGATTGCTCCCTCTAGGAAAAGGATAAAAGAAAGAAAAAACACGGATAGATACAAGAATAATAATAGAAGATATCATAAAGGCAGAACTAAAGAAAGGAAAGAAGAATCCAAAAGAAAGAAAAGTAATAGATATAAAGAAAGTGATAGATATAAAGAAAGTGACATTACCTGCTTCAAATGTGGGAAAAAGGGCCACACCAGTAGATACTGTAACTTTCAAAGAAAGATAAATAAACTTGACATATCAGGAAAGATAAAAAATGAATTGATAAATATATTAGAACAGACAAATAGTGAAGAAACAGACAATGAAATTCATCAGATAGATAATTGTGATAATTGTGATATCACTTCATCATCAACAGATATTTCTTCAGATAATGAAAAGATAAAATTATGTAATTGTAATAATCCTGATAATTGTTATTGTAAGAGAAAATTAAAAATAAGTGTTTTAACAAAACAAGAAGATATAATAATAGACTTGATAGACCAACTTCCGGATTCACAGTCTAAAAAGGACTATTTGTCTAAATTAAAAGAATCTTTAACTCAAACTGATAAATTTCAAATAGACTTAAAAGATTATAAGACAACCTATAATTTTGCAGAAATTACTGACAGATTTAAAACTAATAAACCTATAACAATAACAGATTTACAGGTAGACATTAATAACCTAAAGAAAGAATTAAAAGAATTAAAATCAGAAAATTTCATTTTAAAAGACATGATTGAGCAAATAGCAGCTCAAGTAATAAGTATGAAAGATAGAATTAAATATAGTAATGAACATTTGACAGACTCCTCCCTTATTGACAGACATAACTATACTGGTGAAAGTTCTCATAAAGGTGACTATAAAGATGAATTTTTGAGTATAATGGACAGAATGATATTTCAGAAATGGTATACTGAAATAACTTTGGTAGTTCATAAAGAATTCTCATTAACAGTCATTGCCCTTGTAGATTCAGGTGCTGACATGAATTGTATACAAGAAGAGTTAATACCCTCCAAGTATTATGAATCAACAACAGACAGATTAACTCAGGCTAATGGTGATAGACTTAAGATAAGCAATAAATTAACTAGGGCATACATACATAATAATGGGATTAATTTCAGAACACCTTTCTTTTTAACAAAAAAGTTGTCCTCTAAAGTTATACTAGGAAATCCTTTTTTGGCTCTACTCTACCCTTTTTTCACGACAGACAATGGAATATATGCTAATATTTTGGAAACAGAAGTATTCTTTAAGTTCCTCCTACCCCCAACCCCCAAGGATGTACACTTATTAAAAGAAATTTCCATAAGCATTGAGACAGCAATAGATGATGAGAGTCCTACAAAATCAATGGTAGAAAATACTGTTCTACCCGGCAGCAGTAGCACGTAAGATGGTATATATTATTAAAAAAAAAAAAAAAAAAAAAAAAAAAAAAAATTTGCATATATATATTAATACTTTAGTTTTCCTACTTTTATTGTTTTCCTACTTTTATTGACTTAGTCCTCCTTCACCTTTTGTATCTAGCTCCTTACGTCTCCTTCCATGACGTTTTATAACTCTACTTTCCTAGCATCTCTTTTATTGTACTATAGAATCATGAGTTTTATTTCTTATCCCCTACCTTGTACTATTTGCTCCATCCTCCCCCTCTTATGATTCCCTCTACTTGCCACATATTATTCGCCACATATTATTCGTATATATTAACTAGTTAATTTTAAAAGCTAACGGTCAATTGCCTGGCAAGCAAGATAGCCATTCCAAGGCTAATTTTCAGACCAAATCCTGCCAAAATAGAAATCTTTAATAAGATTTCACTAACAGCATGAAGGCGTCTCAATAGAGGCAATATCCCTTCAGAATACACGGTCAATAATGACAATGTATTCATGTGGTAATCTAAAAACTATTACAGACGAAATAGCTACTACCATCAGATAAAATGATAGACAGATGCAGACATGACAGAGGCAACTACGGCAGACAGGACAGATTTTAAGTTATTACTGTTCACAAGCATGCGGACTGACAGATTCCCAGACAGTCTACACAGACAGTCTACTATTCATGAATAGTAGAATTTTTACTGTTCAAGATAAGATTCTACAAGATCCTACCGACAGATTAACTTTACTGTTCAAGATAAGATTCTACAGGATTTACTTTTACTGTTCAAGATTCTGCAAGATCCTACCGACAGATTAACTTGAGTTCACTTTATTCAACCCAAGTTACTTTTGAAGACTTACCATGGTTTATTTTATCTATAAAAAGGCAGGCTCCGAAGACAGAAGACAGGTTCAAATTCCAGGTTTAAGTTTAAGGTCCAATTTCCATTTCTCAGACTAAAGTCCAAGACAGCTTTCTCCTTCTTTCAGAAATATCTTTGTACTATTCCCTTTTGTAATCTTGTAACCTTCCTCTCAGACAGAACCTTGTAACCCTTTAGTTTCAAAGACAGTTTTACTTTGTAATCTTGTAACTCTTCAGACAGTGTTTTATTTTCAAGTTTAATCAAAGACAGAAGTATTTTCAAGTAAGATTTTATTAGTTTCAGTTTTCATATTCCATACTCTGTTTTAACTTATTTTTGAATATATCTATTTTGCTATTTTCTTCTTTATCATCTATTTTATCATTGTTTATGCTTCTATATTACTGCTGTGCTCTCTCCTGGGTAGTTAATGGTACCATTAACTACCCAGGAGAGAGCACAGCAGTAATATAGAAGCATAAACAATGATAAAATAGATGATAAAGAAGAAAATAGCAAAATAGATATATTCAAAAATAAGTTAAAACAGAGTATGGAATATGAAAACTGAAACTAATAAAATCTTACTTGAAAATACTTCTGTCTTTGATTAAACTTGAAAACAAACTGTCTTTGATACAAGCTTGAAAATAAAACACTGTCTGAAGAGTTACAAGATTACAAAGTAAAACTGTCTTTGAAGCTAAAGGGTTACAAGGTTCTGTCTGAGAGAAAGGTTACAAGATTACAAAAGGGAATAGTACAAAGATATTTCTGAAAGAAGGAGAAAGCTGTCTTGGACTTTAGTCTGAGAAATGGAAATTGGACCTTAAACTTAAACCTGGAATTTGAACCTGTCTTCTGTCTTCGGAGCCTGTCTTTTTATAGATAAAATAAACCATAGTAAATCTTTAAAAGTAACCTGAGTTGAATAAAGTAAACTCAAGTTAATCTGTCGGTAGAATCTTGAACAGTAAAAGTAAATCCTGTAGAATCTTATCTTGAACAGTAAAAGTTCTACTATTCATGAATAGTAGTCTGTCTTTCAATCTGTCAGCAAACTCATGCTATTGAACAGTGACCTAAGAAATCTCATTCTGAACTATCTTGACTCTTTCTTGAAGCTATTTTCGTGTGCTAGTGAATAGTGTTCTGTCATCAGTGCCCTGTCTTTGGTGAACAGTGATCTGTCATCATTGTCTGTCTGGGGGAAGCATTCTATCAATTCTGTCTTTCAATCTGTATCCGCATAGTTATCATAATCTAGCGGATCTGGATTGTCTTCATACTGTTGATGCTCATGGAGCACTCCGTAATCATTACATAGAGCGCAATATGAGATAAGAGTAAAAACAGGATCATGATCCTTTGCTGTCATTAGTCTTGGATCCTTAGTAATCCTCCTTTTCCCAATAAGCCTCCTTGCTGAAGGTCTTGGACCATAAACTGCTATTCTGTCAGTGTAGCCATATAAATGGAAACTTCTGTCTAAATCATTCTGTATTTCATAAATCTTGTTACACATAAAATTAGACCATTCTTGAGCCAAAGCACCTGGATCATCAAGTGATAAATAAGTATCTCCTGTATACCAGTTATATTCGGGGATAAAACCCCAATCATAGATAAGAACCAGAATATGTGCTGGCTGAGCTTCCATATAATAGCTAGTATCCCAAACTGGAAGAGTACTCCAGATTTCTATCTTCATATAATTAAGCCCTCCAATCTGTGCAGCTGCTTCTTGGATGACTTTGGGGAATAAGCTGATCTGTCTTGCAGAGGTTATGATTAATTTGCTAATAAACCCTGCTTCTAGCATTTCTGACAACCATAAAGGATCACTGATAACTGGATCTCCTGTCTCTGTGTTGATGAGTAATCCCGGGTAGGGATTATATCTGCCTCCTGTTCTGTCGTAAACTCTGTCTGAATTTCCAAAACTCTCATACCATTTAGCTTTATGGGATAACCACGTTTCACCTGTCATGTCTTCTGTTCTGATAAATGCTGTAGAGACTAATAGTTTAAAAAGATACATCCATCTGTCATAAGAACTTGTTATAGCTGTATGAGTGAAAATATTCTGTTGAATTTCAGGGGGTAAGGTTCTGATAGCAAGTCTCGTTTTTTGCTGAATCTTAGGGTGGAGCTTTGAAAAGCTTGTACCCATAAGATAGCTTTTTAGAGACTGTAATTCTGTCTTTGTGGAGCTTGAATCTCCATCCTCCTTGCTAGGGAGTTGACAACCGAGGGCTTCAATAAATGCCCCGGTGCTAACAAGATGTAATTCCAAAGCCTGAAGGGTCTTTTGGAATAAGGATTTCTGTTTGAGGATAAAGGCTGCCTGTAAATTGTCAAGAAGTATTTTAATATGGAGAGGAAGGTCTGTAAATTCTCCGTCCTGATACATGAGATCAGTCTGGAGCACTTTTTGCAGAATTACTCTGTTTTCACCACATGAATACATTGCCTCTGCTAGCAACGTATCTTGAAGGGATATTGTCTCTATCGAGACGCCTTCATGCACATTCGAAATTTTTACCGAAGGCTTTCGGATTCTGGGTGGCACCGCTGGTGCTTTGCCCTTTCCTTTTATGTCTGCCTGAGAGGTTCTTTTACTCATTGTAGTCTGCAATTGGGTGTTGAGAAAATTATGTCTTGAGGTATTATATATAGTTTCATGCAAAACTTCTTTCAAATTTATTTTTAAATTTCTTTTGCCAATGCCTTTCTGTAAAATCTCTTTGAAATGTTTTAGAAGAAAATTGTGTTTAGATTTTAAAGCATATAAAACAAGCTGTACTTCGTGCTCTAGCTGAGTAGTGGTATAAGAGTAATCATAAGGAAGTCTGTTAATATTAGAGGGGTCAAGATTCAAGAATTTTAAAAAATCTGTCATGATTCTATCTATTTTGTATGTATTATTATATTCCTCATTTTGGGAGAATACGTGAAGTAGAGCTTCTCCATAAAGTCTTTTATCAATTACTGTAATAGTCTGTGGGAAGTCTGTTAAAAGCACATGATTAATTCTTTCTATTAAGGTATTAAATCTGTCTTTGGTCAAGAAATTATCACAATTAATATTTTCTTTAATAATATCTGTCAAGGCTTCTTTTATTAAAGCATCTACCATGAAAGGTGTAAGAATTTTATTTGGTGCTCCTATCAAACTATCAATTCTTTTAGTCCAATCATCATATTTACTAAAAGAACTTGTAAGCATGATCTTATCTTTTAGATGCTTTCTACTGAATTCCTTCTCGTGAAGTGTTTGGACTATATACTGATGCAAAAAGGTAAAATAAACTTCTGTCTCCATATCTTGTTTAGACTTTTCCCTGTTAATATCTGCCAAGTGGTCTTTTTTTATTAAGTGTCCCCTACAAGTGTTTTCTTTATTGACATCTTTCAAGATAGTGACCTTCTTTGGGAATCGATTTTGTTTCCAAATTAGAGGTGAGGTAAGTCCAAAGGCTAATATATTAATTTTAATTTCTTCATCTGTCATTATAAAGGGGTGAAGTAAATTTATGATAGGGTTAACTGTTATAATAATATTGGAATGAAGACATTTTATTAAACCAAAAATAATTTCGTGAATATTGGATAAGACAATTTCTGTCAAAGAAAATTTTTTATTAATAACTAAAGTGATATCTGTGTGCCAGTTTGTAAAGATTACTCTGTTAATTAAGCCCAAAGGATTCTGTCTATTACTGTCATTTTCCTCATTATTAATTTCTATAATCTTTTTATCTTGAGGGCCTGTCATGGGTTTAGGGGATTTTCTCGGATTTATTATTTCTACAATATTTTGTTTATTTAAATCTATAGAATTATCTTCTTTAATATCTCTAATTTCTTGTTTTAGTATTTTTGCTTCTGTCATTAAATCTTGTAAATTTACTGGATGATCTAGTCTTTCTTGTTTCTTTTTTATCTTTTCTTGTTTTCTACAATCTGTAACATGGTGTCCATATTTCTTACATTTAATACAGACAATAGGTATTTCTATAGATTCTTTCAGACTTAGTAAATAGTCTTTTTTGTCTTGATTAGGTAGACTATTTATTAATTTTATTATGATATCCTTTTGTTTCCTTTTTCTTTTGTTAACTTTAAGTGGGTTGGTTGATTTTAGTTCTTCTTTTTTCTTTACTTGATCTATCTCTTTTTGGCTAACATTAAATATTTCCATTAATTCATTTATTGTATCTTTTTCAAATTCTAATTTACTAATTTGTTTAGCAATTTTATTCTGTCTAGCACATTGTTTTTTAGTGTGGCCATATCTTTTACATTTATGACAAATAGTATGTTTAACCTGTCTGTCAGTGTTCTCATTATCTGATATTTCAGTATTATTTAAAACTGCTATTTCTTTTTCCTTGTCTAAAGGTGAATTTAAAATTTCCATTTTTCTTTTTAATTCTTCTAAACTATCATTTTGGGTATGTCTTTCAATTGCTTTTAGTCTTTCATCAATTTTCTCTTTTAAACTACCAGTATTATCAATTTTTTCTCTATTGTTGACTTCTTTTGCTTTTACTATACTATCACTATTTTCCTTTTCATTATTTTTAGTTTTCCTTCCTTTGTTGACTATTTCTCTTTTTAGTCTTTCTTGTTCTATCTCTTCTACTTCTAGTTTCCTACGTAGAACATCTTTATTATTGTTTGTTACTATTCTGTCTTTTTGTCTTTCTATGTCTTGTTTCAAAGAAAACTCTTCTTCTTTCTTTATGTCTCTTTCTATTTCTAGCTTCTTACATGCAATTTGTACTGAACTAGTTTTATTGTTTTGCTTTTCCATCACTTCTTTTGGACTAGTTTTCCCACCATTCTTGACTTTTTCTATCTCATCTTTTATATCTAGTTTCTTATGTATAACTGCCATCTTTTGCTCATTTTGTCTTTCTATTACTTTTATCATTTCTTTCACCATTCCTTTTTTCAACACTTCGTTATCTTCTATACGTGTTGCAATTTCCTTACTTGGGTTAGTTTTCCTACTAACTCTTGCTTTTAATATCTGTGAGTCTATTTCTTTGTCTTTAGATGCTATAGATATAGCTCTGTCAGTTTCTTTTGAATTATCTGAAAAGCTGTCTTTCCTACTTTCTATTATTTCTTTGGCATTTCTTTCATTTGTGAGATTCTGATTCTCTTCTTCTATACGTGTTATCTTTTCCTCAATTGGGTCAGGGTTTTTATCAACTCTTCTATCAGTTGCCGGTGAAATCTTTAAGCCATCATTATCATTTTCTATTAAATCAACTTTCCTGCTATCTATCATATTTATTGATGTGTCAATACCTGTTGAATTACCGTCTTGCCTATTATGAGAATTGTATATCATAGTTTTTATTAAAGGTGATCTATGATGGGGTTCAAATTTGCTTTTATGTTCTAAAGATGAAGTAAAAGTTTTCATTCTTTCATAAAGGTCCAAAAGACTATCCGTAGTAGATCTTTCATTGGCTTCTAAAGTTTCTAATTTTTTATTAATTACATTTAAAAAGCTATTATCTTGACTATTAGTCTGTCGATTGATTTTATCTCTCCTTAAAGTATTCCAATTATTTGTATTATTGTCATAGTTATAATCATCAATATCACTGTCAGAATCAGAATCAGTTTCATAATCCATATTAAAATCTAACCAGTTATTGTCTATATCTGTCATGCTATGACCTTCATCATAATCTATATCATCATAGTCCATGTTGCAAATTAGTGTGTGCCTAACCTAAGTGTGAACAAGCAAACAGATTATGAGCTGATAAATGTATTTATTTTCTTTCTAAGCAATTAATGATTACTGGCGGAACTATTACTAACCACTGGTATCCTTGCTATCGGGACCACCTCCTCGGGAAACTCCATTGCGGGACCACCCAAACATCGCCTGTCCGTCGGCATCAACAAAACGGGCTGACCAACGCGAATCTATGGTTTGCCAACGAGTGTGAGGCTGACCAACGCTATCAAGGAGCAAGTAGTGGCTATACAGTAATATGAGTTCCTAGTAACGTCTTAATTGCAAAGAAATAAAACTCATACCATCCAGTTATACATAAGAAACTAGATATAAAAGATGAGATAGAAAAAGTCAAGAATGGTGGGAAAACTAGTCCAAAAGAAGTGATGGAAAAGCAAAACAATAAAACTAGTTCAGTACAAATTGCATGTAAGAAGCTAGAAATAGAAAGAGACATAAAGAAAGAAGAAGAGTTTTCTTTGAAACAAGACATAGAAAGACAAAAAGACAGAATAGTAACAAACAATAATAAAGATGTTCTACGTAGGAAACTAGAAGTAGAAGAGATAGAACAAGAAAGACTAAAAAGAGAAATAGTCAACAAAGGAAGGAAAACTAAAAATAATGAAAAGGAAAATAGTGATAGTATAGTAAAAGCAAAAGAAGTCAACAATAGAGAAAAAATTGATAATACTGGTAGTTTAAAAGAGAAAATTGATGAAAGACTAAAAGCAATTGAAAGACATACCCAAAATGATAGTTTAGAAGAATTAAAAAGAAAAATGGAAATTTTAAATTCACCTTTAGACAAGGAAAAAGAAATAGCAGTTTTAAATAATACTGAAATATCAGATAATGAGAACACTGACAGACAGGTTAAACATACTATTTGTCATAAATGTAAAAGATATGGCCACACTAAAAAACAATGTGCTAGACAGAATAAAATTGCTAAACAAATTAGTAAATTAGAATTTGAAAAAGATACAATAAATGAATTAATGGAAATATTTAATGTTAGCCAAAAAGAGATAGATCAAGTAAAGAAAAAAGAAGAACTAAAATCAACCAACCCACTTAAAGTTAACAAAAGAAAAAGGAAACAAAAGGATATCATAATAAAATTAATAAATAGTCTACCTAATCAAGACAAAAAAGACTATTTACTAAGTCTGAAAGAATCTATAGAAATACCTATTGTCTGTATTAAATGTAAGAAATATGGACACCATGTTACAGATTGTAGAAAACAAGAAAAGATAAAAAAGAAACAAGAAAGACTAGATCATCCAGTAAATTTACAAGATTTAATGACAGAAGCAAAAATACTAAAACAAGAAATTAGAGATATTAAAGAAGATAATTCTATAGATTTAAATAAACAAAATATTGTAGAAATAATAAATCCGAGAAAATCCCCTAAACCCATGACAGGCCCTCAAGATAAAAAGATTATAGAAATTAATAATGAGGAAAATGACAGTAATAGACAGAATCCTTTGGGCTTAATTAACAGAGTAATCTTTACAAACTGGCACACAGATATCACTTTAGTTATTAATAAAAAATTTTCTTTGACAGAAATTGTCTTATCCAATATTCACGAAATTATTTTTGGTTTAATAAAATGTCTTCATTCCAATATTATTATAACAGTTAACCCTATCATAAATTTACTTCACCCCTTTATAATGACAGATGAAGAAATTAAAATTAATATATTAGCCTTTGGACTTACCTCACCTCTAATTTGGAAACAAAATCGATTCCCAAAGAAGGTCACTATCTTGAAAGATGTCAATAAAGAAAACACTTGTAGGGGACACTTAATAAAAAAAGACCACTTGGCAGATATTAACAGGGAAAAGTCTAAACAAGATATGGAGACAGAAGTTTATTTTACCTTTTTGCATCAGTATATAGTCCAAACACTTCACGAGAAGGAATTCAGTAGAAAGCATCTAAAAGATAAGATCATGCTTACAAGTTCTTTTAGTAAATATGATGATTGGACTAAAAGAATTGATAGTTTGATAGGAGCACCAAATAAAATTCTTACACCTTTCATGGTAGATGCTTTAATAAAAGAAGCCTTGACAGATATTATTAAAGAAAATATTAATTGTGATAATTTCTTGACCAAAGACAGATTTAATACCTTAATAGAAAGAATTAATCATGTGCTTTTAACAGACTTCCCACAGACTATTACAGTAATTGATAAAAGACTTTATGGAGAAGCTCTACTTCACGTATTCTCCCAAAATGAGGAATATAATAATACATACAAAATAGATAGAATCATGACAGATTTTTTAAAATTCTTGAATCTTGACCCCTCTAATATTAACAGACTTCCTTATGATTACTCTTATACCACTACTCAGCTAGAGCACGAAGTACAGCTTGTTTTATATGCTTTAAAATCTAAACACAATTTTCTTCTAAAACATTTCAAAGAGATTTTACAGAAAGGCATTGGCAAAAGAAATTTAAAAATAAATTTGAAAGAAGTTTTGCATGAAACTATATATAATACCTCAAGACATAATTTTCTCAACACCCAATTGCAGACTACAATGAGTAAAAGAACCTCTCAGGCAGACATAAAAGGAAAGGGCAAAGCACCAGCGGTGCCACCCAGAATCCGAAAGCCTTCGGTAAAAATTTCGAATGTGCATGAAGGCGTCTCGATAGAGACAATATCCCTTCAAGATACGTTGCTAGCAGAGGCAATGTATTCATGTGGTGAAAACAGAGTAATTCTGCAAAAAGTGCTCCAGACTGATCTCATGTATCAGGACGGAGAATTTACAGACCTTCCTCTCCATATTAAAATACTTCTTGACAATTTACAGGCAGCCTTTATCCTCAAACAGAAATCCTTATTCCAAAAGACCCTTCAGGCTTTGGAATTACATCTTGTTAGCACCGGGGCATTTATTGAAGCCCTCGGTTGTCAACTCCCTAGCAAGGAGGATGGAGATTCAAGCTCCACAAAGACAGAATTACAGTCTCTAAAAAGCTATCTTATGGGTACAAGCTTTTCAAAGCTCCACCCTAAGATTCAGCAAAAAACGAGACTTGCTATCAGAACCTTACCCCCTGAAATTCAACAGAATATTTTCACTCATACAGCTATAACAAGTTCTTATGACAGATGGATGTATCTTTTTAAACTATTAGTCTCTACAGCATTTATCAGAACAGAAGACATGACAGGTGAAACGTGGTTATCCCATAAAGCTAAATGGTATGAGAGTTTTGGAAATTCAGACAGAGTTTACGACAGAACAGGAGGCAGATATAATCCCTACCCGGGATTACTCATCAACACAGAGACAGGAGATCCAGTTATCAGTGATCCTTTATGGTTGTCAGAAATGCTAGAAGCAGGGTTTATTAGCAAATTAATCATAACCTCTGCAAGACAGATCAGCTTATTCCCCAAAGTCATCCAAGAAGCAGCTGCACAGATTGGAGGGCTTAATTATATGAAGATAGAAATCTGGAGTACTCTTCCAGTTTGGGATACTAGCTATTATATGGAAGCTCAGCCAGCACATATTCTGGTTCTTATCTATGATTGGGGTTTTATCCCCGAATATAACTGGTATACAGGAGATACTTATTTATCACTTGATGATCCAGGTGCTTTGGCTCAAGAATGGTCTAATTTTATGTGTAACAAGATTTATGAAATACAGAATGATTTAGACAGAAGTTTCCATTTATATGGCTACACTGACAGAATAGCAGTTTATGGTCCAAGACCTTCAGCAAGGAGGCTTATTGGGAAAAGGAGGATTACTAAGGATCCAAGACTAATGACAGCAAAGGATCATGATCCTGTTTTTACTCTTATCTCATATTGCGCTCTATGTAATGATTACGGAGTGCTCCATGAGCATCAACAGTATGAAGACAATCCAGATCCGCTAGATTATGATAACTATGCGGATACAGATTGAAAGACAGAATTGATAGAATGCTTCCCCCAGACAGACAATGATGACAGATCACTGTTCACCAAAGACAGGGCACTGATGACAGAACACTATTCACTAGCACACGAAAATAGCTTCAAGAAAGAGTCAAGATAGTTCAGAATGAGATTTCTTAGGTCACTGTTCAATAGCATGAGTTTGCTGACAGATTGAAAGACAGACTACTATTCATGAATAGTAGAACTTTTACTGTTCAAGATAAGATTCTACAGGATTTACTTTTACTGTTCAAGATTCTACCGACAGATTAACTTGAGTTTACTTTATTCAACTCAGGTTACTTTTAAAGATTTACTATGGTTTATTTTATCTATAAAAAGACAGGCTCCGAAGACAGAAGACAGGTTCAAATTCCAGGTTTAAGTTTAAGGTCCAATTTCCATTTCTCAGACTAAAGTCCAAGACAGCTTTCTCCTTCTTTCAGAAATATCTTTGTACTATTCCCTTTTGTAATCTTGTAACCTTTCTCTCAGACAGAACCTTGTAACCCTTTAGCTTCAAAGACAGTTTTACTTTGTAATCTTGTAACTCTTCAGACAGTGTTTTATTTTCAAGCTTGTATCAAAGACAGTTTGTTTTCAAGTTTAATCAAAGACAGAAGTATTTTCAAGTAAGATTTTATTAGTTTCAGTTTTCATATTCCATACTCTGTTTTAACTTATTTTTGAATATATCTATTTTGCTATTTTCTTCTTTATCATCTATTTTATCATTGTTTATGCTTCTATATTACTGCTGTGCTCTCTCCTGGGTAGTTAATGGTACCATTAACTACCCAGGAGAGAGCACAGCAGTAATATAGAAGCATAAACAATGATAAAATAGATGATAAAGAAGAAAATAGCAAAATAGATATATTCAAAAATAAGTTAAAACAGAGTATGGAATATGAAAACTGAAACTAATAAAATCTTACTTGAAAATACTTCTGTCTTTGATTAAACTTGAAAATAAAACACTGTCTGAAGAGTTACAAGATTACAAAGTAAAACTGTCTTTGAAACTAAAGGGTTACAAGGTTCTGTCTGAGAGGAAGGTTACAAGATTACAAAAGGGAATAGTACAAAGATATTTCTGAAAGAAGGAGAAAGCTGTCTTGGACTTTAGTCTGAGAAATGGAAATTGGACCTTAAACTTAAACCTGGAATTTGAACCTGTCTTCTGTCTTCGGAGCCTGCCTTTTTATAGATAAAATAAACCATGGTAAGTCTTCAAAAGTAACTTGGGTTGAATAAAGTGAACTCAAGTTAATCTGTCGGTAGGATCTTGCAGAATCTTGAACAGTAAAAGTAAATCCTGTAGAATCTTATCTTGAACAGTAAAGTTAATCTGTCGGTAGGATCTTGTAGAATCTTATCTTGAACAGTAAAAATTCTACTATTCATGAATAGTAGACTGTCTGTGTAGACTGTCTGGGAATCTGTCAGTCCGCATGCTTGTGAACAGTAATAACTTAAAATCTGTCCTGTCTGCCGTAGTTGCCTCTGTCATGTCTGCATCTGTCTATCATTTTATCTGATGGTAGTAGCTATTTCGTCTGTAATAGTTTTTAGATTACCACATGAATACATTGTCATTATTGACCGTGTATTCTGAAGGGATATTGCCTCTATTGAGACGCCTTCATGCTGTTAGTGAAATCTTATTAAAGATTTCTATTTTGGCAGGATTTGGTCTGAAAATTAGCCTTGGAATGGCTATCTTGCTTGCCAGGCAATTGACCGTTAGCTTTTAAAATTAACTAGTTAATATATACGAATAATATGTGGCGAATAATATGTGGCAAGTAGAGGGAATCATAAGAGGGGGAGGATGGAGCAAATAGTACAAGGTAGGGGATAAGAAATAAAACTCATGATTCTATAGTACAATAAAAGAGATGCTAGGAAAGTAGAGTTATAAAACGTCATGGAAGGAGACGTAAGGAGCTAGATACAAAAGGTGAAGGAGGACTAAGTCAATAAAAGTAGGAAAACAATAAAAGTAGGAAAACTAAAGTATTAATATATATATGCAAATTTTTTTTTTTTTTTTTTTTTTTTTTTTTTTTAATAATATATACCATCTTACGTGCTACTGCTGCCGGGTAGAACAGTATTTTCTACCATTGATTTTGTAGGACTCTCATCATCTATTGCTGTCTCAATGCTTATGGAAATTTCTTTTAATAAGTGTACATCCTTGGGGGTTGGGGGTAGGAGGAACTTAAAGAATACTTCTGTTTCCAAAATATTAGCATATATTCCATTGTCTGTCGTGAAAAAAGGGTAGAGTAGAGCCAAAAAAGGATTTCCTAGTATAACTTTAGAGGACAACTTTTTTGTTAAAAAGAAAGGTGTTCTGAAATTAATCCCATTATTATGTATGTATGCCCTAGTTAATTTATTGCTTATCTTAAGTCTATCACCATTAGCCTGAGTTAATCTGTCTGTTGTTGATTCATAATACTTGGAGGGTATTAACTCTTCTTGTATACAATTCATGTCAGCACCTGAATCTACAAGGGCAATGACTGTTAATGAGAATTCTTTATGAACTACCAAAGTTATTTCAGTATACCATTTCTGAAATATCATTCTGTCCATTATACTCAAAAATTCATCTTTATAGTCACCTTTATGAGAACTTTCACCAGTATAGTTATGTCTGTCAATAAGGGAGGAGTCTGTCAAATGTTCATTACTATATTTAATTCTATCTTTCATACTTATTACTTGAGCTGCTATTTGCTCAATCATGTCTTTTAAAATGAAATTTTCTGATTTTAATTCTTTTAATTCTTTCTTTAGGTTATTAATGTCTACCTGTAAATCTGTTATTGTTATAGGTTTATTAGTTTTAAATCTGTCAGTAATTTCTGCAAAATTATAGGTTGTCTTATAATCTTTTAAGTCTATTTGAAATTTATCAGTTTGAGTTAAAGATTCTTTTAATTTAGACAAATAGTCCTTTTTAGACTGTGAATCCGGAAGTTGGTCTATCAAGTCTATTATTATATCTTCTTGTTTTGTTAAAACACTTATTTTTAATTTTCTCTTACAATAACAATTATCAGGATTATTACAATTACATAATTTTATCTTTTCATTATCTGAAGAAATATCTGTTGATGATGAAGTGATATCACAATTATCACAATTATCTATCTGATGAATTTCATTGTCTGTTTCTTCACTATTTGTCTGTTCTAATATATTTATCAATTCATTTTTTATCTTTCCTGATATGTCAAGTTTATTTATCTTTCTTTGAAAGTTACAGTATCTACTGGTGTGGCCCTTTTTCCCACATTTGAAGCAGGTAATGTCACTTTCTTTATATCTATCACTTTCTTTATATCTATTACTTTTCTTTCTTTTGGATTCTTCTTTCCTTTCTTTAGTTCTGCCTTTATGATATCTTCTATTATTATTCTTGTATCTATCCGTGTTTTTTCTTTCTTTTATCCTTTTCCTAGAGGGAGCAATCAGTGGTTCAAAGCCATATTGCTCACAAAATGTTCCTAGCTCTTTTCTAGCATACCTTTTCTCTTTTTCTATTTGATTTTTAAGTCTTAAATCATTACATAGCCATAGACCTGTTTTATTGATTGAAGATATTATGTCTCCATATGTTAATTTAGGATAGTCTATAGTTCCTTCACTATTAGCTATATCAAGTCTAACTTTCTGAGCAAAGAAATAAGGTAAACCAGCAATAAATTTTTCTTTCCAGTAGGATTGTTGACAATCATTCCTACTTAAAACTTTTGAGATAAAAACATCCTTATACCATCTAAAGTCTGAAAGTTGTGGACATCTTAAATTGATTAAAACGTCTGAAGCTCTTTCTTTATATTGATTAGGGTCTCCAACAAAATGTTTAGTGATGGTAAAAATTAAAGTATTAACTGCATCCTGTGAAGGATGTCTGTCTGTCATTATAACACTTCCATCAGTTTCTCTTTTAACAGCTGTCAATATTTCATTTCTGTCTTCATTATTTAAATAATGATCCCACCAGCCTTTTAATTGGCCAGTAAAACCAGTGACAAGTAAATGAGCTATCTGATGATCCAGCTTTCCATTATTTTTATAAACATTAGTAAGCAAGGTCATTTCATGTAAAAGGTTTATTATTTCATATTCTGACATTCCATCAATATTCCATTCGTAAATTAAATCTGGTGAGTAAGATGAATTAACATAAGTATGTCTTTCTTCAAATTGCAAATCAGGGGGAGTAGGTTTAGGATACCAATTCTTTTTAGGGTATATTTCATCAATTCTTCCCTTTTTGCGCTCTTGTGATGAAGATGCTAAAGTTAATTTATTAATCTGTAATTTATCTGTAAATTGTGCTTCTAAATTCTCTATGTCTGATAAGTCTGTCAAATCTGTCAATTGATTTTCTTCTGATTCTTCATCCTCTGAAGAGTCAGTTTGTTCTGTTGTATTTAGTGTTATAATTTTTAATGGCTCCTTGTCCTTTAATGATTCTAATTTCATTAAGTCTAACTTTTTATTTATTTCATCAAGTAAACTGGTTGTTTTTTCTGTCTTGGGTTTCTTTAAAGGTGATCTAAGATGAGGAGGTATTTCATGTGGAATGAACAAAGGGGTATTAGACGCATTTTCTTTTTTTATGGAAGTGGAAGGGGTTGTTATTCTGTCTTCTATGTCTTGTAGCTTTTGACCGATTATTTTTAAATAGGTATTAGTGTAATTATTCTGTTGAATTATACTATCTAGGTTTTTATTATCATCACTTAGGCTAGGTCTTTTGATAGGAGTAGCCAACATTTGGACTCCACTGTTTTGATTCAATATGATTGATTCAAAGGGTGGATAAGTTTGATAAACTTTCTCATGATTTTCTGTCTTTATCCATGACAAAGTTTTTTCTATTACGCTTATCTTTTTATTATGATAGTCCAAAAAGTCAAAGAAACTAAAGTGTGTCTGTAAATCTGTCACCATTTCATAATATTTGGCTTTTAAATTGATTCTTTCATGTTCATTATAATTTTCAAAAAATTGGCTCTTTCTGTCACTATTTTCAGGTTTTAAATAATCATATTCTAGTAATCCTTTATCTAAAACAAATTCCTTAGCTAAAAGATTAATTTGTCTATCATCTGTAAATCCTAATATATCAGTATGGGTGGGAGAATCAGGTTGAGGTTGAGGCTCATAGAGGGCTTGATGGACATTAGGGGTTGGTTGTGTAGTTTCTGTTGGATAATAGGCTGGTTCGGTCTTTACTGGGGTTCTATTGGTATTTATGGGTGGAAGGTGTATGACTGGAGGAAGATTTTGGGGAGGTAAAGGCCGCGAATCAGAAAAAGGTGTCCTAGAAAAGGAGCTTCTAGGGGTAAACATCATAGGGGTCTTTCTGCCTATAGAACTACTGGGTCTAATAAGGCTATCAGTGTGTCTGTCATTATTATTGAAGGAAATAATAACTGTACCATCTGTATTTTGGGCTATGAAATCTGGTTCAGTGTTTTCTATTTTTTGTGTGGGGGCAATAGCCTCAAGTTGCCATCTTTCAGGAAGGGTTATATCTTTCCATTGTATCTGTTGGGGTACCCGTACTCTAGAATTTCGGGTTGAGGCTTGCAGAAGGAGAGTCTGGCCTTTTGGAGAGGGGTCAACCATTGCTTGAGGGTCAAGGGTGGTTTTCATGAGTTTATAATAAATCCTATAGACTACTGCTAGCGGTTCTGAGCCATCCTTCATAAAATAACCATTTGTTTTTATATTTAAAGTTAAAGCATCCATAATATTTCTGTCAGTTAAGCTTAAAGCAAAGTTAGGATAACAATTAAAATATACTGGTCCATTATGTAAACTTGTCTCCATCATTCCTAGGAGTGAGTCATTGAATTTTAAATGTCTGTCATCTCTTAAGCAAAGCAAAACACTTGCATTTAAGGCTTCTCTTGTTAATGGTTTAATAGCTACTTGTACTAGGCCAACGTGTAAAAATGCATATTTTTCTTTATGTCTATTGATTGAGTCTATCGAAAATAATTGAATTGTTTCATATTCATTAAGTAAGGAGTAAGTTCTTTCAACAGTTTTAATAGTGTAGTCTGTCAAGAAGGACAATTTAGAAAAAGAAGTTTGCCTATAAATTTTATCAGTTCTTTCAGTTGGTATATTCCATTTATTCCATTCTAACAAATTTCTGTCTATATCTTTTATACTATATTCTTCCGAATTAACTATTCTATCATTTTCCATGTTCAAATTAGTGTGTGCCTGACCTAAGTGTGTTTTAGCAACAGATAATGAGCGACCAAATATATTCATTTTACTTCTAAGCAATTAATTATTACTGGCGGAACTATTACTAACCACTGGTATCCTTGCTATCGGGACCACCTCCTCGGGAAACTCCATTGCGGGACCACCCAAACATCGCCTGTCCGTCGGCATCAACAAAACGGGCTGACCAACGCGAATCTATGGTTTGCCAACGAGTGTGAGGCTGACCAACGCTATCAAGGAGCAAGTAGTGGCTATACAGTAATATGAGTTCCTAGTAACGTCTTAATTGCAAAGAAATAAAACTCATACATCTACCATCCATGGCTCTGATACCATTAACTACCCAGGAGAGAGCACAGCAATAATATAGAAGCATAAACAATGATAAAATAGATGATAAAGAAGAAAATAGCAAAATAGATATATTCAAAAATAAGTTAAAACAGAGTATGGAATATGAAAACTGAAACTAATAAAATCTTACTTGAAAATACTTCTGTCTTTGATTAAACTTGAAAATAAACTGTCTTTGATACAAGCTTGAAAATAAAACACTGTCTGAAGAGTTACAAGATTACAAAGTAAAACTGTCTTTGAAACTAAAGGGTTATAAGGTTCTGTCTGAGAGAGAGGTTACAAGATTACAAAAGGGAATAGTACAAAGATATTTCTGAAAGAAGGAGAAAGCTGTCTTGGACTTTAGTCTGAGAAATGGAAATTGAACCTCAAAGTTTCTCTGGAATTTTTGGACCTTAAACTTAAACCTGGAATTTGAACCTGTCTTCTGTCTTCGGAGCCTGTCTTTTTATAGATAAAATAAACCATAGTAAATCTTTAAAAGTAACCTGAGTTGAATAAAGTAAACTCAAGTTAATCTGTCGGTAGAATCTTGAACAGTAAAAGTAAATCCTGTAGAATCTTATCTTGAACAGTAAAAGTTCTACTATTCATGAATAGTAGTCTGTCTTTCAATCTGTCAGCAAACTCATGCTATTGAACGGTGGCCTAAGAAATCTCATTCTGAACTATCTTGACTCTTTCTTGAAGCTATTTTCGTGTGCTAGTGAATAGTGTTCTGTCATCAGTGCCTTATCTTTGGTGAACAGTGATCTGTCATCATTGTCTGTCTGGGGAAGCATTCTATCAATTCTGTCTTTCAATCTGTATCCGCATAGTTATCATAATCTAGCGGATCTGGATTGTCTTCATACTGTTGATGCTCATGGAGCACTCCGTAATCATTACATAGAGCGCAATATGAGATAAGAGTAAAAACAGGATCATGATCCTTTGCTGTCATTAGTCTTGGATCCTTAGTAATCCTCCTTTTCCCAATAAGCCTCCTTGCTGAAGGTCTTGGACCATAAACTGCTATTCTGTCAGTGTAGCCATATAAATGGAAACTTCTGTCTAAATCATTCTGTATTTCATAAATCTTGTTACACATAAAATTAGACCATTCTTGAGCCAAAGCACCTGGATCATCAAGTGATAAATAAGTATCTCCTGTATACCAGTTATATTCGGGGATAAAACCCCAATCATAGATAAGAACCAGAATATGTGCTGGCTGAGCTTCCATATAATAGCTAGTATCCCAAACTGGAAGAGTACTCCAGATTTCTATCTTCATATAATTAAGCCCTCCAATCTGTGCAGCTGCTTCTTGGATGACTTTGGGGAATAAGCTAATCTGACTTGCAGAGGTTATGATTAATTTGCTAATAAACCCTGCTTCTAGCATTTCTGACAACCATAAAGGATCACTGATAACTGGATCTCCTGTCTCTGTGTTGATGAGTAATCCCGGGTAGGGATTATATCTGCCTCCTGTTCTGTCGTAAACTCTGTCTGAATTTCCAAAACTCTCATACCATTTAGCTTTATGGGATAACCACGTTTCACCTGTCATGTCTTCTGTTCTGATAAATGCTGTAGAGACTAATAGTTTAAAAAGATACATCCATCTGTCATAAGAACTTGTTATAGCTGTATGAGTTAAAATATTCTGTTGAATTTCAGGGGGTAAGGTTCTGATAGCAAGTCTCGTTTTTTGCTGAATCTTAGGGTGGAGCTTTGAAAAGCTTGTACCCATAAGATAGCTTTTTAGAGACTGTAATTCTGTCTTTGTGGAGCTTGAATCTCCATCCTCCTTGCTAGGGAGTTGACAACCGAGAGCTTCAATAAATGCCCCGGTGCTAACAAGATGTAATTCCAAAGCCTGAAGGGTCTTTTGGAATAAGGATTTCTGTTTGAGGATAAAGGCTGCCTGTAAATTGTCAAGAAGTATTTTAATATGGAGAGGAAGGTCTGTAAATTCTCCGTCCTGATACATGAGATCAGTCTGGAGCACTTTTTGCAGAATTACTCTGTTTTCACCACATGAATACATTGCCTCTGCTAGCAACGTATCTTGAAGGGATATTGTCTCTATCGAGACGCCTTCATGCACATTCGAAATTTTTACCGAAGGCTTTCGGATTCTGGGTGGCACCGCTGGTGCTTTGCCCTTTCCTTTTATGTCTGCCTGAGAGGTTCTTTTACTCATTGTAGTCTGCAATTGGGTGTTGAGAAAATTATGTCTTGAGGTATTATATATAGTTTCATGCAAAACTTCTTTCAAATTTATTTTTAAATTTCTTTTGCCAATGCCTTTCTGTAAAATCTCTTTGAAATGTTTTAGAAGAAAATTGTGTTTAGATTTTAAAGCATATAAAACAAGCTGTACTTCGTGCTCTAGCTGAGTAGTGGTATAAGAGTAGTCATAAGGAAGTCTTTTAATATTAGAGGGGTCAAGATTCAAGAAATTTAAAAAATCTGTCATGATTCTATCTATTTTGTATGTATTATTATATTCCTCATTTTGGGAGAATGCGTGAAGTAGAGCTTCTCCATAAAGTCTTTTATCAATAACTGTAATAGTCTGTGGGAAGTCTGTTAAAAGCACATGATTAATTCTTTCTATTAAGGTATTAAATCTGTCTTTGGTCAAGAAATTATCACAATTAATATTTTCTTTAATGATTAATAAAATAATATCTGTCAAGGCTTCTTTTATTAAAGCATCTATCATGTAAGTATTTGAGGATACTATGAAAGGTGTAAAGATGTTATTTATTATAATTTTATTTGGTGCTCCTGTCAAGCTATCAATTCTTTTAGTCCAATCATCATATTTACTAAAAGAACTTGTAAGCATGATCTTATCTTTTAGATGCTTTCTACTGAATTCTTTCTCGTGAAGTGTTTGGACTATATACTGATGCAAAAAGGTAAAATAAGCTTCTGTCTCCATATCTTGTTTAGACTTTTCCCTGTTAATATCTGCCAAGTGGTCTTTTTCTATCAAGTGTCCCTTACAAGTGTTTTCTTTATTGACATCTTTCAAGATAGTGACCTTCTTTGGGAATCGATTTTGTTTGCAAATTAGAGGTGAGGTAAGTCCAAAGGCTAATATATTAATTTTAATCTCTTCATCTGTCATTACAAAAGGGTGAAGTGAATTTATTATAGGGTTAACTGTTAAAATAATTTTGGAATGAAGACTTTTTATTAAACCAAAAATAACTTCGTGATCATTGGATAAGACAATTTCTGTCAAAGAAAATTTTTTATTAATAACTAGAGTGATATTTGTGTGCCAGTTTGTAAAGATTACTCTGTTAATTAAGCCCAAAGGATTCTGTCTATTGCTGTCATTTTTATTCCCTATAATCTTTTTATCTTGAGGGTCTGTCGAGGGTTTAGAGAATTTTCTCGGATTTATTATTTCTACAATATTTTGTTTATTTAAATCTATAGAATTATCTTCTTTAATATCTCTAATTTCTTGTTTTAGTATTTTTGCTTCTGTCATTAAATCTTGTAAATTTACTGGATGATCTAGTCTATCTTGTTTCTTTTTTATCTTTTCTTGTTTTCTACATTCTGTAACATGATGTCCATATTTTCTACACTTAATACAAGCAGTAGGTATGTCTATAGAATCTTTTAGTTTTAATAGATAGTCTTTTTTGTCTTTCTGGTGATTGGGTAAATTATTTATTAATTTTACTATTATGTCTTTTTGTTTTCTTTTTCTTTTATTAATTTTGAGTGGGTTGGTTGATTTTAGTTGTTCTTTTTTCTCAACTTGATCCATATCTTTTTGACTGACATTAAATATTTCCATTAATTCGTTTTGAACATCTTTTTGGAATTCTAAGTTGCTAATTTGTTTAACTATTTTATTGTGTCTATCACATTGTTTTTTAGTGTGACCATATTCTTTACATTTATGACAAATAGTGTTTCTATCATGTCTGTCAGTTTTCTCTGTTGACTTAGTATTATTTAAGACTGTTATTTCTCTTTTTCTATCCATATCTAAGGGTGTACTTAATATCTCTATCTTTTTAGTCAATTTTGTCAAACTATCATTTTGGGTATCTATTATTGATTTTAGTCTTTCATCAATTTTTTCTTTTAGACTATTATCAATTTCCCTTCCTTTGTTGACTATTTCTATTCTTGATTTTAGTTCATCTTTTTCTTTCTCTTCTTCTAGCTTTCTACGTAGCCTGTCTTCATTATTTGTTACTATTTTGTCTTTTTGTCTTTCTATGTCTTGTTTCTTCATGTCTCTTTCTATTCTTAGCTCCTTACATGCAATTTGTACTGAACTAGTTTTATTGTTTTGCTTTTCCATCACTTCTTTTGGACTAGTTTTCCCACCATTCTTGACTTTTTCTATCTCACCATTCTTGACTTTTTCTATCTCATCTTTTATATCTAGTTTCTTATGTATAACTGCCATCTTTTGCTCATTTTGTCTTTCTATTACTTTTATCATTTCTTTCACCATTCCTTTTTTCAACACTTCGTTATCTTCTATACGTGTTGCAATTTCCTTACTTGGGTTAGTTTTCCTACCAACTCTTGCTTTTAATATCTGTGAGTCTATTTCTTTGTCTTTAGATGCTATAGATATAGCTCTGTCAGTTTCTTTTGAATTATCTGAAAAGCTGTCTTTCCTACTTTCTATTATTTCTTTTACTATCCCTTTTTTTATTATCATTCCTTTATCTTTTTTGTCTTTATCTATTATATCTATGGCACTTCTTTCATTTGTGAGATTCTGATTCTCTTCTTCTATACGTGTTATCTTTTCCTCAATTGGGTCAGGGTTTTTATCAACTCTTCTGTCAGTTGCCGGTGAAATCTTTAAGCCATCGTCATCATTTTCTATTAAACCAACTTTCCTGCTATCTATCATATTTATTGATGTGTCAATACCTGTTGAATTACCGTCTTGCCTATTATGAGAATTGTATATCATAGTTTTTATTAAAGGTGATCTATGATGGGGTTCAAATTTGCTTTTATGTTCTAAAGATGAAGTAAAAGTTTTCATTCTTTCATATAGGTCCAAAAGACTATCCTTTTTTCTTTCTACTTTAGTATCCAAAGTTTTCATTCTTTGATAAAGGTCCAAAAGACTATCCGTAGTAGATCTTTCATTGGCTTCTAAAGTTTCTAATTTTTTATTAATTACATTTAAAAAGCTATTATCTTGACTATTAGTCTGTCGATTGATTTTATCTCCCCTTAAAGTATTCCAATTATTTGTATTATTATCATAGTTATAATCATCAATATCACTGTCAGAATCAGAATCAGTTTCATAATCCATATTAAAATCTAACCAGTTATTGTCTATATCTGTCATGCTATGACCTTCATCATAATCTATATCATCATAGTCCATGTTTCAAATTAGTGTGTGCCTAACCTAAGTGTGAACAAGCAAACAGATTATGAGCTGATAAATGTATTTATTCTCTTTCTAAGCAATTAATAATTACTGGCGGAACTATTACTAACCACTGGTATCCTTGCTATCGGGACCACCTCCTCGGGAAACTCCATTGCGGGACCACCCAAACATCGCCTGTCCGTCGGCATCAACAAAACGGGCTGACCAACGCGAATCTATGGTTTGCCAACGAGTGTGAGGCTGACCAACGCTATCAAGGAGCAAGTAGTGGCTATACAGTAATATGAGTTCCTAGTAACGTCTTAATTGCAAAGAAATAAAACTCATACATCTACCATCCATGGCTCTGATACCATTAACTACCCAGGAGAGAGCACAGCAGTAATATAGAAGCATAAACAATGATAAAATAGATGATAAAGAAGAAAATAGCAAAATAGATATATTCAAAAATAAGTTAAAACAGAGTATGGAATATGAAAACTGAAACTAATAAAATCTTACTTGAAAATACTTCTGTCTTTGATTAAACTTGAAAATAAACACTGTCTGAAGAGTTACAAGATTACAGAGTAAAACTGTCTTTGAAACTAAAGGGTTACAAGGTTCTGTCTGAGAGAGAGGTTCAAATTCCAGGTTTAAGTTTAAGGTCCAATTTCCATTTCTCAGACTAAAGTCCAAGACAGCTTTCTCCTTCTTTCAGAAATATCTTTGTACTATTCCCTTTTGTAATCTTGTAACCTTTCTCTCAGACAGAACCTTGTAACCCTTTAGTTTCAAAGACAGTTTTACTCTGTAATCTTGTAACTCTTCAGACAGTGTTTATTTTCAAGTTTAATCAAAGACAGAAGTATTTTCAAGTAAGATTTTATTAGTTTCAGTTTTCATATTCCATACTCTGTTTTAACTTATTTTTGAATATATCTATTTTGCTATTTTCTTCTTTATCATCTATTTTATCATTGTTTATGCTTCTATATTACTGCTGTGGAGAGAGCACAGCAGTAATATAGAAGCATAAACAATGATAAAATAGATGATAAAGAAGAAAATAGCAAAATAGATATATTCAAAAATAAGTTAAAACAGAGTATGGAATATGAAAACTAAAACTAATAAAATCTTACTTGAAAATACTTCTGTCTTTGATTAAACTTGAAAATAAACACTGTCTGAAGAGTTACAAGATTACAGAGTAAAACTGTCTTTGAAACTAAAGGGTTACAAGGTTCTGTCTGAGAGAGAGGTTACAGGATTACAAAAGGGAATAGTACAAAGATATTTCTGAAAGAAGGAGAAAGCTGTCTTGGACTTTTGTCTGAGAAATGGAAATTGGACCTTAAACTTGAACCTGGAATTTGAACCTGTCTTCTGTCTTCGGAGCCAGCCTTTTTATAGATAAAATAAACCATGGTAAGTCTTCAAAAGTAACTTGGGTTGAATAAAGTAAACTTAAGTTAATCTGTCGGTAGAATCTTGAACAGTAAAAGTAAATCCTGTAGAATCTTATCTTGAACAGTAAAAGTCCTACTATTCATGATCAGTAGTCTGTCTGGGAATCTGTCAGTTCGCATGCTGATGAATAGGGATCTCCTATTATTTCTGTCGGGGTGTACAACTGTCATCTTTTTTGTTTTGACTTTTCTGTTATCTTGCTTTTTGTTTTATCTTTCATATGTCTCTTGCTTTATCTTTCACATGTCATAGGGGTCTTGAGAATCTTGGAACATTTCTGGGTGAGTCCTGTAGTTTGGGGAGGAGGATTCCATTACTGTGTCATCTTCATCATCTGATATTTGTGATGCAGCTTCTAGTAGTTGCTTTTTAAGCTGTCTTCTGTCTGAGACGGAGGCAAGCTGGCACTGTACCTGACTCTTTTCAAGGAGGAAATTAGGATTTTCTGTCTGGGAGGAAGAGGCCCTTTCCTGTAATTCTTGACAAATATGATCAAAATTAAACTTATTCCACCATTTTAATTTAAACTTCCTAGTGAGCATAGGAAAAGGATACTGGGGATGCTTTTCTATCTTGTATTCCCAACGGATGATCCATGGAAGATCTGGAAACTTGTAAAAGAACTGCAGAAGATGTGGGAAATCTTTAAGATGCTGTATATTTGGTTCTTTTTTGAAACTTTCATAGGCTTTGAGGAGATCAGGAGGAAGGATCATAGCTTCAGGACCATAAGAGATCCACCAGTCAATAAACCATCTTGGTATCATCATGTCTTTCTTTCTATACATATCAAATCTGAAGAACCAAGTGTGTCTGTAGATATTGTTTTGGAATAAAAGGAATCTGTCCCATGCTTCCATATAGTCATAATAATTATAAAACTGAGGCTCAAAAGATTGAGAAAATCTCCTGGGAATCCAAGGCTCTGCCCTCCACTGGGAAGGGGTGAGGATCTGTTTTATGACTACTTTAGAATAACCAATTCTGTTTGGGTCTTGGGAGCAAGGCATATGTGTAACTAGGATTGAGTCTGTGTCAACTAAAATAAACTCATAAAATATCTGAGTCTTTAATGTTTCTGTCTTAGGGTGTTCCCATCCTGGGGGTAACAGCTGTCTGATTAGTGAATGGGGATCAGTAATGTGCTGGTATTCTCTTTCAATCCATAAAATAAAATTCCAAGAGTTTTTTGGGAGTTCAACACTGTGATCATCTTTTGGAGGGTGAGTTTGAGAGGTAGAGGGTCTGTCCTTTGATGGGTTAGAGGGAGAGGGTGAGGTTAACGGGGGAAAGGAAGCGGTAACAATATTGAATGGTGTTTTTAAAGGAGGAGGAGTTGAAGGTGTGCCATAAGACTGTTTAGTTGTTGGGGTAGAGCTTGGGGAAAGTGGTTGGAAAGGATTTGGGCTGCAGGGTATTGGGGTTCTTTGTTGGGGTCTGTTTGAAGAGAAACTAGGTGAGGTGAACGAAGGACAAGGGAGAAATCTGGTAGGGGGAGGAGGGATCGGTGGAGCAGCATAAGACTGTCTGGTTCTGGGTTTTGTAGAGTTATTCTTTTCGGCAGGGGAGCTCATCGTCCCTGTAGAAATTCGCGGGTTAAGAAATCAGGAATAGAATTAGATTCTCCTTTTATATATTCAATATCAAAGTCAAAAACACTTAAAATAGCCTGCCATCGAGCAAAACTTTGTTTGGAAACAAGATTTTGAACATCTTTTTGCAAAACCTCTTTAGCACTTTTACAATCAACTCGGATTAAAAATTTTTGATTAAAAAGATCATTCTGAAATTTTGAAACACACAATATAATAGATAAAATTTCTTTTTTAATAGTGCTGTAATTCTGCTGAGTAGTTGACCAGGAACTAGAATGGAATCTAACAATTTGTTCTTTAGTATCCTCTTTTACTATCTGTTTTAGAATTCCACCATAGCCTATTTCAGAAGCATCTGTCTCAACAATTTTAAAAGAATGGGGTGATGGGATAACAATACAAGGGAGTTGTTTAACATATTTTTTAATCTGTCGAACTATCATAGTATGTTTATCTGTCCATGCAGGGGGATTCTTTTCCAATCTTTTATATAAGGGTTTGCATATTTTTCTTAGTCCTTGGAAATAATCTGACACATAATTTAAACTGCCAAGAAATCTTTGTAACTGATTTTTATCTTTTATTTCATCTGGAAATTTGTCTGCAAATTGGATGGCTCTGTCAATTGGGCTTAAGGTTCCTTTATAAATATTATGTCCTAAAAATCGGATTTTATCTTGGAATAAATTTATTTTTGAAGCTGAGACAACTAATCCATTGTGTTTGATTACCTTGACAAATATATCTAAATGTTTCCAATGGTCATCAATTGATTTGGAGAAAATTAAAACATCATCTATATATACAATTGAAAATTCTGTAAAAGGTGTAAATATATCATTCATTATATTTTGAAACTCACTGGGTGCATTTTTTAATCCAAAAGGCATAACATTCCATTCATAATGACCAAAAGGAACTGTAAAAGCAGTTTTATATCTGTCTTTCTCATCAATTTGTATCTGCCAAAATCCACTTTTCATATCAAATTTAGAAAATATGGTTGCTCCATGAAGTCTGTCAAGTAGATCTTTCTTATTGGGAATGGGATATCTTATCCATTGTAAGGCTGTATTTAGAGGTTTATAATTTATGACTAATCTTGGAACTCCTCGCTCCAATTCTGCCTGTTTATTGACATAAAAAGCAGCACAGCTCCAAGGAGACTTGCTTTTCCTAATTAATCCTTTATTTAAAAGGTCATCAATTTCTTTCTTACAGTGTTCTAATAATTCATTATTCATTTGTATCGGTCTAGCTTTAGTAGGTATCTGTCTTTCATTAAAGTCTTTTTCATAAGGTAGTTGTACTATGTGACGATGCCTGTGCCAAAAGGCAGTGGGAAGAGTAGAACAAATATCTGTCTCAATTTGTTGTTTGAAGGATTTTATTTTTTGATGCAACATGGGGTCTGTTAATTGGTCAGCAATTCTTTCGTATAATATTTCTAGTTTTAAAGATTCTAGATGTTTATTCTTTCTGTCAATTCTCTTTCTATCAATTTCTTTTATTATGGAAACATTGTCAAGTGAATAAATTTCTTTCGGGATAGGTGGTAGAATGAATTTAAAAAGTATGTCTTTTCCTAATACATTGGTCTTGATTCCTTCTTCTGTAGTTAAAAAAGGATAAAGTAGGGCCATAAAGGGATTTCCTAAAATAATTTTAGAAGAAAGGTCTTTAATTAATACAAAAACTGTCTCAAAGCATATCCCGTCGTTACATATGTGGACATTAGGTATTTTATAATTAATTATCAACTTTTCTCCATTAGCTTGAGTTAATCTTTCTAATGATTTTTCACAATATTTTAAAGGTATTAATCCTTCTTGTATACAATTCATGTCAGCACCAGAGTCTATTAAAGCAATTTCAGTTAGAGAAAATTCTTTATTAATTACTAGGGTAATTTCTGTATGCCATTTTTGGAAAATTACTCTGTCAATTAAATTCAAGAAATTCTGTTCTTTTTCTAATGAAGGGGGTTCTATTATGGGTTTAGGAAATTCTTTTAGATTTATTATTTCTGCAATATTTTGTTCATTTATATCTGTAGCATTTCCTTTTTTAATATCTTTAATTTCTTGTTTTAGTATTTTTGCTTCTGTCATTAAATCCTGTAAATTTACTGGATGATCTAGTCTATCTTGTTTCTTTTTTATCTTTTCTTGTTTTCTACATTCTGTAACATGGTGTCCATACTTCTTACATCTAATACAGGCAATAGGTATTTCTATAGATTCTTTTAGACTTAGTAAATAGTCTTTTTTGTCTTGATTAGGTAGACTATTTATTAATTTTATTATGATATCCTTTTGTTTCCTTTTTCTTTTGTTAACTTTAAGTGGGTTGGTTGATTTTAGTTCTTCTTTTTTCTTTACTTGATCTATCTCTTTTTGGCTAACATTAAATATTTCCATTAATTCATTTATTGTATCTTTTTCAAATTCTAATTTACTAATTTGTTTAGCAATTTTATTCTGTCTAGCACATTGTTTTTTAGTGTGGCCATATCTTTTACATTTATGACAAATAGTATGTTTAACCTGTCTGTCAGTGTTCTCATTATCTGATATTTCAGTATTATTTAAAACTGCTATTTCTTTTTCCTTGTCTAAAGGTGAATTTAAAATTTCCATTTTTCTTTTTAATTCTTCTAAACTATCATTTTGGGTATGTCTTTCAATTGCTTTTAGTCTTTCATCAATTTTCTCTTTTAAACTACCAGTATTATCAATTTTTTCTCTATTGTTGACTTCTTTTGCTTTTACTATACTATCACTATTTTCCTTTTCATTATTTTTAGTTTTCCTTCCTTTGTTGACTATTTCTCTTTTTAGTCTTTCTTGTTCTATCTCTTCTACTTCTAGTTTCCTACGTAGAACATCTTTATTATTGTTTGTTACTATTCTGTCTTTTTGTCTTTCTATGTCTTGTTTCAAAGAAAACTCTTCTTCTTTCTTTATGTCTCTTTCTATTTCTAGCTTCTTACATGCAATTTGTACTGAACTAGTTTTATTGTTTTGCTTTTCCATCACTTCTTTTGGACTAGTTTTCCCACCATTCTTGACTTTTTCTATCTCATCTTTTATATCTAGTTTCTTATGTATAACTGCCATCTTTTGCTCATTTTGTCTTTCTATTACTTTTATCATTTCTTTCACCATTCCTTTTTTCAACACTTCGTTATCTTCTATACGTGTTGCAATTTCCTTACTTGGGTTAGTTTTCCTACTAACTCTTGCTTTTAATATCTGTGAGTCTATTTCTTTGTCTTTAGATGCTATAGATATAGCTCTGTCAGTTTCTTTTGAATTATCTGAAAAGCTGTCTTTCCTACTTTCTATTATTTCTTTGGCATTTCTTTCATTTGTGAGATTCTGATTCTCTTCTTCTATACGTGTTATCTTTTCCTCAATTGGGTCAGGGTTTTTATCAACTCTTCTGTCAGTTGCCGGTGAAATCTTTAAGCCATCATTATCATTTTCTATTAAATCAACTTTCCTGCTATCTATCATATTTATTGATGTGTCAATACCTGTTGAATTACCGTCTTGCCTATTATGAGAATTGTATATCATAGTTTTTATTAAAGGTGATCTATGATGGGGTTCAAATTTGCTTTTATGTTCTAAAGATGAAGTAAAAGTTTTCATTCTTTCATAAAGGTCCAAAAGACTATCCGTAGTAGATCTTTCATTGGCTTCTAAAGTTTCTAATTTTTTATTAATTACATTTAAAAAGCTATTATCTTGACTATTAGTCTGTCGATTGATTTTATCTCTCCTTAAAGTATTCCAATTATTTGTATTATTATCATAGTTATAATCATCAATATCACTGTCAGAATCAGAATCAGTTTCATAATCCATATTAAAATCTAACCAGTTATTGTCTATATCTGTCATGCTATGACCTTCATCATAATCTATATCATCATAGTCCATGTTGCAAATTAGTGTGTGCCTAACCTAAGTGTGAACAAGCAAACAGATTATGAGCTGATAAATGTATTTATTTTCTTTCTAAGCAATTAATGATTACTGGCGGAACTATTACTAACCACTGGTATCCTTGCTATCGGGACCACCTCCTCGGGAAACTCCATTGCGGGACCACCCAAACATCGCCTGTCCGTCGGCATCAACAAAACGGGCTGACCAACGCGAATCTATGGTTTGCCAACGAGTGTGAGGCTGACCAACGCTATCAAGGAGCAAGTAGTGGCTATACAGTAATATGAGTTCCTAGTAACGTCTTAATTGCAAAGAAATAAAACTCATATTACTGTATAGCCACTACTTGCTCCTTGATAGCGTTGGTCAGCCTCACACTCGTTGGCAAACCATAGATTCGCGTTGGTCAGCCCGTTTTGTTGATGCCGACGGACAGGCGATGTTTGGGTGGTCCCGCAATGGAGTTTCCCGAGGAGGTGGTCCCGATAGCAAGGATACCAGTGGTTAGTAATAGTTCCGCCAGTAATAATTAATTGCTTAGAAGTAAAATGAATATATTTGGTCGCTCATTATCTGTTGCTAAAACACACTTAGGTCAGGCACACACTAATTTGAACATGGAAAATGATAGAATAGTTAATTCGGAAGAATATAGTATAAAAGATATAGACAGAAATTTGTTAGAATGGAATAAATGGAATATACCAACTGAAAGAACTGATAAAATTTATAGGCAAACTTCTTTTTCTAAATTGTCCTTCTTGACAGACTACACTATTAAAACTGTTGAAAGAACTTACTCCTTACTTAATGAATATGAAACAATTCAATTATTTTCGATAGACTCAATCAATAGACATAAAGAAAAATATGCATTTTTACACGTTGGCCTAGTACAAGTAGCTATTAAACCATTAACAAGAGAAGCCTTAAATGCAAGTGTTTTGCTTTGCTTAAGAGATGACAGACATTTAAAATTCAATGACTCACTCCTAGGAATGATGGAGACAAGTTTACATAATGGACCAGTATATTTTAATTGTTATCCTAACTTTGCTTTAAGCTTAACTGACAGAAATATTATGGATGCTTTAACTTTAAATATAAAAACAAATGGTTATTTTATGAAGGATGGCTCAGAACCGCTAGCAGTAGTCTATAGGATTTATTATAAACTCATGAAAACCACCCTTGACCCTCAAGCAATGGTTGACCCCTCTCCAAAAGGCCAGACTCTCCTTCTGCAAGCCTCAACCCGAAATTCTAGAGTACGGGTACCCCAACAGATACAATGGAAAGATATAACCCTTCCTGAAAGATGGCAACTTGAGGCTATTGCCCCCACACAAAAAATAGAAAACACTGAACCAGATTTCATAGCCCAAAATACAGATGGTACAGTTATTATTTCCTTCAATAATAATGACAGACACACTGATAGCCTTATTAGACCCAGTAGTTCTATAGGCAGAAAGACCCCTATGATGTTTACCCCTAGAAGCTCCTTTTCTAGGACACCTTTTTCTGATTCGCGGCCTTTACCTCCCCAAAATCTTCCTCCAGTCATACACCTTCCACCCATAAATACCAATAGAACCCCAGTAAAGACCGAACCAGCCTATTATCCAACAGAAACTACACAACCAACCCCTAATGTCCATCAAGCCCTCTATGAGCCTCAACCTCAACCTGATTCTCCCACCCATACTGATATATTAGGATTTACAGATGATAGACAAATTAATCTTTTAGCTAAGGAATTTGTTTTAGATAAAGGATTACTAGAATATGATTATTTAAAACCTGAAAATAGTGACAGAAAGAGCCAATTTTTTGAAAATTATAATGAACATGAAAGAATCAATTTAAAAGCCAAATATTATGAAATGGTGACAGATTTACAGACACACTTTAGTTTCTTTGACTTTTTGGACTATCATAATAAAAAGATAAGCGTAATAGAAAAAACTTTGTCATGGATAAAGACAGAAAATCATGAGAAAGTTTATCAAACTTATCCACCCTTTGAATCAATCATATTGAATCAAAACAGTGGAGTCCAAATGTTGGCTACTCCTATCAAAAGACCTAGCCTAAGTGATGATAATAAAAACCTAGATAGTATAATTCAACAGAATAATTACACTAATACCTATTTAAAAATAATCGGTCAAAAGCTACAAGACATAGAAGACAGAATAACAACCCCTTCCACTTCCATAAAAAAAGAAAATGCGTCTAATACCCCTTTGTTCATTCCACATGAAATACCTCCTCATCTTAGATCACCTTTAAAGAAACCCAAGACAGAAAAAACAACCAGTTTACTTGATGAAATAAATAAAAAGTTAGACTTAATGAAATTAGAATCATTAAAGGACAAGGAGCCATTAAAAATTATAACACTAAATACAACAGAACAAACTGACTCTTCAGAGGATGAAGAATCAGAAGAAAATCAATTGACAGATTTGACAGACTTATCAGACATAGAGAATTTAGAAGCACAATTTACAGATAAATTACAGATTAATAAATTAACTTTAGCATCTTCATCACAAGAGCGCAAAAAGGGAAGAATTGATGAAATATACCCTAAAAAGAATTGGTATCCTAAACCTACTCCCCCTGATTTGCAATTTGAAGAAAGACATACTTATGTTAATTCATCTTACTCACCAGATTTAATTTACGAATGGAATATTGATGGAATGTCAGAATATGAAATAATAAACCTTTTACATGAAATGACCTTGCTTACTAATGTTTATAAAAATAATGGAAAGCTGGATCATCAGATAGCTCATTTACTTGTCACTGGTTTTACTGGCCAATTAAAAGGCTGGTGGGATCATTATTTAAATAATGAAGACAGAAATGAAATATTGACAGCTGTTAAAAGAGAAACTGATGGAAGTGTTATAATGACAGACAGACATCCTTCACAGGATGCAGTTAATACTTTAATTTTTACCATCACTAAACATTTTGTTGGAGACCCTAATCAATATAAAGAAAGAGCTTCAGACGTTTTAATCAATTTAAGATGTCCACAACTTTCAGACTTTAGATGGTATAAGGATGTTTTTATCTCAAAAGTTTTAAGTAGGAATGATTGTCAACAATCCTACTGGAAAGAAAAATTTATTGCTGGTTTACCTTATTTCTTTGCTCAGAAAGTTAGACTTGATATAGCTAATAGTGAAGGAACTATAGACTATCCTAAATTAACATATGGAGACATAATATCTTCAATCAATAAAACAGGTCTATGGCTATGTAATGATTTAAGACTTAAAAATCAAATAGAAAAAGAGAAAAGGTATGCTAGAAAAGAGCTAGGAACATTTTGTGAGCAATATGGCTTTGAACCACTGATTGCTCCCTCTAGGAAAAGGATAAAAGAAAGAAAAAACACGGATAGATACAAGAATAATAATAGAAGATATCATAAAGGCAGAACTAAAGAAAGGAAAGAAGAATCCAAAAGAAAGAAAAGTAATAGATATAAAGAAAGTGATAGATATAAAGAAAGTGACATTACCTGCTTCAAATGTGGGAAAAAGGGCCACACCAGTAGATACTGTAACTTTCAAAGAAAGATAAATAAACTTGACATATCAGGAAAGATAAAAAATGAATTGATAAATATATTAGAACAGACAAATAGTGAAGAAACAGACAATGAAATTCATCAGATAGATAATTGTGATAATTGTGATATCACTTCATCATCAACAGATATTTCTTCAGATAATGAAAAGATAAAATTATGTAATTGTAATAATCCTGATAATTGTTATTGTAAGAGAAAATTAAAAATAAGTGTTTTAACAAAACAAGAAGATATAATAATAGACTTGATAGACCAACTTCCGGATTCACAGTCTAAAAAGGACTATTTGTCTAAATTAAAAGAATCTTTAACTCAAACTGATAAATTTCAAATAGACTTAAAAGATTATAAGACAACCTATAATTTTGCAGAAATTACTGACAGATTTAAAACTAATAAACCTATAACAATAACAGATTTACAGGTAGACATTAATAACCTAAAGAAAGAATTAAAAGAATTAAAATCAGAAAATTTCATTTTAAAAGACATGATTGAGCAAATAGCAGCTCAAGTAATAAGTATGAAAGATAGAATTAAATATAGTAATGAACATTTGACAGACTCCTCCCTTATTGACAGACATAACTATACTGGTGAAAGTTCTCATAAAGGTGACTATAAAGATGAATTTTTGAGTATAATGGACAGAATGATATTTCAGAAATGGTATACTGAAATAACTTTGGTAGTTCATAAAGAATTCTCATTAACAGTCATTGCCCTTGTAGATTCAGGTGCTGACATGAATTGTATACAAGAAGAGTTAATACCCTCCAAGTATTATGAATCAACAACAGACAGATTAACTCAGGCTAATGGTGATAGACTTAAGATAAGCAATAAATTAACTAGGGCATACATACATAATAATGGGATTAATTTCAGAACACCTTTCTTTTTAACAAAAAAGTTGTCCTCTAAAGTTATACTAGGAAATCCTTTTTTGGCTCTACTCTACCCTTTTTTCACGACAGACAATGGAATATATGCTAATATTTTGGAAACAGAAGTATTCTTTAAGTTCCTCCTACCCCCAACCCCCAAGGATGTACACTTATTAAAAGAAATTTCCATAAGCATTGAGACAGCAATAGATGATGAGAGTCCTACAAAATCAATGGTAGAAAATACTGTTCTACCCGGCAGCAGTAGCACGTAAGATGGTATATATTATTAAAAAAAAAAAAAAAAAAAAAAAAAAAAAAAAAAAAAATTTGCATATATATATTAATACTTTAGTTTTCCTACTTTTATTGTTTTCCTACTTTTATTGACTTAGTCCTCCTTCACCTTTTGTATCTAGCTCCTTACGTCTCCTTCCATGACGTTTTATAACTCTACTTTCCTAGCATCTCTTTTATTGTACTATAGAATCATGAGTTTTATTTCTTATCCCCTACCTTGTACTATTTGCTCCATCCTCCCCCTCTTATGATTCCCTCTACTTGCCACATATTATTCGCCACATATTATTCGTATATATTAACTAGTTAATTTTAAAAGCTAACGGTCAATTGCCTGGCAAGCAAGATAGCCATTCCAAGGCTAATTTTCAGACCAAATCCTGCCAAAATAGAAATCTTTAATAAGATTTCACTAACAGCATGAAGGCGTCTCAATAGAGGCAATATCCCTTCAGAATACACGGTCAATAATGACAATGTATTCATGTGGTAATCTAAAAACTATTACAGACGAAATAGCTACTACCATCAGATAAAATGATAGACAGATGCAGACATGACAGAGGCAACTACGGCAGACAGGACAGATTTTAAGTTATTACTGTTCACAAGCATGCGGACTGACAGATTCCCAGACAGTCTACACAGACAGTCTACTATTCATGAATAGTAGAATTTTTACTGTTCAAGATAAGATTCTACAAGATCCTACCGACAGATTAACTTTACTGTTCAAGATAAGATTCTACAGGATTTACTTTTACTGTTCAAGATTCTGCAAGATCCTACCGACAGATTAACTTGAGTTCACTTTATTCAACCCAAGTTACTTTTGAAGACTTACCATGGTTTATTTTATCTATAAAAAGGCAGGCTCCGAAGACAGAAGACAGGTTCAAATTCCAGGTTTAAGTTTAAGGTCCAATTTCCATTTCTCAGACTAAAGTCCAAGACAGCTTTCTCCTTCTTTCAGAAATATCTTTGTACTATTCCCTTTTGTAATCTTGTAACCTTTCTCTCAGACAGAACCTTGTAACCCTTTAGCTTCAAAGACAGTTTTACTTTGTAATCTTGTAACTCTTCAGACAGTGTTTTATTTTCAAGCTTGTATCAAAGACAGTTTGTTTTCAAGTTTAATCAAAGACAGAAGTATTTTCAAGTAAGATTTTATTAGTTTCAGTTTTCATATTCCATACTCTGTTTTAACTTATTTTTGAATATATCTATTTTGCTATTTTCTTCTTTATCATCTATTTTATCATTGTTTATGCTTCTATATTACTGCTGTGCTCTCTCCTGGGTAGTTAATGGTATCAGACTACCCAGGAGAGAGCACAGCAGTAATATAGAAGCATAAACAATGATAAAATAGATGATAAAGAAGAAAATAGCAAAATAGATATATTCAAAAATAAGTTAAAACAGAGTATGGAATATGAAAACTGAAACTAATAAAATCTTACTTGAAAATACTTCTGTCTTTGATTAAACTTGAAAATAAAACACTGTCTGAAGAGTTACAAGATTACAAAGTAAAACTGTCTTTGAAACTAAAGGGTTACAAGGTTCTGTCTGAGAGAAAGGTTACAAGATTACAAAAGGGAATAGTACAAAGATATTTCTGAAAGAAGGAGAAAGCTGTCTTGGACTTTAGTCTGAGAAATGGAAATTGGACCTTAAACTTAAACCTGGAATTTGAACCTCAAAGTTTCTCTGGAATTTTTGGACCTGTCTTCTGTCTTCGGAGCCTGTCTTTTTATAGATAAAATAAACCATAGTAAATCTTTAAAAGTAACCTGAGTTGAATAAAGTAAACTCAAGTTAATCTGTCGGTAGAATCTTGAACAGTAAAAGTAAATCCTGTAGAATCTTATCTTGAACAGTAAAAGTTCTACTATTCATGAATAGTAGTCTGTCTTTCAATCTGTCAGCAAACTCATGCTTTTGAACAGTGACCTAAGAAATCTCATTCTGAACTATCTTGACTCTTTCTTGAAGCTATTTTCGTGTGCTAGTGAATAGTGTTCTGTCATCAGTGCCCTGTCTTTGGTGAACAGTGATCTGTCATCATTGTCTGTCTGGGGAAGCATTCTATCAATTCTGTCTTTCAATCTGTATCCGCATAGTTATCATAATCTAGCGGATCTGGATTGTCTTCATACTGTTGATGCTCATGGAGCACTCCGTAATCATTACATAGAGCGCAATATGAGATAAGAGTAAAAACAGGATCATGATCCTTTGCTGTCATTAGTCTTGGATCCTTAGTAATCCTCCTTTTCCCAATAAGCCTCCTTGCTGAAGGTCTTGGACCATAAACTGCTATTCTGTCAGTGTAGCCATATAAATGGAAACTTCTGTCTAAATCATTCTGTATTTCATAAATCTTGTTACACATAAAATTAGACCATTCTTGAGCCAAAGCACCTGGATCATCAAGTGATAAATAAGTATCTCCTGTATACCAGTTATATTCGGGGATAAAACCCCAATCATAGATAAGAACCAGAATATGTGCTGGCTGAGCTTCCATATAATAGCTAGTATCCCAAACTGGAAGAGTACTCCAGATTTCTATCTTCATATAATTAAGCCCTCCAATCTGTGCAGCTGCTTCTTGGATGACTTTGGGGAATAAGCTAATCTGACTTGCAGAGGTTATGATTAATTTGCTAATAAACCCTGCTTCTAGCATTTCTGACAACCATAAAGGATCACTGATAACTGGATCTCCTGTCTCTGTGTTGATGAGTAATCCCGGGTAGGGATTATATCTGCCTCCTGTTCTGTCGTAAACTCTGTCTGAATTTCCAAAACTCTCATACCATTTAGCTTTATGGGATAACCACGTTTCACCTGTCATGTCTTCTGTTCTGATAAATGCTGTAGAGACTAATAGTTTAAAAAGATACATCCATCTGTCATAAGAACTTGTTATAGCTGTATGAGTTAAAATATTCTGTTGAATTTCAGGGGGTAAGGTTCTGATAGCAAGTCTCGTTTTTTGCTGAATCTTAGGGTGGAGCTTTGAAAAGCTTGTACCCATAAGATAGCTTTTTAGAGACTGTAATTCTGTCTTTGTGGAGCTTGAATCTCCATCCTCCTTGCTAGGGAGTTGACAACCGAGAGCTTCAATAAATGCCCCGGTGCTAACAAGATGTAATTCCAAAGCCTGAAGGGTCTTTTGGAATGAGGATTTCTGTTTGAGGATAAAGGCTGCCTGTAAATTGTCAAGAAGTATTTTAATATGGAGAGGAAGGTCTGTAAATTCTCCGTCCTGATACATGAGATCAGTCTGGAGCACTTTTTGCAGAATTACTCTGTTTTCACCACATGAATACATTGCCTCTGCTAGCAACGTATCTTGAAGGGATATTGTCTCTATCGAGACGCCTTCATGCACATTCGAAATTTTTACCGAAGGCTTTCGGATTCTGGGTGGCACCGCTGGTGCTTTGCCCTTTCCTTTTATGTCTGCCTGAGAGGTTCTTTTACTCATTGTAGTCTGCAATTGGGTGTTGAGAAAATTATGTCTTGAGGTATTATATATAGTTTCATGCAAAACTTCTTTCAAATTTATTTTTAAATTTCTTTTGCCAATGCCTTTCTGTAAAATCTCTTTGAAATGTTTTAGAAGAAAATTGTGTTTAGATTTTAAAGCATATAAAACAAGCTGTACTTCGTGCTCTAGCTGAGTAGTGGTATAAGAGTAATCATAAGGAAGTCTGTTAATATTAGAGGGGTCAAGATTCAAGAATTTTAAAAAATCTGTCATGATTCTATCTATTTTGTATGTATTATTATATTCCTCATTTTGGGAGAATACGTGAAGTAGAGCTTCTCCATAAAGTCTTTTATCAATTACTGTAATAGTCTGTGGGAAGTCTGTTAAAAGCACATGATTAATTCTTTCTATTAAGGTATTAAATCTGTCTTTGGTCAAGAAATTATCACAATTAATATTTTCTTTAATAATATCTGTCAAGGCTTCTTTTATTAAAGCATCTACCATGAAAGGTGTAAGAATTTTATTTGGTGCTCCTATCAAACTATCAATTCTTTTAGTCCAATCATCATATTTACTAAAAGAACTTGTAAGCATGATCTTATCTTTTAGATGCTTTCTACTGAATTCCTTCTCGTGAAGTGTTTGGACTATATACTGATGCAAAAAGGTAAAATAAACTTCTGTCTCCATATGTTGTTTAGACTTTTCCCTGTTAATATCTGCCAAGTGGTCTTTTTTTATTAAGTGTCCCCTACAAGTGTTTTCTTTATTGACATCTTTCAAGATAGTGACCTTCTTTGGGCATCGATTTTGTTTCCAAATTAGAGGTGAGGTAAGTCCAAAGGCTAATATATTAATTTTAATTTCTTCATCTGTCATTATAAAGGGGTGAAGTAAATTTATGATAGGGTTAACTGTTATAATAATATTGGAATGAAGACATTTTATTAAACCAAAAATAATTTCGTGAATATTGGATAAGACAATTTCTGTCAAAGAAAATTTTTTATTAATAACTAAAGTGATATCTGTGTGCCAGTTTGTAAAGATTACTCTGTTAATTAAGCCCAAAGGATTCTGTCTATTACTGTCATTTTCCTCATTATTAATTTCTATAATCTTTTTATCTTGAGGGCCTGTCATGGGTTTAGGGGATTTTCTCGGATTTATTATTTCTACAATATTTTGTTTATTTAAATCTATAGAATTATCTTCTTTAATATCTCTAATTTCTTGTTTTAGTATTTTTGCTTCTGTCATTAAATCTTGTAAATTTACTGGATGATCTAGTCTATCTTGTTTCTTTTTTATCTTTTCTTGTTTTCTACATTCTGTAACATGGTGTCCATATTTCTTACATTTAATACAGACAATAGGTATTTCTATAGATTCTTTCAGACTTAGTAAATAGTCTTTTTTGTCTTGATTAGGTAGACTATATATTAATTTTATTATGATATCCTTTTGTTTCCTTTTTCTTTTGTTAACTTTAAGTGGGTTGGTTGATTTTAGTTCTTCTTTTTTCTTTACTTGTTCTATCTCTTTTTGGCTAACATTAAATATTTCCATTAATTCATTTATTGTATCTTTTTCAAATTCTAATTTACTAATTTGTTTAGCAATTTTATTCTGTCTAGCACATTGTTTTTTAGTGTGGCCATATCTTTTACATTTATGACAAATAGTATGTTTAACCTGTCTGTCAGTGTTCTCATTATCTGATATTCCAGTATTATTTAAAACTGCTATTTCTTTTTCCTTGTCTAAAGGTGAATTTAAAATTTCCATTTTTCTTTTTAATTCTTCTAAACTATCATTTTGGGTATATCTTTCAATTGCTTTTAGTCTTTCATCAATTTTCTCTTTTAAACTACCAGTATTATCAATTTTTTCTCTATTGTTGACTTCTTTTGCTTTTACTATACTATCACTATTTTCCTTTTCATTATTTTTAGTTTTCCTTCCTTTGTTGACTATTTCTCTTTTTAGTCTTTCTTGTTCTATCTCTTCTACTTCTAGTTTCCTACGTAGAACATCTTTATTATTGTTTGTTACTATTCTGTCTTTTTGTCTTCCTATGTCTTGTTTCAAAGAAAACTCTTCTTCTTTCTTTATGTCTCTTTCTATTTCTAGCTTCTTACATGCAATTTGTACTGAACTAGTTTTATTGTTTTGCTTTTCCATCACTTCTTTTGGACTAGTTTTCCCACCATTCTTGACTTTTTCTATCTCATCTTTTATATCTAGTTTCTTATGTATAACTGCCATCTTTTGCTTATTTTGTCTTTCTATTACTTTTATCATTTCTTTCACCATTCCTTTTTTCAACACTTCGTTATCTTCTATACGTGTTGCAATTTCCTTACTTGGGTTAGTTTTCCTACTAACTCTTGCTTTTAATATCTGTGAGTCTATTTCTTTGTCTTTAGATGCTATAGATATAGCTCTGTCAGTTTCTTTTGAATTATCTGAAAAGCTGTCTTTCCTACTTTCTATTATTTCTTTTACTATCCCTTTTTTTATTATCATTCCTTTATCTTTTTTGTCTTTATCTATTATATCTATGGCACTTCTTTCATTTGTGAGATTCTGATTCTCTTCTTCTATACGTGTTATCTTTTCCTCAATTGGGTCAGGGTTTTTATCAACTCTTCTGTCAGTTGCCGGTGAAATCTTTAAGCCATCATTATCATTTTCTATTAAATCAACTTTCCTGCTATCTATCATATTTATTGATGTGTCAATACCTGTTGAATTACCGTCTTGCCTATTATGAGAATTGTATATCATAGTTTTTATTAAAGGTGATCTATGATGGGGTTCAAATTTGCTTTTATGTTCTAAAGATGAAGTAAAAGTTTTTATTCTTTCATAGAGGTCCAAAAGACTATCACTTTTCCTTTCTACTTTAGTATCCGTAGTAGATCTTTCATTGGCTTCTAAAGTTTTTAATTTTTTATTAATTACATTTAAAAAGCTATTATTTTGATTATTAGTCTGTCGATTGATTTTTTCTCCTATTAAAGTATTCCAATTATTAGTATTATGATCATGGTTATAATCATCAATATCACTGTCAGAATCAGAATCAGTTTCATAATCCATATTAAAATCTAACCAATTATTGTCCATATCTGTCATGCTATAACCTTCATCATAATCTATATCATCATAGTCCATGTTTCAATTAGTGTGTGCCTAACCTAAGTGTGAACAAGCAAACAGATTATGAGCTGATAAATGTATTTATTCTCTTTCTAAGCAATTAATAATTACTGGCGGAACTATTACTAACCACTGGTATCCTTGCTATCGGGACCACCTCCTCGGGAAACTCCATTGCGGGACCACCCAAACATCGCCTGTCCGTCGGCATCAACAAAACGGGCTGACCAACGCGAATCTATGGTTTGCCAACGAGTGTGAGGCTGACCAACGCTATCAAGGAGCAAGTAGTGGCTATACAGTAATATGAGTTCCTAGTAACTTCTTAATTGCAAAGAAATAAAACTCATACATCTACCATCCATGGCTCTGATACCATTAACCATTAACTACCCAGGAGAGAGCACAGCAGTAATATAGAAGCATAAACAATGATAAAATAGATGATAAAGAAGAAAATAGCAAAATAGATATATTCAAAAATAAGTTAAAACAGAGTATGGAATATGAAAACTAAAACTAATAAAATCTTACTTGAAAATACTTCTGTCTTTGATTAAACTTGAAAATAAACACTGTCTGAAGAGTTACAAGATTACAGAGTAAAACTGTCTTTGAAACTAAAGGGTTACAAGGTTCTGTCTGAGAGAGAGGTTACAGGATTACAAAAGGGAATAGTACAAAGATATTTCTGAAAGAAGGAGAAAGCTGTCTTGGACTTTTGTCTGAGAAATGGAAATTGGACCTTAAACTTGAACCTGGAATTTGAACCTGTCTTCTGTCTTCGGAGCCTGCCTTTTTATAGATAAAATAAACCATGGTAAGTCTTCAAAAGTAACTTGGGTTGAATAAAGTGAACTCAAGTTAATCTGTCGGTAGGATCTTGCAGAATCTTGAACAGTAAAAGTAAATCCTGTAGAATCTTATCTTGAACAGTAAAGTTAATCTGTCGGTAGGATCTTGTAGAATCTTATCTTGAACAGTAAAAATTCTACTATTCATGAATAGTAGACTGTCTGTGTAGACTGTCTGGGAATCTGTCAGTCCGCATGCTTGTGAACAGTAATAACTTAAAATCTGTCCTGTCTGCCGTAGTTGCCTCTGTCATGTCTGCATCTGTCTATCATTTTATCTGATGGTAGTAGCTATTTCGTCTGTAATAGTTTTTAGATTACCACATGAATACATTGTCATTATTGACCGTGTATTCTGAAGGGATATTGCCTCTATTGAGACGCCTTCATGCTGTTAGTGAAATCTTATTAAAGATTTCTATTTTGGCAGGATTTGGTCTGAAAATTAGCCTTGGAATGGCTATCTTGCTTGCCAGGCAATTGACCGTTAGCTTTTAAAATTAACTAGTTAATATATACGAATAATATGTGGCGAATAATATGTGGCAAGTAGAGGGAATCATAAGAGGGGGAGGATGGAGCAAATAGTACAAGGTAGGGGATAAGAAATAAAACTCATGATTCTATAGTACAATAAAAGAGATGCTAGGAAAGTAGAGTTATAAAACGTCATGGAAGGAGACGTAAGGAGCTAGATACAAAAGGTGAAGGAGGACTAAGTCAATAAAAGTAGGAAAACAATAAAAGTAGGAAAACTAAAGTATTAATATATATATGCAAATTTTTTTTTTTTTTTTTTTTTTTTTTTTAATAATATATACCATCTTACGTGCTACTGCTGCCGGGTAGAACAGTATTTTCTACCATTGATTTTGTAGGACTCTCATCATCTATTGCTGTCTCAATGCTTATGGAAATTTCTTTTAATAAGTGTACATCCTTGGGGGTTGGGGGTAGGAGGAACTTAAAGAATACTTCTGTTTCCAAAATATTAGCATATATTCCATTGTCTGTCGTGAAAAAAGGGTAGAGTAGAGCCAAAAAAGGATTTCCTAGTATAACTTTAGAGGACAACTTTTTTGTTAAAAAGAAAGGTGTTCTGAAATTAATCCCATTATTATGTATGTATGCCCTAGTTAATTTATTGCTTATCTTAAGTCTATCACCATTAGCCTGAGTTAATCTGTCTGTTGTTGATTCATAATACTTGGAGGGTATTAACTCTTCTTGTATACAATTCATGTCAGCACCTGAATCTACAAGGGCAATGACTGTTAATGAGAATTCTTTATGAACTACCAAAGTTATTTCAGTATACCATTTCTGAAATATCATTCTGTCCATTATACTCAAAAATTCATCTTTATAGTCACCTTTATGAGAACTTTCACCAGTATAGTTATGTCTGTCAATAAGGGAGGAGTCTGTCAAATGTTCATTACTATATTTAATTCTATCTTTCATACTTATTACTTGAGCTGCTATTTGCTCAATCATGTCTTTTAAAATGAAATTTTCTGATTTTAATTCTTTTAATTCTTTCTTTAGGTTATTAATGTCTACCTGTAAATCTGTTATTGTTATAGGTTTATTAGTTTTAAATCTGTCAGTAATTTCTGCAAAATTATAGGTTGTCTTATAATCTTTTAAGTCTATTTGAAATTTATCAGTTTGAGTTAAAGATTCTTTTAATTTAGACAAATAGTCCTTTTTAGACTGTGAATCCGGAAGTTGGTCTATCAAGTCTATTATTATATCTTCTTGTTTTGTTAAAACACTTATTTTTAATTTTCTCTTACAATAACAATTATCAGGATTATTACAATTACATAATTTTATCTTTTCATTATCTGAAGAAATATCTGTTGATGATGAAGTGATATCACAATTATCACAATTATCTATCTGATGAATTTCATTGTCTGTTTCTTCACTATTTGTCTGTTCTAATATATTTATCAATTCATTTTTTATCTTTCCTGATATGTCAAGTTTATTTATCTTTCTTTGAAAGTTACAGTATCTACTGGTGTGGCCCTTTTTCCCACATTTGAAGCAGGTAATGTCACTTTCTTTATATCTATCACTTTCTTTATATCTATTACTTTTCTTTCTTTTGGATTCTTCTTTCCTTTCTTTAGTTCTGCCTTTATGATATCTTCTATTATTATTCTTGTATCTATCCGTGTTTTTTCTTTCTTTTATCCTTTTCCTAGAGGGAGCAATCAGTGGTTCAAAGCCATATTGCTCACAAAATGTTCCTAGCTCTTTTCTAGCATACCTTTTCTCTTTTTCTATTTGATTTTTAAGTCTTAAATCATTACATAGCCATAGACCTGTTTTATTGATTGAAGATATTATGTCTCCATATGTTAATTTAGGATAGTCTATAGTTCCTTCACTATTAGCTATATCAAGTCTAACTTTCTGAGCAAAGAAATAAGGTAAACCAGCAATAAATTTTTCTTTCCAGTAGGATTGTTGACAATCATTCCTACTTAAAACTTTTGAGATAAAAACATCCTTATACCATCTAAAGTCTGAAAGTTGTGGACATCTTAAATTGATTAAAACGTCTGAAGCTCTTTCTTTATATTGATTAGGGTCTCCAACAAAATGTTTAGTGATGGTAAAAATTAAAGTATTAACTGCATCCTGTGAAGGATGTCTGTCTGTCATTATAACACTTCCATCAGTTTCTCTTTTAACAGCTGTCAATATTTCATTTCTGTCTTCATTATTTAAATAATGATCCCACCAGCCTTTTAATTGGCCAGTAAAACCAGTGACAAGTAAATGAGCTATCTGATGATCCAGCTTTCCATTATTTTTATAAACATTAGTAAGCAAGGTCATTTCATGTAAAAGGTTTATTATTTCATATTCTGACATTCCATCAATATTCCATTCGTAAATTAAATCTGGTGAGTAAGATGAATTAACATAAGTATGTCTTTCTTCAAATTGCAAATCAGGGGGAGTAGGTTTAGGATACCAATTCTTTTTAGGGTATATTTCATCAATTCTTCCCTTTTTGCGCTCTTGTGATGAAGATGCTAAAGTTAATTTATTAATCTGTAATTTATCTGTAAATTGTGCTTCTAAATTCTCTATGTCTGATAAGTCTGTCAAATCTGTCAATTGATTTTCTTCTGATTCTTCATCCTCTGAAGAGTCAGTTTGTTCTGTTGTATTTAGTGTTATAATTTTTAATGGCTCCTTGTCCTTTAATGATTCTAATTTCATTAAGTCTAACTTTTTATTTATTTCATCAAGTAAACTGGTTGTTTTTTCTGTCTTGGGTTTCTTTAAAGGTGATCTAAGATGAGGAGGTATTTCATGTGGAATGAACAAAGGGGTATTAGACGCATTTTCTTTTTTTATGGAAGTGGAAGGGGTTGTTATTCTGTCTTCTATGTCTTGTAGCTTTTGACCGATTATTTTTAAATAGGTATTAGTGTAATTATTCTGTTGAATTATACTATCTAGGTTTTTATTATCATCACTTAGGCTAGGTCTTTTGATAGGAGTAGCCAACATTTGGACTCCACTGTTTTGATTCAATATGATTGATTCAAAGGGTGGATAAGTTTGATAAACTTTCTCATGATTTTCTGTCTTTATCCATGACAAAGTTTTTTCTATTACGCTTATCTTTTTATTATGATAGTCCAAAAAGTCAAAGAAACTAAAGTGTGTCTGTAAATCTGTCACCATTTCATAATATTTGGCTTTTAAATTGATTCTTTCATGTTCATTATAATTTTCAAAAAATTGGCTCTTTCTGTCACTATTTTCAGGTTTTAAATAATCATATTCTAGTAATCCTTTATCTAAAACAAATTCCTTAGCTAAAAGATTAATTTGTCTATCATCTGTAAATCCTAATATATCAGTATGGGTGGGAGAATCAGGTTGAGGTTGAGGCTCATAGAGGGCTTGATGGACATTAGGGGTTGGTTGTGTAGTTTCTGTTGGATAATAGGCTGGTTCGGTCTTTACTGGGGTTCTATTGGTATTTATGGGTGGAAGGTGTATGACTGGAGGAAGATTTTGGGGAGGTAAAGGCCGCGAATCAGAAAAAGGTGTCCTAGAAAAGGAGCTTCTAGGGGTAAACATCATAGGGGTCTTTCTGCCTATAGAACTACTGGGTCTAATAAGGCTATCAGTGTGTCTGTCATTATTATTGAAGGAAATAATAACTGTACCATCTGTATTTTGGGCTATGAAATCTGGTTCAGTGTTTTCTATTTTTTGTGTGGGGGCAATAGCCTCAAGTTGCCATCTTTCAGGAAGGGTTATATCTTTCCATTGTATCTGTTGGGGTACCCGTACTCTAGAATTTCGGGTTGAGGCTTGCAGAAGGAGAGTCTGGCCTTTTGGAGAGGGGTCAACCATTGCTTGAGGGTCAAGGGTGGTTTTCATGAGTTTATAATAAATCCTATAGACTACTGCTAGCGGTTCTGAGCCATCCTTCATAAAATAACCATTTGTTTTTATATTTAAAGTTAAAGCATCCATAATATTTCTGTCAGTTAAGCTTAAAGCAAAGTTAGGATAACAATTAAAATATACTGGTCCATTATGTAAACTTGTCTCCATCATTCCTAGGAGTGAGTCATTGAATTTTAAATGTCTGTCATCTCTTAAGCAAAGCAAAACACTTGCATTTAAGGCTTCTCTTGTTAATGGTTTAATAGCTACTTGTACTAGGCCAACGTGTAAAAATGCATATTTTTCTTTATGTCTATTGATTGAGTCTATCGAAAATAATTGAATTGTTTCATATTCATTAAGTAAGGAGTAAGTTCTTTCAACAGTTTTAACAGGGAAAAGTCTAAACAAGATATGGAGACAGAAGTTTATTTTACCTTTTTGCATCAGTATATAGTCCAAACACTTCACGAGAAGGAATTCAGTAGAAAGCATCTAAAAGATAAGATCATGCTTACAAGTTCTTTTAGTAAATATGATGATTGGACTAAAAGAATTGATAGTTTGATAGGAGCACCAAATAAAATTCTTACACCTTTCATGGTAGATGCTTTAATAAAAGAAGCCTTGACAGATATTATTAAAGAAAATATTAATTGTGATAATTTCTTGACCAAAGACAGATTTAATACCTTAATAGAAAGAATTAATCATGTGCTTTTAACAGACTTCCCACAGACTATTACAGTAATTGATAAAAGACTTTATGGAGAAGCTCTACTTCACGTATTCTCCCAAAATGAGGAATATAATAATACATACAAAATAGATAGAATCATGACAGATTTTTTAAAATTCTTGAATCTTGACCCCTCTAATATTAACAGACTTCCTTATGATTACTCTTATACCACTACTCAGCTAGAGCACGAAGTACAGCTTGTTTTATATGCTTTAAAATCTAAACACAATTTTCTTCTAAAACATTTCAAAGAGATTTTACAGAAAGGCATTGGCAAAAGAAATTTAAAAATAAATTTGAAAGAAGTTTTGCATGAAACTATATATAATACCTCAAGACATAATTTTCTCAACACCCAATTGCAGACTACAATGAGTAAAAGAACCTCTCAGGCAGACATAAAAGGAAAGGGCAAAGCACCAGCGGTGCCACCCAGAATCCGAAAGCCTTCGGTAAAAATTTCGAATGTGCATGAAGGCGTCTCGATAGAGACAATATCCCTTCAAGATACGTTGCTAGCAGAGGCAATGTATTCATGTGGTGAAAACAGAGTAATTCTGCAAAAAGTGCTCCAGACTGATCTCATGTATCAGGACGGAGAATTTACAGACCTTCCTCTCCATATTAAAATACTTCTTGACAATTTACAGGCAGCCTTTATCCTCAAACAGAAATCCTTATTCCAAAAGACCCTTCAGGCTTTGGAATTACATCTTGTTAGCACCGGGGCATTTATTGAAGCTCTCGGTTGTCAACTCCCTAGCAAGGAGGATGGAGATTCAAGCTCCACAAAGACAGAATTACAGTCTCTAAAAAGCTATCTTATGGGTACAAGCTTTTCAAAGCTCCACCCTAAGATTCAGCAAAAAACGAGACTTGCTATCAGAACCTTACCCCCTGAAATTCAACAGAATATTTTAACTCATACAGCTATAACAAGTTCTTATGACAGATGGATGTATCTTTTTAAACTATTAGTCTCTACAGCATTTATCAGAACAGAAGACATGACAGGTGAAACGTGGTTATCCCATAAAGCTAAATGGTATGAGAGTTTTGGAAATTCAGACAGAGTTTACGACAGAACAGGAGGCAGATATAATCCCTACCCGGGATTACTCATCAACACAGAGACAGGAGATCCAGTTATCAGTGATCCTTTATGGTTGTCAGAAATGCTAGAAGCAGGGTTTATTAGCAAATTAATCATAACCTCTGCAAGTCAGATTAGCTTATTCCCCAAAGTCATCCAAGAAGCAGCTGCACAGATTGGAGGGCTTAATTATATGAAGATAGAAATCTGGAGTACTCTTCCAGTTTGGGATACTAGCTATTATATGGAAGCTCAGCCAGCACATATTCTGGTTCTTATCTATGATTGGGGTTTTATCCCCGAATATAACTGGTATACAGGAGATACTTATTTATCACTTGATGATCCAGGTGCTTTGGCTCAAGAATGGTCTAATTTTATGTGTAACAAGATTTATGAAATACAGAATGATTTAGACAGAAGTTTCCATTTATATGGCTACACTGACAGAATAGCAGTTTATGGTCCAAGACCTTCAGCAAGGAGGCTTATTGGGAAAAGGAGGATTACTAAGGATCCAAGACTAATGACAGCAAAGGATCATGATCCTGTTTTTACTCTTATCTCATATTGCGCTCTATGTAATGATTACGGAGTGCTCCATGAGCATCAACAGTATGAAGACAATCCAGATCCGCTAGATTATGATAACTATGCGGATACAGATTGAAAGACAGAATTGATAGAATGCTTCCCCCAGACAGACAATGATGACAGATCACTGTTCACCAAAGATAAGGCACTGATGACAGAACACTATTCACTAGCACACGAAAATAGCTTCAAGAAAGAGTCAAGATAGTTCAGAATGAGATTTCTTAGGCCACCGTTCAATAGCATGAGTTTGCTGACAGATTGAAAGACAGACTACTATTCATGAATAGTAGAACTTTTACTGTTCAAGATAAGATTCTACAGGATTTACTTTTACTGTTCAAGATTCTACCGACAGATTAACTTGAGTTTACTTTATTCAACTCAGGTTACTTTTAAAGATTTACTATGGTTTATTTTATCTATAAAAAGACAGGCTCCGAAGACAGAAGACAGGTTCAAATTCCAGGTTTAAGTTTAAGGTCCAATTTCCATTTCTCAGACTAAAGTCCAAGACAGCTTTCTCCTTCTTTCAGAAATATCTTTGTACTATTCCCTTTTGTAATCTTGTAACCTTCCTCTCAGACAGAACCTTGTAACCCTTTAGTTTCAAAGACAGTTTTACTTTGTAATCTTGTAACTCTTCAGACAGTGTTTTATTTTCAAGTTTAATCAAAGACAGAAGTATTTTCAAGTAAGATTTTATTAGTTTCAGTTTTCATATTCCATACTCTGTTTTAACTTATTTTTGAATATATCTATTTTGCTATTTTCTTCTTTATCATCTATTTTATCATTGTTTATGCTTCTATATTACTGCTGTGCTCTCTCCTGGGTAATTAATGGTATCAGAGCCATGGATGGTAGATGTATGAGTTTTATTTCTTTGCAATTAAGACGTTACTAGGAACTCATATTACTGTATAGCCACTACTTGCTCCTTGATAGCGTTGGTCAGCCTCACACTCGTTGGCAAACCATAGATTCGCGTTGGTCAGCCCGTTTTGTTGATGCCGACGGACAGGCGATGTTTGGGTGGTCCCGCAATGGAGTTTCCCGAGGAGGTGGTCCCGATAGCAAGGATACCAGTGGTTAGTAATAGTTCCGCCAGTAATTATTAATTGCTTAGAAAGAAAATAAATACATTTATCAGCTCATAATCTGTTTGCTTGTTCACACTTAGGTTAGGCACACACTAATTGAAACATGGACTATGATGATATAGATTATGATGAAGGTCATAGCATGACAGATATAGACAATAACTGGTTAGAATTTAATATGGATTATGAAACTGATTCTGATTCTGACAGTGATATTGATGATTATAACCATGATCATAGTACTAATAATTGGAATACTTTAATAGGAGATAAAATCAATCGACAGACTAATAATCAAGATAATAGCTTTTTAAATGTAATTAATAAAAAATTAGAAACTTTAGAAGCCAATGAAAGACCTACTACGGATGCTAAAGTAGAAAGAGAAAATGATAGTCTTTTGGACCTTTATCAAAGCATGAAAACTTTGGATACTAAAGTAGAAAGAAAAAAGGATAGTCTTTTGGACCTATATGAAAGAATAAAAACTTTTACTTCATCTTTAGAACATAAAAGCAAATTTGAACCCCATCATAGATCACCTTTAATAAAAACTATGATATACAATTCTCATAATAGGCAAGACGGTAATTCAACAGGTATTGACACATCAATAAATATGATAGATAGCAGGAAAGTTGGTTTAATAGAAAATGATGACGATGGCTTAAAGATTTCACCGGCAACTGACAGAAGAGTTGATAAAAACCCTGACCCAATTGAGGAAAAGATAACACGTATAGAAGAAGAGAATCAGAATCTCACAAATGAAAGAAGTGCCATAGATATAATAGATAAAGACAAAAAAGATAAAGGAATGATAATAAAAAAAGGGATAGTAAAAGAAATAATAGAAAGTAGGAAAGACAGCTTTTCAGATAATTCAAAAGAAACTGACAGAGCTATATCTATAGCATCTAAAGACAAAGAAATAGACTCACAGATATTAAAAGCAAGAGTTGGTAGGAAAACTAACCCAAGTAAGGAAATTGCAACACGTATAGAAGATAACGAAGTGTTGAAAAAAGGAATGGTGAAAGAAATGATAAAAGTAATAGAAAGACAAAATGAGCAAAAGATGGCAGTTATACATAAGAAACTAGATATAAAAGATGAGATAGAAAAAGTCAAGAATGGTGAGATAGAAAAAGTCAAGAATGGTGGGAAAACTAGTCCAAAAGAAGTGATGGAAAAGCAAAACAATAAAACTAGTTCAGTACAAATTGCATGTAAGGAGCTAAGAATAGAAAGAGACATGAAGAAACAAGACATAGAAAGACAAAAAGACAAAATAGTAACAAATAATGAAGACAGGCTACGTAGAAAGCTAGAAGAAGAGAAAGAAAAAGATGAACTAAAATCAAGAATAGAAATAGTCAACAAAGGAAGGGAAATTGATAATAGTCTAAAAGAAAAAATTGATGAAAGACTAAAATCAATAATAGATACCCAAAATGATAGTTTGACAAAATTGACTAAAAAGATAGAGATATTAAGTACACCCTTAGATATGGATAGAAAAAGAGAAATAACAGTCTTAAATAATACTAAGTCAACAGAGAAAACTGACAGACATGATAGAAACACTATTTGTCATAAATGTAAAGAATATGGTCACACTAAAAAACAATGTGATAGACACAATAAAATAGTTAAACAAATTAGCAACTTAGAATTCCAAAAAGATGTTCAAAACGAATTAATGGAAATATTTAATGTCAGTCAAAAAGATATGGATCAAGTTGAGAAAAAAGAACAACTAAAATCAACCAACCCACTCAAAATTAATAAAAGAAAAAGAAAACAAAAAGACATAATAGTAAAATTAATAAATAATTTACCCAATCACCAGAAAGACAAAAAAGACTATCTATTAAAACTAAAAGATTCTATAGACATACCTACTGCTTGTATTAAGTGTAGAAAATATGGACATCATGTTACAGAATGTAGAAAACAAGAAAAGATAAAAAAGAAACAAGATAGACTAGATCATCCAGTAAATTTACAAGATTTAATGACAGAAGCAAAAATACTAAAACAAGAAATTAGAGATATTAAAGAAGATAATTCTATAGATTTAAATAAACAAAATATTGTAGAAATAATAAATCCGAGAAAATTCTCTAAACCCTCGACAGACCCTCAAGATAAAAAGATTATAGGGAATAAAAATGACAGCAATAGACAGAATCCTTTGGGCTTAATTAACAGAGTAATCTTTACAAACTGGCACACAAATATCACTCTAGTTATTAATAAAAAATTTTCTTTGACAGAAATTGTCTTATCCAATGATCACGAAGTTATTTTTGGTTTAATAAAAAGTCTTCATTCCAAAATTATTTTAACAGTTAACCCTATAATAAATTCACTTCACCCTTTTGTAATGACAGATGAAGAGATTAAAATTAATATATTAGCCTTTGGACTTACCTCACCTCTAATTTGGAAACAAAATCGATTCCCAAAGAAGGTCACTATCTTGAAAGATGTCAATAAAGAAAACACTTGTAGGGGACACTTAATAAAAAAAGACCACTTGGCAGATATTAACAGGGAAAAGTCTATTGATTGAGTCTATCGAAAATAATTGAATTGTTTCATATTCATTAAGTAAGGAGTAAGTTCTTTCAACAGTTTTAATAGTGTAGTCTGTCAAGAAGGACAATTTAGAAAAAGAAGTTTGCCTATAAATTTTATCAGTTCTTTCAGTTGGTATATTCCATTTATTCCATTCTAACAAATTTCTGTCTATATCTTTTATACTATATTCTTCCGAATTAACTATTCTATCATTTTCCATGTTCAAATTAGTAATATATTTTCTTAGACAAACTGCCATAGATATAATAGATAAAGACAAAAAAGATAAAGGAATGATAATAAAAAAAGGGATAGTAAAAGAAATAATAGAAAGTAGGAAAGACAGCTTTTCAGATAATTCAAAAGAAACTGACAGAGCTATATCTATAGCATCTAAAGACAAAGAAATAGACTCACAGATATTAAAAGCAAGAGTTAGTAGGAAAACTAACCCAAGTAAGGAAATTGCAACACGTATAGAAGATAACGAAGTGTTGAAAAAAGGAATGGTGAAAGAAATGATAAAAGTAATAGAAAGACAAAATAAGCAAAAGATGGCAGTTATACATAAGAAACTAGATATAAAAGATGAGATAGAAAAAGTCAAGAATGGTGGGAAAACTAGTCCAAAAGAAGTGATGGAAAAGCAAAACAATAAAACTAGTTCAGTACAAATTGCATGTAAGAAGCTAGAAATAGAAAGAGACATAAAGAAAGAAGAAGAGTTTTCTTTGAAACAAGACATAGGAAGACAAAAAGACAGAATAGTAACAAACAATAATAAAGATGTTCTACGTAGGAAACTAGAAGTAGAAGAGATAGAACAAGAAAGACTAAAAAGAGAAATAGTCAACAAAGGAAGGAAAACTAAAAATAATGAAAAGGAAAATAGTGATAGTATAGTAAAAGCAAAAGAAGTCAACAATAGAGAAAAAATTGATAATACTGGTAGTTTAAAAGAGAAAATTGATGAAAGACTAAAAGCAATTGAAAGATATACCCAAAATGATAGTTTAGAAGAATTAAAAAGAAAAATGGAAATTTTAAATTCACCTTTAGACAAGGAAAAAGAAATAGCAGTTTTAAATAATACTGGAATATCAGATAATGAGAACACTGACAGACAGGTTAAACATACTATTTGTCATAAATGTAAAAGATATGGCCACACTAAAAAACAATGTGCTAGACAGAATAAAATTGCTAAACAAATTAGTAAATTAGAATTTGAAAAAGATACAATAAATGAATTAATGGAAATATTTAATGTTAGCCAAAAAGAGATAGAACAAGTAAAGAAAAAAGAAGAACTAAAATCAACCAACCCACTTAAAGTTAACAAAAGAAAAAGGAAACAAAAGGATATCATAATAAAATTAATATATAGTCTACCTAATCAAGACAAAAAAGACTATTTACTAAGTCTGAAAGAATCTATAGAAATACCTATTGTCTGTATTAAATGTAAGAAATATGGACACCATGTTACAGAATGTAGAAAACAAGAAAAGATAAAAAAGAAACAAGATAGACTAGATCATCCAGTAAATTTACAAGATTTAATGACAGAAGCAAAAATACTAAAACAAGAAATTAGAGATATTAAAGAAGATAATTCTATAGATTTAAATAAACAAAATATTGTAGAAATAATAAATCCGAGAAAATCCCCTAAACCCATGACAGGCCCTCAAGATAAAAAGATTATAGAAATTAATAATGAGGAAAATGACAGTAATAGACAGAATCCTTTGGGCTTAATTAACAGAGTAATCTTTACAAACTGGCACACAGATATCACTTTAGTTATTAATAAAAAATTTTCTTTGACAGAAATTGTCTTATCCAATATTCACGAAATTATTTTTGGTTTAATAAAATGTCTTCATTCCAATATTATTATAACAGTTAACCCTATCATAAATTTACTTCACCCCTTTATAATGACAGATGAAGAAATTAAAATTAATATATTAGCCTTTGGACTTACCTCACCTCTAATTTGGAAACAAAATCGATGCCCAAAGAAGGTCACTATCTTGAAAGATGTCAATAAAGAAAACACTTGTAGGGGACACTTAATAAAAAAAGACCACTTGGCAGATATTAACAGGGAAAAGTCTAAACAACATATGGAGACAGAAGTTTATTTTACCTTTTTGCATCAGTATATAGTCCAAACACTTCACGAGAAGGAATTCAGTAGAAAGCATCTAAAAGATAAGATCATGCTTACAAGTTCTTTTAGTAAATATGATGATTGGACTAAAAGAATTGATAGTTTGATAGGAGCACCAAATAAAATTCTTACACCTTTCATGGTAGATGCTTTAATAAAAGAAGCCTTGACAGATATTATTAAAGAAAATATTAATTGTGATAATTTCTTGACCAAAGACAGATTTAATACCTTAATAGAAAGAATTAATCATGTGCTTTTAACAGACTTCCCACAGACTATTACAGTAATTGATAAAAGACTTTATGGAGAAGCTCTACTTCACGTATTCTCCCAAAATGAGGAATATAATAATACATACAAAATAGATAGAATCATGACAGATTTTTTAAAATTCTTGAATCTTGACCCCTCTAATATTAACAGACTTCCTTATGATTACTCTTATACCACTACTCAGCTAGAGCACGAAGTACAGCTTGTTTTATATGCTTTAAAATCTAAACACAATTTTCTTCTAAAACATTTCAAAGAGATTTTACAGAAAGGCATTGGCAAAAGAAATTTAAAAATAAATTTGAAAGAAGTTTTGCATGAAACTATATATAATACCTCAAGACATAATTTTCTCAACACCCAATTGCAGACTACAATGAGTAAAAGAACCTCTCAGGCAGACATAAAAGGAAAGGGCAAAGCACCAGCGGTGCCACCCAGAATCCGAAAGCCTTCGGTAAAAATTTCGAATGTGCATGAAGGCGTCTCGATAGAGACAATATCCCTTCAAGATACGTTGCTAGCAGAGGCAATGTATTCATGTGGTGAAAACAGAGTAATTCTGCAAAAAGTGCTCCAGACTGATCTCATGTATCAGGACGGAGAATTTACAGACCTTCCTCTCCATATTAAAATACTTCTTGACAATTTACAGGCAGCCTTTATCCTCAAACAGAAATCCTCATTCCAAAAGACCCTTCAGGCTTTGGAATTACATCTTGTTAGCACCGGGGCATTTATTGAAGCTCTCGGTTGTCAACTCCCTAGCAAGGAGGATGGAGATTCAAGCTCCACAAAGACAGAATTACAGTCTCTAAAAAGCTATCTTATGGGTACAAGCTTTTCAAAGCTCCACCCTAAGATTCAGCAAAAAACGAGACTTGCTATCAGAACCTTACCCCCTGAAATTCAACAGAATATTTTAACTCATACAGCTATAACAAGTTCTTATGACAGATGGATGTATCTTTTTAAACTATTAGTCTCTACAGCATTTATCAGAACAGAAGACATGACAGGTGAAACGTGGTTATCCCATAAAGCTAAATGGTATGAGAGTTTTGGAAATTCAGACAGAGTTTACGACAGAACAGGAGGCAGATATAATCCCTACCCGGGATTACTCATCAACACAGAGACAGGAGATCCAGTTATCAGTGATCCTTTATGGTTGTCAGAAATGCTAGAAGCAGGGTTTATTAGCAAATTAATCATAACCTCTGCAAGTCAGATTAGCTTATTCCCCAAAGTCATCCAAGAAGCAGCTGCACAGATTGGAGGGCTTAATTATATGAAGATAGAAATCTGGAGTACTCTTCCAGTTTGGGATACTAGCTATTATATGGAAGCTCAGCCAGCACATATTCTGGTTCTTATCTATGATTGGGGTTTTATCCCCGAATATAACTGGTATACAGGAGATACTTATTTATCACTTGATGATCCAGGTGCTTTGGCTCAAGAATGGTCTAATTTTATGTGTAACAAGATTTATGAAATACAGAATGATTTAGACAGAAGTTTCCATTTATATGGCTACACTGACAGAATAGCAGTTTATGGTCCAAGACCTTCAGCAAGGAGGCTTATTGGGAAAAGGAGGATTACTAAGGATCCAAGACTAATGACAGCAAAGGATCATGATCCTGTTTTTACTCTTATCTCATATTGCGCTCTATGTAATGATTACGGAGTGCTCCATGAGCATCAACAGTATGAAGACAATCCAGATCCGCTAGATTATGATAACTATGCGGATACAGATTGAAAGACAGAATTGATAGAATGCTTCCCCAGACAGACAATGATGACAGATCACTGTTCACCAAAGACAGGGCACTGATGACAGAACACTATTCACTAGCACACGAAAATAGCTTCAAGAAAGAGTCAAGATAGTTCAGAATGAGATTTCTTAGGTCACTGTTCAAAAGCATGAGTTTGCTGACAGATTGAAAGACAGACTACTATTCATGAATAGTAGAACTTTTACTGTTCAAGATAAGATTCTACAGGATTTACTTTTACTGTTCAAGATTCTACCGACAGATTAACTTGAGTTTACTTTATTCAACTCAGGTTACTTTTAAAGATTTACTATGGTTTATTTTATCTATAAAAAGACAGGCTCCGAAGACAGAAGACAGGTCCAAAAATTCCAGAGAAACTTTGAGGTTCAAATTCCAGGTTTAAGTTTAAGGTCCAATTTCCATTTCTCAGACTAAAGTCCAAGACAGCTTTCTCCTTCTTTCAGAAATATCTTTGTACTATTCCCTTTTGTAATCTTGTAACCTTTCTCTCAGACAGAACCTTGTAACCCTTTAGTTTCAAAGACAGTTTTACTTTGTAATCTTGTAACTCTTCAGACAGTGTTTTATTTTCAAGTTTAATCAAAGACAGAAGTATTTTCAAGTAAGATTTTATTAGTTTCAGTTTTCATATTCCATACTCTGTTTTAACTTATTTTTGAATATATCTATTTTGCTATTTTCTTCTTTATCATCTATTTTATCATTGTTTATGCTTCTATATTACTGCTGTGCTCTCTCCTGGGTAGTTAATGGTTTTTTTTTTTTTTTTTTTTTTTTTTTTTTTTTTTTTTAATAATATATACCATCTTACGTGCTACTGCTGCCGGGTAGAACAGTATTTTCTACCATTGATTTTGTAGGACTCTCATCATCTATTGCTGTCTCAATGCTTATGGAAATTTCTTTTAATAAGTGTACATCCTTGGGGGTTGGGGGTAGGAGGAACTTAAAGAATACTTCTGTTTCCAAAATATTAGCATATATTCCATTGTCTGTCGTGAAAAAAGGGTAGAGTAGAGCCAAAAAAGGATTTCCTAGTATAACTTTAGAGGACAACTTTTTTGTTAAAAAGAAAGGTGTTCTGAAATTAATCCCATTATTATGTATGTATGCCCTAGTTAATTTATTGCTTATCTTAAGTCTATCACCATTAGCCTGAGTTAATCTGTCTGTTGTTGATTCATAATACTTGGAGGGTATTAACTCTTCTTGTATACAATTCATGTCAGCACCTGAATCTACAAGGGCAATGACTGTTAATGAGAATTCTTTATGAACTACCAAAGTTATTTCAGTATACCATTTCTGAAATATCATTCTGTCCATTATACTCAAAAATTCATCTTTATAGTCACCTTTATGAGAACTTTCACCAGTATAGTTATGTCTGTCAATAAGGGAGGAGTCTGTCAAATGTTCATTACTATATTTAATTCTATCTTTCATACTTATTACTTGAGCTGCTATTTGCTCAATCATGTCTTTTAAAATGAAATTTTCTGATTTTAATTCTTTTAATTCTTTCTTTAGGTTATTAATGTCTACCTGTAAATCTGTTATTGTTATAGGTTTATTAGTTTTAAATCTGTCAGTAATTTCTGCAAAATTATAGGTTGTCTTATAATCTTTTAAGTCTATTTGAAATTTATCAGTTTGAGTTAAAGATTCTTTTAATTTAGACAAATAGTCCTTTTTAGACTGTGAATCCGGAAGTTGGTCTATCAAGTCTATTATTATATCTTCTTGTTTTGTTAAAACACTTATTTTTAATTTTCTCTTACAATAACAATTATCAGGATTATTACAATTACATAATTTTATCTTTTCATTATCTGAAGAAATATCTGTTGATGATGAAGTGATATCACAATTATCACAATTATCTATCTGATGAATTTCATTGTCTGTTTCTTCACTATTTGTCTGTTCTAATATATTTATCAATTCATTTTTTATCTTTCCTGATATGTCAAGTTTATTTATCTTTCTTTGAAAGTTACAGTATCTACTGGTGTGGCCCTTTTTCCCACATTTGAAGCAGGTAATGTCACTTTCTTTATATCTATCACTTTCTTTATATCTATTACTTTTCTTTCTTTTGGATTCTTCTTTCCTTTCTTTAGTTCTGCCTTTATGATATCTTCTATTATTATTCTTGTATCTATCCGTGTTTTTTCTTTCTTTTATCCTTTTCCTAGAGGGAGCAATCAGTGGTTCAAAGCCATATTGCTCACAAAATGTTCCTAGCTCTTTTCTAGCATACCTTTTCTCTTTTTCTATTTGATTTTTAAGTCTTAAATCATTACATAGCCATAGACCTGTTTTATTGATTGAAGATATTATGTCTCCATATGTTAATTTAGGATAGTCTATAGTTCCTTCACTATTAGCTATATCAAGTCTAACTTTCTGAGCAAAGAAATAAGGTAAACCAGCAATAAATTTTTCTTTCCAGTAGGATTGTTGACAATCATTCCTACTTAAAACTTTTGAGATAAAAACATCCTTATACCATCTAAAGTCTGAAAGTTGTGGACATCTTAAATTGATTAAAACGTCTGAAGCTCTTTCTTTATATTGATTAGGGTCTCCAACAAAATGTTTAGTGATGGTAAAAATTAAAGTATTAACTGCATCCTGTGAAGGATGTCTGTCTGTCATTATAACACTTCCATCAGTTTCTCTTTTAACAGCTGTCAATATTTCATTTCTGTCTTCATTATTTAAATAATGATCCCACCAGCCTTTTAATTGGCCAGTAAAACCAGTGACAAGTAAATGAGCTATCTGATGATCCAGCTTTCCATTATTTTTATAAACATTAGTAAGCAAGGTCATTTCATGTAAAAGGTTTATTATTTCATATTCTGACATTCCATCAATATTCCATTCGTAAATTAAATCTGGTGAGTAAGATGAATTAACATAAGTATGTCTTTCTTCAAATTGCAAATCAGGGGGAGTAGGTTTAGGATACCAATTCTTTTTAGGGTATATTTCATCAATTCTTCCCTTTTTGCGCTCTTGTGATGAAGATGCTAAAGTTAATTTATTAATCTGTAATTTATCTGTAAATTGTGCTTCTAAATTCTCTATGTCTGATAAGTCTGTCAAATCTGTCAATTGATTTTCTTCTGATTCTTCATCCTCTGAAGAGTCAGTTTGTTCTGTTGTATTTAGTGTTATAATTTTTAATGGCTCCTTGTCCTTTAATGATTCTAATTTCATTAAGTCTAACTTTTTATTTATTTCATCAAGTAAACTGGTTGTTTTTTCTGTCTTGGGTTTCTTTAAAGGTGATCTAAGATGAGGAGGTATTTCATGTGGAATGAACAAAGGGGTATTAGACGCATTTTCTTTTTTTATGGAAGTGGAAGGGGTTGTTATTCTGTCTTCTATGTCTTGTAGCTTTTGACCGATTATTTTTAAATAGGTATTAGTGTAATTATTCTGTTGAATTATACTATCTAGGTTTTTATTATCATCACTTAGGCTAGGTCTTTTGATAGGAGTAGCCAACATTTGGACTCCACTGTTTTGATTCAATATGATTGATTCAAAGGGTGGATAAGTTTGATAAACTTTCTCATGATTTTCTGTCTTTATCCATGACAAAGTTTTTTCTATTACGCTTATCTTTTTATTATGATAGTCCAAAAAGTCAAAGAAACTAAAGTGTGTCTGTAAATCTGTCACCATTTCATAATATTTGGCTTTTAAATTGATTCTTTCATGTTCATTATAATTTTCAAAAAATTGGCTCTTTCTGTCACTATTTTCAGGTTTTAAATAATCATATTCTAGTAATCCTTTATCTAAAACAAATTCCTTAGCTAAAAGATTAATTTGTCTATCATCTGTAAATCCTAATATATCAGTATGGGTGGGAGAATCAGGTTGAGGTTGAGGCTCATAGAGGGCTTGATGGACATTAGGGGTTGGTTGTGTAGTTTCTGTTGGATAATAGGCTGGTTCGGTCTTTACTGGGGTTCTATTGGTATTTATGGGTGGAAGGTGTATGACTGGAGGAAGATTTTGGGGAGGTAAAGGCCGCGAATCAGAAAAAGGTGTCCTAGAAAAGGAGCTTCTAGGGGTAAACATCATAGGGGTCTTTCTGCCTATAGAACTACTGGGTCTAATAAGGCTATCAGTGTGTCTGTCATTATTATTGAAGGAAATAATAACTGTACCATCTGTATTTTGGGCTATGAAATCTGGTTCAGTGTTTTCTATTTTTTGTGTGGGGGCAATAGCCTCAAGTTGCCATCTTTCAGGAAGGGTTATATCTTTCCATTGTATCTGTTGGGGTACCCGTACTCTAGAATTTCGGGTTGAGGCTTGCAGAAGGAGAGTCTGGCCTTTTGGAGAGGGGTCAACCATTGCTTGAGGGTCAAGGGTGGTTTTCATGAGTTTATAATAAATCCTATAGACTACTGCTAGCGGTTCTGAGCCATCCTTCATAAAATAACCATTTGTTTTTATATTTAAAGTTAAAGCATCCATAATATTTCTGTCAGTTAAGCTTAAAGCAAAGTTAGGATAACAATTAAAATATACTGGTCCATTATGTAAACTTGTCTCCATCATTCCTAGGAGTGAGTCATTGAATTTTAAATGTCTGTCATCTCTTAAGCAAAGCAAAACACTTGCATTTAAGGCTTCTCTTGTTAATGGTTTAATAGCTACTTGTACTAGGCCAACGTGTAAAAATGCATATTTTTCTTTATGTCTATTGATTGAGTCTATCGAAAATAATTGAATTGTTTCATATTCATTAAGTAAGGAGTAAGTTCTTTCAACAGTTTTAATAGTGTAGTCTGTCAAGAAGGACAATTTAGAAAAAGAAGTTTGCCTATAAATTTTATCAGTTCTTTCAGTTGGTATATTCCATTTATTCCATTCTAACAAATTTCTGTCTATATCTTTTATACTATATTCTTCCGAATTAACTATTCTATCATTTTCCATGTTCAAATTAGTGTGTGCCTGACCTAAGTGTGTTTTAGCAACAGATAATGAGCGACCAAATATATTCATTTTACTTCTAAGCAATTAATTATTACTGGCGGAACTATTACTAACCACTGGTATCCTTGCTATCGGGACCACCTCCTCGGGAAACTCCATTGCGGGACCACCCAAACATCGCCTGTCCGTCGGCATCAACAAAACGGGCTGACCAACGCGAATCTATGGTTTGCCAACGAGTGTGAGGCTGACCAACGCTATCAAGGAGCAAGTAGTGGCTATACAGTAATATGAGTTCCTAGTAACGTCTTAATTGCAAAGAAATAAAACTCATACATCTACCATCCATGTCATTGAAATTCTCATAAAGAACCCAAATCCGGTTCCTATCCCTCTGATTGACATAAACTACTTGATTGAGAGTGATGGAAGGAAACTTATTTCAGGGTTGATCCCAGATGCTGGAACAATCCACGCACATGGTGAGGAGACTGTCAAAATACCAGTTACTCTGATTTATGATGACATAAAAAACACATATGCTGATATTAAGCCCGGAAGCATCATTCCATATAGGATCAAGGTTGATCTCATTGTGGATGTGCCTGTTTTTGGAAGAATAACTATACCACTTGAGAAAACTGGAGAGATCCCTATACCTTACAAGCCTGATATTGATATTGAGAAAATAAAGTTTGATAGATTCTCCTTTGAAGAAACTGTTGCAGTACTTCACTTGAAACTGGAAAATAAGAATGATTTTGACTTGGGGCTTAATGACCTAGACTATGAGGTTTGGCTGTGTGATGAGAGCATTGGATCTGTAGACCTCCAAAAATCTGCAAATCTTGTGAAAAATGGAATCACTTATATTGATATTCCCATCACCTTCAGGCCTAAGGACTTTGGCTCTGCACTTTGGGACATGATTAGAGGAAAAGGCACTGGTTACAGCATGAAGGGAAATATTAATGTGGATACACCCTTTGGATCGATGAAGCTGCCCATCACCAAGGAGGGTGGTACTACCCGTATCAAGAAGAACAAAGAAGATGGTGGTGATGATGATGACGACGACAACGAGGTAAGTTAGGCCTGTAGCTCTCTACTAAGAGGCGTATAGATACATCCATTGATGTCTTATGCAATTTTTATTTTTATTTTCATTTTTATTAGTATGAAAGGGTATACATGTTTTTACAAGCATCATCTAAACAGTTCCCTCTTCTCTTTCGATGCCTTCTTCTGATGATAAAGGCCTCTTCTTTCCATGTATTAGTCAAGAAAATGGTTGATTTACTTGGTGTCCATGGTTACAAGTGTGCAATGACCTAAGTTAATACCATCCAACAGTAGCATGCCAAATAGATTGATAAGCCATTTTAATGTTCTTATGCCAACTAGATTGATAAGTCATTTTAACGTTCTTATGCTTGCACAAGAATTAAGCTGTGGCCTTGTGGGACTGCCTTCAATTTTGTGGTGAGGAGGTGAGACACCAGAAGAAAATTAAGCATTAGATGCGAAGGTATTCACAATGCTGTCCTATAAACATTATGTCTTTTGTGCATGTCAGAAGAAAAATAAGCGGTGCCTTGTTACCATCATTTTAATGGAACAAATGAAGGAATATTTGGATGCATATGTATACAAGTGTGTGCATTGACAATTTCCTAGTGACATACATGACAAACCCATAAATCTATATTTTCATGTAATAGTTTAATAGCTTCAAAAAGATGTGCATCAGGGATGTAGATATGATGACAATAGCAACTCTACCTCAGAATGCCATTCACCTGGCGCATCTGTCTCAAATTCACCCATATGAATTGGATTCATAACATCCCTGCCTAATTTTCATAACCTTCAAGATTAACATTTGGTGCATGCAACCCATTAGATTAGAGTTTACACTTATTTGGTTGCACCTAGGGAGAGGTAAGGAAAGGATAGTGAAAAAGAAAACAAAATATTTTCCCTTAGATTATTGTTTCTTAATGTTCATAACAGACCAACCTGTGACTTAGATATATTATGAAAATACTTATATGTTGCATTTTCTTGTGCCTGAAATGCTGCGACGCTCATAAGTTTTTTACTTCTTGTGTGCAGGAATAGAGGCGACATTGGCAGGAGTGGTCATTTTGGTAGCTGTGGTCTATTAGAATAATAGATAAATAGGCACTTGAACTTGTGGTTTTTACATATAGCAGTGATGTACATCTCTTGCAAGGTGAAGTTTAGTAGTTTTATATATGTGTGTTTATGAATGTATTATTCTGATGGATAAGAGGTCTGGCGCTCTTTAGCTTGCATGCCATCTCTATTGTTAAGATGTTTGAGCAGGAGATGAAATTGTTGTCTTTCACTTGTGATATTGTTGATATTAATGAATCGACTTACCATAAGATGATACTAGAGTGCTTCATTTCTTTTCTTTCTGATATTTGCTTTTCTTTTCTTAATCTTTATATGCAGATTTATTGATGCAATTGTGGGTCACAGTCCTGTGTATGAGAGGGATGAGGCCATGGTGTATTAAATTTATATGATAGGCCAAGAGCCTTATATCTCGACTAACACCTCCGTTTCTAACAAAGATGTCTAAGTTTCAAATCCCCTCGTTCCCAACTATGGAATTATCCTATATGTATATGACAGGTGAACTTCTCTGAGTGATTGAGTATTTTTCAACTATCAATTTTCATGTTACTGATCATCCAGTACCTTTACTGCTTGTTACCCCATTGTTATTAGAGAAAACTGATGGTTGAAGAAAGGCCTATAATTTTTAGTTTTAGAGTGTCATGTTGGGAGTGTTTTGGTGCTAGTAGTCAAAGTGGCTTGGCAAACTTGTTCATACTTGTTTTAGAATATAGTATTCTATATCCGGGCTATTAGTTCAGCTACCCATCATTTTTCTCTCTCTCCTTCCCCTCCCAACCAAACACCCTTCTCACTCATTTTCTCTTCTATTTTCCACTCCTCTTTTATCATTCTTTGTTTGTTTGGTTGAGGGAGTGGAAAAATATAGAGATTGAAAACTCTTTTGCTTGGTTGAGTAGAAAAGTAAGAGGAAAGAAAATGTAGTTTATATAAATTTACTTTTATGCCCCTAGTACATAAAAAATAAGTGTTTTAATTACTACAAAATAACACAACTAATAAAACATCTAGCCAAAAAAACAGCTAATAATAAAAAAAATGTTATATACCTGGAAGAAGAAGAAAGAATCAGTATTAGTGGTAACTTTTCCAAAAAAAGAATAGAAAAAAAAAGAAGCAATATTAATACATAAAGGAAAGGGTAGATGGGTAATTTAACATCAAACCCACTCCCTCCTCACTTTTCTCTCTAATTTTTGCTTCAAATTGGGGAGAAAACTTTTTCCTCTTAAATGGTGGGCCTGGGGAGAAAACTCCTCCACCCCCATTTTCTCCCCTCCCTAACCAAACTCCCTCCTTTCCCATTTTCTCTGAAACTCCTCCACCCATATTTCTCCCCCTAACCTAACACCCTCCTCTCCCCCTTTTTCTCCCCCTCTATAATTTCACCCATAAAACAAACCAACCCTTAGTGTGCTTAACAATAAATTGGAGATAAAGTTGTTTACTATGACCTCGCCAAAAGCACGCAAAAGTAGGAGTTTAATGCACTTGGTAAGATTTTTTTTTTTTCAAAATAATCTCTTTTACACAATTTAAATTGTTTGAAAAATGAAGGAAATGTGTAGTGGATCTTACAACAATATAGCATAAAGGTAAAGAATCTTCCCACCCCCTCTGCCCAAAAAACAAAAAAAATAAAAAGAAAGGAAAGAAGGCATGTAATCATGAAATATGTGTTTATACATCTGTCATTTCTTGAACCTGGATTATGGTAGGAAATAAAAATACCTAATATGTGTTTATACATCTTTATTCATGAAATATGTGTTTATTTATCAATATTTTTGTCTTTTTTTTTCTTTTCACATTA